>CAWUFW010004298.1:600000-1200000 GCA_963921515.1 Calotriton arnoldi
GGGGGCTGGTGTCCGGCGTCTGTTTGCTGAAGATGTCGTTGGGGGACTTGATTTTCAGATGGAATAATGCTGCCCTTTGAATTGTTAGCAGGGCGCAAACCTACATTGGTGTTGTTTTCAGCTTGAATGTCAAAGTGGCTTAAAAAGGGGATCTGGAGACTGGCCTAGATGAAGCTGTTTGCAAGAGTTGTAGAGTCTCAGGATAAGCAGAGAGTTGAATACAATACCAGAAAACACTCTAAGCATCCATTTCTGTGGAAGACATTATACGCATTAAGAAACATTCTTTTGTAGAAAAGGAGAAATGTGCTATAGGAACCCACCCGATTAGTGTAGAAAACGTCTGTAGCAATGCTGTTAGAGTCCAAAATAGTCAGTGGTGCAATGCTGATATGGTTGTGAGAATGCTGACTAATGAAAATGTCTAACCAGGGAGTAATGATATGAAGATTGGCGCAACCCCTGCAGGAAGCACTCTTCACAGATCTACTGATGTTACATTATACTTTGGAAGTTAAGATGAAATCACTAGGTATTAAGAGATGTTTTACACAGCTAGCTCATTGTTTTCTTGCATGTGTACTTTTTGTTATATTCTAGGCATTTCTTCCTTTAGGGCCTCATTACGAGTTTGGTGGTGCGGGAGCGGAACAGTTCACCAGCGCCCGCTCCCGCACTGCAAAAATCGAATGCTGCCCGTCCACCAGATTACAATACAAATTGTTGTTTGGCGGGCAGGCAGGGTGGCGGACCCATGGCGGAGCAGTAAAAATGCTCAATTAGCCTTTAATACTGCCCCGCCGTGGGACTGTTACAGCGCTTTCCAGCACGGTGCCGTGCTGGAACTGGGAGAGTGCATACGCACAGGGGGGCACAACATGTCCCCCCCTGCAGGCACCTACCTGCATGGGGAAAGGGGGGCCCTATAGGCCCCATTTGTTTCCCCACTGCCAGCTTTTACATGACAATGCTGACCTCCTGTAAGGCTCGCAGTCGAGAAACTCAAAATATGCATTACGGTGCTTGCAGCAGCACCGCTAGCATATTCTGAGCCCCTCACCGCCACACCACGGCCAGGGAACGCAGGTCCCTGGTGGTTGCAGCTGTCAAATGGCAGTCTGACTGCCAAACTTATAATACGGTGGTCGGACCTGCCGGTGCGACAGTGGCTGGAGCACCACCGCCGCGAGACTGGTGGTCCATGGACCGCCAGACTCGTAATAAGGCCCTTAGTTTGTGTTTTCCTTTTCTATTGTTACGTTAAAAAAAATATATAGCTATGTTTCCTTGGTTGTGCACTCCATAAATTTAATGTTTTTACATTTTAAGGACAGTGGTTTTTTTTCTTGTCAAAGGGAGATAATGTTATAAGGCAGATTTTCTGGATACATCTGTATTAGAATGCATCTTCCATGTTATTTTATCACTGTGTTTAGACCGCCAACTGGGCATGTTCTAAAGTTAGTTGAGAACTGTTCAACTGCTGACAAGACCTGTGACTTCTTGGCTCACACTGGAGCTGTTAAAAACATTCCTGGGTCCGTTTATGTTTATTTATTTATTTGGTGTTTTATATAGCGCGGACATGACCCTGAGTGGGGTATCAGAGCACTTTACATTTGCATATCTATAAACAGTTTTGTTACCAAGTCATCAGTAGTTGTACAAATATTTTGCGAAAACATTAAAGCAAAAAGAAAAACATATATACAGTACCCCAAAGAGGTTAATGTACGGTGAGAGGTAGCATGCGTGTGATCATGGTGGATCAATGATAGTGACTGAGTCTGCTGCGATTATGGGAGGTATTTACTCATGTAAAAAGATTTGGCTTCATTTTTTAAAGCAGAGATTGACGAAATTCTTCTAATGTTAGGGGGGAGAGCGTTCCAAATTCTAGGCGCTGCACCAGAGAAAGCTCGGTCATAAGTTCTTTTCTTACGGAGTCGGGCCGGTTTCAGTAGTAGATCTCCCTGACTCCGGGAGACGCGGCATCCTCCTGATAGTGTGATTTTCTGGACTAGGTGAGCTGGTGTTTTGTAATGTATCGCTTTGTGGGTAATACATGCCATTTTCAGTTGTATTCTCGCTTCGCAAGGCAGCCAGTTAAGCGCTTTCAGATGAGGGGTAATGTGGTCGAATTTCCTCGAGCCGGTTATAAGTCTTGTGGCCGCATTGAGACAGGCTTTCAGTGGGGCTGTTGAAATCTTGGGGAGACCAGCTAGGGTTGTGCAACTGTACTCGATCCTTGATATTACTAGTGCCCGGACTGCCGTTTTTAGGTCTGTCTTATTTAGGAAGGGTTTCAGTTTTCTGAGGTAGCTTAGATGGAACCAGGCATTTTTTGCCATTGTGTTGATATGCGATAGCATATTCAGGTTTTTGTCTAGTATAATTCCCAGGGATTTGGTAGAATCAACAATCCTCGGCGTACAGTTTAGTGCTGTGATCAGATTGGTCCACTCTAGGACGTTCGTAGCACTTTTCTGGGGGTAAATCATCAGGAATTCGGTTTTATGAGGGTTAAGCTTTAAGTGATTACTGGTTAGCCAATGGATGGTACTCTTTAGAGCTTGGTTCATGATATCTATCTCTTCTGTCGATGTAATCTTGATGTACAGCTGTGTGTCATCTGCGTACATGTGGAAAGAGATGTTTGCTCGTTGTAGGGTTTCTGTGAGTGGCTCTACGTACAGATTGAATAGTGCCGGGGATAGTGTTGAGCTCTGAGTAACTCGGATCGCATTTCTGGAAGAAGCTGATAATGTTTGGTTGACTGTAAATTTTTGCGTTCTATTCTCTAAGAACGATCTAAACCATTTTAGGCCTGTACCCTCTAATCCCATCCTACTTTTCATTCGATCTAGTATTTTGGCATGGTTAAGCGTGTCGAATGCCGAAGAGAGGTCGAGCAGGATTAAGAGACAGGTTTCATTGCGGTCGAGGGCAAGTAGAGCGTCATCTACGATATGCAGAATCACTGTTTCAGTACTGTGGTTTGGTCTAAATCCTGATTGGCAGTCATTCAGCAGATTGAATTCAGAGATATGATGGCTCAATTGTTGTTGTACGCATTTTTCCAGGAGTTTGGCTAGCATGGGGATGTTTGTTACTGGTCTGAAGTTGTTGGGGTCGGAGGGGTTCTCTGTTGGTTTTTTCGTTATATGTTATTCGTTATAACACAGTGTCACGATCAAGGCCCAAACCTAGAGCACGATTAGAGTCGGCCCTGTAAACAGTACAATTTTATTTGCACTTCATATATTTGTACAATGCAGAATTTATTGTGGGCTATAAACATCACTCAAATATGATTGCTGCTTTGAAAATGGGGTGTTTTAGTCTGCAGATTTTTGTGCTAGCCACACCAAGGATCTCATGCATAAAGGTTCCAAATAAGAAATCATAAATTCTTATTTGTAGTGTACTAGAATTGATTTGGTAAAAGTGGTAGCAATTTCCACACCAACTTCCACAAAATGCATTTCTATTTTGCGAACCAAACTATGTACTAATAGGTCAGTTCACAAAATACAGAATCGTAGTGGGTCGCAATTCAACCTACCTTTTCAGTGTTCATGAGGTAGGTCTCAAATTCTGATCCACTGTGATTGGCCACAATCTGAAGTATGGAGGCCTGCTGGGGTCAGCAGACCACCATGTCATGTGATTGCTTTTAAATAAAGCAATCTTCTTTTTAAGCCGGTTCTCCTTAAAGGAAAACAGGATGCAATTTTATAAAAAATAAAAGTTACACAAACCATTAAAAAAAATTCAAAATCCTAAAAAAAGTTTTTAGCAACAGTCATAAAGGAGGAAGGAGTCACTTAGGGGCCCTTTCCCATTTCCAAAAGACTTACCTCCTTTGAGTTGGTGGTAAAATATTAATGTTTTGCTACCAGATTTCATTTGCAAAACATTAAACATACCATAAAGAATCAGTATTTGGAAAACCTTTTCTGAATCGTGAAATGGCTTTAGCACATTTAAAAAAGGTTTTCCCAATTCCCAAACTCTCTTATTTACCAATTCAGAAGGTTTGCACCTTAATTAGGACTTAAAAGATGGGGACAACAGGGATTTGTCCAACCAAGTATGCTGCAGTATATTCTTCATTATTTCTGCCTTGTGAGTACCACAAAAGACATCCAACACTTCACATCACACTGTCACAAACAGCTAGAGTATATCACGTTATTTTGATTGTACTCAGTATGCAGAATTGAACCTTCTACAACAAACATCTTATGAATTGTCACATATATCACTTTGGCATGTGAAGAAGCTAGATATCTCCCTCACAAAATGGCACTCTTGATCAGCAGTTATGCTTTGCTATTAGGCTCTTAGTAATTGCATTTTCACCATTTCTTTGTGCTAGGTGAAACAACCATCCCAGATGGTATTCCTGAAAAGGAAAATACAGCATTAATGTATTTAAATAGCTGCTGTTGAAGGGGTCGAAAGAAAGTTACTTGAGATGCAATTGAGAAAATGGCCAAAGGCAGCGAGGTCCATTACCTGGGAGACAAAACAGCGAACCTTAGTCTTTCATACTGAGCTCATTAAATTTAGGAAATTTGAGTGAACCAAATTTACAGGGCCTCTTGCAAAGGAGCCTATCTTGGATGAACTTGAAAAATGGTCATAAATGGGACGGTGGCCCATGCAAAAAACCTTGAATGGCCCACTTTCGTTTTTTAGCAAACCAGTGGAGAGGAGGGAAGAATTTAGCATTTCAAAACTCGCTTGTAGACGATGAACCGAACATGTAGATAACCTAAGAAATGGGTGCTCGGATAGTTGTGGCACAAGCCCACCATGACTGCTATGGCTAATATTTTACTGTCATAATTTCAGGATATCGCTTTTCAGGGGACCCAATTTGAATAGTGAAACTAAAGCTAAAATCAAAGTTGGGAAAGAAAAAGAAAGTAAAATGGCTCCGGGATTTGGATGCTCACTGCAGACATCTCTATAACTTGCAGATTACAATTTCAAGTTCCAGCACAGCCAATTTAGCCTGTCATCTTTTCAGATTGATAAACAGAGGACTATGAAAATGGAAAATAGTGATACCTGCTCCTTACAATAATTATAAACTTCATAAACTGCCGTATTGAGCGCTCTTAATAAAACAAGTTAATATTATAATGAATAATTTTGTATTTCACTTTCTGTTCCACTTCATCTGACAAAGTTTGTGCTGCCCTAAAAAACGATTATCATATAATAGAACAAACAGCAACATGTTTACGTGACAGTAAAATGTGAGGCTGCTGATGAAAAAAACCTTTGACATCTTAACTAAAAAAATATATAAATCGACAAAAGTATTATGTGGACACATCCCTGATGTACTGTAGTTCTGTCCTGGTGATATTGTAACCCAAGCCGTCTAAACATGCGCTTTGTCAGCATAGCCTTGCATTATTGGCAATACGGTTGTGTTGCTGCTAATATCTTGTCATGAGAATTAGACATTGATCTGCAAAGAATTCCCACAAACATCCATTAGTATTAAGCACGTTATTGGATTTGATACTGCTCTGTGATGATTTGATCAATAATAGAAGTCATTATCTTACCGTAAAAACGATCTAATTCCACTCTTATTGAACCAAAATATGATTTTTTTTAGATGATGTGCTGCCCCTCTGTGCCATTTCAATGAAGGGTTTGGGAGAAATTATCTATTTTTCTGTATAGCTATCGCAGCTACTTGGAAACCAAGAAATACACTAAACTAGTGATCTGAGTGTAAATTGAAACATGACAATCTAAGGCAATTACATTGACAACTCTTATAACTCATTCACGAACTGCTTGTACTGATGAGATGCACCAAAACCCTTTCCTAAATAAGAATATATTTAAAAAAATAACATTTATAGTGTTTTTTTTACAGATCTGAAATAGCGAATGTTTTCCCATTCAATTCGATTTGTCCCCTTAAATGGTAACCCTTGACAATCAGTGACACAAATGTTCATCCCAGAGCCATCCCTTAATGCAATTCCGGATACTGTTTGCAGCTGCCTTAGCATGTGTTTGTGATACTGCAATTTATTTCCAGGCCAGCTTTTCTAAGCACTTGAGGCATAAACAGAAAAGAAAATCAATATAATTTCAACAACTTTCTCAGATGTGGGAGAAATACTTTAATTCAATTTCATTTTATTGGCAATTCTAGGAAGTGAATTTGGGTCCAATATTCCAAGAGATGGCTCCTTTGGGCTTTATGTCAGAAAGTGAAGTACAGAGATATTGTCCTATAAAAGTATCATCACCAGAATTTCGACTACCATTATAGTGTATAGGAATGTATAAGTAGGCAAATATAGATACAGTACAGACTATGCCATTTTAACTGTGAAATGTACCTATGGATGCTTGTATGTGAGAGATCCAATACTTTTATTCAAAACTGATGAACACATCCGTCCTCTAGAACACTCACTCATGACATAAGTAACATGACGTGACATGACATAATACACACACGGGAGATAAGTGGCCACACCATAGGCAAGAAAAAGCATGTCTTTGCAAAAATTTCAGTTGAGTAATTTATACTATTTTTACTGGAAGCCATTATAGAATGTGTTATTCTGCGAACATTAACCTACATTTGAACAACGAGGGTGATTAAACTAGGATTATTAGGTTATAATAAAAAGCAATAGATGTCATTAAACAAGTTCCAAAATGCAACTGAGCGTAATTGAACTGAAAAACATTTATCTTCATGGACATTGCACAAAAGCCAATCTGCTGGGTGTAACAAATGATAGAAACACAATCCTCAAACTGATTTAGCAGTCTGGGTAAACAGAAAAATCTTTAAAAAACATAGCATTGCTCATAATGTGCAGGGTTAAGAACAGCACATGCTCAGCAGAATTGCTAAAATATTAGCTAGTAGAAGAAGACCACAGGAATCAAAGTAGATTGAAAATGTTCATGTAAGGTCAGTAAGCCATGTTTCACCACGAAAGAACTCGTATTAAGATTTTTTAAAGGGCAATTTCTTAGATCCATACAACTAAATATTGAATGCATTCAAATGCAAGAGCCTCAAAACATGAAATGCATTTAACAAATTTTGTAATGTATTTATCAGTTCATGGATAAAAACAGACATGCTCCATGTATTAACCACAATTATTAGGGTTTCTTAGTGACGAGGGTGTGTGGACTGAAGTACTTCTATGCAACTGTTACTGATGTGTGCAACTCGTCAGCAAAACTATGAACTAAATATACAAAAAAGTTATGGATGGAATGCTTTAATTAATCCCACCCACTGGTAATTACCCGGCCCTATCCCATACCATCCTTACTTTGCACACCATGTAACCTCAGTTTGGATCCAGCTATATGCAAATCAGTCTTGACCCTGCTACAGTCGGAACAGTCCAGCCCAAAATGCTAAGCCAGGTCCTCCCTGAACCGGTACACAAGGAGCCCAGGATTGCTTTTGCCCTAGTTATGAACTCATCAGCCAGGTACAGCTTGGTTCCAGTGACACAGTGTGTAAGGGACCCACATCTGGGAATACCCATCCCCATATCTGCATATAGCTGGGTCCAAACTGAGGTATGGTGGGCGAAAAACTGTGGATTGGGATGAGGCCTGAGCGATCGCCAAGGGCTGAGATTAATTCAAGCATTCCATCCATCACTTTTTTTTTAATGCCCTAAGTGTGACGGGTATGCCCAGGTGGCACTGGGATTAAGTTGTCTCTGCCATAAACACCTCCAATGCCCTGAACTTGCAGTTATCCCCAGAGCTGATATTCCTCTATGGTACTTTAGCTCTTCTTCATATCACCCGACACACCAAACGTTGAGTAGATACAGCACATTCTGTGGCCACAATGGCTGTTCTGGGATACTGAAAACTACGTGCATCCCCTATTGACATGGACTGGATGTGTGGCATGGCTGTTACTACAACCTATGAACAGTCCATACACCAGCTCCCTGACCAAGTGGACATTTTTGAGGACCTATGGTCCACCTGTAGTCTTAGTTTTATTTTTGTGTTTGATATATACATGGTTTATATGGCTCATGACTAAGATCCAATAAGTCTGGTTGCTGGCATATTGTTTGCCTCGTCTTTTTCATGTTTTGTTGTGATTGCCTGATTGGCCGATTGTTATTGTAACTCTCCTCTATGTATAACGCATGAACGACTTTGCAGTATGTTTTGGCTTTATTATGCCTCTAAAAACCTCCACTTGTATACTATGTTTAGTATGAAAATGCAATAAAGACATTTAAAAAAAAGTTATTTGATTTCTGTAAGGATTTGCTATCTCCCCCGTGGCTTCTTGCCTCAAGAAGCAAGACTTTCCCCAGTAATAGATGTATAAAAACTAACCAAAACAACACTGCGTTTAAGAAACTAAGGGCCACATGTATCAAAAATCCATTTTGCAGTCCTTAAATAGCTAGTTTTAGGTAATCGCCATTTAAGGAATGCAAAATGGTATGCAAGAAAATAGCGATTACCTAATAGCGATTTCTAAAGATTCGCAATAGCAATTAGGTAATCGCTATTAGGTAATACTACTCCATTTGTTCCTATTGGCCTAAAGGCCCTTCGGTGTGAATGGTTTTGAATTGTCTGATTTACCATTACCTAATTGGTCATTGCAAATCAGGTAATCCAATACCAAGGGTGCCCCGGGGCCTAAGGCCCCACCTGAAGTACCACAAAAATCTAAAATGTGCACATGTAAAGTGCACTCGTCCCCTACGGGCATGTGTGCGCTACATGGCACTTTCAAAAATGCTTTTTTGTGCATTTTTCCAAATAAGCACATGGTTCCATCGACTTGGAGTGGAATACAGTATTTCCTAAATGCACAGTTTGCATTTTGAAAATACTTGGTACATGTGCTATGGGAATCGCAAATTGCAATTCCCTATTTGTAGTCACAATTTTAGGTATTCACAATTTTTGTGATTACCTAAAACTGCTACTACAAAGCCTTTCATACATCTTGAAAGACTACTTTGCATTCGCAAACGGGTGAAATTACTGATTCACTCCGTTTGCGCATGCGAGATTGTTTGATACATATGGCCCCTAATGATGTAAAAGATCCAAGCGATTTTTGTAAATATGATAAGTGTTAAGAGGTAAAATGTCGATTAATAGAAGGATATCTGATGAATATATTGAACTTTATAACAAAAGCAAAATGCAAGAGATGTGTTTCTGTGAGTAATGGCTCTTTTCAGTTCCATTGATCAATTATTGTCTAAGATTTGCCACAAGGAGGGCTGGAGGGGGAGCAGTGCATTTACCTTTGGCACTCTAAGAAAGCATTTTTCCACCATATCATTTTGAGATCAATTTCTTTCAGGACACGCATTTAAAGAAAAAACATTCTTCTCACTTGCAGCAGAATTACCCACCTCCAAGAAGAACAGTTTTACTAAAAATCACCTCTATAAAATTGTCATTGAGACTGATTCCCCAGACAGCAGCCTACAGCTTCAAGTTTCATGCGTCTTCTACGCATCTCTAGTTAAGAAATGCAGCAAAATGTCCAGTTCAAAGAGTACATGGCACTTCTCTGCAAGAGAATCATTATCAATGGGACCATCTGCAACCCCAGGCCCCGAAAAAAGATTAACAGGAGCAGGCAGGGGAAATGTTCAGTAAACTGGCCAACTTTTTTTCTTTAATTTGACTTCAGATGTATCTTTCTACAGTACCATCTGCCCTCTCAAGCCATAAGAAAGGCATTCTGGAGGGTAGGCAAGCTTTATTGGCAGCACCGTAACCAGTGTATCCCTGCAGCCAGCAAGAATTTAGTGCCAATAGCGCCAGAGAAGCTTTTTGATTTTAGGTACTCAGACAAGAGCTGGAGATAGCACTCTCCAAATACCTCTGTTAGCCAATTAAAAATGTATCAATGCAGCTTAGAAGTCCCTTTTTGTCATTAGTTCTGGCCAAGCAGAGCATTTCAAAAGGTGAATCCGACCATTGATTGGTGTTGGCCTCTACCGGAAGAGGGCTATCTTGGCTTTCTCTTTGTATGCTTTCCAGAATTGTGATCCAGTTCACTTTCTAGAATTTACTTTCATGTAAAGCGATCACATAGTCCACTTTACCACAGAAACATGGAACTTAAGAAACATTGTGACAGTAAGTATATACAGTAAAATAAACATTTTCTATACTTACTGCATATATATATATATATATATATATATATATATATATATATATATTGTATTTCAATGGCTCTGCAACAGAAAAGCACCCGACAGCAGGTAGGTTAATTACCATCTATTTACAGATCAGGGGTGGTTTCACATCCGTCATTTCCTCCTGTTCGCCAACGCGTTTCAATGCTGTCCGCATCTTCTTCTTGGGCAATGAGGCAATGCGGTTTGTTGAAAATCATATGGTCCCACGTATCAGCTGTCTTTTAGTAATGCAGCTTCATCCGCTTTGTAGCGTAATTGCTCGCAATGAGCTCTGGGACTTGTAGTATCATTTAAGTCTTGCCCACAGTGGGTTCCGCAATGGCACTCTAATTAAAACAAGCTTGCAGTGGTAATTGCAAATCCACTGCGATATAGAGCACTCCAGTGTGCCCCGGATTGTAATTGCACCCCCGTTAGTGTAGTATCCTGCTGTGCCGTTTTCGGTCAAACCTTGCCACGACGGCCCCTCACTCCAGCGGCTCCCTCCTTCATTTCCAGGTGGTGCTTTCCTCACGAAGCTGTCGTGTGTAAATTTTGTATTTCAATGGCTCTGCAACAGGAAAGCACTCGACAGCAGGTAGGTTAATTACCATTTATTTACAGATCAGGGGTGGTTTCACATCCGTCATTTCCTCCTGTTCGCCAACGCGTTTCAATGCTGTCCGCATCTTCTTCTTGGGCAATGAGGCAATGCGGTTTGTTGAAAATCATATGGTCCCACGTATCAGCTGTCTTTTAGTAATGCAGCTTCATCCGCTTTGTAGCGTAATTGCTCGCAATGAGCTCTGGGACTTGTAGTATCATTTAAGTCTTGCCCACAGTGGGTTCCGCAATGGCACTCTAATTAAAACAAGCTTGCAGTGGTAATTGCAAATCCACTGCGATATAGAGCACTCCAGTGTGCCCCGGATTGTAATTGCACCCCCGTTAGTGTAGTATCCTGCTGTGCCGTTTTCGGTCAAACCTTGCCA
Organism: Calotriton arnoldi; assembly: GCA_963921515.1. Taxonomy (NCBI): domain Eukaryota; kingdom Metazoa; phylum Chordata; class Amphibia; order Caudata; family Salamandridae; genus Calotriton; species Calotriton arnoldi. The sequence goes on from CAWUFW010004298.1 coordinate 611,204, forward strand.
CGACGGCCCCTCACTCCAGCGGCTCCCTCCTTCATTTCCAGGTGGTGCTTTCCTCACGAAGCTGTCGTGTGTAAATTTTGTATTTCAATGGCTCTGCAACAGGAAAGCACTCGACAGCAGGTAGGTTAATTACCATTTATTTACAGATCAGGGGTGGTTTCACATCCGTCATTTCCTCCTGTTCGCCAACGCGTTTCAATGCTGTCCGCATCTTCTTCTTGGGCAATGAGGCAATGCGGTTTGTTGAAAATGCAGAGCCATTGAAATACAATTTATATATATATATATATATATACATATATATACCTGGACAATATATATTTTTAGGGCACGTAGACGTGGAGTTAAGAATAGCAAATCTTTACATACATATCTATATTCATCTTCACAATATTTTTCTGGTCGATATTCATGCACAATATTGTAGCCTGGCATTCAAACCCAGAGTCCCATCTTCTTCGGTTCAGATGTCGTGTTTGACTCAGTTGCCACAAATTCTGGTATCCAGATTCAAAGGAGATGAGTCCTAAATGAGGTATCTGACAATAGTCGAATCTTCTTTCCCTTCTTTGGCCTTTTGTGCAGACTTCATTTGAAGTTCAGCTGCTGGTTCTCCCAGCCCATGGGTGAACCTTTGATGGTAATAACACGGGGCAGGCAGGAATGTGAAATCCCTTTGGCTCAACACTGCAGCTAAAGTTAGTCAGGCTATCTTCAGGTGTTTAAGCCCTCGATTTAACACTTCAATGGTGTAAATGTGCTTTTGATTCAACTTTTATTTGAAAAGTTCCCATATTTGCATTTCAACATAGATTTTACATTGGAAAGACTTTATGCAGACCTACTTACATTTCATTATAAATCATATTTGAGGCATTAGTAGATACATCTTTTCCTTCCATCTGACACCCCGTATCTGTAGGTTACAAAATTTCGGATTGGGTTTGCACATGTGCAGTTTTGAAGCTTTGATTTTATTCTAATAGGGGGGTTTATGAAGCATGAACCTCACCCTGAAGGGCAGCAGTGTGATGCACATAGCATGGGATACGTAGCCCCTGGGAGAGGATTGACACACATAGGCATGATTATACTTTAAACTTAGGACAATATATGCATACATAAAAAGAAGACATACCGCGGAGCAGGGCACGAAAGGGATACAGTATAAGATGATAGCAAAAAGATGGACATTTTCAGAATTTCACAAATGAAGAAGCGTGCCAAGGATGCAAAGGGAGGTAATTCCAGAGTCGTTGTCCATATGTCAATAAAGCCTGTTGTTGAGTACATTCTTTGCGGACCTTTTGAATTTCCAACCTGGACAGGAATGTGCTCTCGGTAGTGTGTGTGTGACTAGACTCGCCGAATTTAGAGGCAATTAAGTCAAGTTTACTCAAATGGAATGCATTATAGAACACACAACTATCTTTGACGTTGATCCAGGCAGGGAGAGGTATCTAATACAGTTTTTGACAGAAAGAAATATTGGCAAATATGTTTGATTAACCAAAGTGGCAGCTTTAGATTAAAACAGAGCAAATATAACTGAGGACTGGCCAGAAGACTTCAGCTACAGCAGAATAACACCCCGTGCGTCCCGTGTACAGAAATGAGGGAACACAGCAATAGAATGGACTTCTAGACACCTGTGATATTTTTGGTGTGCTTTCTGAGAATCCTTGAAAAGGAGTGGCTTCAGAAAAAGACATGTTGTGCCTATGACTTGTGCTGTTGCTCAAATTTTGTGTAGCAGATCCTGACTGTTGAGAGAATGAACAAAAGACATAGGGCATAAATACATAAACATGTGTTACCTGGATAGAGAATGTGTGGTCCAGGTCTGTGCCGATTATATACACGGAGAAATACAGCAGGATAGCAGGGTACACCTGTGCATCAGGGTGCAGGTGCACCTTCAGGAGACTGGCCCTGTTAGCCTTCATTCTGTGCGGTTGTGCGTTCATAGTCCCAGGTCAATCAAAGAGACTTGAGCGGTCACTGGTTCGTTAGTGCAACATGCAATCAATGACTGAATCTTACCTGAGTCTATTGCATACTCTGCAGAATGCCATGATACCTTCCTGCAAATTTAACCACCTTGGTTCCAAGTTTGGAGCAACAATCTGCATTATGAAACACCCAGTTACCCATCAGTCAGCCACTGATCATTGATACCCCTTCCAAACGGCCTCTAAAGGCGAGATGAATAGAACAGTAAATCACAGATGATCAACATTCTCTCTCTCCTCTCTGGAGGGAACTTAATGATGAGCAGAATTCATTCTCTCCTTTGTATGGTAACAATCCAGTGGAATGGAGACTACACTCTATTCTGATATATTGATAGAGAACATATTACAGCAGAGGCCACATGACTCCCTGTGCCACACAAATTTGTGCTTGAGGCTAAAGAAAGTGGAATAACAAGAATTTAGTTTAATCGAGACTATTGTATCACTCAAACATTCCATACATATGTATTTCCCAGTCCACCCTTACTCAACATGTGAAATGAGGAATGGCTATAAATATGGGAAATATTCTATTTATTTTCTCTGTGAATAAAAAGGACATGAAAACACATACCATCGCGGCATTCATCATGGACTATATAAACTCAATCAAATCTACAGGTTATTGTCTATAGTGCATTTTTCACTTTTCTGAGTGCACTTTACTGCCATTGAGTCTAGGTTACTACTTTGAAATAGTTACAAGAAAAATATAAGTAATCCTTTGGTTTCATCCTCATTTATTCTTGTGTATTTTAAGCTTATTCATCAACTATTCCTAGTCGGCGGTGACTAAAAAATACAATATTTGAATAATAAACTTTATAAAGTAAAAGTGTTGAAAAGTAAAAAGGAAAGGTTGTGGGGAGGGAATTCGGTATAGAGAAAGGCTGATAAGAGAACCCACACTAACCTGTAAGCTAGAAAGAGGACTATTTCAGCTTCAATGCCAGGTGGGGGCGGTTGCTTTAAGAGTAAGCATTGATAGAGTGCAGTAGGGTGCATTATGGGTTTAGGTTCTCGGTATTATCTCTTTCAGCCTGACACGAGCCAGATACATACATTCCTTGTGATTCTGTGATCACAGCGCTAATTCTCTTGTCACTGCTCTTGTTTCGCAAGAGAAATTGGGGAGTACGAAATGCAATTAAAGGATTTTCTGTCTCTGATCCAGTTATACATCCGGGGGTTGAGTGAATCGCAGGCTGCCATCTGACCTTGCTGATAAATTGCTGTTCGTGAGCATCATGCAATGTAATGTCCTGCAGATAGCGGGCAATCGTACACTCGATCAATGCCTCGCAGCTGGAATGATCGCAGTTTTGCAGAACAAAAGAAGCATTCATTGCCCTCACTACCGTCATTGTGTTGACAATGAAGAAACGCAGCCCGTGATAACTAACGTGTTGCTCACAATCCGGAGACATTTTCTTGCTTCATTCTTTTTCTGTACTTTGAACAATTATTCTCTATGTGATCCCCGGCCTGGCAGTCGCGGCTCCTGGAGGGAGTGCTGCGGGGCGGTGGGGCGGGGCGGGGAGGGGCAGGGTGGGGGTAGTAAACTCGGGCATACGGCCGAACGGAGGTAAGTACATAAATAAATAAATAAAACAAATTACATTGCGCGCGCTGCAACGCCAAATGGCGATGCAGCGCGCGCAATGTAATTCGTTTTATTTATTTATTTATGTACTTAAATCAGTTCGGCCGTAAGCCGGAGTTTACTACCCCCCACCCTGCCCCTCCCCCGCCCCACCGCCCTGCAGCACTCCCTCCAGGAGCCGCTACTGAATGTGGCTTAACACTGCCTTGTGAATAAGGCACCATTTTAAGCTATACCTAGCGTGAAAAGGGCGGGCAATGGGTGTTGCAGTGGGCATTCCACCGTAACACCCATTGATTTTGACGCTGCCCCATATTTACATTGAGCAGCACACATAGAAACAGCAAAAAGCCATTGATTGTTAATGTGCAGGAAGGTGTCCCTTCCTGCATATAAACAGTCATTTAAAAAAAAATAACATTTTGCAACTTCTATGTGTGCTGGATTAAGCAGCACACATAGAAGTTTCAAAATGCCATTTCAGAATTTTTATGTGCAGGAAGGAACACCTTCCTGCACATAATCAATCATTCCCGTCAACGCAGGCATTGTGCAAAGGTGCCTGCGTTGGCGCTAGGCAGCTAAATTAGCACCAGTGCAGGGGGGAACTGAAGGCTGCACCGCATTCTTGTAAATACGGTGCAGCCCTGCATTTCAGAAGTGGGGGAGGATGGCGTTAAGCCAAGCAGGCTAACGCCGCGTTCTGCCACATCCTTGTAAATATGCCCCCAAGTTCCTCTCGGCGTCAGCTCAACATCCTTTCATTCAAGGAAAATCACTTAATCTCCCCAGACCTAAAAAAAAAAAAAAAATGAATGTGTCCTGTAATGTAACTGTAATGTAACTGGCGCTAATGTAAAGAGCTCCAATACCTTCCGCTAGAGTTCGCTCTATATAAAACTGCAACAACAAAAAAAATCATTAAAATAAACAATTATTACATTTCATAGATTGGAACGTTTACTGTAGGAGATTTTCCTAACCCACACAGCCTATATGGCCACCTGTATATCCGCTTCCCCCATAACACCCACCCCTTGCCAAAACATAGAAAACCCTACTTTTTAATGGCATTGAGATTCTTCAGGTGAAAATTGTTGTTCCTAAGCACTGGATTGGCTTAAAGAAGGTTTATGAGAGTACACTGGGCTAGTAGCCTTGTTCTACACATGTTCGAATGTACACTCCACCACTGTAAAGCAAAGTGGGCTCAAAGTTTTACGTTAGGACATTTTGGGCAAATTAAAGACATATTAAGGCTTTTTTAAAGCACACCGGGTCTTTAATAGGGAACAAAAAAACTAAAATCGTATTTGAAAAACCCAGCATGTGGCCCCCCCCCACTGTAGATATTTTTTAATAATTAGTGCACAATGACAGGCTTTAAAGCCTAGCAGAACAATGTTCACTTTGTTCCAGTGCTGACAAGATTAGAATCCAGGCATATTCCAAATGCGACAGATATTCTTAAACAGGATCCTGAATCTAGGTTGATCCCAACAAATCAATTCATCTCTTGTCATGGCCAGGTGTCAGTAGTGAATTGCTGTGATGTCTGAGTTTCAAAGAATTTGAATTTGTGCTGTCAGCTTCAGTGCTTAAATGATAACATTAAATGTAGCACTGGTTACCTATCAGACGAAGATGTGCAAACATGTTCCTAAAACACAAGCATTGCATCATGGTCATCATTCCAAAAAGAGGGAACAATGAGAAGGAATAAAGATATTTCTCCTTGTTGCGCCTCTGGTGGGTGAGGCATACAATTCTGAGGCTTTTGCAAGTCTACCAGTGTTGGTAAATATGGGAATGTGTCAGAATGTATGGGTGGATACGTGCGAACACCCATGCTCCACTTATGGCACGCATCCCTGGCAAAAAGTAACGCACGGTAGCAATTTGTGCTGCCTTGCATTACTCTAGATTTATCAAGTCATGCAGGGCCATGCAAGGTGGCCTTGTGTGCCTTAGTAAAACTAATTTTAGGTTTTGCATCACCCTGCATTCTCTTATGTAGTGCAGGGCTGTTAGAAATGGGATTTCTGGTTGGCTAAGGCTTGCGCCAAAGCCAGGCAGAAACCACCACTCTAGTCAGGGCAAAGGAGTTACATGCTGAAGATAACCCCTGCTCACCCCCTTGGTAGCTTGGCACGAGCAGTCAGGCTTATCCCAGAGGCAATGTGTAAAGCGTTTGCGCAACACACACACAGCAGCAACACACTAGGCACACCACAAAACAAACTCCACACAAGTTTATATAAAAATATCCTTTGTATTGACATAAACACATTAGAAACATAATCACACATTTACACTGTGCCAACTGGCACTAGGCAATATTCACAGGGGAATTATATACAGGACCAGGCCAATCGGGCCACGGTCAGAACCAACAGAACAGGTAAGTAAATATAAACCACAACCAGTAACTACTGGTAAAATAATGACCTAAGCATTATCACATTAGCATTAGACACCATCCTAAAATATCATAACATGACATTAGACATAAGCAGTAGGCACAAAACAAATTAGGCCCCAAACCTCATTAGCATAAACACATTACGCAATAGGCCTTACCAGCATAAACACATTATGCAATAATCATGGTGCATAAATCACATTATACATACATCATTGTAGGCATAACATCACGTATAAATCACATTACGCCTAGACCTCATAGCCATATCTGTAGGCATAAACACATGATGAAAGGGGCATCACATTAGGGCTTTGCGCCCTACCAACAGTAAACCTGTCCCCCAGGCCAACTGGCCTTACCCCGGGGCTCAAATGCCCTATGTCCAGAAAGTCAGGGCTCCTACAGGACCGTCTACTGGCCCTCTGGTTGTCAATGCAACAAACCAAAAAGTGCGCAATGTACTGGGGCATGGGGTGCAACTCGCCCCTTCCTCACTCCCAAAGAACTGGCCCCCAAACAAAAATGGCACTGGCACTACTGTGCCCTCTGGAGTCCCCACTGGGACTCTAATTAAATGCGGCCAACAGGAAAAACGGCGCTGGGCTCTGGGGCCCCGCTCTGGTGCTCTCTCAATAAATGTAGCCAAATGGGCACCGACAATGTGCCCCGATCGGCACCACTGTGCCCTTGGACTGCCCACACGCAACAATGCCCCCAAAAGGAATGGGCACGGGCACTAACTGTGCCCCCTGGAGTCCCCACTGGGACTCTAATCACCAAAATGGCCCCAAACTCATGGGCAACACCAGAAGTGATGCGGGGCAGTCTCGAGGGGAGGGCAGTCACTACCCCTCCTCTCCCAGGACCCAAAATGAAGGAGGCTCCCACCCTCACGGAGACCGGAGCTTATAGCAACCAAGCTCAGCCCCACTCACCATTCTCTGGGGGCTGAGCGACTCAAGAGGCATCCGTCACGCCACCGGTGGATCGGCCTCAGGTGCTTCTCTTCTTTGCCTTGCTGCAGACTTCAGACGCGGGGCTTCCCTCGACACCGGGAGCCCCGCCCATAAGCAGGCGTCCTTCGCCTGGCTTCCTGTGCTGGCCGGAGGCTCCGTCTCCACTCAGGGCCGGTTCAATTGTTTGCGGACCCGCTTCCCTTCGGTGCGCTCCTGAGGCCGACTGGTCAGGTCTCCTTCTTCTGGGTCACAGAGGAAATGAGCAGGAAGTCTCCCTTCGGCCGGGGCCTCTCACTCCACCCGGCTCCTCACGGCAGTGGCCCCGCCCACAGTCAGGCGGCTGTGCGTGGCTTCCTGGTCGCCGCGTGATCGCGGCGGCTGTTTCTCTTCCTCCTCTTGGTGCAAGGCGGGGTGGGCACCCGCCAGACCAAAGGCAGACGCGGGGTGGGCACCCGTATTAAATAAATACAAAAGCGGGGTAGGCTCCCGTTCTTTGTCCACACAACCATGCGGGGTGGGCACCCGCGAGACTAAAGGCGAATGCGGGGGAATCCCCACGTCGGGATTCCCTCTGCTTAGTAGCAGCGCAACGCTGCAAATTGTAACAAGAGGCTCCTCTCGTCCTGGAGCCAAAGAACAAAGTCAGAGTGCCCACGTGGCGCTAGGTCCTGGACCCCACAAGAAAAGGTCCAAAGCAAATTCTCCAGGGGCACAGCTGGGCCCAGGGAGGCCAGCACACAGGGCCCTCCAGCAAGGAGGCAAGCCCCCATGGCGGTTCCTCCTGGGCCCCAGCAGCAGCAAGCCCCCAAAGGTCCAGGAACAGCACACCTTCATGGGGTCACAGCCCCTATATTTATATCACCTTTTCCCTTTGTCTGCGCCAGCACAGGGCTTGGGGAACCAGCAAAAACTGGTTCAGGGGGGAATTGGAGCACTTTGTTTACAAGGCTCCTCTTCCCAATTGTCAGGTGGGGGCTCGTCATTAGACACACCACAGGGGGGCGGAGACAGCATTCACTAGGGCAGGCACCATCCTATTCAGGGTCCAGGGACTTCTCCTCCCACCACTCCAAATGCAGCTGTCCCATTCAGCCTAGCGCTGACTCACCCTGCCCCTCCTGGAGCCACACACACCTCACCAGCCCCTGTCACTCAAAAGCCAGACATGCAATTCACATCAGGCAGGCAGACACATAGCACACAGAAATGCCAACTTCTAAAAGTGGCATTTCTAAAATAGTTATAATGAATCTGCACACACCATTGCGCAGCATTTATTATCACTATTCCAAATATACCAAACTTGACCACGCTGCTCCTCTCATATCAGGAATTACCACTGAAACACTTATCAGGGAATCCCCAATGCATTCCTATGGGAGGGCAGCCCCACAGTAGTGAGAAACCAAAATGGCTGTTTGTCACTACCAGGACATGTCACACACTTAAGGTACATGTCCTATCTTTTACCAACAATGCACCCTGCCCATGGGGCTAGCTAGGGCCTACCTTAGGGGTGACTGACATGTAGTAAAAGGGGGGTCATGGACATGGCACACACTTTAGGTGCCACGTCCCAGCGGCAGTAACACTGCGCGCACAGGCCCTGCAATGGCAGAGGCCTGAGATAGGTTTGAAAGGCTACTTTGGTGGGTGGCGCAATCAGCGCTGCAAGCCCACCAGTAGCATTTAATTTACCAGCCCTGGGTATATGGGTTACCACTTTACAAGGGACTGACAGGTAAATTAAATAGGCCAAACAGGTGTAGACCAATCTTACCATATTTAACACAGAGAGCACACGCACTTTACACTGGACAGCAGTGCTAATGTGCCCAGAGTCCTAAAACCACCAACACCATGTCAGAAAAAAGGCTAGGAGAAAGGCAAAAAGTTTAGGGATGACCCTGCAAAAAGGGCAAAGTCCAACACATCCCCCTTCCAGCCAAAACGCAGGGTAGACCAATCACCACCTTGATGGGCTTCCCTGCCTTGGGCGATAGAACACGGACGCGGGCCCGCAACTGCAGGGACACCCTTCAGTTCTACCCCACTCTGAACTCACGTGGTTCCCTCTGTCAAAAGCTCTCAGGACCAACTAGGCTACCCCACTGGTACTCCCTAGCTGTCCACGGCCAGGACCAGGCCCTAGGCCAACCAGATGTTACTGGTCCTTGCCAATCCACAGAGTGGGGGGCAGTAACCCCTGGCACATAGTGACCATTCTCCACTCTACCCCTCATCAGTGCAGTTCCAAACTGCCACTGATCCTCCAACCTAGGGTCCACACCCTCAGGCTGACCAGAAGTCACGGGCGAGGCTCTCCTCCCCCTACCTCTTCTTCTGGGGTTCCGTACCCTCCTCCTTGGAGAGGCACCCTCAGAACACAACTCTCCAACCAGCTGAAACTCCCTAACAGGAGGCCAGCTCACTCAGACCCTCAGAGACTCTTGTCTTCAGAAAAACAAAGCACACAGCACAGTTCCTCTTCAAGCAGGGGGGACACAGCACACAGCAAAGTCCCTTAGTCCTCTTCCTCAGCAGAAACAGCAAACTGTAGGTCAGCCCCCAGACACACAGCAATGGCGGCACTTTTCCTCAGTCTATTCAGCTGTCCTCTTTGGCAGGGATTCCCCCTCGATCACGAAGTTTCCAAGTCTCCCAACCTAGGGTCTAAACCATCAGGTTTCACCAGGGTCAGAGGTGAGGGCTCCCTCCCTCTGCACCCCCTTCCAGAGTTCTGTACCCTCCCACCTTGGAACGGTACCCCTGGAAGCCAAAACCGGTCAGGACACTGATTACAGATGTCCTTCCCTCCAGGTCAGGCTGAACCTGGCCTCCCAACCTTGGGGCTGAACCCCGCAACTGAGCACTTGCCTGGCACGCCAGGACTTCTGGGGATGCACACAGTATCCCCCCGAGGGTAACACATGACTAATGTGTTATGTGACAGTCTGCCTGGCGCAGATCTCCTGACCCCTGTCCATCTGACAGTGCACGAAGATCCCCCAGGACAGAAGTGGTGTCGCCATGGTCACTTCTAGGAGACTCAGCCCTTCTGGCTGGTCCCTGACCCACTGGTTCTCCCACTGGGGAACACATCTCCCTCTCACCCCTCACTCTGGACTTCTGCACCCTCCCAACTGGAGCGGTACCGCCAGACACCAGAACCGCTGGAGCTCTGCTTACAGACACTCCACGTTCTCCTGACACTAGGAGATCCTCCTCAAATGGCCTACAAGTACAGCCTAGGCCCCGACCTGGCGCTCCCTTAAGGAACCCTCCAGGCCCTGAGACTGGGTTTCGGGCACCTTGGGACACACAGTCCCACACTCACTCCTTCTCCACTGAGACAGGACGTGAGCCCCTACACCCCTCCCACTACACTGGGACCTAGCTGGGCTACACTGAACCTCTTCCACCACACAGGACCGGAAGATACCCGAGCCACTACTTTTGGAATCACTCCCCAATGCCTCTTCAGACCTTCTAGCACACAGCAAGAGGTCTGCCTCCCGTGCAAGCTCCCTGGGATCAGAGAACACACACTCCAACAGGTGTTGGTGCAACCCCGGAAAACAATTACTGAACACGTGCTCTCTGACAACCAGATTGAACAGCCCTTCAAAATCATTTGCCGTGCTACCCATCACCCAACCGTCCAGTGCAACACAACATTCATCCACAAACTCCCCCCAAGACTGGTGAGACAGTTCCTTACTGCCCCTGAATCTCAACCTGTACCCCTCTAACTGGGAACCAGGTACCATACTCTGGGAACTGGGAATGGGACTTCCTGCACTGGACTCCATATTGCTGCCACCACTGGATCCCACCCTTACTGGTGAATCCAGACAACTCAAACTACACTCAGGGGATAACCTACCCTCCACAGCTAGCTTTTTCTCCTCCACACTCCCTTTCTTCCCTTCTATCCACCCACTCCTCTGGGGACAGGGAAAGGGATGGGGCACTGCCCCCGGCACTGGACCCAGCAAGGGACTCCCTATCTATGGGATCCTCCCCACCTACTGGTGTCCCCGCCCTGTCATTTTCTCTCTTCTGCCACCAAAATAAAAGCGCAGAAAACACCATTTAAAAATGACACTCTTGAGGAGAAAAATAATCCCCAAACATGTGATTCTCAAAATGCAGAGTTTGTAGTGCAACCAGTTGTCGCTGTGGTACTGCGCAAACGCAAGTCCTATCCTCACCGCTGACAACCAATGTTAGAAATGGGATTTTTGGTTGGCTAAGGCTTGCGCCAAAGCCAGGCAGAAACCACCACTCTAGTCAGGGCAAGGGAGTTACACGCTGAAGATAACCCCTGCTCACCCCCTTGGTAGCTTGGCACGAGCAGTCAGGCTTATCCCAGAGGCAATGTGTAAAGCGTTTGCGCAACACACACACAGCAGCAACAGACTAGGCACACCACAAAAGAAACTCCACACAAGGTTATATAAAAATAGCCTTTGTATTGTCATAAACACATTAGGAACATAATCACACATTTACACTGTGCCAACTGGCACTAGGCAATATTCACAGGGGAATTATATACAGGACCAGGCCAATCGGGCCACGGTCAGAACCAACAGAACAGGTAAGTAAATATAAACCACAACCAGTAACTACTGGTACAATAATGACCTAAGCATTATCACATTAGCATTAGACACCATCCTAAAATATCATAACATGACATTAGACATAAGCAGTAGGCACAAAACAAATTAGGCCCCAAACCTCATTAGCATAAACACATTACGCAATAGGCCTTACCAGCATAAACACATTATGCAATAATCATGGTGCATAAATCACATTATACATACATCATTGTAGGCATAACATCACGTATAAATCACATTACGCCTAGACCTCATAGCCATATCTGTAGGCATAAACACATGATGAAAGGGGCATCACATTAGGGCTTTGCGCCCTACCAACAGTAAACCTGTCCCCCAGGCCAACTGGCCTTACCCTGGGGCTCAAATGCCCTATGTCCAGAAAGTCAGGGCTCCTACAGGACCGTCTACTGGCCCTCTGGCTGTCAATGCAGCAAACCAAAAAGTGCGCAATGTACTGGGGCATGGGGTGCAACTCGCCCCTTCCTCACTCCCAAAGAACTGGCCCCCAAACAAAAATGGCACTGGCACTACTGTGCCCTCTGGAGTCCCCACTGGGACTCTAATTAAATGCGGCCAACAGGAAAAACGGCGCTGGGCTCTGGGGCCCCGCTCTGGTGCTCTCTCAATAAATGTAGCCAAATGGGCACCGACAATGTGCCCCGATCGGCACCACTGTGCCCTTGGACTGCCCACACGCAACAATGCCTCCAAAAGGAATGGGCACTGGCACTAACTGTGCCCCTTGGAGTCCCCACTGGGACTCTAATCACCAAAATGGCCCCAAACTCATGGGCAACACCAGAAGTGATGCAGGGCAATCTCGAGGGGAGGGCAGTCAACACCTTACTACCCCTCCTCTCCCAGGACCCAAAATGAAGGAGGCTCCCACCCTCATGGAGACCGGAGCTTATGGCAACCAAGCTCAGCCCCACTTACCATTCTCTGGGGGCTGATCGACTCAAGAGGCATCCGTCTGGCCACCGGTGGATCGGCCTCAGGTGCTTCTCTCCTTTGCCTTGCTGCAGACTTCAGACGCGGGGCTTCCCTCGACACCGGGAGCCCCGCCCATAAGCAGGCATCCTTTGCCTGGCTTCCTGTGCTGGCCGGAGGCTCCGTCTCCACTCAGGGCCGGTTCAATTGTTTGCGGACCCGCTTCCCTCCGGTGCGCTCCTGAGGCCGACTGGTCAGGTCTCCTTCTTCTGGGTCACAGAGGAAAGGAGCAGGAAGTCTCCCTTCGGCCGGGGCCTCTCTCTCCACCCGGCTCCTCACGGCAGTGGCCCCGCCCACAGTCAGGCGGACGTGCCTGGCTTCCTGGTCTTTGCGCGATCGCGGCAGCTGTTTCTCTTCCTCCTCTTGGTGCAAGGCGGGGTGGGCACCCGCCAGACCAAAGGCAGATGCGGGGTGGGCACCCATATTAAATAAATACAAAAGCGGGGTAGGCTCCCGTTCTTTGTGCACACAACCATGCGGGGTCGACACCCGCGATACCAAAGGCGAATGCGGGGGAATCCCCACGTCGGGATTCCCTCTGCTTAGTAGCAGCACAAAGCTGCAAATTGTAACAAGAGGCTCCTCTCGTTCTGGAGCCAAAGAACAAAGTCAGAGTGCCCACGAGGCGCTAGGTCCTGGACCCCACAAGAAAAGGTCCAAAGCAAAGTCTCCAGGGGCACAGCTGGGCCCAGGGAGGCCAGCACACAGGGCCCTCCAGCAAGGAGGCAAGCCCCCATGGCGGTTCCTCCTGGGCCCCAGCAGCAGCAAGCCCCCAAAGGTCCAGGACCAGCACACCTTCATGGGGTCACAGCCCCTATATTTATACCACCTTTTCCCTTTGTCTGCGCCAGCACAGGGCTTGGGGAACCAGCAAAAACTGGTTCAGGGGGGAATTGGAGCACTTTGTTTACAAGGCTCCTCTTCCCCTTTGTCAGGTGGGGGCTCGTCATTAGACACACCACAGGGGGGTGGAGACAGCATTCACTAGGGCAGGCACCATCCTATTCAGGGTCCAGGGACTTCTCCTCCCATCACTCCAAATGCAGATGTCCCATTCAGCCTAGCGCTGACTCACCCTGCCCCTCCTGGAGCCACACACACCTCACCAGCCCCTGTCACTCAAAAGCCAGACATGCAATTCACATCCGGCAGGCAGACACATAGCACACAGAAATGCCAACTTCTAAAAGTGGCATTTCTAAAATAGTTATAATAAATCTGTGCACACCATTGCGCAGCATTTATTATCACTATTCCAAATATACCAAACTTGACCACGCTGCGCCTCTCATATCAGGAATTACCACTGAAACACTTATCATGGAATCCCCAATGCATTCCTATGGGAGGGCAGCCCCACAGTAGTGAGAAACCAAAATGGCTGTTTGTCACTACCAGGACATGTCACACACTTAAGGTACATGTCCTATCTTTTACCTACAATGCACCCTGCCCATAGGGCTAGCTAGGGCCTACCTTAGGGGTGACTGACATGTAGTAAAAGGGGGGTCATGGACATGGCACACACTTTAGGTGCCACGTCCCAGCGGCAGTAACACTGCGCGCACAGGCCCTGCAATGGCAGAGGCCTGAGATAGGTTTGAAAGGCTACTTTGGTGGGTGGCGCAATCAGCGCTGCAAGCCCACCAGTCGCATTTAATTTACCAGCCGTGGGTATATGGGATACCACTTTACAAGGGACTGACAGGTAAATTAAATAGGCCAAACAGGTGTAGACCAATCTTACCATATTTAACACAGAGAGCACACGCACTTTACACTGGACAGCAGTGCTAAAGTGCCCAGAGTCCTAAAACCACCAACACCATGTCAGAAAAAAGGCTAGGAGAAAGGCAAAAAGTTTAGGGATGACCCTGCAAAAAGGGCCAAGTCCAACAAGGGCGATACGAAACTTTTAATACACTTGGCCGCCAGTATATAAATCTTCACATTCATCAAAAAATACCTATGCTTGACAGCGCATTAGTGGCAGTGTAACCATATTACGGTCTCAAATTCGTCTTTTCACTAGCATGTGCTCTGTAGCAACTGCACAAATAGAAATATTCTTTAAACTTTTGGCAATTTATCAAGAAGCATCTCTCAATTTTTAATGGTCACTCAACATTGTCTGTAAATATTCTATTTATTGTGTTTCCCAGGAGTAGACTAATAATCAACTCATTGGATATGTATTTCTCTCACTTTTTGTTATTGTGTTGTCTTCGCTTCTGCCCTATCTCATGCTGCACACTTCTTTCCGGCCATTCGCATCTCAGTTTTCCTTTTTAAGGCAGCTCCTTGTGGACTCGGTTAGAGCCATCAGGAAAGCAGGCACGTACAACCAGTTTAAATTGTCACTGAGAGTGGCCCAACATCAACATTTTACTGTGTTTAGATCAATGCCTCCTGGGAAATGCAGTAAATCTGTGTCTGCTTTGTGCTGCTGCCAAGCCATGTCGCTAGAGGTGATACATACAACTAGAGAGATTTAAAATTAAGGTGTACTCTCAAAGCAATAACCTTCTCTGTCTTCCTCAGCTTCCATAGTCATTGGAAAATGGTGGTGTGAAATGGAGCCCTGTCTAGAGGGAGAGGAGTGCAAGACTTTACCGGATAACTCGGGTTGGATGTGTGCAACCGGCAATAAAGTTAAGACCACAAGAGTAAGTGTCTGGCACCTTCTTATTTCAATGTTGACGAGAAATCTAGTCCTTACGATTATTTTATTCCTGATTACTGACATGATTTCTAAAATGAAAAAAAACAATTGTATTGAACATGTTGTCTACGATTGCACAGTTAAAGGTAATTTAAAAATAATTTGAACCAGTGCTTTAAATGGGCTGGTACTGTCAGGTTCTGAGTACCGGCACTTCTTGTCTTTTAAAGGGAGAGTATCGGCACTTCTCTGCAGAACTACAATTCTTTTAATGGAACGGTACAACCGCTTCTCTCCTGACTGCAGATACTGTGAGTACCTGACATTCTTCTTTTTCCATTTCAAGCACTGATTTGAACTGAGAAATTGCTTTTGTTAAACATCTGTTTTCTCTAGTGCATTTCCTTCCACACACTTACAGTTCTTTGGTGTACACATTATTATTAGCCAAAAGGTGTTGCCCTTACAAACCTCTCAGCACATTACAATCAATGTATTGTATTTCACCAGTGATGCTTGGCTTCCACTTTCCTACTACCCCGTTCAAAAGACAAAAACTATCAATAAAATGAGATTGTAACAGGACGTGGGTTCAGGCATGGCAAACGTTTTGTGGGCAGGATCAGCAAACTCAAAACATCTAAAAATGTGTTTTTAGGGAATCCTTCTAGGTTACATAAATGTCCTGAGCAATACTGTGAATCAAATGCACTTGACTGCATTAAAAGAATAAGTTGAACCCCCACAGTAGAGAATTATGAACAGAAGTCAGAAGATGAAGTTTGCATCTAAGTGGTGAACATTGCTAAATATAGCATGGCAGATACACTTGTTTGAACTGCCATCCAATGGGATCCCCCACCAGAAATAAAGTATACCAGCATGGGATTGAATTTTGTATTGTCAATGAAACACTGTATGGTATAAATTTGGTACTTAAAAGCAGTATGCAAGCACGTGGTACTTGTGGAGCCAAACCTAGCCGAGTGATAAGTTATACAGGGATACAGAGAAAGATGTAATCAATGAGTCATTGGAAGTCTAACGGAATTTGTAGAGCGGAAGAGAAATGTTACTGCATCAAGAATAAAGTGACTGAAATAGTTTGGCAATTACATCCTGGGGGCAGTATCCTGGAGAGTGGACCATGCTGAAACCCCTCTGTCTCTGCATCTGTCCTAATACTAGTGCAGGCATGTTGACTTTATTTGCAAGACTTTGTGTCCTCTCCCAAAGGTTCTGAATGTAAGCGCCATAATGATTTCCTTGTAGGCACTAGTGTGCTCCTTTTTGGAGGTGCCTGGCTTCAGTAGATCAGCACCTTCTTGTAGGGCATTGCTGTACTTGTTTCTTCCAATTTTATGGTTTTATTTTTCTCATGCTTCTTTTAATTTGACTTTATTCCGCCAGTGTCAGGACCACCGCAGGGGAGCTTGTAGAGTCTTGAGGGGTTGCTAGACCCCAGCTTGTATTTTACTTTACCCCCACTGTTTTTTACTGGTCACGCTCATGACCAAGCTCAGCAGCAACCTGAGCCATGCCCCCTGACCACGCCCCCAGAATCGCGGGATATAAAAATCAGATGACTGCTCGTCCGCACAGCCTTTTCCAAAGGATCTGAACATAAGCGCCTTAATAATTTCATTGTAGGCACTGGGGTGCTCCTTTTTGGAAGTGCCTGGCTCCAATAGCTTGATGCCATCTTGTAGTGGATTGCTGTATCCGTTTCTTTTAATTTTATGGTTTCATTTTTCTCATGCTTTTAATTTGATTTTATTCTGCCAGTCTCGGGACCCTCGCAGGAGAGCCTGTGGAGTCTTGAGGGGTTCTGGACCCCAGTTTGTATTTTCCTTCACCCCCACTGTTTTTACTGGTCTTGCTCCTGACCGAGCTATGCTGTGACCTGTGCCACGCCCCCTGATTACACCCCCGGAATCACAGGCTACAAAAATTGGATGACTGCGCATCTAAGGCACATCAAAGGCAAGCCTGTGGTCACCCGTCCGTGCCTGGGCTGCGCCATACGCCAGCACAGCCTATCCTGTATTAACTCACAGGCAGCAGACTCACCTACACCTAAGAGCTTTAAAAAGATAACAGAGGGAGCCGGCATGGAACTGGAGTTGTCAATAAACTGTTGCGCTTCAAGCGAGATACTCACAGGTGAAGGGAAGGCCACTTCAGCAGTGGCGTAGCTAGGCACTCTGCCGCCCGTGGCGGTCCCTGCCTTTTGCCGCCGCCGAGCGCCTAAGAGCAGGGGGGGGGGTGCTGGCGATAAATTTACCTGCCGCCCCCAAATCTCGTGCCGCCCGGGGCGTACCGCCCCCTCCGCCCCCCCCTTGCTACGCCAGTGCACTTCAGAGGCCGTTCTGCACTACGAAGAAACAGGTAGCTCCTGCATCGTCAAGAGCACATAAATAGTGAGCAGCTCCCATAGGTTGGGGCCACCTATTATGGAACTCAGCCACATCCAAGATGGCTGCCCTCTGGGGTAAGTGGGAAATGTAGTCCCAGTAGCACTCTTACTACATAAAAGGAAAGGAGTGTGCGTAAACATTCAACATGTGGCGCAACACACCCTGGGTAAATGGGGCAAAGAACAGGGCTACAACAGTTGGGCACGGCATCACAGCCACCAGCATGCAGAAACATGCCTTTTCCCACAGAGGAAATGTACTGTGCGATGGCCCCCATCATAGCAGGGAGCAATTCATAGAGGTCTGTGACTTGTTTGGGGGGGCCTAAAACACGCACCACCGCAGCACTGACAGGAAACCTCTCTATTGGCAGACCAACAAGCAGTGGACCCCCAGGAGGGTATGTGGGGCAACTATATGGGCCAAACAGGGTCACACACCTCCCAAGGTTCAACAAGGTGGTGGTTCAGACCTGGAAACAGGTGCTACGGAGGATGGGTAGAGAGTTGACCCAGAGACTTCATTGTGGGAGTCCAGTGCTCTTTTGGAATTACACACAGTGGCAGGACATCGGCAGTGGGATATACTGTACATCTCAAAGCTCAGGGACCTGAAAGGAGAATGGGGATGGCTGCCTTCTGATGAATTATAGGGACAATACGACCTATCTAGGAGCCTATTCCTACGCTACATTTAAATAAGGGTGATTCCATTGGAATACATGGTTCTGGTCACCCCTCTACACAGAAACATCATATCCCAGATCTACTACACACTCTTGGTACAACTTCATCCATCCCTGCAGACGCTGAGAGAGAAATCGGAAATGGATCTGGGCAGAATGGAGGATGACGAATGGATGGGAGAGCCGCATCTCAATACCTCGTGGAAGTAGCCATTCGGGCGGGCTTCCGACTTGCCCCGCTGAAGCTTCTATACAGGGCCTATTACACAGAAATACAATTATTTGCAATGCGGGCAACCTACACAAATCATTGCCAAAGGATGTGTGGCTAGTGGGGCACCGTCTTTCGCACAACCTCGGAATGCCCAAAACTGCATAGATTTTGGTCAGACATGCAGAGATGACTCTCCCAAGTGGTGAGTGACACCCTGGTGCTTACGCCCCCATTTGATATCCTTGGGGATCTGGGGAGAGGTGACCCTCAACAAATATGTTTTTCCTCTGGGACTCGATCCTAGCAGTGGTGAGCCGTGACATTGTGAGACATTGGGGGAGGGAAGACCCCCCAACAGTACAGGCATGGAACTCCAATATGGAGTGGTGCAGGCAGGCAGAGGAATCAATCTACTGGGTATAATGGGATGTCCCCAAAAGCATCTAAGGTTATGGGGCCAATGGCAGAACCTCTGAGGGAAGGAAAAGGATATTCATGACCCCAGCATATGCCTTCACTTTGTATACCGAACCCATGAGTTGAAATGAAGAGACTCCGGATGCCGAATGGGAGGGGACTACAGTGGGCCAATGGGAGAGACATGATTTACTTGATACTATGTAACCCGACACCTCATATCCAAGACTGCTATTCTGTACTCCAGCACTTTAACACTTGCCAAAGACCCTGGGGAAGTGCAATTGTTGTGTATGTTTTGTCATATTGGTTCTAAAATGCTCAATAAAAAGATTTGGAAAAAAAAGTGCATGTGCTGTCAGCAAAGCAAATTGTATAGGTTGGGCTGGTAGTAATTGTAGTAGTATTTAGTAGTTTTGGTTAGCAAAAGAACAGTTTTGGTTATTAAATAATAATGTGGCATTAGCAGTTGAGCACTGACAAAAGATAATTAACACTGTGGGGTCGATTCCGATTCGGGCCAGAAAAAATACCGACCGACTCGGTACTGGAATTAAGTCCGACCGACACGTACCGGTGCCGTCCGACCCGGGTAGTACGATGAAATGCATGGGAATCACGACCGACTCGTACGGAACACAAGGCGAACGACCGACCCGGACGGAAACAAGCCATCCGGCCGGGAAACCACGCGAATCGAACCGACCGACACGCATCAGGAAATAACCCGAATGAAACGTACCCGCGAACTCCGACCCGCGCACGCGCAGTACGATGCAATGGGTGCAAATTCAGACCGATTCGTACGGAGCCCAAGCCGTACGACCGACACGCATACAAAACCCAGCCGAACAAACACAATACTCCGCGACCGACGTGTACGCTGCATATGAAACTGAGCTGAAACACAGCGGGAACGACTCGGAGAGGCGCGCACGAGACAACTGCAACGTCCTACTCGGTCAGAAGAACGACTCCTACATGCACAATAATCACAAATGAAAAAATACAAAAAAAAAGGGCCAAACAATCAATGACAAAGCCAATAAATACAGGGGGTGAAAAAAATGGAACAAGGACACACCCCCAACTCCACCTACATAAAGCCCACAAATCCCTACCATGATCCTTTGCAAATTCCACTGACCTGCCAGCACAGAACACCATCACACAGCAAACACAGACACACACACAGCTCATCCAACACAAAAGCCACACACCATTAGCACCTCAACAAATAGCACCCTCACACACACACAGCAAAACCTACACACACACACCCTCACTTGCACACACACACACACATCAATCACCACCACCACCACCCATCACCATGCCCCTAAAGAAGAATCCAAAGTTCCTAGATAGTGAATTGGAAGTCATGGTAGACGAGATCCTGAGGGTAGAGCCACAGTTGTTTGGCACATTGGTCCAAAAGACCCCCATGGCGCAGAAAACCAAGATGTGGGCGAGGATCGTCGACAGGGTGAACGCACAATCACCATGTTTGCGCACAAAGGAAGACATCCAGAACAGGTGGTATGATGTGCGCAGCAGGGTCAGAGACCTACTCAAGAAGGATTACCTCCTGAGCCAGCACACAGGCAGTGGCCCTCCTGCAAAACCAGTATACCTCAGGCCCTGGGAGGAGAAGGTGCGGGCCATCCTACCACCAGTGAGCGTATATGGACTAACAGACATCCCAGAGCCTGGTGAGTACACAACTAATATACACAATATTGTGTGCCAATACACACACATCACTCTCAAGGGGACAGTCAAACCATCCACCCCTAGTAAATCAACAGCAACCAAAAGATAATCATCCTAAGATGTGTATGTCAGTCAGATAAACACAATACATGCCATCTCATAGTGATATGTAACTGTGTCATGACATGTACAAACCTAACAACAAATAGAGCAAGGCAGTGGCACAAATATAACCAACAAACACTGCCTGATATTTTGCCACCACTAGAACACCACCTCACAGGGAAGCTCACTTAAAGGAAGGAATTCTGTGTATGCTGGTGAAGTCAGTGTAGCCAATAGCATGATGGGAGTTGTAGTCACAGATACTGCTCACCCTCACAATTGGCCCATCAACACCACTCTGAACCATGCTCACATCACAGGAAGTGGATAAGGACTGACAAGATGGCTGACACTGGCTACTGCTGTGGGGAGCACAAGGCCCTGCTGGGAACTGTGCACCAACAAACAGCACAACACCACTGCCTGACATCCTGAAAGCCAACTTGCACTCTCTGCAATGCAAGCACGTTGCATGGTGGGATATCTGGCTGGGTGTGAAGGAGGACTCACAGCACTGACCATAGTTACAAGCAGCTCACCTCACACACCCCCTCAACACAAACTCCACATAACCCACCTGGGAGAATGCAATGCCTCACATACCAAATGAAGATCCCACAAAGAACCACCACCCTGGGTAATGCTGTGTGAAGCACAGGGACACACCTGGGACTTGTAGCCAAACAAACGCAAGGACAACACTGTCAGCGTTCCTGTCAGCACAGGCACACTACCCCACAGGGAAGCAGAGTCAAAAGGAAGGAAGTACGGGCATGCTGGGAAGGGGGGTGTAGGCAATAGCATGATGGGAGTTGGAGTCAGAGATACTGCTCACCCTCACAATCGGCCCATCAACACCACTCTGAACCATGCTCACATCACAGGGAGTGGATAAGGACTGACAAGATGGCTGACACTGGCTACTGCTGTGGGGAGCACAAGGCCCTGCTGGGAACTGTGCACCAACAAACAGCACAACACCACTGCCTGACATCCTGAAAGCCAACTTGCACTCTCTGCAATGCAAGCACGTTGCATGGTGGGATATCTGGCTGGGTGTGAAGGAGGACTCACAGCACTGACCATAGTTACAAGCAGCTCACCTCACACACACCCTCAACACAAACTCCACATAACCCACCTGGGAGAATGCAATGCCTCACATACCAAATGAAGATCCCACAAAGAACCACCACCCTGGGTAATGCTGTGTGAAGCACAGGGACACACCTGGGACTTGTAGCCAAACAAACGCAAGGACAACACTGTCAGCCTTCCTGTCAGCACAGGCACACTACCCCACAGGGAAGCAGAGTCAAAAGGAAGGAAGTATGGGCATGCTGGGAAGGGGGTGTAGGCAATAGCATGATGGGAGTTGGAGTCACAGATACTGCTCACCCTCACAATTGGCCCATCAACACCACTCTGAACCATGCTCACATCACAGGGAGTGGATAAGGACTGACAAGATGGCTGACACTGGCTACTGCTGTGGGGAGCACAAGGCCCTGCTGGGAACTGTGCACCAACAAACAGCACAACACCACTGAATGACATCCTGAGAGTCAACCTGAACCCACTGCAAGGGTGGCATGCTTCATGGTGGGATAACTGGGCCATGTGGAGAAGGATGGCCGGATGGCCACCAAATACAACCAATGCTGGCCATGCACACACCTCAACATTCATATTGAAATGCCCCAGGTATGCATGACAATGTGCTACACCAATATCAACCTCTTACTGTGACAACTTAGGACAATGCAATGTACATGCCCGTATCCAGAGGTACAGTCACAACTGTCAGGTGTGTGAACCATTGATGCCTGTAGAAACATTACATACAATGTGTGTCTCCTCCAAATACAGGTGATGATGATGGGGACACAGCAGCAGGCGAGGAGGAGTCCCTGTCCCAGGCTCCGGGGGACCAAGAGCTCACTGTTGTGGAACAACCTCTGCCCTCCTCGAATGGCGAAGACCTACCTGGCACCTCCGGTGTGAGTCATCATGCAGCACCAGCTGGACCAACATCTGCACCCCCTGCACCCACCCCTCCAACAACTGCCAACATACAGACCACTCCCGCCGACACGGACAGACCAAGGACCACCGCTGACAACAGCACAGGGCCCCAGGCCCACCGTGGAGCAATGGATGACAACACCACTAACAACCCCCAAGTGGGCCTCGAGTCACCTGTGCGTGCCACCGCAGGTCCTGCACGTGTCGCCAGGGGTGGTAGACATAGGTTGCTGCTTGCAGAGGGGTCTGGACTGCATGACGACCCACAACTGGCACGCATCGCTGATGCGTACCAGGATAGCACCGGAGAGGTCAGACAGGTAGTGGGGATCCTCAAGGACATACAACAGCAGCAGGCTGCCCATCATGCCCGCTTGGACTCCCACATGTCCCATGTGGAGACAAACATGTCTCGCATGGAGTCCAAGTGGGACACATTGCAAGAACTCACAGCGGTGCATAGGGACATATTGACATGCCTCCGCCAGATTAGCACCAACATGGCCACACCTCCCTGTGTGCCCACAACATCTGGTGCTGCAACAACTGACACCGCCACAGGGAGGGAGGAGGACTCTGGCGGAGACTCCCCTGCACCGCAGCAGCCTGCACGTGAGGGTCCCCCCAAAGAAGAGGGGTCATCCGAGGAAGGAAAACTGAGAGGTTGATGGCCACGTACATCCCCCAGGAAGCCAACACCTGTTCCGGAAATTATCCTTTGTGTGCAAACGTTTCACCCTGTCGAATGCAACAGTACTTTCCCACATGACATGGGGAGTTCAAGTTGGACTAATTTATCATATGACTGTGGACTTCACTCAGGACATTTCTGCTATCAAGACTTCCAACTCATCTGGGAACTTTGGATCACAATCCCAATGTACAGCACCCACCATCCTGTGCACTATACACACACACATTTCTGTAAATAAAATCACTAGTACACCATACTTGCTACTGTTGTTATTCAAATGTGGATACTGTTATGGTGATGATGTTCTGCCAAATTACACTGTGTATGCTAACTGCTACAGCAAGTACAACACCGTTGTGTGAGTCATGGTGACGTGACACATATGAGGGAGACACACCACTAGGGCTACACAACACAGACAGCAGGGCCATCGGACTCATCGCCCACAGTGATGTTGCCAGGAAATACAGTGGAATGCACAGACACCACACCTATTCAGAGTCTGTGTCAACTAGCCCACAGGTGCAGTAAGCAAATGTCAGTCAGATGTGTGACCACAGACAACGCACATCCCAAAGTGAAGCACAGGTTTATTACACATTAGCAACATGTTGTTTCCACTACAAATGCAAGGTTTACCCACGTGGCAGTGGCCACACAGTCAACAAGTGCAGAAGATATGAAGTCCAGGGGTGTGTGGCACATCACTTGTAGGGAAACTACTGCTGCCACCCTGAAAGCTGAATCATGGTGTCGGGGGATCCAAGTTGACCAAAGTACACAGTAAGCAACCTGTGAAGGACAGACATGACACACAGTTAAAATCACTGTAGAACAGGACAGTACTGCAATACTCATGCCCAATACATGTCACAAGACAACTACACAAAACCAAGATAGCATGTCAGAACTGTTGGGGAGTTCAGACTACCTGGAAGGACACATTGCTGCACGCATCCACTCAAGTAGCACATGGCCACACTAAAACAGCACCAGAGCACCACCCACACATATCATGCAAACTCACGTCATTCACATTACATCTCCCTGGATACTCACATTCAGCTGAAGAAGTTGGTGATGAGCTGTGTGCGGACATCACCATCATCATCATCATCATCACTGGCATCGTGGTCCAGGCCAGGATCCTCCACAGGTGGCGGACGTTGGTCATCGTCATCCAGGATGAGAGGCAACTCCTTCCGCACTGCCAGGTTGTGTAGCATGCAGCAGACGATGACAATCTTGCACACCTTTGCTGGGGCATATGGGAGGGCCCCTCCTGTCTTGTCCAGGCAGCGGAAGCGGCTCTTCAGGAGACCAAAGGTCCGCTCTATCACTCTCCTGGTCCGACCATGTGCCTCATTGTAGCGCATCTGGGCTGGTGTCACAGGGTTCCTGAGGGGTGTCAGCAACCACGGCATGTTGGGGTATCCGGAGTCACCTACGGACAGACAAGTGCACATTAGCTGATTTGGAAAAGTGGGTGGAATACTACAGATCAGAACACACACAATGGTACAAAGTCAGTACACACCGACAAGCCAGGCACGCTGGTTCTGCATCTGTGCCATCATCCTCGGGATGCGACTACTCCTCATCACGTAGGCATCATGTGCTGAACCAGGGAAACGGGCACACACATGTGTGATGCTCATATCTGCTAAACATACCACCAGAGCATTGATCGAATGGTAATGTTTACGGTTCCGGTATGCCTGCTCATGTGCCTGTGGTGGTATCAAAGCCACATGTGTCCCATCAATGGAGCCAATGACATGTGGCATCCTCCCCAGAGCATAGAAGTCACTCTTGACGTCAGTGAGTTGTTGACGTGTAGGGAAATAGATGTACTGGTTCAGGCATCTCAACATTGTCTCCAAAACATCGCGTAGCACACGGCTGAACATAGTCTGTGACATCCCACCGGCAGTCACAACAGTGTGTTGAAAGGTACCGGTGGCAAAGAAGTGTAGGGCTGCCATTACCTTCACCTTGGGGGTCAGCGCCGTAGGGTACGTCCGGCCAGGTTGCAAATGTGGTGCCAAGCGCACTGCCAAATCCTCAATCAGCTGCCTGGTGAAGCGGTACCGTCGGATGCTGTCACGTTCCACCATCGTTGCCAGGTCAGGGAATGGTCTATGGACAGCTGGAGCCCTGCAGTGCATAGGTTGAAGGAAAAAAGATTGTCAGTCACCCCACATATGTGCCATTCACCATACACAATTTCACATGAAACATCATTACGTGACACAAGTACTTGATGTGTGTGCCGTTCTGTCGGACATAACTCGCACCTACATGGCCATCATCTAACTTCTCAGTACAACATGTGTGCACAACAGGTACCAGGTTGTGCTATGGGAAACTCATTAGGCTGTGTCACAGTACCCATTTACTGCTGTCACGTTCCACACACACACACCACAGTGACATGTCTGGACAGATGCGCCACAGGCATCACAGCTCATTGACAGGTAGATTCCCAGTGACCCTGTCTTGCCACATGGACACTGGCATGACATGGCGTATCATGTACACGTCAGAAAATGAACCATGACTCCCACAGGTAGTGGCCCCTGTCGCATCCGCAGGACAGACATGGACGCCAGTGACGCACAACATCAAAGTCCATGCACAAACAACGTTGATGTGGAGACTGTCTCCCATCGTGCACATGGAATCAGAGACATCGGAAACACAACATGCACACAGACTGTGGAGGGACATCACTATTGTGGCAATGGGTCATCCTGTGACGTACATGCCTTCCCACATGGGACCCTGGGGGAATGTGACATGTCATACACATACACAACCTGGAAATGTGACCATGCCACTTGCTCCAAAATGAACTGTTGCACATCACAGTGGTCATGTGCACAACACACAAGGACCCTGTCCCCATGAACACATGCACAGCCTGGGTGTGGCTGCCCACAAGTGCCACCACAGAAACCACATGTTAACCCCCATACACAGAGAAGGAAATGCAGCCTTACATGCCTTAGGAAACAGTGTGGACTGGGTGTGGTGTTGTAGGTGTGCCCCTGGGTCTCTGGCAGGTATATGTGGCTGGCATACATTCACCAGTGACAAGCATGGTGACATATGCGACTGACCTGTACAGGAACGCGTTGTACAGCAATGGACCGATCGGTGTGCCCGGCCGGCCCATTGCATGTGTTGTATCCCGAAATACGCGTTGTACAGCAATGGACCGATCGGTGTGCCCGGCCGGCCCATTGCATGTGTTGTATCCCGAAATACGCGTTGTACAGCAATGGACCGATCGGTGTGCCCGGCCGGCCCATTGCATCTGTTGGGAGCGGGTACGCGTTGTACAGCAATGGACCGATCGGTGTGCCTGGCTGCCCATTGCATGTGTTGTATCCCGAAATACGCGTTGTACAGCAATGGACCGATCGGTGTGCCCGGCCGGCCCATTGCATGTGTTGTGAGCGGGTACGCGTTGTATCCCAAAATACGCGTTGTACAGCAATGGACCGATCGGTGTGCACGCATTGGCTGGGGCCTGGCATGGCAACGGACGCGTTTTTGAAGCTCCAACGAGTCTGATGCAGTGAATTCAGTTGGCCAGCCACAACAATGTTGCAAAATCATGGGTGTCATGAAGTTGAAGATTTGAAGGATGCTGTGGGCGTGTATTAGTGCTGCTATTCCATGGATTGGTCAGATTCAGAAGATGCAAACGACTTGGACCTATCACTTTGGACACATGGGACAGTATCTGCCTCTGCAGCACACATATAATGCTGGCTGTTCCCCTGAGAGCTCACTTGCCTGCACTACATGCTCCAGGACGACATCTGCCACAAACACTGCTGCTGTTTCTGCATCCTCTGGCTACTGCAATGGCACATACTGTGGAGAGAGCCCCAGCCTTCAGCCTTGAGGAGAACCAGGCCCTGCTGGACAGCCTCCTTCCACAGTACAGCAAGCTGTATGGGAAACCAGGGGAGCAGGTGAGTGTGCTGTCCACTGCCTTACTAATTGTGCATGTTGTCTGACTAGCAGGACTTACAGTGTGCACACCACTGGCTAGCATGCTCACTGAGTAGTTGTCACACCCCAAAGTGTGTAGTTACATGCACTGAACTGGTACAGTGCAGTAACAGTGCATTCCAACTAGGTTTACTTCCCATGCAATGATACCTTGTAGTGACTGCTGGCAAACTGTTCATAGCCATTGTTGCACTGCCTGTGTACATCATATGCCCCTGTGATTGAGACATGTATATCCAACTGTGTGATGCACGTATATGTTGCATGTGTAGTAATGGCCTTTTCACTTTGTCATCCTCACAGGTTGATGCCCACCAGAAGCAGGAAATCTGGCTGACCATCGCCCGGGAAGTAAGATCCGTGGGGGTCTACAGGTGCAGGATCCGCAACTGCCAGAAGAGGTGGCAGGACCTTCGGGGCTGGACCCGGAGGATCGCAAGGGTCCAGCTGAAGCTGTCGCCTCCTCGCAGGAGGGGCGGACACCGGACCCTGACCCCCCACATGCTCTGGATCCTGGCGGTGGTCTTCCCTGACCTGGATGGGCAGCTGAAGGGCAGACAGCAGCAAGGAGGGGGTGAGTCCATGACTGCACTGTGCACTTTGTCTGACATGCTATGTGCCCTCCTCTGGCCTGGTTAAACTTCCACAGTACATCAGTCATCTGTTCCAGGACCCATGTCCCTCATTTGTGACATGCCCACTTCTCCTCTGATACGCGTATGTGTGGCCCTTATAGTCAGGAAGTTGTGTCATTCGGGGACTGTGTCATTGCATTTAGCTTTGCTCAAGGTGGGGGACAGCATTTGTTCCCGTGACTATGTTGTGCGACTCATGGGTGGGTCAATTGCTTACACAATGCCTAAGTTCTGACATGTAATCTGGGTGTAACTGTGATATGTAGTCCACTTGCTGATCTGAATCACCACATGTCCCTGTGGAATTTGGCACACACCCATGCTGCTGGTGGGAACAATGTTTGGGGAGTATGTGTATCAAGTGTGTCACACATGCTTAGCCACCTGCCTACTGTCCAGGACTCATCCCTCTTACAGGTGGAGCTGGACAGTCATGCCTACTCCAGGGCATACAATACACTCTGTACTCCCACTCCTGTGTATCATCTGGCATGTTGTGATCAGTGAAATGTACCCTCAGGTGTCTGCCTCTGTCTCATTGTGCTGTGTCTTCGTTGTCAGGACTACTGGTATGTTTATCGTTAGGGCTCAGCATGCCATCGGAGATGTGACCATGATAGACGATACTTCTGTGACTTATAGGTGTCTGATCACTTGACTGTGCACACAGGTGTTTGCGACTGTGACTTTCAGGCAGCTGTTTTTCATTCACAGCACACTGTGAGGTGCTCATGTTCAGAGAGTTGTGTTTCATGTCCCCCATATGTCCAGTTGGTATGACGTGGACAAATAGTAGTACAGATGATGTGGTTTATGGGGGATGGACATCAGTCACATAACTTGCATTCCCCATGCCCTCGGATTGTGACACAGTGCAGACTGTTGTTGGCTGGCTGCCATGGCCATGTGACTGGAGACAGTAATGTATGACTTTGCACGAATTCCTGTGTCATGGCATTCAACTTCCTGAGACTGATCCTGCAGGGGAGTGACATGTGCAACATGCACCCCATTGTGGCATTGACTATCCGGACATGGGTGCATCATGGTGTCTGGTGCTGGTATGCATCACATGCATTTCTATTTAGACTCTGGCCATCCCTTTCATCCGGACACCTGCACTGACTCAGTGGCAAGAGATGTGATGTGTGCATGTTCACATACTTCACCGTGTTCCCTGCAATGTCCAACAACTGTATAGGTGTTGCATGTGTCCACACTGGGGTCTTACCATCAGACAGGCACCAGACAGATGGGTGCAAGGGCAGGAGGGGTGTGAGTCCCATGGTTGACCATCAGACTGACAATTGGCTTCCCTGAATCTGTGTGAGGACTTTAGGCAATGTTCAACTAAGGATGCCAGGGCTTGCTCTGTGATGTGCTGTACTTACTGTGGTGTGTGCGGTCAGTGCAGGTGACTGATGTTTGTCTGTTTCCCTAATTGTTTGCAGATACATCCACGGCCACAGGAGGGGACAGCTCCACGGACCAGGAGGAGCAGCGGAGCCAGACTGGGTCAGCATCCGAGGAGTGGTCAGAGGGACCCAGTGGCACGGAGGGCGAGGGGAGCCACACCGAGGAGTCCTCAGCACCATCCACCTCAGCTGAGGACCACAGCAGCTCGGAGGATGACTCCCTTGTGGAGGCGGGTCTCAGCAGCCACCAAAGGCCAGCTAGTCTGTCTGCCCCGCCACCACCACCACCACCACCGCCCTCCCATTGGCTCCCATTCCTGAGGTCCGTGGAGGCTCCCGTGCTCGGGAGCGTGTCTCCTTCGTGCCAGGCACCGCACCCCCTGCCCCTGTGTCCCCTGCTGCCCTGAGTGAGGAGTCTGTGTACCTCCTTCGGCAGCTCCATGTAGGGCAGACAGCAATGCTGAGTGTCCTCCATGCACACACCACTCTGTTGACACAGCTGGTGTCGTTCATGGAGGGCATCTCAACGGGTATGTCTGCCCTACAGAGGAGCAATAAGTCCATGGACTCCTCCCTGACGGCAGCAGTGTCCCTCCTCCAACAGTCCCTCACC
The DNA here is from genome assembly GCA_963921515.1 of Calotriton arnoldi. NCBI lineage: Eukaryota > Metazoa > Chordata > Amphibia > Caudata > Salamandridae > Calotriton > Calotriton arnoldi. Next base: position 641,448 of record CAWUFW010004298.1, read on the forward strand.
CCTCCCACCTCTGCCCCATCCACACTTCCTTCCACCCTACCTGTCCAAAGCACATGCACACCTGCACAATCACCCAAGTACACAGACACGAGCAGCACAGACACACCCAAGAGAAAGGCAAGACGTGCACACAAGCATCCTCAGGGGACTGATACCACACACACAGGGGATGGGGAACAGACACGCACACAGGCATCCAGTGTCACTCCGCAGTCCTCCAAATCCTCTCCCTCCAAGACCCCTTCCCTTGCCTCACCTGCTACCCCACCTACACAGCAGATCTTCCTGTGTGACCTCGGCCTCTTCCCCTCCAATCCTGCTGATCCAGCATACCGGGGGAAGAGGAAGTCCACCCACACAGAGGGGAGTGCCCCTCGCCCCCGGACACCCTCCCCCTGTCGCAGGCAGACACAGGACCCCATTCGGAAGTCCCCCCGGACCAGGAAGAGCAAGACCCCACCATCACCACCACGCAGCTCCACCACCCAGTCTCTCTCCTCCATCCCCCAGGCCACCACTCCACAGGTTCCCCCACCACACCCTGCCCCAGGTTCCCCCACACACTGATACCGCATCCCCAGACTGCTTAGGCCCTCCCCCCTGCCACTTGCTCTTCCACCCCCAACACAGATGCTCTGCCTGTTAGTGCCACTGGTGTGGAGACTGGATCCCCCCCTCTGTCCTGCCCACCTCATCTGCCCCCCCTTCCACTCCCTTGGAGTCATGCACTGCAGTGGAGTCCACAACCACCCCGTCTGACTCGGGCACTGCAGTGGGGACCCAGTCCACCACATCAGACCAGCCCACTGCAGTGGTTGCAGCACCCACACCAACTGACTTGTGTACCACAGTGGTGCCGGCCCCCCTGAGTCAGACACCTCCACTGCAGTTGCCGGTGACACTCCTGCACCCACCACCCCTTCACTGCCTCCTTCTGCCATCCCCTGATCCTGTCCCTGCGGTGCCTGGCCTGCCCCTTGTATGCCCCTCCAAGGGGGATGTCCCCTGTCCGTACAAGTGCAGGCAAGCAATCGGTGACCAGTTGTCACTTATCACCCTGTTGGGACTGTGATTTTGGACTGGCCATTGGCTTTAGTTTCTTTTGGACTTCAGAGTTTTCCTTGCCATTTGCTGAATAAAGCCTCTTTTTGTTTAATTGTGGCTTTTATTTTGATGTACATGATGTGGATGAGTAGCATCCTGCATATGCAGTTGTAATAGTGTTCATATCAGGAAAATGAAGTGTTGCTGTGATGGACTCCATGTGGTCCATGGGATATGTGTCCTGTTGTAGTCTGGATCTATGGCATCCTTTGCTGCAGTCTGAGGGTGTAATGTTCTGCATTTGACACAGGGATGTACATTTTGCATTTGTAAATGAACATCTTTGTCTTACACTGATGCACATCTGGTGGGCTTACCACTGTTCAATGTTCCGATTTCCCTGACTGTGTGCCCAGCTCCACTGGACATGCAGTTTTGCACATCAATGTCGAAGGACTCATCTGTGTATACAGTGCAACTTGCTTGACACGTGTTTTGTGTGTATGCAGATGACTGATGTGACACTCCCGTACCCAGGCTGATGTGAGCAGAGGCTTCTGTGTGTTGTGGTTGTTGACTCACTGACGGAGTGTTCTGCTGACATGTTTGGGTCGTGCACAGACAAGGTTTGGCACAGCGGACCTTCCACAGGAGTGGAGTGCCCTCATGGCAGTGTGTAATCCCGTGACATTGCGTGGGCCTGTGTTGTGTGTTGTGTAAGCATGTCTGTGCGTGTTCCCTTCCCTTTTCCTACACAGGCTGTGTCCCTAGGGATGTTCCTGTTTGTGATGCTTGCTGAGTTGTTCTGTGTTCATCCAGCATCTTGGACCTGGTTTCTCTGTGATGTGGGTGCATGGCAAACTAATGTTCATGAGGTTGTCATACCAGGTTGTCTTTGTTGTCAGGGCTGGGGATGTGGGCAAACGCAGATGGGACACATTCAGGATTCCCCTTGGCACTTGTTGTTTACACAAGTCATGTGATTTTCAGTTTGTGGTAGCTTTCAGTGATTGTGACACGTTGTGTGTGTGACTGCTGCCACTCCTCAGGGTCAGAGCTGCAATGTTGGAAGTTGTGTACGTGTGTTCTTCGTGTGTCACCTTGGCTTCTTCGTTGGTGTGTGACTATGGCCAGGATCCCATTGATTGTGGTGGATTTCACATCATGCCCATGTACGGCATACTGTGCTGTGTGTCAGACATTCACAAGTCTTGTTGACTGGCCATGTGTGATGAGTTTCTGCACCTTAGTTCCCACCACCACCCCTAGTATTGTCATGGGTGCATGTCCAATGTCACCAGTCCATGTGAGCTTCACTGCTGCACATTGGTGGAGATCAGGGTATGTGGTGTTGAGTGTGTGCAAAAGTGAGTTGTTGCACGGCTAGACCCCTACCTCCATATTGGCCTTGGCTGGCAGGCCGTGCTGATTGATTGGAGCTTGTGTAGGTGTGATGGTAGTTTGTTGCTCAGGACACATGGCTGTGGTTCACAGTGTGAACGACATCTACCTTTGTCATCACAGTGGGATTATCATGCAGGCTAGTGTCAGCACAATGTGGGGTCCCTGGGGGTAGTGCTGTGGTGGGTCTGTCTCTTGCTGTGTTAGTTGCTGTTCCTACAAGCTTGTGTGACATGTGTAATTTGGGCTCCCTCTCATCTAACAATGCCTGATTGCCCACATAGGGGTATCCGATCCATGAGTAACTTTTGTATGGCACTTTATACACATCTGTGTGGTTGGAATTCAGGCCTCCTCATGTGTTGTGTGGTTGCCTGGGGACACTGGCACACCCCCCCCATCACCTGTTGTGTTTGATATGCAGTGTGAGTCTGCCTGTTTGTGCCTTTGCACCACTGCATTGGCATATCTTGAGTGTGCCATTGGCTGTATGTTGTTTGGTGGCTTTCCCCTGCTGTCCCTGGGACTCCTAGGTCATCAGTCAGCACAATAATCATGGTTTGTATGTCCCATTGATGCCATGGTATGGTATTTGTTCACCTGACATCTACAGTCTCCACAGGATATCTACATTTGTGTGTCCATTGGTGCAGATATGTGGGTCAGCATTATGATGGTCACTTTTGTCATTGGGTTATTTGTGAATGTTGACAATGTGGGCCCCCATGGGTGATGTTTGTATGCACATGGCCAAAACGATGTTTCAGTGACACTGCACTGTTTGCCTCGACCAATCTATGTTGCTATGGGACACAAGCACTACTATGCCACTGATGTGTTTGTTGTTGTGTGACCAGGATTCATCCATGCAGTTTGGCTTTGGCAGCTTTTACCATGACTACACTTCCCTTTTGGTCACTGTGGTGATGGGGCTTTAGGCCCCATTGCCACACTGTTCAAAATGTGCATCAGCTATGGATACCACACTTCCCTTTTGGTCACTGTGGTGATGGGGTGTTCGAGCCCATTGCCACAGTGGCCATGGTCTGCTTGCATTGTGGAGGCCACACACATGTATGTGTGACACATGTGCTAGGGGGTCACATTGTATGTTCAATGTCATGTTCAGTGTTGTAGGCATTTGACACAGACTACACACACTTGTCATGGTGTTGGGGGGGATGTAATTTTCTGTCATTCCTTATGTGGGAGTATGCTAGTTGTGTCATGCATTACCCATCCTATGAGTAGGGGTGGTGTTAGTGGTAGGCATACATCCCCCCATGAGTGGGGATGGTAGTGGTGACAGGCATCCAGCCCCCCCTGAGTAGGGGTGGTGGTGGTGGCAGGCATCTAGCCCCCCCTGAGTGGGGGTGGTGGTAGTGGTAGGCATCCATACCCCTAAGGGTGGGGATGGTAGTGGTGGCAGGCATCCAGGCACCCATGAGTAGTGGTGGTGGTAGTGGTAGGCATCCATCCCCCCATGAGTGGGGATGGTAGTAGTGACAGGCATCCAGCCCCCCCTGAGTAGGGGTGGTGGTGGTGGCAGGCATCTAGCCCCCCTGAGTGGGGGTGGTGGTAGTGGTAGGCATCCATACCCCTAAGGGTGGGGATGGTAGTGGTGGCAGGCATCCAGGCACCCATGAGTAGTGGTGGTGGTAGTGGTAGGCAGCCATCCCCCATGAGTGGGGATGGTAGTAGTGACAGGCATCCAGGCCCCCTGAGTAGGGGGGTGGTGGTGGCAGGCATCTAGCCCCCCTGAGTGGGGGTGGTGGTAGTGGTAGGCATCCATCCCCCATCAGTGGGGATGGTAGTAGTGACAGGCATCCAGCCCCCTGAGTAGGGGTGGTGGTGGTGGCAGGCATCCAGCCCCCTGAGTGGGGGTGGTGTTAGTGGTAGGCATCCGTCCCCCATGAGTGGGGATGGTAGTGGTGACATGCATCCAGCCCCCCCTGAGTAGGGGTGGTGGTGGTGGCAGGCATCTAGCCCCCCCTGAGTGGGGGTGATGTTAGTGGTAGGCATCCATCCCCCCTTGAGTGGAGATGGTAGTAGTGACAGGCATCCAGCCCCCCCTGAGTAGGGGTGGTGGTGGTGGCAGGCATCCAGCCCCCCTGAGTAGGGGTGGTGGTGGTGGCAGGCATCTAGCCCCCCCTGAGTGGGGGTGGTGGTAGTGGTAGGCATCCATACCCCTAAGGGTGGGGATGGTAGTGGTGGCAGGCATCCAGGCACCCATGAGTAGTGGTGGTGGTAGTGGTAGGCAGCCATCCCCCCATGAGTGGGGATGGTAGTAGTGACAGGCATCCAGGCCACCATGAGTAGTGGTGGTGGTAGTGGTAGGCAGCCATCCCCCCATGAGTGGGGATGGTAGTAGTGACAGGCATCCAGGCCACCATGAGTAGTGGTGGTGGTAGTGATAGGCATCCATCCCCCCATGAGTGGGGATGGTAGTAGTGACAGGCATCCAGGCCACCATGAGTAGTGGTGGTGGTAGTGGTAGGCAGCCATCCCCCCATAGGATGGTAGTAGTGAAAGGCATCCAGCCCCCCTGAGTAGGGGTGGTGGTGGTGGCAGGCATCTAGCCCCCCCTGAGTAGGGGTGGTGGTGGTGGCAGGCATCTAGCCCCCCCTGAGTGGGGGTGGTGGTAGTGGTAGGCATCCATACCCCTAAGGGTGGGGATGGTAGTGGTGGCAGGCATCCAGGCACCCATGAGTAGTGGTGGTGGTAGTGGTAGGCAGCCATCCCCCCATGAGTGGGGATGGTAGTAGTGACAGGCATCCAGGCCACCATGAGTAGTGGTGGTGGTAGTGGTAGGCAGCCATCCCCCCATGAGTGGGGATGATAGTAGTGACAGGCATCCAGGCCCCCCTGAGTAGGGGGGGTGGTGGTGGCAGGCATCTAGGCCCCCCTGGGTGGCGGTGGTGGTAGTGGTAGGCATCCATCCCCCCATGAGTGGGGATGGTAGTAGTGACAGGCATCCAGCCCCCCCTGAGTAGGGGTGGTGGTGGTGGCAGGCATCTAGCCCCCCTGAGTGGGGGTGGTGTTAGTGGTAGGCATCCATCCCCCATGAGTGGGGATGGTAGTAGTGACAGGCATCCAGCCCCCTGAGTAGGGGTGGTGGTGGTGGCAGGCATCTAGCCCCCCTGAGTGGGGGTGGTGGTAGTGGTAGGCATCCATACCCCTAAGGGTGGGAATGGTAGTGGTGGCAGGCATCCAGGCACCCATGAGTAGTGGTGGTGGTAGTGGTAGGCAGCCATCCCCCCATGAGTGGGGATGGTAGTAGTGACAGGCATCCAGGCCCCCATGAGTAGTGGTGGTGGTAGTGGTAGGCATCCATCCCCCTAAGGGTGGGGATGGTAGTAGTGACAGGCATCCAGCCCCCCCTGAGTAGGGGTGGTGGTGGTGGTAGGCATCCATCCCCCTATGGGTGTGTATGGCATTGGTGTTGGCCATCCCACCCCTATGGTTCTGCTGTTGCTAGTGTACGTTATTTGTGCATCCCTATGTGTGTGTGACCTATTTCAGGTACGTGTAGTTTGTTTGTATTGTCGGTGTTTGACTTACCGTCTGCGCCGTACGCGTCCGTGCCGGTCCCGGTAATAGATCTAGAGTATAGGTAGGACCTGCGCAATGGGATTCATGCTTGGATCGTCTCGTTCGGGTTTCTCGTGTCTTCGACTCGTACTCGTCGCTGGCTTGTTCGTCTCGTAGCCGTGGATCGTCTTGTGGCTCGAAACGGAGCTTATGTACGGCTCGCCCGGATGCTCAAACGTGCCGGACGTAGCGACATTTCTTTCCGTGCAGCAACAGGCTGCGGTGGTCTCACAGCAGTGCATATCTAAGGCACACCTATGTGCCTTAGATACGCACCACTGTGGGACCTCTGAAGCAGGTGCACCCGACCTGGATTCCAGTTGGAATCTGGCAGGCGGTCTGATTATGGTTTTGTCGGTCTTGCAGTGGGGTGATGGCATGTCAGCTCGCTGCAAGACCACCAAACTCATAATCAAGTCCCTGAGAGCAGACAGATTTCCATAGTACCTGTTCAAACTGCTGAGTCAAGCAACCATGTGTAAGTTCAATATGCCACTGTCTAAAATAAATGATACATGGCATTTCACACATTGTGGTTCATTAAGTTGTCAAAAGTACAATTGACATGTATCTCCTCATGCTGTGACACAGCAGTGAGGATTTCAGTGACTGCCAACAGATTATGTCATGGAATGAGACTATTAATTTCAGACATCCTCCTAACCTAGAGAGTCAACAAAAAATGATGGCTCTACTGTACCTTCTATAAAAAGAAGTTCCACATGATATATTTCTAAGTACCCTCATGCTTCATTCACCTTTGGGAGGGGACATGCACCCATTGTTCAAGAGGAGATGCAAACAGCAACAATGCAAAAAGATACAATATGTAATCAAAAAGATGTAATATGTAATGTTAATTAGCTAAAATACTTGGAGAAGACACAAAAAATATAATATGATATAAAGGTATAGGCAATTCTGTCTAAAAAATGGCAGAAAAGAGGGTGTGACTGCACAGACTCTGACAAGTAACCATAATCCCAATGCTATAAAAGATGTGTTGACATGAAGCAGGTGACAGGCCCTGTAATATGGGTCTTATTTTCGAAGAAATCTGCTGAATGTGGAATCATGTATAAAATTGACTATACATTGGCACATGCCAAAAAGCTACTGCTTGCACAGAAGTCACTGGTGGCCCCACAGCTGTCTATATAACTTACCCCAAGGATAAAACAGCACTAAGGTGTCCTAGCAGAGAAATGGGCCACACAGAGGTAATCAGGTGTAAGTCAGCGGTCACAGAGTGTGGGATACCAGTTGCACAGACCCACATGCACAGATGCACAGAATCAATATACAGATTACTCACAGCATTATGTGCAGAAAGTGTGTATTACAGGTCAACTCAGCTCCATTGGGGATACATGGTGCAGAGCAGCTTTTACAGGGGTGACGTACACCAATCACTCACTTGCATGGGGTAGTGGGATAGCAAGACAGAAGGGGTGAAGGTCAACACTTATTCAGATGCTTAATGGTATAAGGTCCAAACTAACAGGTCCAGGATTACTTTACCTGGATCTGGAGTGCACCAATTTTAAAGTAAGGTACGAAACCTCACTTCTGAATTTTGTATCTAGTTCCTTTTATTTCATTGTAACTTGTTTGACCGGGTTTTTTCAACTTCATAATCAATCTGAATTCTATTTATTAAAGATACTCTGATTTAAGTGTTCACAATATTGATTTAAATCGTAATATACAAGTAGAAATTCAACCCTCTCTGCATTTCGGACCTATTTTTGCCATTCATCAGGAGTATGATTATTACGTGGTGATCCTTAATCTAAAATGCAAACAACACACATTATTAACCTTTAACTCTGAATATCAAAAACTAATTATTCAATTCTCAAATAAATGGCACTATTATCATTCCCAAAACCTGAATGTTTTTCAATTCATTTGCACTATTTTATTTTGTTATTAATATCCACTCAATTTCAATGACTACTCGCTTGCAATAAAAATCAACACACCATTCCATTGCTTTTTTGAAGAAAAATGTTTTAATCAGTGATTGACTGTTCCACTCGGGTCTTTTTTTGCCTTAATTGCTTTGTACGTCGTCCCTATCTATTGTAGTTCTTTCTTCCTTTTCTTGACTTGAATTTTACTAATTTGTTGCAACATTAGCTGATCAATCAGTTAGACAGAGCAGATCAAGGTGTCACTCTCATTTAAGTCTCACGTGTTTAGTAAATGTAATTTATATGTCATTCAGGAGTCTCTCAGCAAAAGAATGTCCCCATGCTCTCTTCTCTTGTGCAAATCCTCTTGTGGTGCTAAGATTTTTGAACCACACGTGATTGTTATTCTCCTAGCTCTCAGCAAAATGCCTGTAATGAGTGAGTTTAAATATTTGGCTGAACATTGCTTTTATTATCTGTCTGATGACACTGGACAGTAGCGGTCGGTGGTGGGAGTGCTGCCGGGCGCGGACGTGGGGCGGGGGAGGGGCATGGTGGGGGGTAGTAAACTACAGATTACGGGCGATTAAAGGTAAGTACACATATAAATAAATAAAACGAATTCCGTTTCTCGCGCTGCATCACATTTGGCGAACGCAAAATAGCCTTTCATGATGTATGAAATGCTTTGCAGTCGCAAATTTAGGTAATCGCAATTTTGGAGCTTACCTAAATTTGTGAATGCAAATAGGGAATCAGAATTTGCGATTCTGTAAGCACATGTATGAAGCATTTTTCAAATGCAATTACCATCAACTTCAAGTCGATGGTATCCATGTGCAAACTTTGAAAAATACAAAAAGCTGCATTTTTCAAAGTGCCATTTAGCGCACACATGCCCTAGGGCATGTGTAAGCTTTACATGTGCACATACATTTTTTTTGGGGTGCATCTTGGGGGCCTTAGGCCCCCAGGCACCCCTGGTTTTGCATTCGCTAATTTGCGATTACCACTTAGGTAATCGCAAATTAGCGAATGCAAAACTATTTGCACCAATGGGTCTTTCGGCCCATAGCAACAAATGGAGTAATATTACCAAATAATGATTCGCTATTAGGTAATATTAAGGAATCGCGAAATCTTTGGCGATTCCTTACATACATAGCATTTTGCAATTTGCCAAATAGTGATTCGATAAAAATCGCTATTTGGTAATTGTTAAATGCTATTTTGATACATGTGGCCTATACTGGTCATGATCCCTGCTGCAATTGGGTTCCGCCTATTGATTTTTTTATTTTATTTATTTTTTAAAGTTTTATATAGCGTGAACTAGACCCTGGAAGGGTATCACAGCGCTTTAGAAATGTTTACAAATAGTTAGAGTGAAAAATTAGGAACATGCATAACAGTAAAACATAGATGATGTTGTTGGTACTCGTTGTAGATTACATCAAATGGATAGAGTGGGGGGAAAAAAACTGGGAACATATATATGAGTGGATCACAGGAGAACATAAAAGTTGTCAGTACTCGTTGTAGATCCGGAAGGTATTCAAGAGTGCATTAGCCATTCGTACTTAGAGTCAAGCGCAGATCCTGGTAGGTGAGCTGCGTCTGATTAGTATCAAACTAGCTCAAGAATTGGGAACAGGGTAGAGTTTTGTTCATCAAAAGTAGCTTCACTTCTTTTTTGAAGGAAGTGATTGAAGGGTTCATTCTGATTTCCGGGGGCAGGGCGTTCCATATCCTAGGTGCTAGACCGGAGAGGGTAAGGTTGTATGCTTTCTTTTTTCAAAAGTTTTGAGGTTTGAACAGTGTTGGACTTGGCCCTTTTTGCAGGGTCATCCCTAAACTTTTGCCTTCCTCCTATATTTTTCTGACCTGTTGTTGGCTGTTTTATGACTCTGGGCACTTTACCACTGCTGATCAGTGCTAAAGTGCATATGCTCTCCCCATTGTAAATTGTGTTATGGATTAGTGACTCCATGATTGGATGATTGGTTTACTTGTCAGTCCCTAGTACAGTGCACTGAGTGTGCCCAGGGCTTGTAAATCCAATACTGCTGGTGGGCTTGCAGCACTGGTTGTGCCACCCACAGAAGCAGCCTGTAAAAGTGTGTCTAAGGCCTGCCATTGCAGAGCCTGTGTGCAGTCTGGTACTGTCACACTGACTGGGCAAGTGCACCCACTTGCCAGTCCCTAAACCTTCCCTTTTCTTCATGTCAGACACCCCTATGGTAGGCCCAAGGGCAGGGTGCATTGTAAGTATAAGGTAGGACATGCCCTGGTGTGTGTGGCATGTCCTAATAGTGAATTACAGCCATTTTCGTTTTTCACTATTGCAAGGCTACCTGTTCTCCATAGGCCAGAATGGGCAGACTGACTATTACACCTTATAGTCAGAACTGACCCAGGGAACATGGTAGAAAAACGAATTTAGTATGCCTGAACTCAGATGATAAAATACATCTTTTAGTGAAGTTGGTTTTAACATTCTGTGTTTGAAAATACCACTTTTAGAAAGTGGGTATTTTCTTGCCTAAACTTCCAAGCCTGCCTCTGCTAGGTTGTGTATTCCTTGTCTGGAGATTGAGTGACAGGGGCTGGGGGTGGCTACAGGAGACAGGGTGAGTCAGCACAGGGCTGAATAGAAAGATCTGCATCCAGAGTGGAGGGAGGAGTTGCACCTGGGTCTGAATAGGGCTGTGCCTGTCTTCCACAATGCTGGCTCCACCTCCTGCTGGGCGGCTGAGCACTCTGCCCCACATTCTGAAAGGAAAGAAGGAGTCAGAAAAACAAAGTGCTCCAGGACTGACCAGAACTGGTTTTGGACTAGGCAGAGACCTCTCTGACTTCAGAGAACAAAGAGAAGCTGTGTATAAAAAGGGGACCCAGACCCCTAGGAAATTAGATCACTTTGGGAAAACAAGAAGAAACCTTTGCTGAGGAGCAGAACCAAGAAGAAACTGAGGAGAAGACTATCCCTAAGCTAGAGGGATCTGCCTGCAGTGGTTGCCTGACTGCCAAAGGAAGGAGAAAGGACTTTGTGTGCACTTTTATTCAACTTGTGAAGGATCTCCAAGGGCTTGAGAAAAGAGCTTGCCTCCTGCTGAAGTCTCAGGGACAACAGACTTCAACCACCAGCTCCCCAAGAATCCTTTGGAAGTGCCTGCTGCTGTTTTGGGCCTTCTGAAGGGACTGCGTGTCGCAAGGAGCTGGAAGCGCGACTCAAGAGGGAGAAGCGTGTCACCGTCGCAGCCGCTGCCGTCGCATCACGGAGAGGATGCCGCTGTAGCTGACGCATTGCACCGCATCTCGAGAAACGTCCCGCAACCCCGAAGAAGCGTGTCGCAGCCGCTGCCGTCGCATCGTAGATGGCTCCGCTGTAGCTGTCGCATTGCACCGCATCAGGAGAAGAGTCTCGCAACGAGGAAGAAGCGTGTCGCCATCGCAGCCGCTGCCGTCGCATCGTAGATGTCGCCGCTGTAGCTGTCGCATTGCACCGCATCGAGAGAAGCGCCTCGCATCCACAGAGAAGCGTGCCGCCGTCGGAGCTGCTGCCGTCGCATCACGAAACAAGGGTGTCGCCGCTGCAGTTGTCGCATCGAGCGGAAGCGTCTCGCAACGTCGGAGAAGAGTGTCGCTGCCAACGCCGCTGTCGTCGCATCACGGAACAAGGGTGTCGCCGCTGCAGCAGACGCATCGAGTCGAGACTTCTCGCAACATCGGAGAAGCGTGCCGCATCAGGAAGAACTTGACGTCTTTATTTCTTTGCACCAGAACTTTGTCGCATTTCCATCGCTGCAACATTGCTTGTTGTGGAAGCGTCCCGCATCGTAAGGTACATTGACTTAAAGTGTCGCATCTTAAGAACTGAACTGAACTAAGCTAAAACTACCATTTTAAGTACAGTATTGTGGATTTTTGTCGTTTATGGTCTTGTGTTAAAACTATATAAAGAATACTTATTTTTGATATAAACCTTGTGTGGTGTCCATCTGTAGTGTTGTCACTAGATTACTGTATGTGTTCACAAATGCTTTACACACTGCCTCTGAGATAAGCCTGTCTGCTCGTGCCAAGCTACCAAGGGAGTGAGCAGGGGTTATTTTAGGAGTGTACCCCCCTACCCTGACTAGAGGCGAGGGTCCCTATTTGTCACAAGTACCTACCTGTGCCAACTAGAGACCCCCAATTCTAACAAACAGCAAGGTACTGGTGCTTCTCGAAGTTCTGGCACCGCCTGATAAATACAGTTTATTGGCTAGATACTTTGGTGTGTTGAAGTGCAGGGCTTTGTGTGTCATGCAAGGAATTTTTAGCTGTGTTCTTGCCTCATAAGGAAACCAGTTCAGTGCCTTTAGGTCAGGGGTGATGTGGTTGTTCTTTTTGGTGCCTGTGACGAGTCTTGCAGCCGCGTTGAGGGAGGCTCTTAGTGGAGTCAGTTTGGATTTCGGCAAACCACATCAAGTTGTATTCTCATCGTCTATTCTGGGTATCACTAAAGCTTGCACGGCCGATTTGAGGTCGTCGGCGGTGACGAAGGGTTTTAGTTGTCTAAGAATGTTTATACGAAAGTTTGGTCCTCTGGTTGCTGTGCTGATGTGTTCTTGTATGGTGAGAGTTATGTTGAGTGTTATTACTAGTGATCTAGTGGAGTCTATGATGTGTGGTGTGCAGTTGAAGCTGTTAAGTGTTTCATCCAATTTTCAATGTCGCTGTGTCCTTGTGGTGGGGAAATTAGGAAAAAAACGGTTTTGAGCGCATTGAGTTTAAGGTGGTTTTTTGTCAGTCAGCTGCAGGTTTTTTGCAGAGTTGTGTTGAGTAAGTGGATGTCATCCGGAGATGATATTTTTAGGTATAATTGGGTATCATCCGCATACATGTGGTAATGAACAATGGAGCATTTCAGAATTTTGGTTAAGGGCTCCATGAATAGATTGAAGGGGGTAGGTGATAAGAGGAAACTTGAGGGACTCCTAGGGTGACCGGCATGGTCGTGGTAGTGATTGGTTAATCTTGATTCTTTGAGTTTGGTTGTCTAAGAAAGAGGTGAACCACTTTAGGACAGCACCAGATAAACCCATTCTGTGTTCAAGTAAGTCCAGGAGACTGTTATGTTTGACCGTATCGAAAGGCTCAGGATAGGCATAGGAGGATAAGAAGGCAAGATTTGTTTTGATCTCTTATTCTGAGCGCATCATCAACAATGTGTGTCAAGGCTGTTTCCGTGCTGTGGTTCTGCCTGAAGCCTGATTGGTACTGGTCAATGAGGTGGTATTGATCAATGTGGCTGCATAGTTGGGAATGGACGCATTTCTCCAGTAGTTTTGCTAGGGTAGGAATAGTGGATATTTGATGGTAGTTATCTGGGATTGTGTGGTCTGGTGTAGGTTTTTTTAGAATGGGGGTTACCTGTCCTGCTTTTAGGCAGTTCGGAAGGGTTCCTTGCAGTAGTGAGGCATTCACTATCTTTGTCCAGAGGGGTAGTAGAAAAGTTTTGATCTCGCTGAAGATGTTGGCAGGAAAAGGGCCGTAGAAGTGATTTGATGGTTTAAGAGTTGTTAAGATCTTGAGGATGGCATTTTCGTCAAAGGTTTTGAAAGTGTTCCAAGACACTTTGTTTTTGAGGGTTAGTCTGTGTTGGTTGGGGGTTTGTACACCCGGCGGCATGTGGGGGGTGAGTGGAGGTAACAATGTGAGTTGTTCCTTTGCTGTTTGGAGTTCATTCTCTATCTTTTTAGATTTTTCCAGGAAGTAGGAGGCAAATGTGTTGCAGTGTGGTTGCACGTTGGGACCTAATGAGGAGGAGTTGGGTTGTTGAGAAGATTGATGTTTGATAATTTTGAAACGTTTTCTTGGGTGATTTCTAGCATTGTTTAGTTGATCTTTGAAGAAATTCGCTTTTGAGATTCTAATGTGTTTGTTATAGATGCTCCTCCTTGATCTTAGTTGTTTAAGGTGCTCTTGGGACGGTGAGGATCTCCATGCCCGTTCTGCTAGTCTCAGGTTGCGTCTTTGATCATTTAGGGTTCCATTGTACCATGGTTTGGAGTCTTCAGAGGACAGTCTTTTCAGCTGAAAGGGTGCAACTGAGTCAAGAATACTGGTCATCGAGTTGTTATAGTGGGTTGTGAGGTCGTTGGCATCTGTCATGTCCGCTGCTGGCGGTAGTACGCTGTTGCTAAGGGATGCCAAGTCATTGAGGTTAATGTCGCAGGTGTTCGTTTTCCATTGTTTGGGTTTCTTAAGTTGGAGATTATGTGTCTTCGTTGGTTCGGTGATAAGGAAGGTGATGCAGTGGTGGTCTGACCAGTCACATGGGCCGATCGATTCAAGTTTGATGAAGTTTGTCCTAGCAATGACAAGATCCAGTGTTGCACCTAGGTTGTGCGTTGGGCTGTCACAGATTTGGACATGGTTGAGGTCAGTTAGAAAGGTTTTAGACCATTAACTGTGGGGTCGTTGTGGTCATTCCAATGAAGGTTGAAGTCTCCGAGGAAGATTTGGGAGCAGCGTAGCCCCGTGTTGGAAGAGATGATTTTCATGATTTGTTCGATGAATACGTGTTTGTTGCCTGGAGGGTGGTAGATCAAGTGTAACTTACATAGGGGACTGTTGTTGCTCGCAATGTTCATGCATAGGTATTCAAACGTGGCAGGGTCGATGGTTTGTGACTGATTCACCAAAAGGTTAATGCGGTGTATGCAGGCTATGCCAGCCCCAGATTTTTTATTGGGTCTGTCAGCTCTCATAATGTCATAGCCTGGAGGGAATTGGTACAGAGTCGTTCTTTAGCCATGTTTCAGTTAGGAGGACTAGGTGGAGCTCATGCGTGAGGATAAGGTCTAATTTGTCTGCTGCATGTGCTGATCTGCAATTTAGGAGCATGCACTTTAGGTGGGGTTTGGTGTTCGTTGAGGTTTTCTCTGTGATGGGTATTGGTTTGAGGTTCACATTGTTTACCTCTCTAGAGTTTGGTCTCTGGTCTCTGTGTGGGTTCGAGACAATAGTTAATATGGGATTCAGGCCATGTGGAAGGCCATGTTGTGCATTCACTTTTTACTGTGGGTGAGTCTCACTGATTATGTCTCACCCACGGTAATTACATGTTAAACGCACTGCACGTGTTTACCACCAGTGTCTGCTTTTTAAGATAAGGCTGCTGTATTTCAGAGAGGGCAAGGGGCACTTGGCAAGTTACACATGAACACATGCACACACTCGTGCACACGTGCGGGTTGCACGTGTGAGACTACCATTGTGCGCTACCTGGTAACTGCACACAGGAAGCCTGCCAATGGGGCTCTGCAGGGTTAGATATTGACTTTGGGAGGCCTTATAATATTGGTGGGCACTCATAGGTAAAGTCAGTATGGTTTATTGTTTTGTCTGCAATAGACCTTTATTATATACATAGCGGGAAATCTGCCTTAGAGTGCAGTTTCTCTTCTGTGTGGCCTACAAATTCCAGCAAGATTTCAAACTGGAGTGAAAAGTGTGCACCAAGATTAATTATCCAGGTCCCAAGCAAGCAGATATATGTACATCTTATGGGTGTTCCAGAATTTTCATATTTCTCTGGCTCAGCCCAAGATCAGTGCCTAGGCCTTTTGTCACTGTGCTGGGCAAAGTAAATCACCATTCTCTCCAGCGGGGGAACAAAGGCCTAACCACACAAAAGGAGTAAGTAACAGTGCTTCGCTCAGCTCCTGAGGAGGAAGGAAAGGGGAAGAAAATCTGCATCTGTTAATTACCTGTCACACTTTGCCGGGTTGAGAAAGCTCAGGTCCACTGAACAAAGGAGGAAGCCAGGCAACTGCAGCCAACACAGGAGGGGGCTCTACTTTGAGGTTTTGGTGGGAAAGGACCTGACAGTGCTATCAGCTAGAGGTGGAGCTGAGGCTCCTAGAGAAGAAATGACCTGTGATTTCTGGATGGCACCATCTTGAACTGTCCCAGCATTTTGTGCAGGAGTGTTGGGACAGGGGCTGAGAGATCATGCAGCACCCTAGGATTGTCTAGGGGAGCCTGGCTTCTAGAACCTTCCACCCCATTTAAAAACTCTAGCACAAGGGAGAAAGAGTACTATTTACTTGGAACTGAATGAAGGCAATGGCAATGGACATCTGGGAGGGCAAGCCCCCTGGAGTCTCTTACGGACTAAGGACTCTGCCGACAATTGACCCCCAGGGTGGAGAATGGGGCCACCACACAAAGCCACCCTGCCCGCATGGAGTGGGCAGGAGAATAAGCAAGTGGATGGCAGAGAAGGATGTTGACAGGGTGGGGAGCTAGCCAGGGCAGCCAGGTGTGGGATCTTTGAGCTGCCCATAACCTAGAGGAAAGTCGGTGTGCCCAGGTGGGACTGTACACTCCAACAAAAGAAAGAATCTGTGTGGTGCGAGGTGTCGCAGCCACACACGAATGCAACCAGAGTCGCCAAAGTAATATTCACTGCTCTCCTCAACTAAACACCCCATAATGCACTGCAGGATGTTTTTAGGTAGCCCCAAAATGGGCAGAGGTGCCACCAATGATGTTGGGGGGCTACAGGAGGCACAGCAGCCCACCCACCTGTGATTTCTAAAAACTGTCCCTATATTTCGGGGTTCTTAACACTTATGACCCCTCTCCTCCTGCCCAACCCCCAAACCCCCCAGTACTTCAGGCATTTCTGTAAGCACTCCAAGTTTCTCACAAGACTAAAGTGCAATCTCCTGCGTGAAGGACGAGGGGCTGTACTTCCTGTTTGGCTCTTGCAGAAAGCTCGCAAAATCATATGTTTGAAATTTGGTTGATAATAGTATTTTTTTGTAATTCTGAAGTATGTATGACACTAAAGATTATGGTAAACTTACAAAAATTGATTATATAATGTATCATTTAACAAATGTAATATTATTTTGTATGATACTGCAAGACACATGCGAGCCGCTCGTGAGAGGTCCATGAAAGGAAAGACACACCCATGGAACACATTGTGATTGGTTCATATAAATGTCAATACATGCAAAAGGAAGAATCAATCATTTTTGCCTCATGTGTGAATTGGATTTTGGTGTGGGCAGATGTTGCTTACTGCTTCTGTTTCCTTATGGGAAATCAATTTTTTCAGAGCCTAAAATGTCTTCCTCTGACTCAGGTCAGCAGCCATGAGGATTTCCATCACCTTAGCCTGCTCAACCTGCCCTAGAATCTCTTGTTTGCCAATTCTTTGAGATTAAAGGAGGAGGGAAGAAAGTGTCTGCTAAGTTTGTAACCTGATAACTTTGTAATAAGGAGTATTGTAGCGTGACTTAGAAACAGTTTAGAATGGCCACTACTGGAATGTGAATGCATTTAAAATCAATGCATCGACAGAGGCTTGGTCATGCAGAGTTGATTGTGCAACAAAAATGGACAGGTCCTCAGGAGCACCGATATTTTTACAACCCTGGGACACAGTACCTGCTCAGGTGCTTTCTAGACAAGTGGATAATAATCCTGCTATGTAAATAAAGCTCTTTTTTGCTATTTTTTCATCTGAGACCAGCAGAGCTGCACAGGATAAGTTCGCTCAAGAGCATAAATGCCTCCCAGGCAAAAACATGTTTTGAGAAATTATTTGTTTCTGAGTTTTCTTTCCAGTTTTTTTCCAAAGGAAATATTGTTAAATGTTGCTACTTTTCTCAACAAGTATTATGTCTTACTTCTACCCTGTTTTAAAATAAAAAAGACAACAAAAATGTAAAAGTTAAAAAATACAAAAAAAGTTAAACATTTTTCAAAAACCAAAAAAAGGCTCTTTTCACAGCTACCCTATAGTGTCACTATGCACTGTTTTTCTATTATAAGTTGCCTGTTTATGTAAAAAAAAAAACTCTTGTGGGAGTTAGAGGACCCAATGAACCTGACATAAGTAAAAAAAAATGTAATTCTTGTTTTTAATTTTACCACAATAGGTCGCTTCCAAAAAGAGCCTTTTTTGAGGGGGGGGGTGTTGAACCAGTTTTGTTTTTTGCTGTCTTTTTTTGTAACTATTTCTTTTAAATTGTGGAAAACAGAAATAAAGAGACTTCAGAAAAAAAGAGTTTGTAAACTGGGATAAAAAGTATGAGTAAAAAAAAAGAATCTAATGCCTAGAAGGGCATTCGTGTTCTTCTGCCAGTATGTTACAGGCTGCTGCTTTCTACTATGTAGAAAAGATGATTGTCTTGCTAAGACAACAGAAAAGTGTTTTGTTCAAATAGGGTGGGTTGGTTGTAGCCTGACTTACCACAACCTGAGATGATGCTGTTTGCCCTAGTTGGACAGATGAAGAGGCACCTGAGAAGGCATCTAGCTTTGCGCTCCTCTGCACCTCAGCACAAGCTAGACACTGGGGATGGATAGCCCTTAGGTGGAGTGTGCCCCTACTGACCTCTTCATGGCTCAGTTGGCCTTTAACATGCTTGACAGAAAGCCTTTTGCCTCCAGGTGTCATCTCAAAGAACTGCCATCAATGGATTCCTTGGGTGGTTTTGCTGATTGAGAAGGTCCAGATTCTCTTTGGTCATCACTGTCAGATGATGACATGACAGCAAAATCCTGGAGATTACAAAAGAAGATCTTTTTTAGGGGCTGATAGATGTTTCCACACGCAAATGCTGCTCCTAAATGAGAGAAGAAGGGTGACCACTCCCTTCAATAATTCATGGCATTAGTTTTAACCAATCAAATATTTTTCCTGGGTGTGTTTCTACTCTTGTGGGTAGCTAATGAGCCTCTCGCAAGAGGCTCACAAGATTGTATGTTCAGTTGTATAGTGCTGTGTACACAGATTCTTCTTTATTTGTATGTTTATCTAAGGCAAAAATTGAACAAGGCTATGATTGCTGTATCTACATTAATTCTATTTTCATTTGATTATAATCAATGACTCCCTGGAGTGGCTCATAAAAGTCAAGCACACAATACCACGTGTGCAGTCCGAGGGGACAGAAGTTTCTGCTTTACTCTTGTGATAGCTCGCAAGATCGTACTTAGAAAAAGCAGTTTAGAATAGTATGCACTAGAAATGCTGGAGGAACTTTGATTCTGCTGTTGATTTGAAACAGACGTAAAGGAAATATACTTGACAATATTACAAACCTACCATAACCTTTGCTAGATTTTTATGATCCCATGAACATCTTTCAAGCCACTCGCAAGAGGTCTGCAAGAGCAGAGACACTTCCATGTAAGACATTTGTTTGGTTAGTATTAATAATATCTTATATGCTTTTGGGAAGTATTCACTTTACTTTCCTCATTTGGGAAAATCTTTTGGGTGTGTTAACATCTACTGCTGGTCTCAGTAGCTCATTTAATTGTTTAGAGGATATTTTTCATTCAGGAGCAAAAATGTCCAAAATCATGTTTTCTTCTAGTGATATAGATCAGGAGGCGAGACTATCTAATTCATCTGTGCCATCAGAGGCCACAAAGGAATCTTTGGCTTGGAATGTATTTACAGTTCCAAAACAAGCTATAAAGTCTCATCAAGTACACTGACATATAAGTTATGTCACAAGAAATATTCTCATGGCATAAAAAAACAATATACTTTTAGCTTAACTGGGATGTGGCACCATATGTGTTCAATGCACCCAGCAGATTAGCTAGAGCAGAGTTGCAGAAAAGTGTTGCATTATCAAGCACAAATTGTACAGAGATGGGTGCAGGTTGGGACTGGGTTCTCTGCTAAGACCTCTTCCTTATGTGATGGCTATAAATAGACTGATCTCCTCTTCAGATGACCTCCAAAGGTTACATAAGTGTGTAGTAGTATGTGCAGAGAGAGAACATTTTTTATTGACACGTACCCTTGGTAATAGCCATGGTTAGGTGGGTGGCAGGAGAGAATAACCTTTCTGCTGACATCATTCCCCAAGGTCATCTTTGGTTGTGTAAGTGAATTTCTAGGGTTTTTTTTAAACATAAATTAATATTTTATTTGGAAGGTAAACACACTAGGATAGGGAAAACAGGAATCCTGTTTGTACACATTTCTTTCAAAGAGAATGCTTTTGCATTGCAGTCTGGAAAAAAACTGCACTGACCGCTAATACCTCGCTAGTCAGAGATATATAAGCATAATAGGATGTAATGAAAGATTAGTTTCTCTGATGAAAGTGCTCCTCTGAATGATAGGTGTAGATAGTTAAATATCAACAAGTGGTGATTTGTGGTTAAATTTGAGCCTTATGAAATGACTCTACATATTAGAGTGTAGGAAGGAAGTCATCTCTCTACAGACAAAAAGGTTCGACAAGGTGGACGAGCCTTTTCAGTCAAAGCTGCTCAGTTGTGGAATAAGCTTCTGCCTACAGTGACAGCACATACAGATCTACTGAAATTCAGGAAAGCATTGAAGACCTGTTTGTTCCCAAAACAGTAGATGTTTGTACTAGTGTTTTACTCTCTACTTTTTCTCTCCCGCTAAATCAACTCAACGCTTCAGCACCAGATGCCAGTATGGTCACACTGCGCTCTATCAATGTTATAAATAAAATAATTCTTCATGAAAAGGCCTCAGACTTGGTCTTGTATTTATTCTTGCCTTTTAGTCCACTTTTTCCTTATCCTGGGTGCAAACGATCGGAAGTGGCAAATGATATAATTCTTCATGAAAATGATAGAATGCACACAGTTACAACTTTAATTAATTGATTGTTTTGAAGTATGATCTTTTGGCCAGGTTTTTACATGCAGACTTGCTCATGTTATGCCCCAACAGCACATTTCAAATGGTTCCAAAACAAGTTGAGCGTGCATTACATTCCAAACACATATCACACAGCAACGAAAGTATAGAAGAATCCAATTTTCTTCACTATTCCATTAATTTCATCCTTTTTTCAACCATGATTTATTCCACTAGTTCATCACATCTTTTTTCCATTTTTCATGTATAGACTTCGTACATCCCATATTTTTCTGATGCTAAGGAAATGCCCATCCAGGCCTTTTCCGTGGCACGTGGCATTATGCTGTCCCAGGCAGCCTGGTTTAAAATTACCCAATGCATTTCGGGCTACAAATCAGCCCTTGCTCAGGGGTAGCTGCAAAGTTAAAAACAGACATCAGTGTGACGTGTATCTAACAGTGATCGTCTATTCAGCATATTCATAACTCTTATGTCAACTACAATCCATATTTCCCTGTCTTACATGAAAAATGGAAAAAAGGTGTGATGAACTAGTGGAATAAATCATGGTTGAAAAAAGCACGAAATAAATGGAATATTGAAGAAAATTGAATTTTCTTCTATACTTTTACTGCTATGCGACATGTGTTTGGAACGTAATGCACGCTCCACTTGTTTTGGAACCATAAATAAAATAATAACATAAAATAACAGACTAGTCACTCTTAGAAAACAGATGTGCATTGTAGATTGTGGGGAAGTACTGCATTCTGCAATAAGAGCTTTCTGAATGGATGATGGGTGTGTGTAATAGTGTTTGGGAAAATATTTCTTTCTCTGCTCTCTGGTTTCTAGCCCATTACTGTTGGTATACCAGTTGTTCTAGGCCCTGAACGAGTGTTATAGGGGAAACAGCCTTTACAACGCGGCTGTTACGTTGCGTTACCTTTACAACGCTGTTGTTACAACGACCGCGTTGTTACAACGCGATGCCTTTACCACGCAAGTCATTAGATCGAATGTTGCAGAATATGTATTGCTGGTGATCATCTCATATAAAACCTCTCCATAGTGTAATGATTGCATGTAGTACAGTTTAGATAGTAATTTCTATCTCTGTTGAAAATGGTCTGTTTAATCATGGATATATATAGAAGAATTGAAATACACACTGCGCTGTGTGATCAGAAGACTCCCCAGTATATTGGACATATGTGGAAGGATATACACAGACATTGTGTTGTCAAAGACACCTGCATTCAAGGTGGTGGGTGCCGTATTAATGAGTGCAGAGGGAGTAATTTCTCCTACGCCGTGGTCCCCGCACCAGAAAGACCAGATCGGGAGGCCGCTCCTTCTCCTTCCTCGCGGCCAAGGCATGGAACGCCCTTCCGCTCCACCTCAGACAGACAACATCACTCCCCATCTTCGCAAGAAACCTCAAGACCTGGCTCTTCAACAGACCCCCTCCTTGATGGAATGGAACCTGCACCCCCCCCCCCCACCCCTAGCGCCTTGAGACCCTTACGGGTGAGTAGTCGCGCTTCAACAAACCCCTGATTGATTGATTGATTGATTGATCTTCTAACATCTTTCTTCAGGCTTGAATAATTGTATAATGCAGTAGTATTAAGAGCAACCATAGAATATGAATTAATAGTGTTGTCTGGGTAAGAAGTATTTGGATGAGTAGTTTATGTAGTAGAGTGTGATAAATGAGTGTACTATATACTTACACTGTGGTTTTGTTTTTGCATGTGATTTGTACAGAATGCAGAAAGACTGCTGTCTCAGCTGAGACATCTTCTCATGGTGATGATGGTTTCAAGTAGGATGTAGATAGAGGTGCACATTTTGCATGCCACTTGCTATCTTGATAGAAAAGAAGAGAACATATTAACTTATTTTTAGTATATTTATCTCACTTGTATAATGTAAATATCTAATTTATTTGACTTTATTCAAAGAAAGGTTTTTCTCAGAAATTGCATTTACACTGAATATATCCTGATATAATATATCAAATATATATATACACACCAAAATACTAATAGTGTGTATAGTCTGAATAATTAATTAAAATGCAAACCATCATTGAACTGTGGGAAAAATAAATCAATTAGTTTGATAAAAAAAAACATATTTATATTTATCAAACTAGCAATTTAAAAAAGAGTTTCTTGACATCACAGACAGAAACTGTAATTTGCATTTTTAATTTGCAAGAGAAAATCATCACTAAAGTGATGTAAGATGTTTCTAATATACACATTGAAACTGATTCATTTATTTCATGACAACTGCATTTTATGTTATTAAAAAAGTTAAATCATTAATTAGTAGTTTTCCTTCTTAGGCCACATAGCGATAATGAACATGAACTCTAAAAAATGTTGTCTGCTTATGTATATATAGAGTTTTGAAAACATTATTTCTCTCTAGAACTTTGGTTCCAGAAATATGAGATAGGAATCTGGAAGTTTCCAGTTGCTTTACTGTAAGACATATGTCATCACATTCAGTCCAACCACGTTAATTTTTAAGATAGACTGTGTAGTGGCCAGAGATGATTGATTGTCCATGATGAAAAATGATGGCCTATAAATTGATATCTGACCAGCTTTAAAGTTGGTGATATCAGTATTAATATTACTGCCATCAGCTCTACATCTTTGTCGCAAGAGAAAAATATATTTTGAACTGTGTCACTCTACTAATGTAGACAGTAGTTCTGATGAGCAGTCAGGACAGCAGTTATTCTGCAGAACATTTACAAAACCTTTTTTAAAAGCTGCTGACTTGTAATCTGGTACTTTAATTACACAAATCACTATGATACAATGTCTGTCCTGCCTGAAAAGGAACAATTGACACACCCATGGTTCCATGAATAGTTTGTTTTAAAGAAGTCATTAATTGCAATTCCCTCATTTTCTAACACATTTAGCACTACCATTAAAAACTCCTGTGCACCCGGTTACACATTCAAAGTGAACTGTGTACCACCATTACAGTAATCAACAATATCACGAATGAATGTAGTTGAATTACACACATGGTTTTCAGTGTGTACTAAACTCGAGAGAGCTGTGAAAGCTTGACTTAAAGGTATCTCTTTGGTTTGTAGAATATTTCCAACTAACAGTTGTAGGTGGAATAGAACATTTACTATTACATTAGAGTAACATGAAATTCCCAAACTGTTAGAAAATGGAAACCGTATTACATTATTGACTTCATTATTTTTTAGCTTTTTGGAACTCATCACTTAGTTTTGAAACTTTTGAAAAATCTACAATCTCAGCACTTTTTTCACTTTCTATAACTTGCATGCATCTCAACAAAGGGATATAAGCTCAGATAAGGAGCATACAGCCCTCTCAAATGATTTTATTCTATCACACATGATGTGTCACCATTGAATTTGCTCTCATCAAAGTGGAGAAGGTCAATCCTGACAATGACCTAACCCATGATAAAGCAACATGAAACATACTTCCTTTGAGCACTGTGTGACCTATATTTATTATTGCCTCATCTAAACGTAATCCTTGAGATTTGTGAATGGTTACAGCATATGCCAAACACAGAGGAAACTTGGGTCCTCATTTACAAAAAAAAGACACAGTGTGGCACTGCAAGCTGGCGCACAATTGGCTTCTATGCACCAATGCATGCACCCTTGCACCATGGTCCAAGGATGCCTGCATTGCGGGGATGATTGTTTTTGTGCAGGGAGGGAAGCCTTCCTGCACAAAAACAATCATTTATGGTGTTTTCCTCTTTCTGTGTGAGCTGCAGAAAGCAGCATGCATAGAAAGAAGAAAAAACAAGGAGAAATAAAAATATTTCTCCTCGTTGCACCTCCTTATGCCTACCCTGGGGAGGCGTAGGATTCTGACACATTCCTAGGTTTGCCAAATGTTGTAAATCTTGGAATGCAGCAGAATCCATGGGTATTGATTGGGAATACCCACAGCAACACCCATGTCACACTCCCTTGACGCAAAGTGATGCGTGAAAAGGGGCCAAAGTTACAATGCCATGAAAAGTCACACACGGTGGCTTTGTGTGACCTTGCAAATATGGGCCAGCACACTGCGCCACAGGTGCATCAAAAAAAGTGACCGTGCAAGGAGCTTCTTCTCCATTGCATCATTCTCTAATCCCTCCTCGAAGTTCAGATTCTGTCACAAAATTGTTCTGTAATTTTTACGCAGGTTTAGAGTCTTTTCTAAACCAGCAGTTTGTGAAACTGTTTTCTCTGGTGATTCAAGTTTCTCTACCACTATTTCACATAGTGGTAAGTTTAAACCTTGATGTTCCATTTTATCTGTACTACTAAGACTCACAATCTCTTGTTTTTCCCAATGAAGCATTTCTAAGTTAAATTCAGTGCACTGCTCCAATGTTGGCATGAGGTACACAGTCTGTTTCTGAGTTTTCATAAGATCTTGCATTGTAGAAGTTAGTGATTCATTGTGTGGGAACAGAGACCTAACCATGCGAGAAGCAAGACATTTCTTTGCTAATAACTCCTATTCTCATGTTAACCATATGTAGGCTTTCCTATTTTCAGTTTCTATTTTTGGTAAATTTTGGTGTTTTTAGTGTTTTCAAGTGATTTCAATCCCTTAAAAAAAACTGTGGTTATCAGTGTTTACACATTTTTACCCGATTAAAAACAACAGATACAATGTTTTCTGGTGTTTATGGAACGTTTTGCCTCTTATTATTGCTTGCTTTCTGCACTTATAGTGCATGGTATATAGACAGTGTACGTACAGTGTATATGAGGTCCAAATAAATTTTTTACAAATCAAACTTATTGTACTACACCATACAATACTTCTTCAGTGAGTCTTTGGTCATACGAGCTCGTCCTTTCCTTCCCATGTAAACTTTTATCTGTGGAATGGCCCTCTCAACATTGACCCTTGAGACGGGAAATGGCAAAACAGCCAGTACACAATTTGCTAACTCTGGCCACTGATAGCTTTCCATGCTAGTACTGGTGCACCTGAAGATTGCGAGTCTCTGGGACAGGTTCTGCAATAAATGCATTGAACTGGGCGCATATGCCCTCAGAGTTATTGAAGTGGTCAAAAATGAAGCAGCACTTTAGAAAGTCCGGAGAAAATTCTCCTCTCCGGAAGTGATCTAGAACTTGTGCAGAGTACCACAATGAGGCTTCATTGACTTCGAATGCCATGATTGGTGAAGGGATATTCCAAGCCTCATTGCAAACCATTTCTCATACATTGTAAAATTTAATTTCCTGAATTGCTCCTCAACCTTTCTTTGCTTAACAAGTGGCAAGCACTCTAGCATGGAACATGTTGCAGTGCCTAAGTCACTAAAAGTGTCGCCCAGCCTACTCTCAAGGAGATGTTTCAGACCTACACCAATTATGCTGAACACTTCGTAGACAATGGTGTTTTCAGACTCTAGTTTGTTTATTATGTCCAGTTCAGCAATCATGTTTTCCTGTAAAAATCTAAGAATGCAG
The DNA here is from genome assembly GCA_963921515.1 of Calotriton arnoldi. Classification (NCBI taxonomy): domain Eukaryota; kingdom Metazoa; phylum Chordata; class Amphibia; order Caudata; family Salamandridae; genus Calotriton; species Calotriton arnoldi. The sequence goes on from CAWUFW010004298.1 coordinate 667,561, forward strand.
TAGAATGTACTTTTTTTCAAAACACTATCAATATGCGGCCGAAGATCCTCACATTTTCTGCCTTTGGCATCATCACTTAGCAAAAATTCTATAAACGGTTGCCACATGGATGATATAGCGTTCATGGCCTCTAGGACTAAGAACCACCAGCTAAATGACACTGCTGGGATGCCTCTTTCTTTGATGCCACACAAGGCACAAAATGAGAAATATTTGCGTTTTAGTTCCAGCGCATACCAAAACAGTGCACCAGAATGGACTAAAAAGTCAATAGCATTCTTCATTAACTCTGAAGATTGTAAAGATGCTTTCTGCATACCATCTAGCAAGTGGAAAGGATCTCTTACAGTGAAGCACTTCAGCTCAGGTATCGATTTTGACAGATCATCACACAACATTTTCATGTACGTAGCTGAATCTCTGCAAATACTCCAATCTTTGTTGAACTTGGTAAGAACTTTTTGCTGCAGCATTCCAAGTGACACTGCGTTCCATGTTTTCCAAAGGTCTGGTGTCATGTTTTCACCACTATCTCAGATGCTTTGTGACAGCACTCTTTCCACATATACCTGTCACTACACCTTGCATTGAATGTTTAAAGCCTGGGGTGTTTGGGAATTCACCTACTATCAATACTGACTCGCTGGAAGAGGGGGCTCATGTATCAAGGGGTTTTACCCATTCTCTGTGGATAAATGTGATGGTACATTTGGGAAAGATTCTAATGAAACCATCCATTTTACCTATCAGTGAAAGAATCAAACGAAGCCAAAATATCAAATATGATTTTGATATTTCTTGTTTCTCTACAGTTTATATAATAATTAAACAAGACCTAAAACATGCTTCTGAACCCTGCATATTTAAACCAAAAACCACAAAACTGAAAAAAGCAAACGACAGAAGAAACAATATTTTAGTGACATCCCTAAACAACAAAACTCAAGCAGAATGATGTTAGCCCAGTCTTTCTTATTGTTACCTTGTATAACAACTTTGCGTTGTATTGGCCACTCAGGAAGAATAAAAAATGACTCTTTCACTCTCTTTTTCCTTTCTTTGAATGGCATTTAGTTTGTGGTTGTGCAGGTGTTTTTTCAGTGTTTATATGTTTATACTGGTGAGGGCTATTTCCCTCTCAGTGGGGATTTATCAGTTATTATAGGTTTAAACCTAAAACAGGATAGACTAACCATATGTTAACATATTCAATGTTCCCTAATGACTTTTTAGTTTTTTCATGAAGCAATTTCTTAAAAACTGGTTGACCTTTGACAGGAGTCAACTGTAGAAGGTCCACAAAAACTATGACATGTTTACCAATAAACAGAACATCATAGTCAGTTCTGATGACCTCTTGCATCCTCAGATGAATGAAAGCTAGCATTAGGTTGGATACCATGTTAACCTCATTAATAATGAGAATTTTTATTTTTTTAGAACTCGCAAGACTTCATGACAAGCATCACCAGATAACTTCAAAGTATTTTAGTTTGTTGTTGGGTTACACAAGCAACATAAGTAGTCTGTGCAATGTGATTCCTTTAATGTTGTTAGCAGCTAATCCAGTAGGAGCACTCACAACACATTAAAGATCACAACTAGTTTTCCTGTGAACAAATGCAGTCAGCACTTTAATTAGAACACTTTTTCTGTACTTGCCTGATCACTATCATAGAGAAGTGTAGGCATGAATGTTCTACATGAACATTCAGACTTATCAAGTAGGAGCCCATGCTCTACAGATGTTGTTATTTGCTGAACAATTACTAGCAGTTTTATATTCAGTTGAGAGATTAAATTGTCTAAATTAATGGTCACACTCCTCACTTGGCCCATAGTATTTTCTAATTCATTCATAGCTATGGATGTCTCATTTCCAATGATGGGCTGCGCAAGGGGATCTTGACTATTAGACCCTGAGATATGGCTATTTTGTGAACTGTCCTTTGCAACCTTTATAGCAATCGATCCTTCTTGTTGAATTCCATCATTTAACATTTTCTGCAATGTGGGAAACACTTCACATTGAATACTATCTTTCACTGCATTGAAAGCTTCTTCTTAACACTCATACTCATCTAGCAGTTCAGTCTTTGAATGCAAAGGTTTGAAAAGTTGCAAACGAGGCATGTAAAAGAATTCTCTTTTCTCACCTGTTTTTCTCTCAACTGTTTGACAGCTCAGTTTACAATGATTATTGAGACTTGGTTTTGAATGTCTCACAAACCATCCATTACAGCCAGTCACTCCTTTGTTCAAAATTTTCATCTCTGGTATTTCTGTATGTATAGTACTGCGGTTATTCATTCAGACAAAGGTTTCTTAGATGGACACTCCGATTAGGGTAATAATATCCATCATATTTGTTTTAAGTAGCGCAGTGCTTTCTTGATCAAACTGAGCAAGATACTCAGGGGCATATGTACAAGCCCTTATCACCACCACAACGTCACCTATATTGATGTTATGGTGGCAATAGGGGCTGCGCCTTATATACAAGGCAGCGTTAAGCCACTTAACCCTGCCTTGTACATAAGGCCCCCTTTCACGCTATGGTTAGCGTGAAAGGGGTGGGCAGTGGGTGTTGCGGTGGGCGTTCCACCGCAACACCCATTCATTTTGACGCTGCCCCCTATGTACAAGGGTGGCGTACATAGGAGGCAGTGCCAAAGTTAAGACCAGGTAAAAGCTGGTCTTAAGATGGCGAAACGAGGAGAAATGCATTATTTCTCCTTGTTTTTGCTTTTTCCATGTGTGCAGCACACATGGAAAAAGCAAAATGCCATTGTTTGTTTATTTGTAGGAAGCAGCACGCATGAAAGTGACAGGATGGCATTTCTAGGATTGTTTATGTGCAGGAACGGACACCTTCCTACACATAAACAATCCTCCGCTGCATGCAGACACCCTTGCGCTCTGGTGCAAGGGTGCCCGCGTTGGCACTAAGTTGCTAAACTTAACGCCATTGGAGGGGGAAACGCAAGGCTGCAACACATTCTTGTAAATATGGTGCAGCCTTGCGTTTCAGAAGTGGAGGAGAGAGGCGTTAAGCCAGGAAGGCTAATGCCTCTCTCCTCCACTTTCTTGTACATATCCCCCTCAATTTTAGGAAATGTCTTCAACACGTTTTTGTGTTGATGCCAGACCTACTGGGCCCCATTTATTGATTTGGACATCCTGTATAAGCTAGAAGAACTGAGCTTGTCACAAGCTTCATAAGATCCAATTTCTCTGTATGAGAGCATCTTTAAACTGCAACTGTAAAGCTTTTTACTTAAATACATCTCTGCTGCTATCTCTTTCCATACATCCTTTATTTCTGTCTTTGCTATATATAACATAACATGGGTATTTGTAAAGGGCACGTTCACCCAAGGGTATCTTAGTGCTGAATAACAGATGTTTATTTTTACCCAACTCAATGATACTCATTTTATCAACCTCAGAAGGATGAAAGGTTGAGTGGACCCACCGAAATTTGAACCTATGACCATGAGGTCGAACACAGGTCTCTACAGTGGATGCATTAGTCCACTAAGCAACCATATCCGACATATGAAGTAGTGTATCAAGCTACAGCAATAGAATTGTTTGCTATAAACTGAATATACATGTTGGCATTCCACATTGACAGGATTAATGGATTGTATTCATTGATAAGTTTTGAAGCCTCACTTCTTTTTAGGTTATATGTATTCTTAGGTAATTTCCCAGTAACAGTGTGTGTGAATGCAGACATAAAACTGTTCACTCTTCCTCTGGAGATTATAGGCCTAGGGAATCTAAAATGACACTTAGGCCCTAATTACCAGCCTCGCGAGGGCACGGCGGTGGTGGTCCAGCCACCGCCACACCAGCGGTCCGATCACCCCATTACGATTTGGGCAGTCGGACCGCCCTGTGACCGCCTATGTCGCTTGGGAACTGCCATCCCCTGGAGGTGACATGTTAGTCAGAAGGCCGCAATATGCTTGGTTGGACTGCCACCAAGCATATTACGAGTTTCCTCTCCTCCAGAGATTACATGGAGGTTCTTACTCTATGTAAACCCTGGACGAGAGGAAGCAAAGGGGGCCCTCCAAGGCCCCCTGTGCCTCCTACGCTTGTGGAGGCAATCGGGGGCATAATATGTGCCTCCATGTGTGCATGCACAACAGTTCCTGGACGGCATGGACTTTCGAGGTCATGCTGTGCAGGAACCTTGTTAGGTGTCCCCAATGCTGTGTTTTTTTCGAAGGCACCGCTGCCTTTGAATAAGGCACCGCCCTGGGGCCACCCGCCCGTCAGACTACTTAAAAGTCGCAATCTGGCGGATCGGCAGCAGTGACCTATGGCAGAGCGGTGGCTCGGCAGTTTGCAACGCTAGGCCACCAGTCTGCCAAAAGTCATAATCAGGCCCTAAGTGTAGTGTTTCTCTTTTGCTCTGTATCCCCACCGACAATATTTGACACGTTTATGGGACTGAAATCGCAAGAATTTTTAACTAAGAGTTCTTGATGTTGATGCAACTGTAAACCAAGGTACTGTTTTAGCGGGCCAAGGCTGGTCCCTGTATCTGTCCCATGCTCCATTGCGGTCGGCCTTTACATTTTGGATTACACACGGGTCCAGTCCGACCAGATAGCCCCAGTTGGCGCTTTTTGCTTTTAAACACTATATTTCGAGATATTCTTTAAATATTCATAACTCCGGTTCAACACATTGGATTTTTGTTGTTTGGGTCTAGTTTGTTCAATAAACTAAGCTCTATTCTTCTAACCGGCTGTGGCATCTTTTTGTATGGTGTTTTCACTGTTTCACTGTTTAAAGTGTTGCACAAACACTTTACACATTGCCTCTCAAGTTAGGCCTGGCTGTTCCGTGCCAAGCTACCAGAGGGTGAGCACATGTTTATTTAGGGTGTGTATCTGACTTACCCTGACTAGGATTTCGGTTCCTGCTTGGACAGGGTGCATACCTCTGCAAACCAGAAAATAATTAACTAACATGACATTCATAATGAGCTCCTTCTCTTGTAGGGAACAAAATTGGAAAACACCGTGCTTCTAAGCTCTTTTCCCACACACTTACCGGTTCTTCTTTAGCATGCTTCATTTGGTACAGTTCTATAGCTTCACCCATCATGTCTATTGCATGTGGAGGATGAATGCTGAAATTTCATATATTTCTTCTGCTTTACGTAAGTCAACTTTTTCAAACTGAACAGAAGCAGCTTAGGTGAAGACATGTAACATGTTCCTCTACATCAACATCTTTGAAAAAACCATTTTCTATTTTACGATATTGCAAAGCTTTCTTAACCCTATCAATGTTTACAAATTCCTGCCAATTTTTTTTCTCTTTAGTAGGCACTGCATTTACTAGAACCACTAGTGGTTCTTCTTTTCTCGATCTACACCTATGGTTTCAATATTCTCCTTCATATTCAAATGCAAATACACAACCTTACCTTTTAGACCCTTTAATAATTCAGAAGGAGGAAGTTTGTTATTTCTGTTCTCCATTCTAACAATTGCTTGGAAGGGATGCACTGTCTGCATGAGAATACTCTCATAGATGTTGAGCTTTTGAAGCTCAGGAGGCACTGGAAAAACTTCCAATTTATTATGAACACATGTAGCAGCCATTTTATTATCTTCCAGTTTGTCAATACAATACTTACAGATAATCAGCCTTATACACAGGCCAAACGTGTCTTTAGCTATCAAATAAAGAGCCAGTTTAAACCACTATACTAGATTACTCTCCTGATTTTTCACAAATATCAATTTTTGGGGTTTGTGATCTTTCCAAACCTGTGCTTGTATTAGAAATTTTAGTATGGGTCTCCACAGCTATGTCATTCTCTTTAGTTGGCATTTCAGGCCCAAAGAATGCCATCTGAATATCATCTACAACAGAACTGACCTCAGAATTCTACCTCTCAATAATACATCATTTAGTTCCTGAAGCTGGAGAGCTGAACTTTTCACAAAATGCAATGTTTTTACTAGGGTACGCATTTTGGTGTGGTATATAGACAGCATCTGTATATGAGGGGAAGTACTGCCACAGATCTGTTCTGATAGGCAAGCTTGTCCTTGAAAGTTTGTCAGTCTCCTAACTCGACAAGGATCAAGGCATTGCAGTAGTTTCATTGTTTGTTTCTCAGTCCTCTGTTGTATTTGTTTAAGAAGAGTCTATGGGGTCGATTCCGATTCGGGCCGGAAAACGTATTGACCGACTCAGAGCCGGAATAAATACCAACCGACACGTACCGGTGCAGCCCGACCCGCAAAGTACGATGAGAAGCGTGCTAAATCCGACCGACTCGTACGGAACACAAGCCGAACGACCGAGCCGCGTGGAAAACAGCCATCCGGCCGGAAAAGCACGCGAATCGAACCGACCAACACGCACCAGGAAGAATCCCGAACGAAACGTACCCGCGAACTCCGACCCGCCAAGTACGATGCAACGCGTGGAAAACACGACCGAGTCGCACGGAGCCCAAGCCGCACGACCGACACGCATTCAAAACTGCGAGCCGAAGCAACCCAAAACCCCGCGACCGACGCGTACGCAGCACAGAAAACAGCACAAACACAGCGTGAACGAATCTGAGAGGCTCGCACGAGACAACTGGAGTGTCCGACTCGGTCACAAGAACGTCTCCTACATGCACAAAAAGAACCAAGGAAAAAAAAGGCCAAACAAGCTATCACAAAGCAAATAAATACTGGGGGAAACAGGGAACAAAGACACACCCACAACTCCACCCATATAAAGGACACAAATCCCTACCATGATCCCTTGCAAATTCAAATTACCTGCCAGCACTCAACACCAACAGACAGCAACCACACACACACTCACAGCTCATCCATCACACAAGCCACACACCAGCAGCACCACAACAAATAGCACCCTCACATACACCCAGCAAAACACACACTCACACACCCTCACTTGCACACCAACACACACATCACATACCAGCACCACCCAACACCATGCCCCCAAAGAAGAATCACAAGTTCCTAGATAGTGAATTGGAAGTCCTGGTAGATGAGATCCTCAGGGTAGAGCCACAGCTGTTTGGCACATTGATCCAACAGACACCCATGGCGCAGAAAACCAAGATGTGGGAGAGGATCGTCGACAGGGTGAACGCACAATCACCATGTTTGCGCACAAAGGTAGACATCCAGAACAGGTGGTATGACGTGCGCAGGAGGGTCAAGGAGCTGTTGAAGAAGGACTACATCTTGAGCCAACACACCGGCAGTGGCCCTCCTGCCAAACCAGTATACCTCAGGCCCTGGGAGGAGAAGGTGCGGGCCATCCTACCACCAGTGAGCGTCTATGGACTAGAAAACATCCCAGAGCCTGGTGAGTACACAACAAATGTACACAATATTGTGCCACAATACACACACATCACTGTCAAGGGAGAGTCAAACCATGCACCCTTAGCAAATACACACCAACCAAAACAGATCATCCCAAAATGTGTATGTCAGCCAGATAAACACAATACATGCCAGCTCATAGTGAAATGTAACTGTGTCATGACATGTACAAACCTAACAACAAATAGAGCTAGGCAGTGGCACAAATATAACCAACAAACACAGTCAGACATGTAGCCACCACCACAACACCACCTCACAGGGAAGCTCACTGAAAGGAAGGAATACTGTGTATGCTGGGCAAGTCAGTGTAGCCAATAGCATCATGGGAGTCGTAGTCACAGAAATTGCCCACCCTCACAATGCGCACATCAACACCACCATGAACCATGCACACATCACAGGGAGTGCAAAACAACTGACAAGATGGCTGACACTGGCTACTGCTGTGGGGAGCACAAGGCCCTGCTGGCAACTGTGCACCAACCAACAGCAGGACACCACTGACTGACATCCTGAAAGACAACTTGCACTCCCTGCAATGGAAGCACGTCCCATGGTGGGATATCTGGCTGGGTGGGAAGGAGGACTCACAGCACTGACCATAGTCACCAGCAGCTCCACCCACACACCCCCTAACACAAACTACACACAACTCACCTGGGAGAAAGCATTGCCTCACACACCAATCAAATATCCCACAAAGAACCACAACCCTGGGTCATGCAGTGTGAAGCACAGGGACACACATGGGACTTGTAGCAAAACAAACCCCAGGATAACACTGTCAGCCATCTTGTCAGCACAGGCACACAACCCCACAGGGAAGCTGAGTCAAAAGGAAGGAAGCATGGGCATGCTGGGAAGGGGGTGGAGGCAAAAGCATGATGGGAGTGGTAGTCACAGCCCAACATCCCCCACCCACATGGCCCAGCAAGAACACACCCAAGCATGCACACCTCACAGGGAGTCAAAAGCCACTTCAAAGATGTCTGACACTGGTGCTCTGTTGTGGGGAGCACAAGGCCATGCTGGGAACTGGCCAACAACCAACAGCAGGACACCACTGTCAGCCATCTTGCCATTGCTGTCACACCCACACACAGTGATGTACTCTCAAAAGGAAGGAAGTATGGGCATGCTGGGAAGGGGGGTGGAGGCAATAGCATGATGGGAGTGGTAGTCACAGCTCAACATCCCCCCACACATGGCCCAGCAAGCTCACACTGAAGCATGCACACCTCACAGAGAGTGGAAAGCCCCATCAAAGATGTCTGACACTGCTGATCTGTTGTGGGGAGCACAAGGCCATGCTGGGAACTGGCCAACAACCAACAGCAGGACACCACTGTCAGCCATCTTGCCATTGCTGTCACACCCACACACAGTGAAGTACACTCAAAAGAAAGGAAGTATGGGCATGCTGGGAAGGGGGTGGAGGCAATAGCATGATGGGAGTGGTAGTCACAGCCCAACATCCCCCCACACATGGCCCAGCAAGCTCACACTGAAGCATGCACACCTCACAGAGAGTGGAAAGCCCCATCAAAGATGTCTGACACTGCTGCTCTGTTGTGGGGAGCACAAGGCCATGCTGGGATCTGGCCAACAACCAACAGCAGGACACCACTGACTGACATCTTGCCATTGCTGTCACACCCACACACAGTGAAGTACACTCAAAAGGAAGGAAGTATGGGCATGCTGGGAAGGGGGTGGAGGCAATAGCATGATGGGAGTGGTAGTCACAGATATTGCTCACCCTCACAATGCGCACATCAACACCACCATGAACCATGCCCACATCACAGGGAGTGGGAAACAACTGACAAGATGGCTGACACTGGCTACTGCTGTGGGGAGCACAAGGCCCTGCTGGCAACTGTGCACCAACCAACAGCAGGACACCACTGACTGACATCCTGAAAGACAAATTGCACTCCCTGCAATGGAAGCAAGTTCCATGGTGGGATATCTGGCTGGGTGGGAAGGAGGGCCAGATGTCAACCAAATACAACCAATGCAGACCATGTACACACCCCAACATTCACATGGAAATGCCCAAATAAGGCAGGACAATGTGCTACACCAATATCAACCCCTGACTGTGACAACTTAGGACAATGCAATGTACAGGCCCGCATCCAGAGGCACAGTCACAACTGTCATGTGTGTCAACCATTGATGCCTGCAGAAACATAACATACATTGTGTGTGTCTCCCAAAAACAGGTGATGATGGGGACACAGCAGCAGACGCTGAGGAGTCCCCGTCCCAGGCTCAAGAGGATACGGAGCTCACTGGTGTGGAACAGCCTCTGCCCTCCTCGGATGAAGAAGACCAACCTGGCACCTCCGGAGCAAGTCATCATGCAGCACCAGCAGGACCACCAGCTGCACCCCCTGCACCCACCCCTCCAACGACTGTCAACACACATACCACCCCTGCCGACATGGAAAGACCAAGGAGCACCACCACCACCAGCACAGGGACCCTGGACCAACGTGGGGCCATGGACACCAACACCACCAACAGCCCCCAAGGGGGCCCAGGGTCAGCTGTGCGTGCCACCTCAGGTACTGCACGTGTCGCCAGGGGTGGTGGGAGGGTTGGGAGACACAGGTCACTGATCGCAGAGGGGTCTGGAGTGCATGATGACCCACAACTGGCACGCATAGCCGATGCGTACCAGTCCAGCACCGGAGAGCTCAGCCAGGTAGTGGGGCTCCTCAGGGACATTAAACAGCAGCAGGCTGCCCATCATGCCCGCTTGGACTCACACATGTCCCGCGTGGAGTCCAAGTGGGACACACTGCAAGAGATGACGGCGGGGCATAGGGACATATTACAATGCCTCCGCCAGATGAGCAGCAACCAGTCAACACCTCCCTGTGTGCCCACAACATCTGGTGCTGAAACAACTGCAACTGCCACAGGGAGGGAGGATGACTCTGGCGGAGAGTCCCCTGCACCGCAGCAGCCTGCACTTGAGGGTCCCCCCAAAGAAGAGGGGCCATCCGAGGAGGGGCAAGTGAGAGGCCGATGGCCATGTGCAACCCCAGGAAGCCAAAACCTGTTCTGGATAATCACCTTTGTGCGCAAACTGTTCACCCTGTTGACTGCATCACAACTCTCCCACATGACATGGGGAGCTCAAGTTGGACCAATGTCTCAGATGACTGTGGACTTTACTCTGGACATTTCTGCTACCAGGACTTCCAAATCATCTAGGAACTTTGGATTACAATCACAATGTACAGCACCCACCATCCTGTGCACTATACTCACACATGTATCTCAATAAACTCACTAATACACCATACTTGCCTCTGTTGTGATTCCTACGTTGTCTCTGAAGTGGCGATGATGATCTGGGAAATGACACTGTGCATGCTAACTGCTACAGCAAGTACAACACCGGCATGTGAGTCATGGCGACGTCACACATATGAGGGAGGCACACCACCAGGGCTACACAACACATACACACCATGGCCATCTGACTCATCGCCTACACTGATGTTGCCAGGAAATACGTTGCATTGCACAGACCCAACACCTATTCACAGTCTGTGTTAACTAGCCCACTGGTGCAGTAAGCAAATGTCAGTCAGATGTGTGACCACAGACAACGCACATCACAAAGTGAAGCACAGGTTTATTACACATTTGCAACATGTTGTAACCACCACAGATGCAAGGTAACCCCACCTGGCAGCGGGCACACAGTCAACAAGTGTAGAAGGAAGGAAGTCCATGGGTGTGGTGCACATCACTTGTAGGGACACGACAGCTACCACCCTGGAAGTCGAATCACGGTGTCGGGGATCACAGTTGACCAAACGACTCTGAAAGTACCCTGTGAAGGACAGAAATGACACACAGTCAAAAGCACTGAAGAACAGGATAGAACTGCAATACTCATGACCAATACATGTCACAAGATACCCACCCAGAACCAAGTTAGCATGTCGACACTGTTGGGGAGTACAGACTACCTGTAAGGACACATCGCTACACGCATACAGTCATGTAGCACATGCACACACTCAAACAGCACCAGAGCACCACCAACACATATCATGCAAACTCACATCAGTTACATGACATCTCTGGATACTTACATTCAGCTGAAGAAGTTGGTGATGAGCTGTGTGCGGACATCACCATCATCATCATCATCATCATCATCACTGGCATCGTGGTCCAGGATCCTCCACAGGTGGCGGACGTTGGTCATCGTCATCCAGGATGAGAGGCAACTCCTTCCGCACTGCCAGGTTGTGTAGCATGCAGCAGATGATGACAATCTTGCACACCTTTGCCGGGGCATATGGGAGGGACCCTCCTGTCTTGTCCAGGCAGCGGAAGCGGCTCTTCAGGAGACCAAATGTCTGCTCAATCACTCTCCTCATCCGACCATGTGCCTCATTGTAGCGCATCTGGGCTGGTGTCACAGGGTTCCTGAGGGGCGTCAGCAACCACTGCATGTTGGGATATCCGGAGTCACCTACATACAGACAATTGCACATTAGCTGAGTTGGAAAAGAGGGTGGAACACTACATTGCAGAACACACACAATGGTACAAAGTCAGTACACACCAACAAGCCAGGCACGCTGGTTCCGCATCTGTGACATCATCCTCGGGATGCGACTACTCCTCATCACGTAGGCATCGTGTGCAGAACCGGGGAAACGGGCACACACGTGTGAGATGGTCATATCTGCAAGACAGACCACCAGTGCATTGACCGAGTGGTAGTGCTTGCGGTTCCTGTATGCCTGCTCCTGGGCCTGTGGTGGTACCAAAGCCACATGTGTCCCATCAATGGAGCCAATGACATGCGGCATCCTCCCCAGGGCATAGAAGTCACTCTTCACGTCAGTGAGTTGCTGGAGTCTAGGGAAATAGATGTACTGGTTCAGGTATATCAACATAGCCTCCAATACATCGCGGAGCACACGGCTGAACATGGTCTGTGACATCCCACCAGCAGTCGCCAGAGTGTGTTGAAAGGTACCGGTGGCAAAGAAGTGTAGGGCTGCCATCCCCTTCACCTTGGGGGTCAGCGCTGTAGGGTATGGCCGGCCAGGTTGCAGGTGTGGTGCCAAGCGCACTGCCAAATCATCAATCAGCTGCCTGGTGAAGCGGTACCTTCGGATGCTGTCACGTTCCACCATCGTTGCCAGGTCAGGGAATGGTCTATGGACAGCTGGTGCCCTGCAGTGCATAGGTGAACAAAGAAAGATTGTCACTCACCCCACATATGTGGCATTGTACACACTCAATATCACACGATACATCATTATGAGGCACAAGTACATGATGTGTGCAGTTCCGTAAGGACATGTATGGCACATACATGGCCAACATCCAACATCACAGTTCAACAAGTGGCATCAATAAGTCCCAGGTTGTGCCATTGGGTATCATGAGGACGTGTCACATTTCCCATCTCCTGCTGCCACGTTACAAACACACCCCACAGTGACATGTGACAACAGATGTGCCCCAGGCATCACAGCCCAACAACAGGTAGATTCCCAGGGACCCTGTATTGCCACATGGACACTGGCATGACATGGTGTATCATGTATACACCACAGCAAAACAACCATGACCCCCACAGGTAGTGGTCCCTGTTGCCTCGGCAGGACAGACATGGCCATCTGTGACACACACACGCACAACATCAAAGTCCATGCACAAACAACGTGGATGTGGAGACTGTCTCCCATTGTGCACATGAAATCCGAGACATTGTAAACACAACATGCACACAGACTGTGGAGGACCATCACTATTGTGCCAATGGGTCAGCCTGTGTTAAACATACCGTCCCACATGGGACTCAGGGGGCATGTGACATGACATACACATACACCACCGTGAAATGTGACCATGCCACATGCTCAGATATGAACAGTTGCACATCACAGTGGTCATGTACACGAAACACCAAGGATACTGTCCCCATGAACAGGTGCACAGCCTGGGGGTGGCTGCCCCAAGTGACACCCACAGAACAACATGTTCACCTCCATACACAGAATAGGTAATGCAGCCTTACATGCCTTAGGATACAGTTTGGACAGGCTGTGGTGTTGTAGGTGTGCCCCTCACTCCCTGGGAAGTATATGTGGCTGGCATATGTTCACCTGTGACAGGCATGGTGACATATGCCAGTGACATGTACAGGGACGCGTTGGACAGCAATGGACCGATCGGTGCGCACACATTGGCCATTGCATTCAATGTGTGCTGGTACACGTTGTATTCGCAATACGCGTTGGACAGCAATGGACCGATCGGTGCGTACACATTGGCCATTGCATTCAATGTGTGCTGGTACGCGTTGTATTCGCAATACGCGTTGGACAGCAATGGACCGATCGGTGCGCACACATTGGCCATTGCATTCAATGTGTGCTGGTACGTGTTGTATTCGCAATACACGTTGGACAGCAATGGACCGATCGGTGCGCACACATTGGCCATTGCATTCAATGTGTGCTGGTACGCGTTGTATTCGCAATACGCGTTGAACAGCAATGGACCGATCGGTGTGCCCGGCCGGCCCATTGCATTCAATGTGTGCGGGTACGCGTTGTATCCTAGGTACGCGTTGAGCAGCAATGGACCGATCGGTGTGCCCGGCCGGCCCATTGCATTCAATGTGTGCGTGTACGCGTTGTATCCCGGGTACGCGTTGAACAGCAATGGACCGATCGGTGTACCCGGCCGGCCCATTGCATTCAATGTGTGCGGGTACGCGTTGTATCCCGGGTACGCGTTGAACAGCAATGGACCGATCGGTGTGCCCGGCCGGCTCATTGCATTCAATGTGTGCGGGTACGCGTTGTATCCCGGGTATGCGTTGAACAGCAATGGACCGATCGGTGTGCCCGGCCGGCCCATTGCATTCAATGTGTGCGGGTACGCGTTGTATCCCGGGTACGCGTTGAACAGCAATGGACCGATCGGTGTGCCCGGCCGGCCCATTGCATTCAATGTGTGCGGGTACGCGTTGTATCCCGGGTACGTGTTGAACAGCAATGGACCGATCGGTGTGCCCGGCCGGCCCATTGCATTCAATGTGTGCAGGTACGCGTTGTATCCTAGGTACGCGTTGAACAGCAATGGACCGATCGGTGTGCCCGGCCGGCCCATTGCATTCAATGTGTGCGGGTACGCGTTGCATCCCGGGTACGCGTTGAACAGCAATGGACCGATCGGTGCGCACCCATTGGCTATGGCCTGGCCTGGCAACGGACGCGTTTTCAAATTTTGAACGAGTCTGATGCTGGAAATTCAGTTGGTCACCCACAACAATGTTGCAAATTCATGGGTGTCATGAAGTTGAACTTTTGAAGGATGCTGTGGGCGTGTGTAAGTGGTGCAATTCCATGGATTGGCCAGATTCAGAAGATGCTAACGACTTGGACCTATCACTTTGGACACATGGGACAGTAACTGCCTCTGCAGCACACATATAATGCTGGCTGTTCCCCTGAGAGCTCACTTGCCTGCACTACTGCTCCAGGACGACATCTGCCACCACCACTGCTGCTGTATCTGCACCCTCTGGACCCTGCAATGGCACGTACTGTGGAGAGAGCCCCAGCCTTCAGCACTGAGGAGAACCAGGCCCTGCTGGACAGCCTCCTTCCACAGTACTGCAAGCTGTATGGGAAAGCAGGGGAGCAGGTGAGTGTTCTGTCCACTGCCTTCCTAAATGTGCATGTTGTCTGACTAGCAAGGCTAACAGTCTGCACGCCACTGGCTAGCAGGCTCACTGAGTAGTTATCACCCCCCATAGTGTGTAGTTACATGCACTGGACAGGTATAGTGCAGTGACAGTGCATTTAAACAAGCTTTTACTTCCCAGGCAATGATACCATGTAGTTACTGCTGGCATACTGTCCATGGCCATCGTTGCACTGCCTGTGTACATCATGTGCCCCTGTGATTGAGACATGTATACACAACTGTGTAATGCACGGATATGTTGCATGTGTAGTAATAGCATTCTCACTTTGTCATCCTCACAGGTTGATGCCCACCAGAAGCAGAAGATATGGCTGACCATCGTCCGGGCAGTGAGATCCGTGGGGGACTACAAGCGCCGGATCCGCAACTGCCAGAAGAGGTGGCAGGACCTTCGGGGCTGGACCCGGAGGATCGCATGGGTCCAGCTGAAGCTTTCGCCTCCTCGCAGGAGGGGCGGACACCGGACCCTGACCCTCCACATGCTCAGGATCCTGGCGGTGGTCTTCCCTGATCTGGATGGGCAGCTGAAGGCCAGGGAGCAGCACGGAGGGGTGAGTCCATGACTGCATTGTGTACTCTGTCTGCCATGCTATGTGCCCTCCTCTGGCCTGGTTAAACTTCCACAGCACATCAGTCATGTGGTCCAGGACCCATGTCCCTCGATTGTGCACTGCCCACTCCTCATCTGATACCCAGATGTGGCCCTTGCAGTCAGGGAATTGTGTCACTTGGGTACTGTGTCCTTGCAGTTTGCTTGACTCAAGGTGGGGGACAGCATCTGTTCCCCTAACTGTGGTGGGCATCATGGCTGGGTCCATTGCTTACACAATGCCTGTGTTCTGACATGTAATATGCGTGTTACTTTGATCTGTGGTCCAATTGCTGAGCTGATCCACCACATGTGCCTGGGGTAACTGGCACACACCCAAGCTGTGGGTGGGAACAATGTTTGGGCCCCAGGAGTGTGTATATTACGTGTGTCACACATACTTAGCCAGCTGCCTACTGTCCAGGGTTCATCCCTCATTCATGTGGGGCAGGACAGTCATGCCTACTCCAGGCCATGCAATGCACTCTGTACTCCCACTCCCGTGTATCAGCTGACATGTTGTGCTCAGTGATATGTCCCCTCAGGTGTCAGCCTCTGTGTCAGTGTGCTGTGGCTTCGATGTCAGGACTGCTGGGGTGTTTATCGGTTGGGGCTCAGCATGCCACCGGAGATGTGACCATAGGAGACGATACTTGTGTGACACATAGGTGTTTGAACACCTGACCGTGCAGACTGGGGTATGCGAATGTGAGGTCCATGCAGCTGTTTCCCATTCACAGCAGAGTGTGAGGTGCTCAGGTTCAGAGGCTTGTGTTACAGGTCACCCATATGTCCAATCGGTATGACCTGGACAGATAAGGGTTCAGATGATGTGGTGTGTGGGGGATGTACATGTGCACTTGTTCAGCTCCAGGACTTGCATTCCCCATGACCTACTATTGTGACACAGTGCAGACTGTTGTTGTGTGGCTGCCCTGCCACACTGGAGACAGTGATGTATGACTTAGCAGGCATGCCTGTGCCATGGCATGTGACTTCCTATGAGTGATCCTGCAGGGGAGTGACATGTGCTACATGCACACCATAGTGGCAATGGCTATCAGCACATGGGTGCATCGTGGTGTCTGTCGCTGGTATGCATCACATGCATTTCATATGTCTGACTCTGGGCATCACTTTCATCCGGGCACCTGTACTGACTCAATGGCAAGAGTTGTGATGTGTGCATGTTCACATGCTTCACCGTGTTCTCTGCACCGTCCAACTACTGTGTAGGTGGTGCATGTGTCCACACTGGGGTATTGCCAGCCAACGGACGCCAGACAGATGGGTGCAAGGCCAGGTGGGATGTGAGTGCCATGGTTGACAATCAGACTGACAATTGGCTTCTCCTATTCTGTTTGGGCAATTTTAGCAATGTTCAACTAAGGATGCCAGACCTTGCTCTGTATTGTGCTGTACTTACTGTGGTGTGTGCGTTCGGTGCAGGTGACTGATGTCTGTCTGTTTCCCTATTGTTTGCAGATACATCCACGGCCACAGGAGGGGACAGCTCCACGGACCAGGAGGAGCCGCAGAGCCAGACTGGGTCACCAGCCGAGGAGTGGTCGGAGGGACCCAGTGGCACGGAGGGCGAGGGGAGCCACACCGAGGAGTCCTCAGCACCATCCACCTCAGCTGAGGACCACAGCAGCTCGGAGGATGACTCCCTTATGGAGGCAGGTGTCAGCAGCCACCACACCCCAGCTAGTGTTGCTGTCCCCGCCACCACCACCACCACCGCCCTCCCATCGGCTCCCATTCCCGAGGTCCATGGAGGCTCCCATGTTCGGGAGCGTGTCTCCTTCGGGCCAGGCACCGCACCCCTGCCCCTGTGTCCCCTGCTGCCCTGAGTGAGGAGTCTGTGTATCTCCTTCGCCAGCTCCATGTAGGGCAGACAGCGATGCTGAGTGTCCTCCATGCACACACCACTCTGTTGACTCAGCTGGTGTCGTTCATGGAGGGCATCTCATCGGGCATGTCTGCCCTACAGAGGGGCAATAGGTCCATGGACTCCTCCCTGACGGCAGCAGTGTCCCTCCTCCAACAGTCCCTCACCCCTCCTGCCTCTGCCCCATCCACACTCCCCAGCACCTTACCTGTCCCAAGCACACACACACCGGCACAGGCACACACCAGCACAGACACGAGCAGCACACACACACACACGCCACAGACAAGACACACACGCACGCACAGTCAGGGGACTGAAACCACACTCACAGGGGATGGGGCCCAGTCACACACACACGCATCCACGAGCACTGTGCAGTCCACAGTTGCCTCTCCCTCCAAAGCCCCCTCCGTTGCCTCACCTGCAACCCCAAAGACCCAGCGGCTCTTCCTCAGTGACCTCGGCCTCTTCCCCTCCGATCCAGTGGATACAGCATTCAGGGGGAAGAGGAAGCCCACCCACACGGAGCGGAGTGCCCCTCGCCACTGGACACCCTCCCCCAGGCGCAGACCGACTGACGCCCCATCCGCAAGTCCCCCCGGACCCGGAAGAGCAAGACCCCGCCGCCGCCCTGCAGCTCAGGCACCAAGTCTCCTTCCTCCATCCCTCAGGCCCCCACTCCACAGGTGCCCCACCACACCCTGCCCCAGGTTCCCCCACCCACAGATACACCATCCCCAAAAGGATCAGGCCTTCTCCCCCTGCCACTTGCTCTTCCGGCCCCACACCCCCGCTGCGCTTGTCTGTGCCACTGGTGTGGAGACGGTGTCCTCCCCTCTGTCCTGCCCACCTTACCTGATCCCCATTCTCCTCCCCTGGAGGTAGGCACTGCAGTGGAGTCCACTACCACCCTGTCTGACTTGGGCACTGCAGTGGGGAACCTGTCCACTGCATCTGCACGGTCCCCAGCAGTCTTGCCGGCACCCACACCATCAGAGTCATGCCCCCCAGTTGTGCCGGCACACACCATGTCAAACACATCCACTGCAGTTGTCAGGTAAGGTATGTCTTATTTGCACTGCAGTATTTGCCTCCCCCAATCTATGTTGCAATGGGACACATGCACTACTTTGCCACTGATGTGTTTTATGTTCTGTGACCAGGAATCATCCATGCAGTTTGGCAGTTGCAGCTTTTTCTTTGTCAACACTTGCATTTTGGTCACTGTGATGATGGGGGTTTAGGCCCCATTGCCACAATGTTCAAAATGTGCTTCAGCTATGGAACCCACACTTACCTTTTGGTCACTGTGATGATGGGGGTTTAGGCCCCATTGCCACAATGTTCAAAATGTGCTTCAGCTATGGAACCCACACTTACCTTTTGGTCACTGTGATGATGGGGGTTTAGGCCCCATTGCCACAATGTTCAAAATGTGCTTCAGCTATGGACCCCACACTTACCTTTTGGTCACTCTGATGATGGGGGTTTAGACCCCATTGCCACAATGTTCTGAATGTGCTTCAGCTATGGGCCCCCACACTTACATTTTGCTCACTGTGATGATGGGGGTTTGGACCCCATTGCCACAATGTTCAAGATGTGCTTCAGCTATGGACCCCACACTTACCTTTTGGTCACTGTGATGATGGGGGTTTAGACCCCATTGCCACAATGTTCTGAATGTGCTTCAGCTATGGACCCCACACTAACATTTTGGTCACTGTGATGATGGGGTTTTGGACTCCATTGCCACAATGGTCATGGCCTGCTTGCATTGTGGGGGCCACACACATATATGTGTGGCACATGTGATAGGGGGTCACATTGTATGTTCAAAGTCATGTTCAGTGTTGTAGGCATTTGACACAGTCTACACACGCTTGTCATGGTGTTGGGGGGATGTATTTTTCTTGCATTCCCTAGGTTGTGGTGTGCTGGTTGTGTCATGCATTGTCCATCCTATGAGTGGGGGTGGTGTTGGTGGTAGGCATCCAGCCCCCATGGGTAGAGGTGGTAGTAGTGGTAGGCATCTGGCACCCCTGGGTAAGGGTGGTAGTAGTGACAGGCATCCAGCCCCCCATGGGTTGAGGTGGTAGTAGTGGTAGGCATCTGGCACCCCCTGGGTAAGGGTGGTAGTAGTGGTAGGCATCTGGCACCCCCTGGGTAAGGGTGGTAGTAGTGGTAGGCATCTGGCACCCCCTGGGTAAGGGTGGTAGTAGTGACAGGCATCCAGCCCCCATGGGTAGAGGTGGTAGTAGTGGTAGGCATCTGGCACCCCCTGGGTAAGGGTGGTAGTAGTGGTAGGCATCTGGCACCCCCTGGGTAAGGGTGGTAGTAGTGGTAGGCATCTGGCACCCCTGGGTAAGGGTGGTAGTAGTGATAGGCATCCAGCCCCCATGGGTAGAGGTGGTAGTAGTGGTAGGCATCTGGCACCCCTGGGTAAGGGTGGTAGTAGTGGTAGGCATCTGGCACCCCTGGGTAAGGGTGGTAGTAGTGGTAGGCATCTGGCACCCCCTGGGCAAGGGTGGTAGTAGTGGTAGGCATCCAGCCCCCCATGGGTAGAGGTGGTAGTAGTGGTAGGCATCTGGCACCCCTGGGTAAGGGTGGTAGTAGTGACAGGCATCCAGCCCCCCATGGGTAGAGGTGGTAGTAGTGGTAGGCATCTGTCACCCCTGGGTAAGGGTGGTAGTAGTGACAGGCATCCAGCCCCCCATGGGTAGAGGTGGTAGTAGTGGTAGGCATCTGGCACCCCCTGGGTAAGGGTGGTAGTAGTGACAGGCATCCAGCCCCCCATGGGTAGAGGTGGTAGTAGTGGTAGGCATCTGGCCCCCCTGGGTAAGGGTGGTAGTAGTGGTAGGCATATGGCACTCCCTGGGTAAGGGTGGTAGTAGTGGTAGGCATCTGGCACCCCCTGGGTAAGGGTGGTAGTAGTGACAGGCATCCAGCCCCCCATGGGTAGAGGTGGTAGTAGTGGTAGGCATCTGGCACCCCCTGGGTAAGGGTGGTAGTAGTGGTAGGCATCTGGCACCCCCTGGGTAAGGGTGGTAGTAGTGACAGGCATCCAGCCCCCCATGGGTAGAGGTGGTAGTAGTGGTAGGCATCCAGCCCCCCATGGGTAGAGGTGGTAGTAGTGGTAGGCATCTGGCACCCCCTGGGTAAGGGTGGTAGTAGTGACAGGCATCCAGCCCCCATGGGTAGAGGTGGTAGTAGTGGTAGGCATCTGGCACCCCTGGGTAAGGGTGGTAGTAGTGGTAGGCATCTGGCACCCCTGGGTAAGGGTGGTAGTAGTGGTAGGCATCTGGCACCCCCTGGGTAAGGGTGGTAGTAGTGACAGGCATCCAGCCCCCATGGGTAGAGGTGGTAGTAGTGGTAGGCATCTGGCACCCCATGGGTAGAGGTGGTAGTAGTGGTAGGCATCTGGCACCCCTGGGTAAGGGTGGTAGTAGTGACAGGCATCCAGCCCCCCATGGGTAGAGGTGGTAGTAGTGGTAGGCATCTGGCCCCCCCTGGGTAAGGGTGGTAGTAGTGGTAGGCATCTGGCACCCCCTGTGTAAGGGTGGTAGTAGTGGTAGGCATCTGGCACCCCCTGGGTAAGGGTGGTAGTAGTGGTAGGCATCTGGCACCCCCTGGGTAAGGGTGGTAGTAGTGACAGGCATCCAGCCCCCCATGGGTAGATGTGGTAGTAGTGGTAGGCATCTGGCACCCCCTGGGTAAGGGTGGTAGTAGTGGTAGGCATCTGGCACCCCCTGGGTAAGGGTGGTAGTAGTGACAGGCATCCAGCCCCCATGGGTAGAGGTGGTAGTAGTGGTAGGCATCTGGCACCCCCTGGGTAAGGGTGGTAGTAGTGGTAGGTATCTGGCACCCCCTGGGTAAGGGTGGTAGTAGTGGTAGGCTTCTGGCACCCCCTGGGTAAGGGTGGTAGTAGTGGTAGGCATCTGGCACCCCCTGGGTAAGGGTGGTAGTAGTGACAGGCACCCAGCCCCCCATGGGTAGATGTGGTAGTAGTGGCAGGCATCCAGCACCCCATGGGTAGGGGTGGCAGTAGTGGTGAGGCATACAGGCCCCTATGTGTATGTGTGGCATTGGTGAGGGGCCATCCCGCCCCTATGGTGCTGCTGTTGCTGGTGTAGGTATTTCTGCATCCCTCTGTGTGTGATGTGTCGGGTACGTGTAGTTTGTTTTTGTTGTTGGTGTCTGACTTACCTTCTGCGCCGTACGCGTCCGTGCCTGTTCCGGTAATAGAGGTAGAATATTGGTAGGATCGGCACGAAGGGATTCATGGTTGGTTCGCCTCGCTCGTCTTTTCTTTGCTTCGCCTCGTCCTCGTCGCTGGCGTGTTCGTCTCGTAGCCGTGGATCGTGTTGTGGCGCGAATCGGAGCTTATGTGTGCCTCGACCGGATGCTTTGACGTGCCGTGCGTAGCGACGGGTTCGGCGCGTACGGGAAGCGCATCGTACTTGTCCGGCCGGACGGGGCTGCATTTTTGCTTCGGTGCGGCTCGATTCTACGATTCCGGATCCGGCTCGGTCAGGGAACAGGACCTGGATTGGGTGAGTACGACTGGGTCGGAATCTATGCTGTTGTGCGCATCGTACTTGCTCGTTCGGAATAATGTGCGGATCGGTCGGGAAACAGGCATTCGCATGGCTTTTTTCCCAACCGAATGGTGTTAGGTGCGCCTTTGACCGAGATCGGAATCGGCCCCTAAGTTTGTCAATTACTTTTCTACAGTTCCTTTGAAAAACAGGTTATTTAGTACATTGACCTATTACTTCATTGGTTATTTTTTCTTCTACATTTCTGTGCACTAATTATTCTTTCTCAATTGGAGAACTTTCATTTGTTTCATATGTGCGAGCATGTCTGTCAATTGGAAATACTAACTAGTTTTCCTGTAAAAAGCATTCCTCATTAAAAAATGGCTCAATACTAGAAATGTGTGTCCTCTCTGCCTGGAAAATAGTGCAAACGTTTTTTTTTATTAATTTGATCCTCTTGGCAACATTTGTTTGAGTCGATAAACCAGTTTATCTAAACATCTAATTTTCTTCAAAATGGGAATAAATAGCTTTCTCTTTAATACAAAGTCTTTGCCTACTACACATTCGGCAAACTCTGCTTTTCACTGTCTTTATAATTCTCATAATATTAGACACTACTCTTCTACAGAAGAAATTCTGATGAAGTTCTTTAAATTTCTTCCTTTTAAATCTGTCTGGTTGTTCTGTTTCTTTTCTGGCATTATATTTTTTAGAAAAAAAAAGTTTTTTTCTTAGATGTTGATAGATCTTCATTACTACTTACACCTGCAGAAGAAAGTTTACATGATGTTATTAAATGTTTTATTAAAGACTTATGGGCTTATTTAAAAGCCCCTTGCGCCACTGGTGCATCACTATTTGTGACGCACCAGCTGCACATTTTCCTGCACCATATTTACAAGGACACGAAAAGCCACCCTGCGTGGTCTTCCATGGGTGTTGCTGTGGGTGTTCCTACACAACACCCATGGAACCTGAGACATTTCCAGATTTACGAGAAATCGCAAACCTGGAAATGCATCAGAATGCTTCGCTTCAGAGGCGTAGGAAGGCCCAGCGAGGAGAAATGTATTAATTTCTTCTTGTTTTTTTCCTCTTTCTATGCGTGCTGCATTCTGCAGGACACATAGAACAAAGAAACCACCTCTTATGATTGTTTATGTGCAGGAAGGTGTCCCTTCCCGCACATAAACAATCATTAAAAAAAATGATGTTTTACAAGTTCTGTGTGTGCTAATGCAGCACACATAGAAGCTGACAAACGTCATTTTAGATTGTTTATGTGCAGGAAGGAACACCTTCCTGCACATAAACAATCAGCCCCGTGACGTAGGCATCCTTGCACCATGGTGCAAGGGTGCCTGCATTGGTGCATGGCAGCTAATTGTTTGCCAGTGCAGGGGAAAGCACAGGGATGTGACATATTATTGTAAATATGTTGCATCCCTGTGCTTTGAAAGTGCCGTAACATGGCGCAGCCAAAGGACTTGTGGTGCCGCGCTGTGGCACTTTTTTTGTAAGTGAGGCCCTTGGTACTCTTACTTGATTTTAATCTTTTTTAGCATATTTTCCTTCCTGCACCTGCGTTCCATGTTTGAAGACTTCTATGTAGTTCAGCTTATTTTTCTTCTTATTTTTCTGCTCCTTTGTTGGCATATTTAATTGAGTGGAAGCCTAAAGAGAAAATACAAGACATGTGACATTTATTTCTACATCTCACAGAGTTATTACTGAAAAAATCAGATTGCTTCATGCCTCAGTTTAATATAAACACTGTTTTTAATATCACTTTTTAACAGACTGAAGGGTTTGAATAGAATAAGTTAGATAAATACTAGCACCTGTAATATCACATTTCAAGACACTGTAGATTATGTATACCACAGTTTGACAAAAGAGCACCTCTTTTTGTTATAACTCTATACAGCGTATATCCTTCTTCTTTATGACAACATGGCCTCTCTGGTGACATATCTCTTTAAGATGAAGGCTGGGTGTAAAAAGTTTTACTCAGAAAGTCCTCCCTCTGTAAAGATGTTTTCTCTGCGCAAATAGGGTGTTTGGTTCACTACAGTAGGATCACCTTCTCTAGTGATTCCTCTGAACAGAATAGACACTCTGTGCTTAAAGATTAAGATGAAAAACTGGGCCCTGTGCTAGTACATTTCAACATGCCATGCATTTTGTATGGTATAGTTTCATAAAACAGTGATCCTATCTCATAGTACTTTAAAACAGCAGTCCCTCTAGTGATACCTTGTGACACCGTAGCAGAGAGATAATGGTCCATGTAGAACAATTTAGAGAACTAGTACCTGCTGTGTTTTCGACTGATACCTCTGAACAGAGTAAAGGTTTATGTAGAAAGTCTAAGAGAACCTCTAGGCCCTGTGCCATCACATTTTAACAAAGTGCAAATTGAGCATGCTAAAACTTCATGCAAAACGAAACCTTTCCAATACAATTCTATACTGAGTGAATGACTCACTTCTATGTCAACATTCCCTCTCTATTAATAGCTGTGTATAGATTAAAGGCTGGGTGTAAAAGGCTTTATGGAGTAATTCACCCTCTATAAAGACAATTTATCTGGGGCAACATGTTATACGAATGGGTGAGTTTTCTAACAACACACCATCTTTACTAACACTTCTCTACAGTTTAAAAAATGGGTGTGAATGGCTTTACTAATGGACCCATCTTTCTCAATAGATCTTTTCTTAGACTGAACAGGTTTGTAGACTAAGTTTACAAACAGCAATCTGTCTAGAGGCACCTCTGAAAAGAACAAAGTGTCTTTGTAAAAGGGTCCTTGGAAACACTAGGACTTGTATTTTCACATTTGATTAGGGTACAGATTCTGCATGTTACAGTTTGACGAAAGAGTGGCTCCTTTTGTCATAACTCTATACAGGGTAAATGCGTCTTTTTTATGACAGCATGTCCTCTCAGGTGACATATCTCTTACAGCTGAAGGATGCCTGTGAAAGGCTTTTCGTGAGAAATTCATCTCTCTCTAAAGATGTTTTCCATGAGTTCATGAGTTCCTGTGTTCCATACAGACAACAGGTGGTCACAACCTAACCTACTTTTCTAAATGTCAAAAATCTGCCAATTACATGTATACTTTTGCCACCCTCCTATTTTTTCTCCTTCCATATAACTCAAACTATTGCTCCTGAAGCTTACTAATTCTGTTGAGCACTCCTCTTGTGACTGGCATCTCCATATTGCATCATGGTTTGCCTTTGGATTTTGGGACACAGCTTCATCCACTAGTCTAGAGTATTTGCCATTAATTGTAGTAGTGACAAAAATCTTGGATTTCCAAACTTGGATATTAGTTGGATTGGCCACAGAGGTATGAATTGGCATCAATGGTTACCAATGGTTAAGATAATTTTGGATTGTGAGCACCCAGACCTGATGATAGGGCGCTGTGGTGGCAATGACCTAGGCATAATCACTTGGGGTTGCTCTTGAAATTCAAATGAAGGAGACCTTTTCACAATTGATGCCTCTCTTTCCTCACACAGCCTTTGTATATTCTAATAAGCTGTCTAGTGTATTCTAATACCCAGTTCCTACCACTGCTGTTGTGCCACACCCTACACCATGCTAGAAGCTTTCACCTGCACCCACTGCTGGCTCTCCAGCAGCCACACCCACACCCCCCCCACGCAAATACTAACATGCCCTCATCACTCCCTCCCAAAACACACATGCCACACAAGCACAAACATTGCCCCACCACATCTACAACCTGGGAACATCACCAATCAGCACCACCCTGACCTATATCATCAACACCTCCAGCACATCTGCCACTTTCCTGGATGAATGGAAACCTGAAGAAGTCAACGCCCTCCTCAAGAATCCTACAGCAGACCCAAATCAAATGAGCAACTTCCAACTCATCACACTACTTCCCTATCCAGCCAAAGTGATGGAGAAGGACATGAATAAGCAACTCACAACCCACCTCAAACTTCACCATCTTCTAGACAACTCTCAATAAAGATTCAGGAAAAAATCACAGCACTGAAACAACACTTATCGCGGCCACCAATGACATTTGAATCATCCTGGACTGAGGAGCGATATCGGTCCTCATCCTGCCCGACATATGTACGGCCTTCGACACTGTCTCCTGTAACACCCTCATCAGAAGACTCCACAAGATTGGCATACATGGATCTGCTCTCAAACGAATCTATTCCTTTCTCATGGGAAGAACCCAGAGGGTCAGGCTGTCACCCTTCACATCAGGAGACCACCAAGAAATTGATATGTAGACTCCCACAGGGATCATCCCTCAGCCCCTCCCTTTTCAACATATGCATGACTCACCAACATCATCGGATCACAAGGCATCACTGCCATCTCCTACGTCAATGACACCCAACTCATCCTCTCCCTGACAAATAAAACAACCACCACCAGAACCAACTTCACCAACTGCATGACCATAGTAGCAAACTGGATGCGAACCAACTGCCTGCAGCTCAACCCCGCCAAGACGGAAGTACTGGACTTCAGCAACAAGATCTCCTCATGGGACTCCACCTGGTAGCTGTGAGAGCTAGGATAAACACCCACAGACCACACAAGAAATCTAGGGATCATCCTAGACGACAAGCTCAACGTGATGGCTCAAGTCAAGGCAGTGTGCACCTCCAGCTGCCACATCCTACACATGCTGCTAAAAATATTCGAATGGTTGCCTCAGAACACCAGACGGACTGTTACACAAGCACTCATCACCAGCAGGCTGGACTACGGCAAAAGTCTCTACACTGGAATTCCCAAAGAACTCCTACACAGACTCCACACCTTCCAGAACACCGCTGCAAAACTCATACTCAACCTCCCATGCCACACCCACATCACACTGCACCTCAGGAAGCTTCACTGGCTCCCCAATCACAAGTGCAGCCATTTCAAACTTCTCACACACACATGAAAAGCCCTACACAACACAAGGCCAGAATGCCTGCACAACTGCATACATTCTTACCAAACCACTAGACACCTATACTCTCCCTCACTCTCACTCGCACACATTCCCCTCATCCACAAAAGCAAAACTGGAGGTTGCTCATTCTCCTACATTGCATCCAGGACATGGAACGACTTCCCACAACACATCAGAGCCTCCTCTTCACTTCTTGAGTTCCACAAGAAGCTGAAGACCCGGCTCTTTGTATAAGCACCTTGGGGACCACAAACCTACAAACCTGCCCAAGCACCTGGATAACCTCTTGGGTGATTAGCGCGCTCTACAAATCAATATAACATAACATAACAATACATGTCAATGGCAAAAATGGCAATGGTAAAAATACTTTTGTCCTACGATTGAGAAATCCTGGAAACATGTTAATAAAACAATTTCTGCATTTCTGCGTGATGATGGCATGGGCTCTATTTATCATAAAAATATCCGTTTTGATATGCCATTACTCTGTAGGTGAGATGGAGTGCGCTTCACTGCAGAAGGAAACAGGATCTTCCTTAATAACATCAAGGAATGCATCCAGTTCTATGTGTAACTGAACACTACACACTATAAAAACAAAGGTTCTTGTCAGAGCCACCCAATTCCCACATTATCTGATTCTTGCATGTTATAACTCCCTTTTACGGTATAGTGACACCTGCAGGACTTTTAAAGGAGCACCCAAATGCCTGCCTCCACTCGTTTATTTGTCTGACTCTTGCGAGAGTGTTGCAACCTCCAATATTTAACCTATAACTCATGGATAATAGCTGTGCATATATGGGTGTCTGTAGTAGAGTGTGCAAACACACAAGCCTCTCCGCTGAGACCTCTCTCTTGAGAAATAATTTCTCTACCCATCCTACTTATTTACTATGTTTTTAAGGAAGGATACTACTTCAACTTTCTTTCTTTGTCTTTTATTCGATCTTCCAAAGGCAGATCATAAAAGATACGCTACTAAAATCATGCAATAAAAACTGAAATATTAAAAACATGCAATAAAAATCTTTGATAACTTCCATTTGAAAGAATAAAGGTGCTTGGATCTTAGTTCATTGGCTTGAAGAGAGGAGAGCAGCATATAATACAAAATAGACTTGCATACCACAGCAACAACTTTAGGAAATTTAAAGTGCATAGATCAAAATTCATCATCATGGTAGGAGACCAGCAATTCATAATTCAAATAAATATATATATACTATTATTAACACAGCACACTCCTCCTTTGTGCTAAAATACTCTTCAGGAAGCCAGCAACTGAATAACATGTATCATGATCATTAACTTGCAGTAACAAAAATAGGGCTGCTTTACACTTGGAGAATTTGCATCTACGCATCAGCGGTAATAAAAACCTCCTTGTAGAAGGTAAATAATAATGACAAAAAAATACAAAATGAAATAGGGATTCAACTACATGAGGTGGTAGTTTATGTGCAGGTGGAAAAGATGTAGAAGCTTCTGAAGTGTGGACTATTTCAGAATAGGAATTCATCTTAGTTCTTGGAAATGTTTGTGGATGCGTAGATCTTAAATGTGGTTACATACCAGTAGTGGTAGTGCAGTACTGTTTCTTTGTCACTCTGCTGAATTCTTTATTTCAAAGTTTGCAATTTACAAACTTGGCAGATATATTTTTTGCTCACAGAATCACGAGGTTGTGAAAATATTTTGTTTTGGGGAAAGAATTTACACTCTCCTTCATTTACAGTACTTATGCCATATAGTCCCCACTAGAGACCTTTTTGCAGTATGACAGGAGTGCTTAGTAGGGTGTGAAGAGAGACTGGGTTCATCACTGACACCTCCCCCCAGTGCCACAACTGTGTATAGCATGGTGAGCGACTGACCTCTCCATTGAGACCTCACCTCACCTCAACGTGACCAGTGTGCATAGTAGGGTGTAAAGAGAGACTGCTTCTCCACTGACAGCTTTCCCCAGGGTGAGCAATATGCATAGTAGGGTGTGGTGAGGGACTGACCTCACAGCCGGGACCTCTCTATTGCAGAGGTACTAGCCTCTTCACTGAGACCTCTCTCTAGGGTA
This sequence comes from Calotriton arnoldi, assembly GCA_963921515.1. Taxonomy (NCBI): domain Eukaryota; kingdom Metazoa; phylum Chordata; class Amphibia; order Caudata; family Salamandridae; genus Calotriton; species Calotriton arnoldi. Next base: position 696,807 of record CAWUFW010004298.1, read on the forward strand.
AAATAACCATCTATATGAGGGGGTGGGAAGGGATTTGCCTGTCCACTGACACCTCTCCCCAGGATGACACACATAAGTATAAGGTATAGGGAAAGGTTGTCTTCTATACTGAAAACTATTTCCTGGATGACATGGATGTGCAGTACTGTGTGGGTAAAGACTGACCTCTCTGCTGAGACCCCTCCCTAGAGCAACATGGATGCGCAGTAGTGTGTAGGAAGAGAGTGCCTGTCCACTAACACATATCCTCAGGGTGACAGGTGTCTGTAGTAGGCTATGGGAAAATGTACCTTTGTGCTCATACCTCTTCCCATGCTGACAGGTATGCATAGTAGGCTGTGGGGAGGAACCAACATCTTTGCTGACACATCTGTCTTGGATGATGAGTGTGCATACTAGAATGTGGTGAGAAACTGGCTCCTCTCCTGTGACCTGTCTCTTGGATGATGGGTCTGCAAATTAGGGTGTGAAAAAGTGCTTACCTCTCTGCTCACAACTCTCCCCAGGGTGACAGATGTGCAAGTGGGATGTGAGGAGGAAATTACCTCTACTGAGAAGTCTGTCTTAGATGATGGGTTTGCATAGTTGAATGTGAGCAAAGACCGACCTCTAACTGAGACCTCTACCTATGGAGACAGGCATGCATAGTAGTCTGTGCTGAGGGACTTGTTTCTCTGCTAAGATGTCTCCTCAAAGTGACAAGTGTGCATAAGAGAGTGTAGGAGGGTATCCTTATTAGCACATAGGTAAGGACAGACTTTTCCACTGAGACTTTTTCCCAGGATAACAAATGTCACTGTAGGATGTAAAAAGTCTGTGAAAATATCTCCTCTCATGGTACCAGATATACATAGAACATAGCTCTCCCCAGAGTGACAGCTATACATAGTAAGGTACATACAGGAACTGCCCTCTCTCTCCAGAGTAAAAGGTGCCTGTAGTAGAGTATAAGGAGAAGTTGTCCTGTTTTTTTTTAGTTTTTCTTTTTTAGTTTTATATAGCGCAAACTTGACCCGAAGGTATCAGAATGCTTGATTGTTCGTTTGCCCACAGTTCTCCACAGGGTGGCCGGCATGTATAGTACATTGTGTCAAACAACTACAACTGTACTGACATCTCTCCCCAAGCTCACATCCACAAGTAGTAGAGTGTGAAAAGACACAGACATGTTCCCTAACACTTTGCTGCCGAATAATGAGTGTACATATTATGGTGCGCAAAGCAAGTGATATGTCCTCTGAGTCCCCTCCGAAGCATGACAGCCATGCACAGTAGGGTATGGGGAAAGACTGTGTTCTCTACTTAGACCTGTCCCCAGAGTAACAGAAGTGCATAGTAGGGTGTAGATAAGAACTGGCCTCTCAGCTGAGAGATCTCATCAGAGTGATATACATACATACTAAGATGTGTGCAGATATTAACCTCTGAGAAAGGTACCCGTCTCTTAGATGACAGATGTATATAGTAGAGTGTCTTGTATAAGAGCTCTTCAAACTACAGTGTGGACAAGGACTGATGTCTTTACTGAGACCTTACTCTTGCATGAGAAGTCAGCATAGTAGGGTATACATAAAATTGGCTTCCGTATTAACAACTCTCTCTGGCATAAACGATGTGTATAGTACCGTATAAATACACATACATGCAGGAGAACTTGTGCAGTTCCTGGAGAAAGAACTGCCAGTTTCAGTCAACATTCCAATAGTGTAATAAAATTGAAACATAAAATAACTCGCAAGTAAAAACAAATCACTAGTAACTTAACGGCATTACAAATCAACAACTTTATCAACAAACTATATTATCATCTCTAAAACAAACAATATAACCAACTTCAGTCATTTAAAATATCTTCTCCTAAGTCTGATCTGCAGACTCAAGCAGTTTTAGACCCTGAACAAAAAATCTATCTACCAAGTTACGTTTGTAACTTGCAAACTTTGAAATAAAGAATTCAGCAGTGTGACAAAGAAACACTACAGCACAACCACTACTGGTATGTAGACACATTTAAGATCTACACATCCACAGACATTTCCAAGTCATCAGATGAATTTCTGTTATGAAATAGTCCACACTTCAGAAGCTTCTACATCTTTTCCACCTCAAATAATTGCAGTAGTTGAAATAGTTTATTTTGGAAAATGTTTTCCTTAAACAACATTGTACAGTATAAAACAGTTCCAACAACATAAAATTTTAAAGAACCAATTCATTTATCATTCATTTTTATAATGATATGGCAATCCAAACCATAATAAACAAGCATTGATAAATGCATTAGGGTTTCACCTATGGGATTAATAATAAATTAAAAGGTGTGGGAGCAGTGTGTGAGTGCTGGGAGAATGGTGTGAGTGCTCTGTGTGCAGGGTGAGTGGTGCATGGATGAAGGTTGATAAGTGCTGAGAGCAGGGTGAAAGTGCCTCAATGCATGGTGATTGATGTGTTCACTGCAGAATGAGAATTGTGTGAGTGTACAGGGTGAGAGATGTTACCCTGTTCAAGGTAAGAGGTGTGCAAGTATAGGATGAGCGGTATATCAATAGTATAAGTGCAGAATGAGTGTTTTGAGTTCAGGGTGAGAGGTGTGGGTGGAGGGTGGGAGGAATGTGAGTGCTGGGTGAGAGGTATGTCAATGGTGTGTGAGTGTAGAGTCAGCACTGTGTGAGAGGTAGGTGAGCAGTATCTGACTGCCAGCGCAATGTCAGGGTGACTGTGCAGAGTAAATGGTGGGTGGTGCGTGAGTGTACAGGGTGAGCGGTGTCTGAGAGTAGGTGAAAAGTATGCAAGTATTGTGCAAAGTTACAAAATGAGGCAAAATCGTGCTGTATCCTAATATGCTGGAGACAGCTGCCTGTGCACCTCTCACCTCACCCGGCTCCTGGCGAGGCATGGATTGTCTGTTCTATCACACGTGGCATCTGAGCAGCGACCGTCTGGCGGAGCCGAAAACAAGCCTTGATCACAAACAAGTTGGTGTTATTTACTGCAAAAACTGATGGCGCATGCGCACACAAGGGGCCCGATTCACAGAACTAACTTACGACAAAATCCTAAACTTACTACCATTTTGGTATTCACAGAATGAACTTACTCATTTTGGTATTCACAGAATGAACTTACTCATTTTGGTATTCACAGAAGGCACTTACACATTTTGTGTAACTTACTCATTTTGTGTAACTTACACATTTTGTGTAACTTACTCATTTTGTGTAATTTACACATTTTGGTATTCACAGAAGGCACTTACTCATTGATGAGTAAGTGCCTTCTGTGAATACCAAAATGAGTAAGTTCATTCTGTGAATGCCAAAATGCTCCGTTTGGTATTATGCATGCACTCTCAGAAGACACTACTCGCTGCAATGCAGCCCTGCACACAGCAGCCAGTTTACAAAGGCTATAAACTCCATGCACTCAAGCACCACTAATAATCACTTCCAGAGCAGTGTAGTGTAGCACACAGTGATCCTATCTAATACTGTTCTATATAGCCCCTCTAGTGACACCTCAGAAGAGAGCTAATGGTCTGTGTAGAATAACTTAGATACCTAGTACCTGTTGTGTTATATGGTTTTATAAACAACAAGATCTCTACGAATACCTCTAAACAGAGTAAAGTGTTGTGTAGGAGGTCTCAGGGAAACTCTAGGCCCTGTGCTATCACATTTTAGGAAAGTGCAGATTGAGCATGGTAAACCTTGTTGCAGAACTAAACCTCTCTAATACAAAGGTATACAGAGTGAATGGCTCACTTCTATGACAACATTCCCTTTCTTTTAATAAATGTGTACAGATTAAAGGCTGGGTGTAAAAGACTTTAGTGAGTAATTCACCCTCTATGAAGAACATTTCTCTCAAGCAACATTCTGTATGAATTTGACTTGCGACTAGGATTTTGTCTCAGTCAAACTTAAGTTTGTCTTAAGTTTAACTTAAGACCAAAACTTAAGATTGACTGAGACAAAATCCTAACTTTAGTACTCCTAAATGCCTTCTGTGAATACCGAAAGTCGTAAAGTTAGCATTTTGTCTCAGATTACTTTTGTGAATCGGGCCCTGTGTTCCATACAGACAACAGGTGGTCACAACCTAACCTACTTTTCTAAATGTCAAAAATCTGCCAATTACATGTATACTTTTGCCACCCTTCTATTTTTTCTCCTTCCATATAACTCAAACTATTGCTCCTGAAGCTTAATCATTCTGTTGAGCACTCCTCTTGTGACTGGCATCTCCATATTGCATCATGGTTTGCCTTTGGATTTTGGGACACAGCTTCATCCACTAGTCTAGAGTATTTGCCATTAATTGTAGTTGTGACAAAAATCTTGGATTTCCAAACTTGGATATTAGTTGGATTGGCCACAGAGGTATGAATTGGCATCAATGATTACCAATGGTTAAGATAATTTTGGATTGTGAGCACCCAGACCTGATAGGGCGCTGTGGTGGCAATGACCTAAGCATAATCACTTGGGGTTGCTCTTGAAATTCAAATGAAGGAGACCTTTTCACAATTGATGCCTCTCTTTCCTCACACAGCCTTTGTATATTCTAATAAGCTGTCTAGTATATTCTAATACCCAGTTCCTACCACTGCTGTTGTGCCACACCGCACACCATGCTAGAAGCTTTCACCTGCACCCACTGCTGGCTCTCCAGCAGCCACACCCACACCCCCCCACGCAAATACTAACATTGCCCTCATCACTCCCTCCCAAAACACACATGCCACACAAGCACAAACATTGCCCCCACCACATCTACAACCTGGGAACATCACCAATCAGCACCACCCTGACCTATATCATCAACACCTCCAACACATCTGCCACTTTCCTGGATGAATGGAAACCTGAAGAAATCAACGCCCTCCTCAAGAATCCTACAGCAGACCCAAATCAAATGAGCAACTTCCAACTCATCACACTACTTCCCTATCCAGCCAAAGTGATGGAGAAGGACATGAATAAGCAACTCACAACCCACCTCAAACTTCACCATATTCTAGACAACTCTCAATCAGGATTCAGAAAAAAACCACAGCACTGAAACAGCACTTATCGCGGCCACCAATGACATTTGAATCATCCTGGACCGAGGAGCGATATCGGTCCTCATCCTGCCCGACATATGTACGGCCTTCGACACTGTCTCCTGTAACACCCTCATCAGAAGACTCCACAAGATTGGCATACATGGATCTGCTCTCAAACGAATCTATTCCTTTCTCATGGGAAGAACCCAGAGGGTCAGGCTGTCACCCTTCACATCAGGAGACCACCAAGAAATTGATATGTAGACTCCCACAGGGATCATCCCTCAGCCCCTCCTTTTCAACATATGCATGACTCACCAACATCATCGGATCACAAGGCATCACTGCCATCTCCTACGTCAATGACACCCAACTCATCCTCTCCCTGACAAATAAAACAACCACCACCAGAACCAACTTCACCAACTGCATGACCATAGTAGCAAACTGGATGCGAACCAACTGCCTGCAGCTCAACCCCGCCAAGACGGAAGTACTGGACTTCAGCAACAAGATCTCCTCATGGGACTCCACCTGGTAGCTGTGAGAGCTAGGACAAACACCCACAGAACACAGACCACACAAGAAATCTAGGGATCATCCTAGACGACAAGCTCAACGTGATGGCTCAAGTCAAGGCAGTGTGCACCTCCACCTGCCACATCCTACACATGCTGCTAAAAATATTCGAATGGTTGCCTCAGAACACCAGACGGACTGTTACACAAGCACTCATCACCAGCAGGCTGGACTACGGCAAAAGTCTCTACACTGGAATTCCCAAAGAACTCCTACACAGACTCCACACCATCCAGAACACCGCTGCAAAACCCATACTCAACCTCCCATGCCACACCCACATCACACTGCACCTCAGGAAGCTTCACTGGCTCCCCAATCACAAGTGCAGCCATTTCAAACTTCTCACACACACATGAAAAGCCCTACACAACACAAGGCCAGAATGCCTGCACAACTGCATACATTCTTACCAAACCACTAGACACCTATACTCTCCCTCACTCTCACTCGCACACATTCCCCTCATCCACAAAAGCAAAACTGGAGGTTGCTCATTCTCCTACATCCAGGACATGGAACGACTTCCCACAACACATCAGAGCCTCCTCTTCACTTCTTGAGTTCCACCAGAAGCTGAAGACCTGGCTCTTTGTATAAGCACCTTGGGGACCACAAACCTACACACCTGCCCAAGCACCTGGATAACCTCTTGGGTGATTAGCGCGCTCTACAAATCAATATAACATAACAATACATGTCAATGGCAAAAATGGCAATGGTAAAAATACTTTTGTCCTACGATTGAGAAATCCTGGAAACATGTTAATAAAACAATTTCTGCATTTCTGCGTGATGATGGCATGGGCTCTATTTATCATAAAAATATCCGTTTTGATATGCCATTACTCTATAGGTGAGATGGAGTGCGCTTCACTGCAGAAGGAAACAGGATCTTCCTTAATAACATCAAGGAATGCATCCAGTTCTATGTGTAACTGAACACTACTCACTATAAAAACAAATGTTCTTGTCAGAGCCACCCAATTCCCACATTATCTGATTCTTACATGTTATAACTCCCTTTTATGGTATAGTGACACCTGCAGGACTTTTAAAGGAGCACCCAAATGCCTGCCTCCACTCGTTTATTTGTCTGACTCTTGCGAGAGTGTTGCAACCTCCAATATTTAACCTATAACTCATGGATAATAGCTGTGCATATATGGGTGTCCGTAGTAGAGTGTGCAAACACACAAGCCTCTCCGCTGAGACCTCTCTCTTGAGAAAGATTTTCTCTACCCATCCTACTTATTTATTATGTTTTTAAGGAAGGATACTACTTCAACTTTCTTTCTTTGTCTTTTATTCGATCTTCCAAAGGCAGATCATAAAAGATACGCGACTAAAATCATGCAATAAAAACTGAAATATTAAAAACATGCAATAAAAATCTTTGATAACTTCCATTTGAAAGGATAAAGGTGCTTGGATCTTAGTTCATTGGCTTGAAGTGAGGATAGCAGCATATAATACAAAATAGACTTGCATACCACAGCAACAACTTTAGGAAATGTAAAGTGCATAGATCAAAATTCATCATCATGGTAGGAGACCAGCAATTCATAATTCAAATAAATATATATATACTATTATTAACACAGCACACTCCTCCTTTGTGCTAAAATACTCTTTCAGGAAGCCAGCAACTGAATAACATGTATCATGATCATTAACTTGCAGTAACAAAAATAGGGCTGCTTTACACTTGGAGAATTTGCATCTACGCAACAGCGGTAATAAAAACCTCCTTGTAGAAGGTAAATAATAATGACAAAAAAATACAAAATGAAATAGGAATTCAACTACATGAGGTGGTAGTTTATGTGCAGGTGGAAAAGATGTAGGAGCTTCTGAAGTGTGGACTATTTCAGAATAGGAATTCATCTTAGTTCTTGGAAATGTTTGTGGATGCATAGATCTTAAATGTGTTTACATACCAGTAGTGGTAGTGCAGTACTGTTTCTTTGTCACTCTGCTGAATTCTTTATTTCAAAGTTTGCAATTTACAAACTTGGCAGATATATTTTTTTGCTCACAGAATCACGAGGTTGTGAAAATATTTTTGTTTTGGGGAAAGAATTTACACTCTCCTTCATTTACAGTACTTATGCCATATAGTCCCCGCTCGAGACCTTTTTGCAGTATGACAGGAGTGCTTAGTAGGGTGCGAAGAGAGACTGGGTTCATCACTGACACCTCCCCCCAGTGCCACAACTGTGTATAGTATGGTGTGGTGAGCGACTGACCTCTTCATTGAGACCTCACCTCAACGTGACCAGTGTGCATAGTAGGGTGTAAAGAGAGACTGCTTCTCCACTGACAGCTTTCCCCAGGGTGAGCAGTATGCATAGTAGGGTGTGGTGAGGGACTGACCTCACAGCCGGGACCTCTCTATTGCAGAGGTACTAGCCTCTTCACTGAGACCTCTCTCTAGGGTAAAATAACCATCTATATGAGGGGGTCGGAAGTGATTTGCCTGTCCACTGACACCTCTCCCCAGGATGACACACATAAGTATAAGGTATAGGGAAACGTTGTCTTCTATACTGAAAACTATTTCCTGGATGACATGGATGTGCAGTACTGTGTGGGTAAAGACTGACCTCTCTGCTGAGACCCCTCCCTAGAGCAACATGGATGCGCAGTAGTGTGTGGGAAGAGAGTGCCTGTCCACTAACACATATCCTCAGGGTGACAGGTGTCTGTAGTAGGCTATGGGGAAAATGTACCTTTGTGCTCATACCTCTTCCCATGTTGACAGGTATGCATAGTAGGCTGTGGGGAGGAATCACCATCTTTGCTGACACATCTGTCTTGGATGATGAGTGTGCATACTAGGAATGTGGTGAGAAACTGGCTCCTCTCCTGTGACCTGTCTCTTGGATGATGGGTCTGCAAATTAGGGTGTGAAAAAGTGCTTACCTCTCTGCTCACAGCTCTCCACAGGGTGACAGATGTACAAGTAGGATGTGAGGAGGAAATTACCTCTACTGAGAAGTCTGTCTTAGATGATGGGTTTGCATAGTTGAATGTGAGCAAAGACCGACTCTCTAACTGAGACCTCTACCTATGGAGACAGGCATGCATAGTAGTCTGTGCTGAGGGACTTGTTTCTCTGCTAAGATCTCTCCTCAAAGTGACAAGTGTGCATAAGAGAGTGTAGGAGAGTATCCTTATTAGCACATAGGCAAGGACAGACTTTTCCACTGAGACTTTTTCCCAGGATAACAAATGTCACTGTAGGATGTAAAAAGTCTGTGAAAATATCACCTCTCATGGTACCAGATATACATAGAACATAGCTCTCCCCAGAGTGACAGCTATACATAGTAAGGTACATACAGGAACTGCCCTCTCTCTCCAGAGTAAAAGGTGCGTGTAATAGAGTATAAGGAGAAGTTGTCCTGTTTTTTTTAGTTTTTCTTTTTTAGTTTTATATAGCGCGAACTCTGACCCGAAGGTATCAGAACGCTTGATTGTTCGTTTGCCCACAGTTCTCCACAGGGTGGCCGGCATGTATAGTACATTGTGTCAAACAACTACAACTGTACTGACATCTCTCCCCAAGCTCACATCCACAAGTAGTAGAGTGTGAAAAGACACAGACATGTTCCCTAACACTTTGCTGCCGGATAATGAGTGTACATATTAGGGTGTGCAAAGCAAGTGATATGTCCTCTGAGTCCCCTCCGAAGCATGACAGCCATGCACAGTAGGGTATGGGGAAAGACTGTGTTCTCTACTTAGACCTGTCCCCAGAGTAACAGAAGTGCATAGTAGGGGTGTAGATAAGAACTGGCCTCTCAGCTGAGAGAGATCTCATCAGAGTGATATACATACATACTAAGATGTGTGCAGATATTAACATCTGAGAAAGGTACCCGTCTCTTAGATGACAGATGTATATAGTAGAGTGTCTTGTATAAGAGCTCTTCAAACTACAGTGTGGACAAGGACTGATGTCTTTACTGAGACCTTACTCTTGCATGAGAAGTCAGCATAGTAGGGTATACATAAAATTGGCTTCCGTATTAACAACTCTCTCTGGCATAAACGATGTGTATAGTACCATATAAATACACATACATGCAGGAGAACTTGTGTAGTTCCTGGAGAAAGAACTGCCAGTTTCAGTCAACATTCCAATAGTGTAATAAAATTGAAACCTAAAATAACTCGCAAGTAAAAACAAATCACTAGTAACTTAACGGCATTACAAATCAACAACTTTATCAACAAACTATATTACCATCTCTAAAACAAACAATATAACCAACTTCAGTCATTTAAAATATCTTCTCCTAAGTCTGATCTGCAGACTCAAGCAGTTTTAGAACCTGAACAAAAATCTATCTACCAAGTTACGCTTTGTAACTTGCAAACTTTGAAATAAAGAATTCAGCAGTGTGACAAAGAAACACTACAGCACAAACCACTACTGATATGTAGACACATTTAAGATCTACACATCCACAGACATTTCCAAGTCATCAGATGAATTTCTGTTATGAAACAGTCCACACTTCAGAAGCTTCATATATCTTTTCCACCTCAAATAGTTGCAGTAGTTGAAATAGTTTATTTTGGAAAATGTTTTCCTTAAACAACATTGTACAGTATAAAACAGTCTCCAGCAATATAAAATTTTAAAGAACCAATTCATTTATCATTCATTTGTATAATGATATGGCAATCCAAACCATAATAAACAAGCATTCATAAATGGATTAGGGTTTCACCTATGGGATTAATAATAAATTAAAAGGTGTGGGAGCAGTGTGTGAGTGCTGGGAGAATGGTGTGAGTGCTCTGTGTGCAGGGTGAGTGGTGCATGGATGAAGGTTGATAAGTGTCTGAGTGCAGGGTGAAAGTGCCTCAATGCATGGTGATTGATGTGTTCACTGCAGAATGAGAATTGTGTGAGTGTACAGGGTGAGAGATGTTACCCTGTTCAAGGTAAGAGGTGTGCAAGTATAGGATGAGCGGTATATCAATAGTATAAGTGCAGAATGAGTGTTTTGAGTTCAGGGTGAGAGGTGTGGGTGGAGGGTGGGAGGAATGTGAGTGCTGGGTGAGAGGTATGTCAATGGTGTGTGAGTGTAGAGTCAGCACTGTGTGAGAGGTAGGTGAGCAGTATCTGACTGCCAGCGCAATGTCAGGGTGACTGTGCAGAGTAAATGGTGGGTGGTGCGTGAGTGTACAGGGTGAGCGTTGTTGAGAGTAGGTGAAAAGTATGCAAGTATTGTGCAAAGTTACAAAACGAGGCAAAATCGTGCTGTATCCTAATATGCTGGAGACAGCTGCCTGTGCACCTCTCACCTCACCCGGCTCCTGGCGAGGCATGGATTGTCTGTTCTACCACACGTGGCATCTGAGCAGCGACCGTCTGGCAAAGCCGAAAACAAGCCTCGATCACAAACAAGTTGGTGTTATTTACTGCAAAAACTGATGGCGCATGCGCACACAAGATGTACGGACAGTGGCACAGGTATCAAAGGACTGCATGCACACACATGAAGCACGGCTCGCATCACCAATAGCAAAAGGCTACATATGCACACCCGAGACAAACGGTTTACGGCATAGGTGCCTGAGGAATGTAACTGCTCCGTTTGGTATTATGCATGCACTCTCAGAAGACACTACTCGCTGCAATGCAGCCCTGCACACAGCAGCCAGTTTACAAAGGCTATAAACTCCATGCACTCAAGCACCACCAATAATCACTCCCTGAGCAGTGTAGTGATCTGGTGGCTCAGTGGACTAATGCATCCACTGCAGTAGCCTGTGTTCGACCTCATGGTTACAGGGTCAAATCCCGGGGGGTCCACTCAGCCTCTCATCCTTTATGAGGTTGATAAAATGAGTACCATTGAGTTGGGTAACAATAAACATCTGTTATTCAGCGCCAAGATGCCCCTTTGGAGGTGAATGTGCGCTTTACAAATACACATGTTATGTAGTCTCCAGATTTCTTATTAGCGTGACTGCTGCCTGACTCCATGATGACAGCAATCTCACAAAGGACAAGACTGGGATGTGTTGAGATAGTTAATGGTTGTCATTAAAGTGGTGCATGGGAGGAGGGAAAAGAGTGGGAGCAATATGAGAGACGGAGACGAACTGTAGAGAGCCATGCACTCAGCTGTTAAAGAAGAATAGAGAAAAAGAGCTGTGCAGGCAAAAGCTTAAAAAAAAGTTTCACAAAGCGAATGAAAACAGTACTTGGGCCTCTGGACACTGATAAGAGAAACACATGAGAGGAACAACAGAAAATAGTATGCTACATTCAATAGAAATGGAGGTAAAGGAAGTGGCAAGCACAGGTACCAATGAAAAGCAAGGGGGTGGAATGTGAGCCCCTTTTTAGATTTATATTGATTACAATAGATTTCATAATCACAGCACAATCGCTGTGCAGGCGAAACCTAATCAAAAGCACAGCGCAAGCGATTTACAGGCAAAACCTAAAAAGGCCCATAGGTCTGGGACAATGTTAATTGTGTTAAGTCAGTGCCTCTGAAACGCGATGTAGGCTAGAGCAGACATCACAGGGTAGAGCAGTGGCTCTAAAAGGCAGAATGGTCTGGGGCAGAGTCTGTCACATGCCATGCTGGTGTCACTAATGGAAGTCTGTCCACTGTGACACTATTGCCTGTGAAAGGTAGGTAGGGCTGTAATACGGTAAATCCGATGCCTGGTTCTGCTTCTGAAAGCTGTGTGCTCAGGGCACAGTCCAGCTATGTCACAGAACTAGGGCTGGTCCAAGGCCACTCATATGTGGTAACTCAGATAGGTGATTCGTACTGGAGCCTGGTCAGACGCATGTAAGGCTGGTACCTCTGAAAGGTGGGTAGGTTGGGAGCAGAACCAGATATGTCAGGCCTGTGACTCAAAAATATGGATGTTCCATGGCAGACTCGCTAGCTATTTTGGGAGAATCTCAAAACATGTGATCACCACCCCAAGTCTCACTGAAATGGCTGTACTTGGAATGGAGTTGCTTGGTTAATGTGTTCTCTGCAGTAATCTGTGCATACCCGGCAGCAGGAAGGTTTAATTTATACAAGAAAAATGCAGCTTTCATCTTTGCAGGTCGATCAAATGAGGTCTGATGATGTTGTCAACAGCATTTTCTGCTACAACTGAGTATGAAAGTAGGAGAGATTCTGTACAACCTACAAGAACACCATAAGGGCTGAGCCCAGGATTAAGTTCTGACAGGACTCGTTAACGGGCCTCCCTTGCCAACCGCAAATTACACACCCACACTCACAGATGGCAGGATGAGAACTGGTGATAACAGCTTCTATCATGAGAGTAAGATAATAGTGAAAAAAGGCCTGATTCCTCTGTGTGGCGTACTGTGGGCAAATCCAGGAAACCCATCTTTGCTGGCTATACTGCACCCTCTGTCTTGACAGAAAGCTCAGCAAGAGACTTAATATGGAGCCACATATAAAACTGGACCACAAACAGTGGGAGTGATGGAGGGAGGGAGCAATCAACAGTGGGAGGATGGAGACGGGAGGGAGCAAGCAAATTGTAGCATGAGGACACAAAACAACATTAAGGGGCCGATTGCGATTCGGGTCGGACAGCTCAAAAGAGCCGTCCGGATCGCTTACCTCCCGACCACTGTCCCGGGAGCCGGTCAGTCCTGCCAATCAAGTACGATGCGTGCATGTGCTGAAAACCTCGACCGACACGAACTCACCCAAATAAATACTCAATTTCTCCCTACGACCCGGTCCCGTAAACGCAGAATCGACTTCGCACTGGGCAGGCATGCCAGAGCTGTTTACGGCCGGACAAGTACGATGCGCACTTCCTATGCGCCGGAGCGAGTCGACACGCACGGCACGTCACAGCATCCGAAAAGCTGCATGAAAGGAACGCATTCGCGCCACAACACGATCCCCCGGACACGAGACGTACAAGCCTGCAACTGGGACGAACGAACCAACGACCAGTGCAGACGAGACGGTGCCGACATGAATCCCATCGCACAGGTCATCACCCGATCCTCTGCATCCATGGACTGATCCGGAACAGACGCCAACGACGGAGACGGTAAGAGACACCCCCAAACAAACAGCCGACACGCACCAGTAAACCCTGTGACAAACACACAGGCCCCCTTGCCCATCACCCCCACCATAGGGGGCCTCTGCCTGTCACCACCACACCCCACCCATAGGGGGCCTCTTGGCTGGGACTACTCCCACCCCCACCCATAGGGGGCCTCTGCCTGTCACCACTCACACCCCCACCCATAGGGCCTTTTGCCTGGGACTACTCACACCCCCACCCACAGGGGCCTCTTGCCTGTCACCACTTACACCCCCACCCATAGGGGGCCTCTTGCCTGCTCACCACTCACACCCCCACCCATAGGGGGCCTCTTGGCTGGGACTACTCACACCCCCACCCATAGGGGGCCTCTTGCCTGTCACCACTTACACCCCCACCCATAGCGGGCCTCTTGCCTGTCACCACTCCCACCCCCACCCATAGTGGGCCTCTTGGCTGGGACTACTCACACCCCCACCCATAGGGGCCTCTTGCCTGTCACCACTCACACCCCCACCCATAGGGGCCTCCTGCCTGCACTGCACCACTCCCACCCCACCCATAGTGGGCCTCTTGGCTGGGACTACTCACACCCCCACCCATAGGGGGCCTCTTGCCTGTCACCACCCACACCCCCACCCATAGGGGGCCTCTGCCTGTCACCACCCCACCCCCACCCATAGTGGGCCTCTTGGCTGGGACTACTCACACCCCCACCCATAGGGGGCCTCTTGCCTGTCACCACTCACACCCCACCCATAGGGGGCCTCTTGCCTGTCACCACTCCCACCCCACCCATAGTGGGCCTCTTGGCTGGGACTACTCACACCCCACCCATAGGGCCTCTTGCCTGTCACCACTCACACCCCCACCCATAGTGGGCCTCCTTGGCTGGGACTACTCCACACCCCCACCCATAGGGGCCCTTGCCTGTCACCACTTCCCACCCCCACCCATAGGGGCCTCTTGCCTGGGACTACTCACACCCCCACCCATAGGGGGCCCTTGCCTGTCACCACTCACACCCCCACCCATAGGGGGCCTCTTGGCTGGGACTACTCACACCCCACCCATAGGGGGCCTCTTGCCTGTCACCACCACTAATAGTGAACTGTGTGAGTACTCACTACCAATGCCCACACACATAGGATGGGTGAAGGTAACACATACCCCATACCCCAACATATAGGACTACAAACCAAAGGATATCCACAACAACCTCATGACCACAACATGTAGTCTGTGTACAATACCCACCACAGTGAACATGACCATGTACACACAATGTAACTCACAACACGTGTCTGCAATACCATAGTGTGGCTAACACAAGCCAAGCCTCACATGAGCACTGCAGTAATGTCCTCAACACCCATCACTTGTGTAGAAAAGGTAACTGTGTGGTACTGAACAGCACCATATGTAGAGCACTGCGCCAACGGGGTCTGAACCCCATCAGCACAGTGACATGAAGGTAAGTGTGGGGACTCACACATGCAGCATAGTAGTAGAGCACTGTGCAAATGGGGTCTCAACCCTCATCAGCACAGTGACATGAGGGGACTCCACTCCTGTGGAAGGAAAGCTGTGCCATATGTTGTCCATGCATGTCAGCAGTATACTTTGTCACACAGCTAACATATACCACACATTGGTGGCCCTGGTAACAGCAGCCTGGGCACGGGAGGGTCCCCTGAGTCAACTGCACAGAGTCAACACACATGTAGATGAAGTAGCACTGAGGACACAGATGAGTCCATCCATACAGATGCATACACTCTGCATGTCCATTGGAGATGGCCACACAGTCAGTGAAATGGGCCAATTGAACCATGCTAAGGCCAACAGGTGTGCAGTGTGTAAGACACTGATGAGACATTAGCTAACAAAGATAGATAACACATTTCCAAAGACCACAATCATGACCCCGCCAGATTGCTGCAAAGGATGACATGGATACACACCCCAACAGGACATACCCCCCATGGCCCACATGGTCTCCCAGCACAGTGACACTACATTTCCCAGCCATGGAATACACCATCACTGGAGCAAGGGCATGTCAAGTATCAACAACATCATGTACATCTGAAGCAAAACCACTAGTGAACAAAAAGGAGCTTTTATTCAGCCGAGTTATTTGTGAAATGGAAAATCAAGAAGAAAACATGAAGGCCTATGGCCAGTCCATAAACAGACCCAACAGGGTCAAGTGTCCAAATGCCACATTTGGCTTGCCTGCACTGCCAACGGAAGGGCATACTACCCTGGGGGGGGCATACATAGAGACCAGCCAGGCAACCGCAGGGTACAGGATCATGGGTCTACAGAAACAGGCAGGGAAGGGCTGGTGGGTGCAGTGAGCGGCAGCTGCAGCGGAGGAGTCTGACAGGGTGGGTGCCGGCACGACTGGGGGCACAAGTCAGGAGCAGTGGTGCCGGCACAACTGGGGGCACAAGTCAGGATCAGTGGGTGCCGGCACAACTGGGGCACAAGTCAGGAGCAGTGGGTGCCGGCACAACTGCAGTGGGCAGGTCAGAGGGAGTGGACACGGAACCCACTGCAGTGCCCAAGTCAGACCGGGAGGGCAGAGACTCCACTGCAGTGCCCATCCCCAGGAGCAGGAAGTGGATCCGGGTGATGTGGGCAGGACGGAGGGAGGGCACGCTCCACAGCAGTGCCACACAGGCTGAGTCGGGTGTGGGTGCTGGAAGAGCAAGAAGCAGGGGGGAAGGCCCGACCATCTTGGGGATGCGGGTAGCGGTGGGTGGGTGAACCTGGGGCAGGGTGTGGGTGGTGGGACCTGTGGAGTGGGAGCCTGGGGGATGGGCGGTGGAGACTGTCTGGTGGAGTGTTGGGCCGGTGGTGGGGCCCTGCTCTTCCGGGTGCGGGGGACCTGCGGCGTGGGATCTCAGCCTGCCTGCGCCTGGGGGAGGGTGTCTGGGGGCGAGGGACACTTCTCTGTGTGTGCCGGTGGACCCCCTCTTCCCCTTGTGTGCTGGTGTGGATGGATCAGTGGGGAAGAGTCCGAGGTCGACTCAGGAAGAGCCTCTTGCAGCTGGGGATGCAGTCGAGGCAGTGGAAGGGGTCGTGGAAGGGGCTGTGGAGGGTGAGGCATCGGAGGATCTGCGGAGTGCCTGTGGATGCATGTGTGTGTGTGTCTGACCCATCCCCGGTGAGTGTATGTTCAGTCCCCTGAGTATGCGTGCAGTGCATGTTTAGACTTTGGCTTGGTGTGTGTGTAGTGCCTGGGTCTGTTGTGTGCAATGATGGTGCAGGTGTGTGTGTGAGTTGGACAGGTAGGGTGCTGGGAGTAGGGGGATGGGGCAGGGGCAGGAGGGGGAGGGACTGCTGGAGGAGGGACACTGCTGCCGTCAGTGAGGAGGCCATGCCCTGACTGACTGGTCCTCTGTAGGGCAGACATGGATGATGACATGCCCTCCATGTACGACACCAGCTGGTTCAACAGACCCGTGTGCACATGGAAGACACGCAGCATGGATGTCTGCCTCACATGGATCTGCCGCAGCAGGTCGACAGACTCCTCAGTCAGGGGCAGCAGGGGACACAGGGGTAGGGGGTGCGGTGCCTGACTGGAAGGAGACATGCCCATGAACACGGGCGCTCCACGGACCTTAGATGTGGGAGCCATGGGAGGGCAGTGATGGTGGGGGCGAGGACAACCTCAACAGGTGCTGGATGGTGGCTGCTGCCACCCGCCTCCACAAGGAAGTCCTCGTCACTGCTGCTGTGGTCCTCAGCTGCGGTGGTGTTTGCCGAGGAGCCCACAGACTCACTCCCCTCCGTGCCACTGGGTCCCTCCGACTCTCAAATTCCGACCCAGTCTGGCTCTCTGGCTCCCCCTGGTCCGTGGAGCGGTCTCCCTCTGTGTCCGTGTCTGTATCTGCACAGGGAAAATAGAATGAAAACACATTAGTCATCTGCACTGACCACACACACCACAGAAAGTACAGCACATCAGTGGCCAAGTGCGGGCATCAATCAGTTGAACTTTGCTAGGAGTGCTCACTACAGATTTGCATAGGCCAACTGGTTAGTCTGAGAGTCGAGCATGGCATTCACATCCCTCCTGCCCTTGCACCCATCTGTCTTGCGCATGTAGGATCCCTACACCCCACTGCAGACACATGCACCACCTACCCATTACTTGACAAGACCTGTAAATACGTAGTGGTCTGTCAACATGCACACATCACATCTGCTGACAATGGACCTGTACATTTGCCTGGACGTAGGGATGGCCAGTGTTGCATCTGAGAGGCTGGGGCTGGAGTACATGCACCAGACATCCTGATCCCCGCAAGTCCTGCATACTCTTGGCACAATGGAGTGCATGTTGGACATGACACACTCCTGCTGGATCACCCCTAGGTAGTGTAGTCCCATGGCTCAGCCATGCCTGTGAGATCATACATCACAGTCTCCAGTCACAGGGGGCAGGGCAGCCCTACAACAACTGTCACCACTGTGTCACATTCCCAGGACATGGGGCCTGCAAACTCTGTAGCTGACAACTACACATGACCATCCACAGTAACAACATCGTCTGGATTCTGATGTGCCCACCCCAGACCCATTGGACGCATGAGAGACATGGGACAGGGCACCTTGAAGCTGAGCAACTCGCACTCTGCTGTGAATGACACCCAGCTGCTGGAACTACCCAGTTGCAGGCACCATTGTGCACGGTCAAGTCATCACATCCATACATGTCACAGAGGTATTGTCTCACATGGGCACATCTCAGATTGCATGCTGACCCCAAACCCATGTACACACCAAAGGGCCTGACAACGGTGCCACAGCACAATGACACAGGGGCAGACACCTGAGGGAACTGTTCACCTGGCACAAAGTGCCAACCGAGACACGGGAGTGGGAGTACAGACTGTAGCATGCCCTGGACTAGCCATGACTGTCCTGCTCCACGTGGAACAGGTGATAGCCATGGACAGTAGGCAGGTGGCTGTGCATGTGTGACACACTTGAGGTACATGCTCCAGAGGCCCCAGCAGCATGGGTGTGTGCCGAATGCCCCAGGCACATGTGGTGAGCCCGAGCTGTCAATTGGCCACATGACAGGAGTACATGCAGATAAATACCAGGACCCTGGCATGTACTGTACAATGGTCCCACCCTTGAAGCACAACAAGCAATGCTGGCCCACTTCCCATGCACCTTCACATGTAAGGGCACAGTTTCCACGTGACACTATGCCCAGACAGAAAAAGCAACACCTGGCAAACAGATGAGAAGGGGGCAAGTCACCAGAGAGGGACATGGGTCCTGGATCAACTGAACAATGTACTGTTGAGGTGTTACCAGGCCAGAGGGGGCACATAGGCATGTCATGACACAGCACACAGTGCAGTCATGCTGGCTCACCCCTCCTTGCTGCTGTCTGGCCTTCAGCTCCCCCATCCAGGTCCGGGAAGACCACCGGCCAGGATCCGGAGCATGTGGGGGTCAGGGTCCGGTGTCCGCCCCTCCTGCGTGGGAGGCGACAGGCTTCAGCTGGACCCGTGCGATCCTCTGGGTCCAGCCCCGAAGGTCCTGTCCACCTCTTCTGGCAGTTGCGGATCCTGCGCCTGTAGACTCTCACGGATCTCACCGCCCGGACGATGCTCCTCCAGATCTCATGCTTCTTCTGGGCAGCAACCTGTGAGGGATGACAAAGTGCAGAGGACATTACTACACTGGCAACATATTAGTGCAACACACAGGCAGTCACACATGTGGGCATCAGCAAGGCTAATGAGGTACACAGGTGGTGCAACCATGGTTGAGGGACCGGTGTCCAGCACTCACAACTTTGAGACATGGCCTGGGAAGGGAACCTAGTGACAATCCACCTTGCACTGCACTGCAACTGTGCAGTACATGTGGGTGCCCCATTTGTGGTAAGAGCAGTAGTCAGTGGGCAACCAAGCCACTGGTGTACACACTAATGCTGCTGCTGGTCAGACCAGTAGCACAATTAGCAAAGCAGTCGACAGCACACTCACCTGCTCCCCTGGTTTCCCATAGAGCTTGGTGTACTGCGGCAGGAGCCCGTCCAGCAGGGCCTGGTTCTCCTCCTCACTGAAGGCTGGGGCCCTCTCCACAGTACGTGCCATCATTGAAGCCAGAGGAAGCAGAGACAGCAGCAGTGATGATCTTGATGTGCTCCAGTAGCATGTGGTGCAGGCAAGTGGGTTCTCTGGGGGCCAGGCAGCCTTATATCTGTGCTGTGGAGTGCATGGTCTGCCCTGGGGTACAAAGGGATAGGTCCAAAAAGCTTGCATCCTATGAATTTGGCCAATCCATGGGATAGCACGACTGTACACGCCTTCAGCATCATTTAAAACATCACCTCCATGACACACTGGCAATTGCAACAATGTTGTACGACTCCAACTGAATTTCCTGCACATGCCTCGCTCAAATTTCAAACCGCGTCCATCACCGTGACAGCTCATGGCCAATGAGGGTGCAGGGCCCGGCAAATGACTGTACTACGCGGATTTTGAATGGCAACACACACTCGCCTCCATCAGATTCAATGGGCAAGACGTGACGCGCGTGCCCGGCCCATACACGACCGGGACGCGCATCACACGCGTCCGTCGCCATTGTAATGTATGGCCCAGACATGCGCGCGGCTCGGTCCATACACGACCGACGCGTGGCCACACGCCGTCCGTCGCCATTGTAATGTATGGCCCAGACATGCGCACGGCTCGGTCCATACACGCACCGATGCGCCACACGCGTCCGTCGCCATTGTAACTGTAGTGCGCTCATGTACATGCGCACGGCTCGGTCCATACACGCACCGACGCTGGGTCACACGCGTCCGTCGCCATTGTAATGTATGGCCCAGACATGCGCACGGCTCGGTCCATACACGACCGACGCGTCACACGCGTCCGTCGCCATTGTAATGTATGGCCCAGACATGCGCACGGCTCGGAACCATACACGACCGACGCGTCACACGCGTCCGTCGCCATTGTAATGTATGGCCCAGACGTGCGCACGGCTCCGGTCCAAAACAAGTTATTTGGGTTTTGGGGACATTGAACGTGTCGGTCAGCCTTGCTGTCAATTCCTGACAGATGCCATCCTCTGTCACTAGCTAGGACTATGGGGCACACCAATGGCACCACTGCCTGTGCCACAGTGTGTCCCCAGTCATGCATGGCTGCCTCTTATGTGTGTGTCTGGGGGCACAGGATGTGTTTGGTCGTGTGCCACTTGTTGACAAGCACTCCCAGGCTGGACCCGGATGTGGTGGACAGCATACATGTGTGGTGTGCCCATTGCCACAGGGGGTGCAGCAATGCAGTACAGGACATTGGCAATGGACACAGTCCCAGCCAGGATGTGCGTGTGTGTCGTGGTCACATGTACCCTGTCTCATCAGTGTTAGTAGCTTCAACGCAGGGTGAACCAGTGCTCGACATTGTGATGTCCATACACTATCTGTGTGCATGTGGTGTGATCTGTCAGTGATCCAATGTGAGCTGATCCACACATCACATTGGTCTTGTACATGCACAGTGTTGTTGTGTGGGGGTGGCACAGACACCTACATATGTCCTCTTGTGGCGACAGGGCACATGGACTGTGGCTAACATGCTTGTTGTGTGTAATGCTCAACGATACGTCACATCATGCCTGTGTAACTGTCAGTCAGGGAGCTGTGATGTGGAGAAAATATCTGTCCTCACTAGTCACTGTGGGCTTTGTGTGGTAGGTGGCAACAGGGCAGATGTACTGTGCTAGGGCCCATTGCTTTGTCATGGCACAACAGGGGCCCTGTCATGTGCACATCTTGGGCTTCAATGTGCGTTGATGCCATGTATGGGACATTAGTGTCTGTAACCTGTGGCAACCACCTCAGCTCATTGTGTTATGTGTTTGTTTATGATGGGCTGTGTTGCTGTGGCTTTGTGACATTGCTGGAGGGTGTGCCTTCATCCTTTGTTTCTGTCTGTACTGCAGGGCCTCAAATGTACCTAGGCCATTCCCGGACCTGGCAACTGATGGTGGAACGTGAGTCCATCAGAAAGTACCGTTTCACCAGGGCAGTGATTGAGGAGTTGGCAGGGCAGTTGGGCCCACACCTGCAACCTGGCCTGGCCATACCCGACGGCACTGACCCCCAAGGTGAAGGTGATGGCAGCCCCTTCATTTCTTTGCGACGGGTACCTTCCAGTACACTGTGTCTTCTGGTGGAGGGATGTCGCAGACAATGTTCAGTCGGGTGCTTCGGGATGTGTTGGAGGCCATGTTACATTTCCTGGACCTGTACATCTATTTCCCCACACCCCAAACGACTTGCAGACATAAAGGGTGACTTCTATGCCCTGGGGAGGATGCCAAATGTCATTGGCTCCATTGACGGGACACATGTGGCTTTGGTGCCACCACAGGCACATGAGCTGCCATACAGGAACCGCAAGCATTTCCACTCCATCAATGCTCTGGTGGTTTGTTTGGCTGACATGACAATCTCCCATGTGTGTGCCCGCTTCCCTGGGTCTGCGCATGATGCCTATGTGATGAGGAGTAGTCGTGTCCCTAGACTGATGTCACGGATGCAGAATCTACGTGCCTGGCTTGTTGGTGTGTACTGACTTTTCCTCACTGTGTGTGCCTGCCAATTGTTTGCTACCTGTTTTTCTCCAACTCCTCTAATGTGCATGTGTCTGTATGTAGGTGACTCTGGATATCCTAACATGCCATGGTTGCTGACACTCCCTGAGGAACCCTGTGACACCAGCCGAGATGCGCTACAACCAGGCACATGGCTCAGTACCAGGAGGGTGATAGAGTGGACATTTGGACTCCTGAAGAGCCGCTTCAGGTGTTTAGGACAAGACAGGAGGTGCCCTCCCGTATGCCCCTGCTAAGGTGTGCCGGATCATCATCGTAGCATGCATGCTGCACAATCTGGCAGTGCGAAGGGAGTTGCCCCTCATCCAGGATGACAATGACCAACACCCGCCACCTGTGGAGGATCCTGGCCTGGGCCAGGATGCCAGTAGCGATGATGAGGCTGTGGAGGATGTCCGCACACAGCTCATCAACAACTTCTTCTCCTGAATGTGAGTATACAGTGATGTGTTGTAAATGTGTTGTGTGTGCATGTTTTGTGTGTGTGGTGCACCTTGCGTGTGGCTGTGTGCTACTGGTGTGGATGCCTGCAGTGATGTGTCAATCCAGTTTACCTGTACTCCCACCAGTTGTGTGATGATTAGTATTTTGGGGTGGTGTAGTCTGTGATTTGTGTTTGCCATGTGTGTTGCAGTTGTATGGCGTCATGCAGTGTTAACAATTGTGTTTCTGTCTGTCCTTCACAGGGTACTGTGGCTGTTGTTTGGTGTACAGAGACCCCTGATGCCCATGCTCCACTGCCAGGATGGAGTCGTTAGTGTCCCGACGAGTGATGTGCCAGGCACCCCAGGACTTCCGTAGTTATCCACTTGGTGACCGTGTGCCCACTGTCAGGTGTTGCTAGCTTGCATGTGTGTAATAAGGGACATGTGGCAATTGCCTGACAATAAACTGTGCTGCACCTTCTGGAGTGTGTGTTGCTTGTGCCTACACATCAGACTGACATTGACGTACTGCACTTGTGGGCCTGTCACCACTGACTCAGGTTGGGTGTGTAGTTTGTGCATACCACAGGCTTGCTTGTCAACATTGATGTTGGCAATGAATTGGCTGGACGTGGTGAGCATGTGTGAAAGTAGACCTGGTGGTGTGTCTCCCACATATGTGGCACATTGGCCTGACTGACATGACACGTGTACTCATCACAGTACAGGTTTGCATGCACAGTGTTCCTTCAGCACATCCAGATCTACATGCCACTGGCAACCTCTCAATCACCACAGAGTCACGTCTTGTAGTTTAGGTGAATTTATTAGCACATAAGTGGGGATGGTGCTCAGGATTGGGAGTGTTGTCCGTTGGCTTTAGAATCCAAAGTTCACAGATAACAAGTTAGGAGTGTTGGTAGATGAAATGTCTAGAGTACAGTCCACAGTCGTTAAGCACATTGTTCCAACTCAGACCCTCCATGTCATGTGGGGAGCTACGATGTCGTACAACAAGGTAGAACGGTTTGCACACAAAGGTCACTGTCCAGAACAGGTGTTGGTTTCCTGGGGGATGTGCATGGGCATCTTCGTCTCACTTGTTCCTCACCGGACGACCCCTCTTCTTCTTCTCAGGGGAGCCTCACCTGCAGGCTGCTGCCGTGCACGGGGGCCTCCACCAGACCCCCTCACCCCTGTGGCAGTGGCAGATGTTGTTGCCCGAGATGTAGCCGTCGCACAGGGAGGTGGGCTCAAGTTGGTGCTGATCTGGCGGAGGCAGGTCAACATTTCCCGGTGCACCACTGCTATATCTTCCATGGTATCCCACTTGACTCCATATTTGACAGGTGTGTTTCAACACGGGACATGTGGGAGTCCAAGCGGGCATGGTGGGCAGCCTGCTGTTCTTTGATGTCCGTGAGGATCCCTACTACCTGGCTGAACCCTCCGGGTGCTTCTCCTGGTACGCATCCATGATGCGTTCCAGGTGGGTGTCATCCTGCAGCCCCGCACCCTCAGTGGAGCCTCTGCTCGGCCTCCCACTCCTCCCACTCACCCTTCGCCACACGGCCAGCCCCTGTGGTGTCCCGCACAGGTGTCACAGGGGGACCTTGGATGTTGTTGCTGTTGTCAGGTGCCCTGGTGCCCTGTGACCCTGTGCCGCCTGATGGTTCGGTAGGTCTGTCCGTGTTGGCAGGGGGTGGCTTGCGTGTATCAGCAGTTGCAGGGGTGGTTGCAAAGGGGGGCAGGTGAATGTTGCTGAGGGGCTGCATGAGGGCCGAGACCGGAGGGGCCAGCTTGGGTGTCGTCCGACGAGGAGTGAGACTGTGCGCCACCGGAGCCAGGTGGGTCCACCGGAGCCTGGGACTGGGACTCTTCCTCGTCTGTGGTTGAGTCCACATCTGCCCCTGTGTTTGGAAGGAAGACACAATGTTAGTGATGTATTCATGGACATCAATGGTTCATACACATGACATTGGCCACTGTGGTTGGTGTTGCATGCCTGTCCATTGCATCATCCTACTTTGTCACTGACGGAGATTTCCATTAGTGTGGTGCATTCACCTGACACCCTGAGGCACTTTGGTTGTCATGTCTAGCTGTCTGCCTGCCTGGCATCTTAATTGCACGCTGGACTGTACTGTGCCATTCCTACACTGGTGCTGACACATGCCTGACACAGGTGTTTCATCCCTGTCAACATTTGTGCTTTGACGCTGGCATCCTTGCAAAGGCAATCTAGTTTGGGATTCTGTTTGGGGCATGTGTAATGCCAGTTTGTGTCAGTCAATGTGCATCACATTAGTGTGTCTGCACAACCTGGTCACAGTCCAGCATGCCCGGTTGTCCTGATGTTCTCTTCTGTGTTGTCTGTGTCCCCAGTCCACATCCCATTTCAAACAGGTGATGGTGTCACTGTTGCTAATGGAGTTGTGTCTGAGTTTTGTGGTTGCACACATGCTTTGTGATGTCAATGTCCTCCATGGTGGTATGGACTGTTCGCTGCGGCTGTCTTTCTTTACTAGGAGTCGTGACCAGAGGGTGTGTGTTCGGTTGCTTCAGCTGTGAGTTGCATGCCTGCTCCAGTGCAGCCCATGTTAGTCCTTGTGTCCACAGTGTCCATGTCAGTGAGTGCTGTGTGGTGTGGATGATGCCTACAATACTGGACAATGTCTGCATATCATGTGGCTGACAACGGGGGTTTGAGTGTATGTCAGCATGCTACAGTGTGAGGGATGTTGGTAGGTCCATTGTAGTCAGTCAGGTGTCCCCTGTCACTGCTGTGTATGTGAGTTGCTGTGTGTTTGGATCTCTGTGGTATGTCTGCATTTCTGCACTTGTCAACTACAATCCGCGCCTACCCGTTCAGGCCAGAGGGGGTCCCTGGGACACTGCATCCCCGGAAGTTGAGTGCAAAGGTACATTTGCAATAGCTGGCAGTGTGACTGTGATTGGGTTGGTCGATGCGTGTGTGTGACTAGCAGCCTACTCATACATTGTATCCATGTGTCAGCCATCTTGCCCTGCTCTTTGGTTTGGCAGTGAGTGTTCCCAGGGCTGCTGTTAGTTTTTGCTGGAAAGATGTGACTTGCAGCTGCCTCAATGGTTTTCAGTGTCATTGCAGTACCTCCTCCTCCCCCAGGGGCCAGGCAATCCACACAGAGACATGCTTCAATGTCGGTGAGTGTGGGTTGATGTTGAGGTTGTGAGTCAGTGGTGTAGTGGTGGTTGTACACAAGTAGCAACAGTCCCTGTACGTCACACAGCAGTAGCCAGTATGGTGGGTCTTGGGTGTTGTTTGCATGAAGTGTGGGTAAATGCCTTCTCCCAGGTGAGTTGTGTGGAGTTTGTGTTGAGGGGTGTGTGACAGCACATGGTGGTGGGCATGGTCAGAGCTGGCAGTGCTTCTCCTCCATGGCCAGATGGGCCACTATTGTGTATGCTTCCCTTGCAGGGAGTGGCAGTTGACTTTCAGGATGTCAGGCATCAGGGTCCTGCATTTGGTATGTGCACATAGCCCATCAGGGCCTTGTGCTCCCCACAGCAGGACCCAGTGTCAGCCATCTTGAGGGTACATTTCCACTGCCTGTGAGGTCCGCATGGTTAGAAGTGGTGTTGTTGGTCCATTTGTGAGGGGGACTATTGGCTGTGTTATTATAAATAATTTTAAATATATATTGTGTTATTATAAATAATTTTAAAATGTCGATATTTTTTTTAAATGATAATATTGTTGTCTATATTTTTGTCATCGATATTATTGTAACTTTGTATGTTTTCTTAATATGTTCGATATTAGTTATCACGATATTTTTTGGTTTGATAATACTGATATCGATGTAAATGTTTAACGATATTTGTGTATTTTTGTAAATAAGTATAGTATGTCGATATTAGTGTAATCGATATTTTTGTCTTGACATTTTGGTAGGTTGATATTATGTCTGTCGATATTATGTCAGTGATTCCCCTTTATTGGGGTCGATTTCGATTCCGTTTGTAAAGTGAACCGACCGACACGTCCCGGGATAAAGTACCGACCGACACGTCTCGCCTCCGTACGACCCGCGCAGTACGATGGAAAGCCTGTGAATTCCAACCGACTCTCCCGAATATGAACCGGACGACCGAGCCGTACGGGAAAATGGCTTCCGGCCGGAAAAAGCCCTCGAGCAGTACCGTCCGACACGTACCCGGAACGGAGTCGAGCGACACGTACCCGTGACGTACGAGTTGCAAAGTACGATGCCATATGCGGGAAACACGAACGACTCGCATGGAGCACAAGCCGCACGACCGACACGCACACAATACAAACACTCAAACCAACGGACTCCGCCCGTGACCGACTCGAACTTCCGCGAGCGAAACGAACGCCCACGACCGAGTCGAACGCCCATTGACCGAGTCGCACACGACATACACAACACAGCATAACAACAGCGTGAAAGGCTCGGAGAAGCCTGTACGACTCACCAGCAGCGTCCGGCACGGTCAGAAGAACATCTCGTACACACACACAAACAACAGCTGACCAAACACAAAAAAAGGACCAAACAAGCACTGACAACGAAAATATATAAAAAAAATTATAATCAATGGGAGACTGAGTGAACCGAGTCCGTAGGCATACAGCTTCATCGTACTCGCTCGTTCGGACTACCAGAGCACGTCTCGCTCGGAAAGCCCTCCGGATCCGAGTCGTACGAAGGGCTTTCCTAGCGAGATCAGAATCGGGCCCTAAGAATGGAACAGTCTATAACACAACTAGGCCCAAAACTAACCAAGCAAACTAAACAAATGTTTGAGTACTTACAATACAAAGTAAGACTCTACCCAACAACTAAAGGAATAGAATATCTTGAAACAATAGCTAAAAGCCTACTTTAAATAAATATTCCATCAAAATCCCCAAAACTCGTAATATAAAAACAAGCAGTCAAATAAAGAATTTTTTTAACTC
The DNA here is from genome assembly GCA_963921515.1 of Calotriton arnoldi. NCBI lineage: Eukaryota > Metazoa > Chordata > Amphibia > Caudata > Salamandridae > Calotriton > Calotriton arnoldi. Next base: position 724,582 of record CAWUFW010004298.1, read on the forward strand.
CAAAAATATAATTATTTTGTCAATTAATTTAATTAATATATAAAAAATAAATTGACATAATAATTATATTTTATATAGCATAAATAACAATAACAATTACAGTATTAACATTTCCCTCCCAGTATAAATAATTTAAAATTACTTACTGTTTTTGTAGCTGAAGAAATATAATCCAAACTACCATGAATAAATCCACATGTATGATAATCCCAATAAGAAAAGAAAAATCCCCCCAAAAAATGGAAAAATCCAACTGTATAAAAAGCAATCCACCGGCAATAGCTCCACAAACGATAAACCATAAAAATCCCGAAAAACTTATCTGAAAAAGAGAACGCTCCAGGAAAACTCAAAAATTAAGGAAGTGTAAAATAATTATTAGTTTACTAAAACTAATACACACTTCCTTAAAAAAAAAAAACGCATTCTTTTCCCAACGGCAACTTCCAATCGACAAAAACCTGTTAGGGAAAAAAACAATCCCTCCCGCACAAATATACATAATCATAATACCATAATGCAAATAAATATAACACTAACACCATACTATAAACATAATTACACACATCTATCAAACTCTAACACCGACCAATTAACAAACTAACCGCATTTTGCAAACGCATAAGTAAAACATACAACTTACCAAAAATAGAAAAACCTAACACTACATACACTATATACTAACTAACTACCTTCAAATTAACCCAAAATAAAAGTTTAAATAAAGAAAATTAAACTTACCTTACCCGATGCGACGCAGCTTCCAACCGCGAGCTTCTCCCCTCAGAAATGACCTAAAACAAAACCGATAGCTTACAAAATATAGCTTAAGAATAAAAATGGCTGCCTAAAACAATAAAGATGTATATTTCTCTTTATTAAAATGATTGTACATTAGAAATACATTACTATATATTTTTTGAAAAATACTACAAAATAATACTCATGTATGAAAAATTGTTTGACATATTTTTTCAAATGTTAAATTATAATAATAAATATTAAACAATTAATATTTATTATTATAATTCTAAAAATATATATTTAATGGCCAATGTAAATTAAAAATCTGTACTATTTTTAAATAATGTGGAAAAATGTATAAATGTTATGAAAAATGTTTGTTTGCAAAACGACTTATGTACTAGTTAATATTATTTATATTTGACATATAAATAATATTACCTAAAATATAACATTATATGTTCGTTAATAAAAATAATTGTAAAAACTTTAACAAAAAAAATTTGTTAAAACCTATATGTTATTATTAATGTACACTATGGGGCCGATTCCGATCTCGGCCGGTAGGGCTCCGAATCGGATTCGGCTTTACCGGATCCGATTCGGAGGCCTTTTTCCCGACCGATTTGTACAGTCGTCCCAGCGAGCAAGTACGATGCGAGCGCACGCGAAATCGCCGACCGACTCGTTCCCGGGTCCGAACCGCTCCGACCGACTCGTAAGGACACGGCTCGCACCACGCAATGGAGACGTTACCCGACCGAGCAAGTACGATGCGCGCTTCGAACAGCCCGACCGACTCATAGCGTCCGGCTCCAAAGAGCTGTCTGAGCCGGACTTCGGGGTCCGTGGTCGGACCCCCTGCACACGTAGCCGCATGAGTCGCACGCAGGGGGAACCCAAGGGTCCCCCTAAACATGCATGTAGCCGGTGCGAGTCGCACCGACGCGTGCACCCACTGTAGGGGGCCACCCTGTTCGCGACGCACCCATTCAGTCAATGGGAGCCCGTGTACGCGTTGTACGACCGACTCCCATTGACTTCAATGGGAGTCCGACCGACTCGAGCCGGGCAGCATACGGCCACATCGTACTCGCTCGGTCGGACTGGGCGGGAGTCCGGCTCGGTCGGAAATCTCTCCGGATCCGGCTCGGTCGGAGAGATTTCCGGCCCGAATCGGAATCGGTCCCTATATATGATAATGTAATGAATATTTACAATATAAATAAATTATGTATAACTGTTACCAAAAACATGCTTTTTTCAAAAAATTGTATAAAAATGAAGTTTACATAACTATAATATAAAGCACAAAAATGTTTAATCCTGAGTTTACAAAAATATTATATATAAATGTATACCTACAAAATATATAATATGTCAAAAAAAAGTCCTGGGTTGAACAACATATATTAAATATATACTTAATATAATAAAATGCTTTTTCTTTTTCTTTTTCAATGTTTGAATCTCAAATAAAAACATAAATAAAATATGAACATGTTTCTGTATTTATTTAACATGATTTTAATTCTTGTATATGTAATTAAATATTTATGTTACATCAATGTACTTTAAAAACTATGGGGGTCATTACGATGGCGGAAGGCCCGCCACCGCCAGCAGTGCGGTGGAGGGCCTTCCACCATCAGAAAGCAATTTTCCCCTCGCCACATTACGATGGCGGGGGGAATCTGACCGTGACCGTGGCGGGCGGAAAGACCGCCTGCCACGAATCCGCCACAGGCAATCGTTACGATTGCCTGGCTCAGCGGTCAGCATCAGTAAAATGGTGGCGGTGCCTAGCAGGCACCGTCCGCCAGATTAGGATGCTGGCCGCAGCCAGCCTTTCTGTGGTGGGTAAACCGCCATTAAAAGGCTAGCGGGGATTGGTTTTGGGGACCCGTTGCGGGCCCCCCTTGTGTTGGGGGAGGTGGCTGTGCATTGGGGGTACCCATGGTACCCCCCTACATTTCACTGCACTACATGGCAGGCACCGTATGGTGCCTGCCACGTAGTGCAGTGAAATGCAGCACATGCATTTTTAACATCGCGGCGGGTGCTGCAGTCAGCAGCGCCCGCCGCAATGTTAAATTGCAAGATGAGACCACCATGGTGGCGGTCGCATCCTAATTTGGAGTGCGGGACCGCTGCATGCATGGCGGCCAGTCCAGATCCCCGCAACGATGGCGGTCGGACGAAGGTCTGACCGCCATCGTAATGACCCCCTATGTTATTTTAATAAACATTTATAAATATATCATTATGCTTGCTCCAAAATATATTTTGAATTTTTAACTACACTCACTATACACTACATTAATTCAGAAAAGGTGCTGGACACTAAACATATATATTTTACTATTCCCACTCCAAAGCATAATAACTCAGGGAAGGTGCTGGACACTAAACATATATAATTTACTATTCCCACTCCAACTTAAATTAACTCAGGGAAGGTGCTGGACACTAAACATATATAATATACTATTCCCACTCCAAACTATATTAACTCTGGGAAGGGGCTGGGCACTAAGCATATATAATTTACTATTCCCACTCCAACATATATTAACTCAGGGAAGGTGCTGGACACTAAGGGGCCGATTCCGATTCGGGCCGGAAATCTCTCCGACCGAGCCGGACTCGGAGAGATTTCTGACCGAATCGGACTCTGGCAGCCCGACCGAATGAGTACGATGCGCACGTATGCCATCGGACTCGAGTCGGTCTTACTCGCATTGAAGTCAATGGGAGCCGGTCGTACAACGCGTACGCGGGCTCCCATTGACTCAATGGGTGCGAGGCGGTCAAGGGCGCCCCCTACAGCGGGTACGTGGCAAAGCGACTCGCGCCGTACACGCACAGGTGTGACTCGCGCGGCTACACGTACAGGGGGGTCCGACATGGACCCCCAAAGTACGTCTCCGACTGCTCTTTGGAGCCGGAGTGCGCGGCTCGGTCGGACTGCTCACGGCACGCATCGTACTCACCCGGCCAGGGAACGTCTCCATTGCGCGGTGCGAGTCGAGTCCGAGCGAGTCGGTCGGAGCGGTCGGGACGCCCGCACGAGTCGGTCGGCGACCCGCATCGTACTCGCCGCCCGGACGCGCGTACGAATCGGTCAGGAAATAGGGCTCCGAATCGGATCCGGCTAAGCCGAATCCGATTCGGAGCCCTACCGGCCGAGATCGGAATCGGCCCCTAAATATATATAATTTACTATCCCCACTCCAAATTATATTAACTCAGGGAAAGTGCTGGACACTAAACATATATAATTTACTATTCCCACTCCAAAGTATATTAACTCAGGGAAGGTGCTAGACACTAAACATATATAATTTACTATTCCCACTCCTAACTATATTAACTCTGGGAAGGGGCTGGACACTAAACATATATAATTTACTATTCCCACTCCAACTTATATTAACTCAGGGAAGGTGCTGGACACTAAACATATATAATTTACTATTCCCACTCCAACTTATATTAACTCAGGGCAGGTGCTGGACACTAAACATATATAATTTACTATTCCCACTCCAACTTATATTAACTAAGGGAAGGTGCTGGACACTAAACATATATAATTTATTATTTCCACTCCAACTTATACTAACTCAGGGCAGGTGCTGGACACTAAACATATATAATTTACTATTCGCACTCCGAAGTGTAATAACTCAGAGAAGGTGCTGGACACTAAACATATATCATTTACTATTCCCACTCCAACTTATATTAACTCAGGGAAGGTGCTGGACACTAAACATATATAATTTACTATTCCCACTCCAAACTATATTAACTCTGGGAAGGGGCTGGACACTAAACATATATAATTTACTATTCCCACTTCAACGTATATTAACTCAGGGAAGGTGCTGGACACTAAACATATATAATTTACTATTCTCACTCCAAAATATATTAACTCAGAGAGAGTGCTGGACACTAAACATATTTAATTTACTATTCCCAATAAAAAATACATTAATTAATAACAAGTGATAGTCAGTATCCAATAAAAAATTAATATTCAAAAATAAAAATGTATCATAAAATTTAAATTCCAAAACAACAAACACATATAATTATAATACCCACATATGATATATCATAAACACTTTTATTTTTATAATTTGTTTAAATATATATCAACATATTCATAAATTAACAAATATATAAAAAAATAGTAATTTATTATCAATATATTTTTCCCCAGAAATAGAATTATTAATTACAATTTCTTGTATTAATAATAATTAATACATTTTTATAATATTTCAATTTTTAAAATATATACTTGCCCAAAAATTTATAAGATTATTGTTTTTAAAAACAAACTAAATCACTGTTAAAAATATATCCCCCAAAAAAATGTACACAAAATTTTTAATTACTATTTATTATAATACAGTTAAAAATGTATTAATGTATATATACTATATCAACACAAAACACATCTACATTAAAATCATTTGATACTGTATCATATTTCAATATGCACTACTATATTATACATTCATAACAATTAAAAATTTGAAAATTTTTAAACTTAAAAAATATTACTTAGAGGCTCATTATGATGGTGGGCGCACATCAGTCCGCCCTCCATCATAACGGCGATGGGACCGACCGCCAGACGTGCGGCGGTCCCACCAGCCCAATTAGGATGCGCCCGCTATACTGGTGGGCGCATTCTGCCCTTTTACCATTGCGGACGGTGCTGCTGGCTGCAGCACCATCCGCAATGGTAAAAGGGCATGCACAGCATTTCAGTGCACCACGTGGCAGGCACCACGCAGTGCCTGCCACTTGGTGCAGGGAACTGCAGGGGGGTACCATGGGTACCCCCCAAGTGCACCCCCCCCAGGGAGCCTGCAACAGGCCCCCAATACCAATCCCCGCCAGCCTTTCCATGGCGGCATCGCCGCCATGGAAAGGCCTTGCAACCACCCACATCCTAATATGGCTGGCGGTGCCTGCTAGGCACCGCCACCATATTAGTGGCCCAGCACCGCCCGGCCGGCAATCATAACGATTGCCGACTGGCGAAAAAGCGGCGGACGGACTTTGCCTCCGCCGCGATACCCACCGCCATCATAATATGGCGTGGGTATTTCACGTTACGCACGCTTAACGGTCGCCACCGCCGGCCCGGCGGTGGCGATCGTTACGCCATCGTAATGAGCCCCTAAATATTTTATAAACATATTTTAATTATAATTTCATACACTATAAGCTATATACATAATGTTTTCTCAATAATTAATTAGTATTTCTCAGAAAAATGTAAAATTAAATTTAAAATTTCAAAATTTGTATAAAGAAAACACACCATATGCCCCTTACATAACAATATTTACACTCATAAAACTATAAATTTAAATACTGTAACAATTTTTAACACCATCTTTAAATATACCTAAAAATATATATATATATTTAATTTTAAACATATATTTCACAATTTATTACATACATAAATATTAATTTTTAATATTTTTGCAAATTATTAATATTTTTTTATTTTATTAATACCAAATTAAGGAGGTCATTACGATGGCGGGCAGAGAAAGTCCGCCCGCCACCGCAGCAGAATGCGTGACCGTCCGCAAGGGGTGTGGCGGTCTCGCACCCGATATTACGATGCCACCGTGGCGGTGGCAAGCCCTATTCACATCATTGTGGCGGGCGGTGCTCACCGCACCGCCCGCCACAATGCTGTGAATGCACGTCGTGCATTTGCACAACGTGACAGGCACGGTGCGGTGCCTGCCACCTTGTGCATACAAATGCAGGGGGGTACCACAGGTACCCCCTATGTGCACCCCCCCAACATCCTGGGGCCCCGCAACGGGCCCCCAAATGCAAAGACCGTATGCCTTTCCATGGCGGCAACGCCGCCATGGAAAGGCTGATCTCCGCTGGCATCATAATATGGATGGCGGTGTCTTGGAGACACCGCCACCATATTATCCCTGTTTTCCGCCGGTCGACTCGCCGACCAGCGGAAAAGCGGCGGACGGTCTTTCCGACCGCCGCGGACCCCCCAGCCATCATAATATGGCGGGGGTATTTCACGTTACGAACGCTTAACGGTCGCCACCGCCGGCCCGGCGGTGGCGATCGTTACGCCATCGTAATGAGCCCCTAAATATTTTATAAACATATTTTAATTATAATTTCATACACTATAAGCTATATACATAATGTTTTCTCAATAATTAATTAGTATTTCTCAGAAAAATGTAAAATTAAATTTCAAATTTCAAAATTTGTATAAAGAAAACACACCATATGCCCCTTACATAACAATATTTACACTCATAAAACTATAAATTTAAATACTGTAACAATTTTTAACACCATCTTTAAATATACCTAAAAATAGATATATTTTTTTAATTTTAAACATATATTTCACAATTTATTTCATACATAAATATTAATTTTTAATATTTTTGCAAATATTTTTTTATTAATACCAAATTAAGGAGGTCATTACGATGGCGGGCAGAGAAAGTCCGCCCGCCACACGCAGCGGAATGCGTGACCGTCCGCAAGGGATGCGGCGGTCTCGCACCCGATATTACGATGCCACCGTGGCGGTGGCAAGCCCTATTCACATCATTGTGGCGGGCGGTGCTCCCCGCACCGCCCGCCACAATGCTGTGAATGCACGTCGTGCATTTGCATGCACAACGTGACAGGCACGGCGCAGTGCCTGCCACCTTGTGCATACAAATGCAGGGGGGTACCACAGGTACCCCCCATGTGCACCCCCCACCCCCCAACATCCTGGGGGCCCGCAACGGGCCCCCAAATGCAAGACCGTATGCCTTTCCATGGCGGCAACGCCGCCATGGAAAGGCTGATCTCCGCTGGCATCATAATATGGATGGCGGTGTCTTGGAGACACCGCCACCATATTATCCCTGTTTTCCGACGGTCAACTCGTCGACCGGCGGAAAAGCGGCGGACGGTCTTTCTGACCGCCGCGGACCCCCCAGCCATCATAATATGGCGGGGGGTCTTTGCTTTAAGGATGGCGGGCGGATCGCCCCCCCGGGCTGGCGGTGACTACCGCCGGCCCGGCGGGGGCGATCCGCCCACCATCATAATGACCCCCTAAGATATATAATACACTATAAAGTGAAAATTTACTCATTAATAACATTTTAATAATTACATAAATATTACATTTAAATTTGTAAATTTTTAAATTCTAAAATTTAAAAAAATAAACAACTTGATCCCCAACATACCACTTCTATTAAAAATAACAACATTTTTAAAATTTAAATTACAAATTTTAAAAACACTCCCCACCCTTATCCCCTATAAACCCAACATCCCGCTCCTAAAAAATAAAAAATGTAATTGCATCTTAAAATTTTAATTTTATAAAATATTTCAAATTAATTTTTTTTTAAAACACTCCCCACCCTTATCCCCTATAAACCCAACATCCCGCTCCTAAAAAAAAAATTATAATTCTAATTTTTTTAAAGATTTATTAACAATTATTATAACATTTACAAACATGTAACATAATAAAATAAAACACTAAAACGATATATTTTAATGTCGATATTTTAACAAACGATATTTATCACAACGATATTTTTAACAACACACTAAAACGATATTATTAACATCGATATTTTAAACATCGATATTTTTTACTATCGATATTTAAAACTCGATATAATGGCACGTCGATATTTAAAAGTCGATATTGTGTCTACTTACCAAAGAAGGAGTTTGGGAACTTTTTTAGTGTGAACAAAATGCATTTAAAACACAAACATGTCAATACGTCGCACTGGCAAGGGCTTCTTTCTGGAAAATTAAAGGAATGTTGTTTCCTTACATTGATGGTTAAAGAAACAGAAATTAATAAAGAAACACAGTGTTATTTAAACTAAACTCAAGCTGTCTGAAATGTGTGTGTGTTTGCATTCCAGGGGAAGCCTGGAGCAGGTAATGAAAATAGAGAGAAGGGGAGGACAGAGGATGTGGTGTAACAGCCAGAACTGCTGACCTTGGAGCAGGAGAGCGGGGTTCGAGTGCTAACACAAAAGGTTTAGATAAAACTGCATCGGAGAAAGCAGGAAAAAAACAGTCAAAAAGTATGCTTTAAATGCGTGCAGTCATCAGACGAAGCAAATAAACACTGTGCAGTCTTAAGCAAATAAAAGAAGTTCCAATCAAAGTGGGCGGATGAGAACAAGTACTTGGGCAATAGGAGACTGACAAGAGAAACACACACAGAACAACAGGAAATAGAACACCTACAACCAATAGAAATGAGGAAAAGTAAAGTGTTAAGTACACGGACTAATAAGAAGTGAAGGTGGGATGTAAGCCCCTTTTAAGATATATTAAATACTGTAGATTACACAAGCACAGTGCAAACGCAATAAGATACTTATGTTAAACAAAATGATTTAAGGGCAAATATCACTTAGGGGCACGTTACGATGACAGGCGGACAAAGTCCGCCCGCCACCGTAGCGGTGAATGGGACCGTCCGCCATAGGAGCGGCGGTCCCGCCGCGAGTATTAGGATGCCACCGCCACGGTGGCGGTGGCATCCCCTATTCCCAACATTGTGGCGGGCGGTGTTCACAGCACCGCCTGCCACAATGCTGGGAATGCATGTTGTGCATTGGCATGCACAAGGTGACAGGCAACGCGCGGTGCCTGCCACCTTGTCCATGCCAATGCAGGGGGGTACCATAGGTAACCCCCATGTGCACCCCCCACCCCCCAATACTCTGGGGGCCCGCAACAGGCCCCCAATAGCGAAGACCGTATGCCTTTCCATGGCGGCGTTGCCGCCATGGAAAGGCTGCTCTCCGCAACCATCCTAATATGGATGGCGGTGTCTTGCAGACACCGCCACCATATTAGTGCCCTTTTCCGCCCGGTCACCTGTGTGACCGGCGGAAAACCGGCGGACGGTCTTTCCGTCCACCGGGCTCCCCCCGCCATCGTAATGTGGTGGGGGGGAAATGGCATGCGGGTGGAGGGGAATGGCGGGTGGATCACCACCGCCATACGGGCGGTGGCGATCCACCCATCATCGTAATGACCCCCTAAGTCTCTTCAGCATATAAATGCATCTAAACATCACCTTCATCAAGGTAAAGGTGGCATTAGGCTGAGAAAAGTGCCTACTGCCTGGCAAAACCTTACTGATGTGAGCTTACACCAGCTAATGCCACATGGTGGTCAGGTGAGTGTGGCCACATTTGATTGGTTTCTCGCTACACTTGTATGAATGCTGGATCAGCAGTGTAGCCCAATGCGGTGTGTTCAGGGGTTCACCAGAAGGTTTTCTGAGACCCTTCAGTATGAGTGATTGTCCTAAGAGACAGTCTTTGAGTCTCAGCATCGGCTCACAAGCACGCTTGAAATGAGTGCTAACATAAAAAGTTTAAATAAAAGACATGGAAAAAGCAGAAAAAAACTGTCAGAAGGCATGCTTTAAATGTGTGCAGTCGTCAGACCATCAAATAAACACTGTGCAGCCTTAAGCAAATAAAAGAAGTTCCCATCAAAGCGGGCAGAAGAGAACGAGTACTTGGGCCTCGGGAGACTGATAAGAGAAACACACATGGAACAACAGGAAATAGAGGGGCATATTAGCAAGGCGATTATCGCCACTTTAGCGGGACTTTTTCCCGCTAAAGCGGCGATAATATTATCGCCTTATCAACAAGCTGTCACTAACTGCTGTTAGCGACAGCTTGTAGGCGATAGCGACCGGGTTGGGTGCCGCTTTGCATGCCAGCGATATTTATCGCTAATGGCATGCAAAGTAGGCGTTCCTCACCTAACAGCGACTGGAAACAGTCGCTGAGGTCGCTAACGCCTATCAGCGAGGCAGGGGCGGTGATTAGCGAACCAGCGCTAAACACGTTTAGCGCTGGTTTGCTAACACCTGGTCCCACCCTGACTTAGCCATGTAATCCAATGAGAGGTGGATTACATGGCTAAGTCCCCTCGCACTATCAGCAAGCAGAACTGGGGAACAGTGTGAATATCGCCTGTTTTCCGGCGATATTCACACTGTTCTCCAAGGTTTCTATCGCTTTGGAGATTAGCATTGCTGATTGCACGCTAACTCCGTGATAGAAACCGGCGATGCCTGGCGATAATTATCCAAGCGCTAATTGAGCTTTGCGATAATTATCGCCAGGCATTGCTAATATGCCCCAGAATGCCTATAACCGAAAGAAATTAGGAAGAGTAAAGTGACAAGCACATGGACCAATAAGAAGTGAAGGCGGGATGTAAGCCCTTTTAAGATATATTAAATACGATAGATTTCGCAAGCACTGCGCAAGCGATGTGCAGGCGAAACCTGAAAAGGAGATTTTTCTTCACATCATTAGGACTTGGTCTGGACCACCCTATTAATTACTGAGTAGGCATTCTACTATGCACAATTAAATGCTCATTTACATTCAAAATTCTTAATGCTCCTACATTTTACCGTGCTTTCTGCCTCTAGTAGTATAAACTTTATTCAATACATATAGTGCCTGAAAGAGCATGTAGTAAGCTACACGCAAACAAATTCCTTTATGAATGTGACTAAAACACATTATAGAATACATAGATTCCATTACATTCATCCTCCTTTGCTTATGCACTGATTGATGCCAATCACTACATAATAGTAAAGACTAAAGAGATTAAAGTGCAATTGCTTTATCTAGACCATCTAGATTTATCTATGTGATCTAAGTCTCAGATTATGTTTGGAATGAGCATAGTAAGCATAGTAAATAATACAACTTAATCATCATCGCTTGTAATGCCACCTTCAAAAATGTAATAGAAATTAAAATTGCAAACCCCTCTGCTAACACAGAAGTCCTACTGCAAATAAATAGCTACTCAGAGTAAACAGTATATGACTGGATGTATTACTTTGCAAGACCCTTAGGGCTTGTAGACGTTGCCTAAACTCTACGTTACGGCATAGTGGTTGTATCAATTTCTTTCAGGGCCTCAAATATGCTGGACAGAAAAGCAATACAAGCACCACATTTTCTGTGCGTGAGAGTGGCAGAAGGTACAGCTGTAATTTTCAGGTTCACCATTGCCATTTTCTCATTTCATTGTATGAGATCTAATTTTTAAGATGTCATAATGAAATTTATATAAAGTGTCTTTAACAACTGAGATTGTATAACATCCAAAAACAATTCAAAACATGGTATAGGTTTAGCATCCAAGAATTGGGCAAACAATCTCCCCAGCCTACAGCTTTGCTGAAGGGTGGCAGTAACATTTTCCCAATAAACCAATTTTAATTGCTATTTCAAAATCATGATCAAAGAGTGAGGATCGGTCCAATAAGATCTTAAACCTAGCTTAACATTCCAGGTTTCAACATGCCGGAACCACGGAAAGCTGGTAAAATTATTGAACTCCAGTAGTGCCCTCATGTCCTCCCTATATGGAGCAAGCTCCTGTACTGTCCAGATCCTCACCCGATGGAGTAGGGGTCTTAAAGCTGCCACTCACTCTACTTTCTTAAGGGCTACATTATGAAACAGTGCAATGAACAGTGTACTTTTGAGGCGATGCAGTAATGACATTATAAAGATGTTCTTACCCAATGTCAACATTTCAGCATTATCTGTTCCCCCAATTTCAGCACCATATAAAGCAGCTGCCTGTGCTTTTGACTTATAACCTTCAATTGCTGGGGAAATGGCTCTAGATGTCACTTCCTGATTCTTTTTTAATATTGCCATAGCGCTGTGTGGAAGGATGGCTCTATGCTTTTGTATGGGTGGGGTCACCTAGACAGCTAACTATCCATCATTATGCACAAGTACTCAAATTTAGATACATATTCTAACCTCTTCTGTCGCATACATATATTCTCTCTGAAGGTCTTGTGAGGTATTTGGTCTTAGTTGCATTGATTTCTAAACCATTCTTTTCACAATAGGTGATAAAGTTATCCAATAGCAACTGCAATCCCTTCGAGGTTTCTGACAAGAGGGTATCATCTGCAAATAAAAGTGCAGGCACTCGGGCCCCTTCTAATTTGGGGGAGCCATTATTACATCATTGTAGATCTTTTATAACATCATTCTCATAAAGTGTAAAGAGTGTAGGTGCGAGAATGCAGCAATGTCTCACTCCCCTTCATGTTGGAATATGATCTGTGCGTTCACCTTGGGGACTCTAGTGCCCCATAGTACACTCCTTGGAACCAGATCGAATGCCGTCCTCATGTCAACAAATGCAATGTATAAATGTCCTTTCCTCAATTTTGTATACTTCCAAATAATAGTAGTGAGCTTGAGTAGCTGATCTATCATGCTAACCTTTGAACTGAAGCCAGCCTGATATGATGGCATTACCTTGTTTTCCTCCTTCCACTCATTAAGCTTATTCAGGATCTGCCTAGCATTAACCGCTTAACCGCCGCGGTGCGGCGGTTTTATTGAGTGGGCGGGGCCGCGTCGGCCAACGGACGTGCGCAGCACTACGGAGGTAGTGCTCGCGACGGCCGTTGGCCGACGGGCGCATCGAAGGGGTTAACCTTTCTGAGGCTATCCAAGAGACGTATTGGTCTGCAGTTAGCAGGATCATGTTGGTCACCTTTTTGGAAGATAGGAATGATCTCAGTTCCTTTCCATGTGTTGGGAACCGGGGCTCCCAAGGGTATGTATTTGCACAATAAATTAACATAAGGGACCCATATTGATAAATTGTGCCACAATAGGTCCCCAGTAATATTGTCTGGACCCGGAGCCTTACCCAACTTGATAGATTCTATGGCTAGCTTTGTCTCTTCCATGGTAAAATATGGTTGCGTTGCCATACCAACTCATTTACAACCAAACGAGACATATTGCACTTCCATTTAAAGCAAATGAAAATCACCAGCACCTACCCATTTCCAGCACTCCCCTCCAAGAGTAGGCCATCCCAGCCTCTGCATTCTTTCAAACAACCATCACAAAGTGAATTTATAGATCTGGTCAAAGCAAGCAGGCCAGCTGGCTACCCTTCTGACCCTTTTCCACCACAAATCTTCAAGAGCATTCTTTTAACTAGATCTGCTGCCACACTAGTAATACAAAATCACCAATAATTAGTTAGTTACAGGAATCTTTCCAGAAGCCTTAAAAAAGGCATACATACGCCTATTTTGAAAAAAACCAAACCTGGATCCGCATGACCCAGACAAATACAGACTGATTACAAATGGACCTTTCCTTGGCATACTTATAGAAAGAGCAGCATTCGCAAAGATGTCACAATTTTTGAAGATAACTCCATACTTTCCGACTTCCAAACACGATTCCGTCCAGGAAGAGGCACAGAATCTACCCTCATTGTCATCTGTGATGACCTTAAAAACATGGTAGAACAGAACAGGGTTGCTGCACTACTTCTCTTGGACCTTTCAGCTTCCTTTGACACAGTTGATCATGACACTGTAATCTAAAGGTTCTACAAAGCCAGCATGGAGGAGGCTACTCTCATAAGGATCACATTCTACCTTCAAAAATAGATCCATACACCCCCTTTCTCATCCAAACCGTACTTCACAAAAGCAGGGGTCCCTCAAGGCTCTATCATCTCACCCATGCTTTTCAACATCTGCATAAAGTCACTACCTGCAATGACCAATGAATTTCAGCTCAAATGCTATAACTATGCAGATGACACACAAATACTTCTAAAACTGAAAAGCCCCAAAGATACTGGAAACTCAAAAATATTCAGTTGCCTCAAAGCCGTTGATCAGTGGATGTCATGGAGCCACCTCAAATTGAGTGCTTCCAAAACTGAAATACTCATATGTGGCGATTGGAAAAATTATGATCCACTCTGCGCCTGACATTCTGGGACCACCTCCTAAAGTATCTAAGGAAGTAAAAAACGTTGGTACAAATTGTCAATGAATGCCCAAGTGGACAAGTTACCAAGATCAAGCTTCATTACCATGAAAACTGTGTAACGCATCTGCCCACATCTAGGATTTCCACACAAGGTCCAGGCTACTATTTCTCTTGTACGGTCTAAACTTGATTACACCAATGGCCTCTACCACAGATCATCTTTATCAACTATGCAAAAACTACAACAAATTCAGAAGTCTGCTGCCAGACTACTCCTACATTTAAAGCCACATGCCCACATCTCCCTTGCCTTGAGGACTCAACATCGGTTACCGGTTGCCAGAAGATCCACCTTCAAGCTGCTTTGTAACACCCACAAAGCAATACATGGAACAGACCCACTTTACCTCAGGAATAAATTCACCAAATACATACAACAAAGGAATCTCTGCTCAAGATTGCCACCTCGATTCAAAACCCCAGCATATAAGAAACAAACCATAGGTGTTTCATCTTTCTCTGTTCAAGCAGCCAAACTATAGAATTCATTACTCTCAAACATAAGAGCCACGGATAACTATCTTATCTTCAGAAGACTGCTCAAGCGCTGGCTCTTTCCTACATGACCACCACACTCAAACACAAATATACAGCATATGCCTGTGCATGTAAATATGTATAATTTGATTATATGTATGTATGTAGATGTGTGCATTTCTTTGAACAAAATATATACTGCTTATGGTTTAAAAATATATAGATATTCTTTAGAACTGCTTAACAAATGTGTATATTACTTATGGTTGCAAATACTGTATATATACATATATATATATTTATGCATTATTTTATGCTTAACATGTATATAGGTCACCGCATAGTTTTCACATAAGTTATTTGATTAGATGCTTGTGGGTCTCTGTTTATTTTATTCATCTATCACAATATGTAAATAATATATTAACAATTGTATATATAAGTGATTCACTATTGAAATATTAAGGAAAGCATAAAATAAAAGAAAAAAAGAAAATATATAAAAATTAGCTGTTAAGTACAGCAACACCTGAACATCTGAATTTTAAACTATCTACCCATACTTGCATGTGTGGAACTTTACGCAATCCAATTTGACATCTCTTTATTATTTTCCTTTATACATGTGTATCCTTTCTATGTAGTTATGTATCTATTTATTTTATTACTTTGCTCCTACTGTAGAAAGGAAGAAAAAAATACCTCTCTAAATATAGCCTCTCCCTCCTCTCTCTGACTCATTCCAAACCTCATATACTACTATGATCTCCCTAATTTCCTTTCTTGACTCTTCCCTCCTCTATCAAGACCAATAAGCCTAATATATAAAAAAAAAAAAGCCTTTAAACTGAAGAGATTGCGTTCATCACTAAGGGCCAGATGTACGACCCTATTTTGCATGCGCAAACGGGTTTGCGACCTGTTTGCACATGCAAAATCTAATAGGGCCATGTACAATCACTATTTAGTGAGTCACAATTGTTTTGCGACTCACTAAGTAGGAATTGCGAGTCGCTATTAGGAAGGGGCGTTCCAAGGGCGTCCCTTCCTACTAGCGAGTCAGAGGCCTATGTAAGAATGTTTTGCAACCGCAATTGCGGTCGCAAAACACTTGCAATTTGCCGCCCTCTTCAAGAGGGTGGTAAAGCACTTGCAAATGGGAAGGGGTCCCCTTCTCCTTTGCGAATGCAGGGGAAAATATTTTTTAGGGGCAGGCAGCGGTCCCAGGGACCACTACCTGCCCTTAAAATATGAAACGAAAACGTTTCATTTTTCTTTTTTTAAATGCATCCTATTTTCCTCTAAGGAAAACGGGCTGCATTTTAAAAAAAAACTGCTTTATTTAAAAGCAGTCCCAGACATGGAGGTCAGCTGAGCCCAGCAGGCCACCATACCTGGGAGGGCCAGCCGTTCCCAATGGGGTCGCAAATTCCGAGTGCCTCATTAATATTCATGAGGCATGCAATTTACGACCCCTTTGGGAATCGCAAGCAGTGTCTGAGACACTGTTGTACATTGTGATTTGCGACTCGCAATTTGTCGCAAATTGCGAGTCGCAAATCACAATGGTCGTACATCTGGCCCTTGGACTACTAGGGTAAAGAGAGAGAGTGGCCTTTTACATGAAACCACTCTTTCAGATGGCAGATGTGCATAGTAGGGTATGGGGAGAGACTGACCTATCCAATGAAACCTTTCAGATGACGTGTGTGTGTAGTAGGGTGTGTGGATGGACTAACCTCTCCACAAACACTCCTCCACAGAGTAATAAGCATTTGTAGTGGTGTGTGGGGAGGGACTAGCCTCACTGCCTAGACCTCTCTCAAGGATAACAGGTGTGCATAGTAGGGTATAGGGAGGGACTGGCCTCTCTGCTGAGACCTTTCTCTCAGATGACAGGTGGGCATAGTAGGGTGTGTGGAGGGACTGCCCTCTCCACTGAGACCCATCTCTTGGATGATGGGTGTGCATAGTATGGTATAAGGAAGGACTAGCCTCTTCGTTGAGAGCTTTCTCTCACATGATGGGTGAGCATAGTGGGTGTGTGGAAGGGCTAACCTTTCCACTGACACCCCTCCCCAGGGTGATAAGCAGTTGTTGTAGTCAGTGGGGAGGGGCTAGCCTCACCACTGAAACCTCTCTCTTGGATGACGGCTGACCCCATAACCAAAGGCAGGAATTTAGGTATCCTGATTGACAATAAGCTGACTTTCAGAAACCAAACAAATACCATAGTCTCCTCCTCCTTCTTTACGATAAGGAAAATAAAGACAATCCATCCTTTTCTTCCAGCTAACACTAAAAGGACGGTTATCATGGCACTAGTGTTAACTAAGCTGGATTACTGCAACAGACTCTATATGAATATTCAAGCTCAACATCTAAATGCTGCCTTTAATATTACTACTGGGTATACCCAAATTTCAATACTTTTCCAAAGAAATCCACAAAATACATTGGCTTCCAGTAAAAAACTGCATCAAATTTAGGGCTCTCTGCATCACCTACAAAGCCTTGAATAACTCTGACCCTGATTTTCTGAAGTATCTCTTTAAATGGTACCAGCCCACCAGACTCCTGTGCTTTGCTGGGGCTAAGCTACTTGTTACACCCAGATTCCGCAAATCGAATTGGGGTGGAAGAAGTTTGGTCACTGGAACAGCTAAGCTGTGGAACCTTCTTCCCCCCATATCAGAGCCTTGCCCTCATTGATTTCCTTCAGGAAGGAGTTCAAAACTTGATTGTTTAAAAATTAATGTCCACTTTCAGTCGTGTTTATGGTAGCATCAGCGACACAACACCTTAGGATATATGAGCACTCTACAAATTTTGTTAACATAACACATAGTAGGGTGTTGGAAGGGACTGGCCTCTGCGCTAAATGTCTCTTTTGGATGACAGGTGTGCATATTAGGGTGTGCAGAGAGACTAGCCTCTCCACTGAGACCTCTATCTGGGATGACAGGTCTGCGTAGTAGGGTATGGGGAGGGACGGGCCTCTCTGCTAAGATGTTTCTCTTGGATGGTAGCTGTGAATAGTAGGATGTGGAGAGGAACTTGCCTCTGTGCTGAGACGTATCTCTTGGATGATAGATGTGCATTGTACAGTCTGGGATGGATTGGCCTGCATACTGAGATCTCTCTCTTGGATGACGACTGTGCGTAGTAGGGTGTGGACAGAGACAAGCCTCTCCAATTATACCTCTCTATGGGATGAAAGATGTGTGTGGTAGAATGTGGGGAGGGACGAGCCTCTCCGCAGATACCTCTTTCTCAGATGATTTGTATGCATAGTAGGGTGTGGGAAAGACTGGCCTCTCTGCTGAGACCTCTCTCTTGGATGACAAATGTGCATACTAGCATGTGGAGAGAGACTGACCTCTCTGCTGACACCTCTGTCTGGGCTGTTGGGTGTGCTTAGTACAGGGTGATAAGCTTGTGTAGTAGGATGTGGGAAGGGACTAGTCTCATGGCTGAAACGTCTCACTCTGATGACGGATGTTCATAGTAGGGTGTTGGAAGGGACTGACCTCTCGGCTGAGACATCTCTCTTTGATGGTGATTGTGCATAGTAGGGTGTGCAGAGAGACTAGCCTCTCCACTGAGACCTCTCTCTGGGATGACGGGTGTGCTTAGTAGGCTATGGGGAGGGACTGGCCTCTCAGCTGGGATGTCTCTCTTGGATGTAGGATATGTGTACTAGAAAATGGGAGCAAACTTCTCTCTTTGCTGAGATCTCTCTTTTGGATGACAGTTGTGAATAGTAGGACATAGAGAGGGACTGACCTATATGCTAAGACATATCTCTCGAATGACAGGTGTGCATAGTATGGTGTGGAGACGGACTGGCCTGCCCACTGAGATCTCTGATTTGGATGATGACTGTGCGTAGTGGGGTGTGGACAGAGATGAGCCACTTCTATGGCACCTCTCTCTGGGATGACTGGTGTGCCTAGTAGGGTATGGGGAGGGACTCGACTCTCCACTGAGACTTCTCTCTCAGATGACGGGTGTGCATAGTAGAGTGTGGGCAGGAACTTGCCTCTCCACTGAGACCTCTCTCTCAGATGACAAGTGTGCATAGTAGGGTGTTAGGTAGGTACTAGCCTGTCCACTGAGACCTCTCCCTTACATGATGAGTGTGCATACTAGGGTCTGAAGAGAGACTGGCCTCTCCACTGACTCCTTTCTCTTGGCTGTCCGGTGTGCTTAGTAGGGTGTATGGAGGGACTAACCTGTCCACCAACACCCCTCCATATAAATCTATATCTATCTATCTATCTATCTATCTATCTATCTGTCTGTCTGTCTGTCTGTCTGTCTGTCTGTCTGTATGGATAGATAGATAGATAGATAGATAGATAGATAGATAGATAGATAGATAGATAGATAGATAGATAGATAGATAGATAGATAGATAGATAGATAGATAGATAGATAGATAGATAGATAGATAGATAGATAGATAGATAGATAGATAGATAGATAGATAGATATTCACTGAAAAAACAATGGTTACAGGGGCGTTATAGTTAGGAAATGGGATAAAAAAACTTAGAAATTCACTGAAAAAAAAGCTTACAGAGACGTTATAGTTAGGCTCAGGTTTCAATTGTGAAAAACCAGTGAAATTCAGCAGTTATAGTTAGCTAAGCTAACTATAACCCACACTCCCACAATGTACTGGTTATGACCTCACCTATTACATCACTCATGACATGCTCAGTGACATCACTCATGACATCACTGATGATATCATTCTTTGACTGTGAGTTTAAAAAAAATGTTTGAGTGTTAATTATATTTACCAAGGTGCATTGTTGAACCAGTGGGTGTACGAGTGCCTGTATGAATGAATCAGTGGATGCATGACTGACTGTATAAGTGTGTGATTCGGTGTCTTTGTGAATGTATGAGTGAGTGACTGGTTGTGTGAATGTCTGTATCAGTCAGTCACTTGGTATCAAAGTGGCTTTATGGGTGTGTGAGTGGGTGGGTGAGTGGCTGATGCATGAGTGATTGGTTGTCTGAGTACCTGTATGGGTGTCTGAGTATCTGCGAGTGTGGGTGTGACTGCCTGTATGGGTGATTGAGTGGGTGAGTCAGTTAATGTATGGGTTAATGATTGTGTGTGTGAGAGGCTGTATGGGTGAGTCAGTGGATGTGTCAGTGGTATATGGGTGAGTAACTGGGAATGTGAAAGGCTGTAGAGGTGAGTGATGGAGTATACAAGTGACTGTATGGGTGAGGGAGTGAATGTGAGAGTGGCTGCATGGGTGAGTGTGTGCTTGTGTCAGTAACTGTATAGGTGAGTGAGTATGTGTTAGTATCTGTATGAGTAAGTATGTGGGTGTGTGTGTGTAACTGTATGGGTGAGTAAGTGGCTGTGTGATTGACTGTATGGGTGGGTGAATAGATGTGTGAGTAGCTCTTTGGGTGACTGACTCACTGTGTGAGTGGCTGTATGGGTATATGAGTTGATATGTCAGTAACTGTATTAGTGAGTGAGTGGGTGTATAAGTGGCTATATAGGTGAGTGGATGTGTGTAGATTTATGAATCAGTGAGTGAGTGTGCAAGTACTGGTATGGGTCTGTGAATGGGTTTGTGAATGATTGTGTAGAAGTGGGTGTATGAAAGGTTCTATGCAGTGTGAGTGCGTGCGTTAGTCATTTTCTGGATGATGTCATCATATATATATATGGGTATTTATAGTTAGGGGTAGTTAGAAGTAGGCACCTGTACACACATATCTTGCCACTTACCTGTGGTCTCAAGTTCCTGCTTGTTCCAGACTGATCCAGTGACGCCGCAGCTGCCCGGGTTTTCCCGACCGGGTTTTCCCACTTCCCATTCTACCCACCAACAAAAGCCCTGCCCACCCCAGGACCTACTTAATGCAGGCCACTGCACGACCACATCAGTAGGCACCTGTACACCTAGCTTGCCACTTGCCTGTCACCTCCAGTTCCTGCTTGTTCTAGACTGATCTAATGACACCACAGCTGCCCGGGTTTTCCTGCTGGGTTTTCCCACTCACTGTTCTTCCCACCAACAGAAGCCCCACCCACCCCAGGACCAACCTAATGCAGGCCACATCACGACCACGTAGCGGACGCTTGCAGCGGGCATGTGCTGGCGTGTCTAAGACAAGCCTGTCTGTGCCCGTCCGCACCTGGACCATGCCCAGCGCCATGACCTCTGGCCCTCCTGCCCCCTGAAGATACAACATCGCCGAGCTCTATACCCTCAACCCTGGATATCGCAACAAACCCACGCTCCATTGTAGGACCTTTCACCTGTACCCACTGCCACTTCATCTGCTACTGCACACACACCAACCCACCAACCAGCCCCACCCCAAACACACCACAGACAGCACTTGAACAAAAAAGCCAACTTGCATGCGCCCTTCTCAACTCACGCTCACTATGGAAGCATTTCAATGAATTATGGGACATCATCACCACCCTCACACTTGGCATAGTCTTCCTCACTGAAACCTGGCTCAACCCCACATCCACCCCAGACATTGAAAATCACTCACCAGGTCTACACCAATAAGCCAGGAGGAGGAACAGCCATCATCCACAAAGAGACTATACAGTGTACCACCACCACTGACAACTTCACCACCCCCATGGAACATCTCATCTTCAAGCTCCACACGGACGACAAGACAATCATCAGAGGCACCCTCGCATACCGGCCCCCAGGCCTGCACTCCAGCTTCTGCAACACCATCACAGACTTCATTAAGCACCTAGCCTTAGACTCCAAAAACTACATCTTCCTTGGCGGCATACATTTCCACATCGACAACCTCAATGACAAAAATACTGCACACCTCCTCGGCAGTATGACCAGCCTCGGATTGACCCAGATCATCCACAACCCTACACACACTGCAGGCCACACAATAGACCCAATTTTGACCTCCAGCAACTGTGTCAAGTACAGCCATGTCACAGAACTCACATGGACTGATCACTCCATTGTCCACTTCAGCATCTCCAGCCCCCGCACCTCCACCCCCAAGATGACCAACATCCCCCACCGGAGGTGGAATAAAATCTCAAAGACCAGCTGGGCAAACGCCCTCAACACCTCCAACCCTGCTACTGAAGGAAGTGGCCCTCTAGGGCCACTCGGGTTTTCTTACAACCACCTTCTATGCCTTCCCAAGAATGAAGAGTCGGTCAGACAGTAGAGAATACAAACGTACATTTTATTAGCAATACTCTGCAGAGGAGTCCATCATGACCTGCACCCTAAGATGTCTGCCGAGGGACTGACCCCCCAACAGTCCACACTGAGTAATCATCCCTCTCGAGAAGCCCCCAACCACGCCCACAATGGAAAACTACAGGCCTGGGCTGAACATGAACAAAGAGGCACAGTAGGATGAGCTAACACCTGCCAGATCGGTACATTTTATCAGGAATCCAAGGCCACGGTGCTGGGTCTCAGTATCTCCTAACGTGGGACCAGAAACTACACATTCGGATAAGTATGCAAGGGCAGAATGGCCCATTCATTAGTAAGTTGAGAAACAGCCTTGAACAGAAGAGAAAATAATAACGAAATACAGTGTTCTGCTGAGGCAAGCAATATGAGTAATGAGGCCTAACTCAGGCACAGTCTAAGCAGACTAATAAGGATTACGAAATGCAAAATGTAGTCGCACTCGCTAACTGAAGCCTGCGCATTACGGGGATAACTCAGTGGGTTGCATAACGTGAACCAAATTACATCTATTTAGCCACACATTGCTAACCTAATATAGCGTGAAACGAGTGCGTTGCAGGGATGGGAATTTGAAACCTAACACTACCACCACCAACCTCGAACAGGGAATGAAAAACTTCAATGTCTGGATCACCGATTGTACAGACAGCATCATCCCCATCAAGAGCAACATCCAGATAAAATCCTCTAAAAAGGCCAGCTGGAGCACCTAAAAACTCAGAACAGGAAACGAGACAGCAAACAGTTGGAGAGGAGATGGCGCACCAGCAAGGACACCTCTGACAGGGCAGCCTTCAAGACCTCCCTCAAGCTCTACCAACCGTCTGCTGAGGGCAACAAATAAGACAACCACTGCTGCATGCATCAAAACCAGCGACAGCAACACCAAGGAACTTTTCAACATCGTTAAGCAATTCTCAAACCCACCTGCCAGTGAAAACAACATCACACCCTCACAGGAGCTGTGCGACAACCTTGCCCACTTCTTCCACAATAAGATCGCAACCACATAAAGAAACTTCAAACTGCAACCCACACCTACAAACTTCCTCAACAGATTTCCACCATCGTAACCAACACCATAACTGACATGAACCACATACTGACCACCTGGAACATCCTCTCCACCCAGGAGACCATCTCCACCATGAAATCCATGAAATCTATCCACCTTGGAGCTCCCACAGACCCATGCCTTCACCACACCTTCAACCTCAGAAACCAATGGATCGGCCAGGAACTTACCACCATACTCAACACCTCTATCACCACTGCAACATTTCCTGATGCCTGGAAACACGCTGAAGTCAGACCACTTTTCAACAAGCCCTCCACCAACCCCTACAAACTCAAAAACTACCGGCCAATCTCCCTGCTCCCCTATTCCCAGCGAAGGTACTGGAAAAGATCATCAAGAATCAATTCATGACACATCTGGAGCAGAACCAGCTACTCAACGCTGCCCAATCCAGCTTACGCAGAAATCACAGCACCGAAACTGCCCTTATTGCAGCCACCAACAATATCTGAATATTCATCGGCTGAGAAGAAACAGCAGCTTTGATCCTCCTCGACCTCATGGCAGCCTTCGACACCGTATCCCACCACACACTGATTAAAAGACTCCACCACATCGCCATCCAAGGGCATGCACTCAGATAGTCCACCTCCCACCTTTCACCTTGAACCCAAGGAGATCACCTGTGGTGTCCCCCAGGGCTCATCCCTCAGCCCCACACTGTTCAACTCATATATGACCACGCTGACCAACACTGTCAGATCCCACGGTCTCAACATAATTTCCTATGCAGGCGACACCCAGCTCTTCCTCTTACTGACGGCCCCACCAGAACCAACTTCCAGGGATGCATGATAATTGTCTTCGACTGGAGGAAGAACAACTGCCTGCAGCTGAACACAGCAAGACGGAAGTACTGATCTTTGGCAACAGCAGCCACACAAGGAATGACTCCTAGTGGCCATCAGACCTTGGACCCACACCCACTCCCTCCAACCACGCCAGAAACCTCAGAATTATCATTGACAACAAGCTCACCATGAAATCACAGATCAACGCGTATCATCAGCCTGCTTCCTCACTCTGTGCATGCTACTTAAGATCTTCAAGTGACTACCCCTACACATGAACATATCATAACACAAGCCCTCACCACCATCCGACTGGACTATGACAATGCCCACTACGTAGGAATCGCTGCACACCTTCTACAGAGACATCAGACCATACAGAACGCCGCAGCCAGACTCATCATCGGCCTTTCCCCAATGAACCCACATCACACCACACCTCAGGAAACTCCACTGGCTCCCCGTACAGAAGAGATGCCAAATAAATCTCCCCTTTTTTTATTGCACGCTCAATTGTTTCTGTATATAGTGTACTGTCTTTATCACCAACCACCACATGTCACTTTTTTCACCACAGTCAATTATTTCATATTGCAATTGAAATTGTAAATTGCGACAGCCATGATTATCTGATTTTTTCTGAATACATTATTGAATTCTAATTTTGGTGAGTGTGTTATATATTCTTTTTTCAAATCGTTGATATGTGTTATAAGTAAGCTGTTGCTACTTACCTCAAGTAATTGTAAACCCCAACAGAACCAATTTTTACCTTAATAAGCCCCACTCACACAAGGCTCTACACAACCAAGGACCTGCCTACATTAACCACCACCTGAACTTCCACCAACCATCGAGAAGACTACTCCCTGCCTCCCTTTCACTTGCCCATACTCTCTGCCTCTGCTGAAGCAGAAGTGGAGTATACTCCTCCCACATCGCAGCAAAGACCTGGAACAGCCTCCTCACGCACCTTTCAAACCATCACCTCACTTCCGGAATTCTGAAAGGCCCTCAAGACCTGGCTGTTCGAATGATCCTCCGGGGCCTTCAAGCACTTGGATATCCTATTGGGTAATTAGCTGCGCTTTATAAATCCTGATTGATTGATTGAGGATCGTGTTTCCATAGGAAATGCATTTGTGTTACTAATAACATTGGCTCCATTTGACGAATCTCCACAAAACCTTCCAAAAAAGTGCTACTGTTTGACTAGTTTGTGCATGGCAAGTTTCAGGTTGATCCGTCAAGAGGGGGATGAGAAAAAGGGGGATCTCAAATCACATTTTAACCATTTATTTTTCCATAGAGACTTTAGACACTGCTACAGTCCTAACCGCTGATAGCATTTACACCAAATTTAACAGAAAGCTAGAACTTGGTCCAAAAAGAGTGCTTTTTGTGTTTGGTGTGAATCTGTTCAGTAGTTGCTGAGAAATTAAGATAACAAAAATTGTATATTTCATGCCGTGGAGCCAACAGACCTCAAAGCAAGATCTGATTGGCTGCCAGCAACTCAACCAGGAAGTGGTGGCAGCCATCTTAGGATTTGAAACTCAGTCCTGAGTCCTAAAAAAAGGTTAAAAAAAAGACACAAGGTGGCAGGATGGGAATACCCTGATCCCCCAGGTCTTATTCCCACCTAGGGCCAAAAACATTTTTTTCCAAAAGTTTGCGGTGAATTCACGGAGGATCCGCAGCAACATTTAAAAGGAAAAAGAAGCACGGTCTCCCTCGTTTCTTTTTCAATCCCCCCAGGGGGGGACGGGGACATATTTATGTTTTTTGGGGGAGGGGGTGCATGTGGCCCCCTTCCCCAGGCCAATTTTGTCCCCAGGGACACTATCCCTGAGGCACAAAATATTTTTAGGGTGGGCATGAATCCCCTCTCCGCAGGCCATTTTCGGCCCTAGGGACCCCATCCCCAGGGGTCTGAAGGCTTTTTTAGGGGAAGGGGAATGCAGCACCCCTCATCAAGCCGTGCTCAGCCCTGGCGACCCCATATCCCCAGGCCCACAGTATTTGTGAAGGGGAGCGGGCCACATGGCCCCCTTCCCATGCCTTTAAAGTCCTGCAGGCCCCAACCCCCTGGGCCGTTAAACTAATTAGAAGGGGGGTCATGTGACTCCCCTCCCTGAGCCATTATTGGCCCCGGGATCCCATCCCCCAGACCGGCTCACATGCAGTGTCCTGGGGAGCACACCCCGGGACACATCGCTTTCCCTGATCACACCGGCGTGGGGAAACCTGTGTTTCCTCTGACCTGGCTGGATAGGGTCCCAAGGGCCTAATAAGTCTCAGTGAGGGTGAGGCACATGCCCCCTCCCCTTTAAATTGAATAAGGCCCTGCGGATGGGGTCCCCAGGGCCTAATGAGGCTTGAGGAGGGGGGCACTCTGGCACTCTCCCCATTAAAATATTTATGAATCTGGGTCCCCAGGGTCATTATGGGGTTGGGGAGGGGTCCATGCAGCCATGTCCTGTGGCCAACCCCTGCTGATCACAACCGAAGGCCCTGCACAGTGTGGGAATGGCTGCTTTTGGGGGGGTTGTCCACAGGGCCTGCCCACAGGCCAAGCCATGAAGCCAACTTCCTGCCCTGTGCGGTTGCGGGCTGGGTTTATATTTGATAATAAATATTACTTTACATTACAAAAAAACTAGAAATTTACTGAAAAAACCCAAGGTTAAAGTAACATTATAGTTAGGTGAAATGTTCAGTAACAACGTAAGGTTTCAAACTCTAAAAACCACTGAAATTCACAAGTTATGGTTATAGGTATCACAAATAACTGTAACTCTTGCCCTAAGGTAACTATAACTCGCGCCCCT
Source organism: Calotriton arnoldi (assembly GCA_963921515.1). Taxonomy (NCBI): domain Eukaryota; kingdom Metazoa; phylum Chordata; class Amphibia; order Caudata; family Salamandridae; genus Calotriton; species Calotriton arnoldi. Next base: position 751,708 of record CAWUFW010004298.1, read on the forward strand.
GTCATGCACAGTGACATGATCAATGATGTCTAAGAAGATGTCATGAGTGATGAATTATCTAGGGTAATTAGCAGTGCGTAGCGAGGGCACGAATTATAGTTATTTTAGGGCATAAGTTATAGTTACTTGAGTTAACTCTAACTATAACTGGTGAATTTCAGTGTTTTTTAGAGTTTAAAACTGAAAATTTCACCTTTGGTTTTTTCAGTGAATTTCAAGTTTTTTTTTAATGTAAAGTAATATTTAATTAGCAAACATCAATCCAACTCCTCCCTCTGGCCCTGCACTGTGGGGAGACTGGCTGCAGGGCCTGACCTGTGGCCAGGCCCTGTGGCCAACCCCCTACATGCAGCCAACCACACACTGTGCAGAGTGTTTGGTTGTGCATGGTTGGAGTTGCCACAGTGCCTGGCCTGTGGCCCCCCTCCCTGAAGATATTAAGGCCCTGAGGACCCCATCCCCATGGCTACTAATTGAAATTCAGGGAAGGTGGACATGCGGCCCCCTTCATGGGCTTATTTTGGCCCCGGGCGCCCATCCCTAGGGCCCAGCAAATATTTTGGGGAAGCAGGCATGTGACCTCCCTCACCGGTCTGTTTTTGGCCCCAGGGACCCCATCCCTGGGGCCCAGCACATTTTTTAGGCGAAGGGGGCATGGGAGCCACCTCCCCAGGCTGCTTTTGGTCCCCGGGGACCCCATACCCTGGGGGCCGCCAACATATTTAAGGGGATGGGGCACATGGCATGGCATGATTTTAGCTCCGGGACCCATGACATATGTGTGTGCCCCCCCATGACATATGTGGCTGGGCCCCTGGGGCCCAGCCACATATGTCAATGGGGGGGCACACACCCCCTCCCGAGCTGCTTTTGTCCCAGGGGACCCCCCGCTGCATATTTGAAGGGGCAGGGTGCATGTGCCCCCCTTACCGGGCCAAAATTTGCACGAGGATACCATCCCCTGGGACCCAGCTGCATCTGGAAAGAGGGAGGGAAGCACACAGCCCTTATCCCCCAGGGCCTGGCCAGCAAAGGGTGAGTGCCCACCGTGGGCACCCACCACACTTTCCTTAGGGGCCACGGGGGAGCTTCAAGGCCCTGTTGCCCCAGCTGGCACCCAACATCCAGCAGAAGCCAACATTGCTATCACCCACAGGGAGCAGCTTAAAATGCTGCTCCCTGCTGGTGGGAGCAATCTTTTCATCTATTTCCCTGCCCGCTTCACTGTGGGCAGGGAAACAGATGAAAAGTCCACTCCAGTGGGTGGGAGCGGACTTGGTGTTTGCTCCTTCTTGGCGCAAGATTTGAACACACTTTCCCTGCCGTCATCAGTGCGGGCAGGGGAACCGCTCTGTCCCAGGGTGGGCTCCCCGGGACATAGCCTGAGCCAGCCCTGGGGAATGGGGTCCCTAGGGCCATTAATGAATCAGAGAGAGGCTGCCACCATTTCCTAGTTGTGGTGATGGCAGCCAATTAGATCTCAGTTTGAGATATGTCGGGATCTGCGGAGCCTCCGAGTCCCTCAATATACCAACTTTTTTTCATTAATTGCTCAAAAACATCTGAACCGATTTACACCATAACACAAAAGGCACCCTTTCTGGACCTAAATCTAGCTTTCTTCCAAATTTGGTGTAAATTTGTTTAGCGGTTCAGGCTGTAGCTGTGTCTAAAGTTCCTATGGAAAATGAATGGGGAAAACGTGTTTTGGGATCCTCCTTTTTTCTCGCCCCTCGTTTGATGAATCACCCAGAAACTTTTCATGCGCAAACTAGGGAAAAAGAGCCCTTTTAAAAAGTTTCTTACGTCAAACAGTGCCAAAGTAATTTGCAGCGCAAAAAATGAATTTCCTATGGAAAAACGATCCTAACTATACCTATCCATAACTGAAAAACCTCTGAAATTCAGCAGTTATAATTTAGTCGAGTAACTACAACCCCTGTAATTCACTGCTTATGGCCTCACATTTTACATCACTCATGACTAGACCTGGGTGAAATTCAAATTATGCCAGAGTAATTTGCTTAATTGTGTTAATTTCATATTACGCTTGTTACATGAAATTTTCCTAAAATTATGCTATTATGCCACTTTGCATAATTATGCATCATTCACAGTAAACATTTTCCACAAAAAATGCTATTTGTGGAAAAATGTGCAAGAAACGCTTGTGAAAAAATAACAGAATGGAAGCAGCTGTTGTTGGTGGGACTTTGTTTAAATGCACCCTCACGCAAAAAATGTTTGCCCTATCTGTTTTGTTGGCTGTAGAACTCTGCACTTCATCCCTGCTAACCAGTAGTAAGGTGTCCTTGCTCCCTCTTTTTAACATGGTTGAATTGGTATACTCCTAATTGTCATATTTAACTTACCTATAAGTCCCATGTATATAGGGCGAAGTGTACCCAGGGCCTGGAAGTCAAATGTCGCCAGTGGACTGCAGCACCAATTGTGGCATCCACTACAATGGCATTGCAAGCATAGATTTAGGTCTGCTATTGTAGCCTGACTGTAGCAGTCTAGAAACTGCATTTTGACCTGTCAAAATAAACCCTTTTGAGAGGTCTAAACCACCCTTTTAAATATTAATTCTTTACCCCTACATAGACCTTGTAGCCTACAAGGCTGGGTGCATGATATTTAAATGCAGGACATGTAGAAATGTAATTAAACATGTACTTACATTGAGTAGCACCCAAAAGCTAGTTTGACTTTTGGAAGGCTAGTTGGCCCATAGAGAGACATTGGGAAGCAATATTAAAAATAAATTCTGTTATCTCAGGGTTGGGACCTGCTAGAAATATGATTCAACAGCTCTTTTTATTATTTATCAAAAGCCCAACTAAATGGTGAAGTTGTTTTATGATAGATATTAAGGAAAAGTAACTTTTCAAAAGTTGTCTTTTTCCTGTCTGAAACTACTAAAGGCTAATTTACATGAGCCTACCAACTGTCACCCAACTAGTGAATGGCCGTGAATGAAATTTGAAAATTTCTCATAGAACAAACACAAAAGCAGGTGTTTTTGTTCCACTGGCAGGATGAGCATATGAGTATTGCCCAGGAACTTAATTTACTTCAAAGGGGCCTCCCCTGTCCTAGGCAGATGTCAGAAGACACCTGGACATGTCCCTTTTTTTGTTCCCCTAGTCAGACAGGCCCCACACCCAGTGGGAGGGGAGCTCCCCCCACAACTGGTTTGGAGTGACCACAGAGGATGGACTACTCATTACTCTGGCCACACCTCTGGTTGGGCACACATGTTCTTCATAAGAACATAAGGGTTTCACCCTTTTGGACTTTAGGAGTGAGGAGCACTGTGGGATTGTTTGCAATAGGGCACAGGAACCAGTGCAAAAGTGGATAGGTTTACCCCGGGTAACTTTTACCCAATTGGTTAGGGAGAGGCCAGTAGTCACTTCATCGACAAGCTAGGTATAAATGTGGCACCCCCTGGTGCTCTCTTCACAACACTACTTGACCTCAGGAAGATCAGAAGAGTACTGAACTTGCTGCTCGAGACCTGAAAGTAGCCCTGAAGTACTGGGCATGCTCACTTTTGTACCCAGGAGAAAGACATGGAGTCCAATGGTCATAGGGTTGACCACCTACTCAAGCTACAAGCACACAACCGGCTACAAGAAGCCTATTTGACCAGTTCCAAATTTGACCTAACCTGGATACAAAATGCAATCAGAGGTGACAAAACAGAAACCCAGCACATCCCTGATTAATCCTTAGTGTAAAATGTAGGTACCGGTGCTCCTCTTTCCAGTACTCAGCAACTAAGTGCACCCCTGCAACCTTGTGCACTGAAAATCCATTAATCCAATTGGAAGAGAGCACACTCCAAAGTACAATGAGGTGACAAAGATTCAAGCATCCAATTGAAAGTTCTCCTCTATTTTTCCATCAAATATCAAGCAAATAACACACAATCAGCTAACGTGTTTCATTCTTTTAAACACTATAGAACTTCTTTAGGGCAAAAAAACAAGCATAATTTTCATTATGAGATCAACTATCCCATCTGTGTTTCTATTTTCACAATCTATTGATGAACAGTCACATGATAATGACACCCTCTCTCTTGCGTTATGTTGGTTACATCTCAAGGACTGTCCTGGACCATGATGTTGGCCTCTGCTGGGGTAAGTCCTGCCCCCCCCCCCCGGTGCTATTCCTAAGGCTCTGGTGTCCTTGGCTGTGCCTGGCTGGATTTCTGCTACCACACCTGAAGACCTCCTCCTTGGACATATTTTCAAATTCAATACAGGCAGGACCAAGACAAAGCTGCCAAACTGATCCAGCTGAGGCATACTGCTGAAAATTCAGATTTCGCCTGCTCTGATCTTCTCTGCAGCAAAAAATCAGATTCAGCAGGACCACATGGTGAAGGTATCGGGCCTGGTGGAGCCCTCTTCGGCTACAGCTTGCGGCCTTGCCCTACTAAAGGATTCTGAGCTCCGAAAAAGTGACTAAGTGCGAGTGAAGATATTTTGACTGGGTGAAGGCACCAAAAGTATTTGGCTGGCGAGATGACTTCTCTGGGTGCGAAATTCAAATTTCTCTTGCTCTGAGCTTTTCCCGCCAAAGCCAACAGCTTCACTGGGACTGTGTCCAACGGCTGTCCGACCTCGGCTACAGTTTACTGCCTTGCCACCCTGCAGATTTTGAACTTCCATTTTTGAGTCTTACGCTAAAACTGCTAACCAGGTCAAACCTGGTTTCTGTATCTGACATACTGATCATTGTGGTTGGCCACAAATCGCACCTAGGTCCCAGTCTACTGAGTCAATGTCCAAACTGAACTTTATGAAGGATTTTGAAAGTTTGGAGTTGAGGAAGAGGAAACAGAAATGGCATACAAATTGCAGAACTGCCGATAAGAGAATCATCCTAGTAGTTCACTACCAGTTTGAACAAAACCTGTGCCAGCTGTATACGGCTGTGCAACCCGCGTGACCTGCTAAACCAGCGGGCCATCACTTTTGAAGGATTCAAACATAGTAATTTTGGTAAAGAAAGATAAGTCTCCCCTGCTACCTGGCTCCTGTAGGCCTGTATCTCTGGTAAATTGCGATAGTAAGGTCAATGCAAAAGTACTGGCAAATAGACTGAGTAGAGTTATAACTCCTTTGTTTTCATGTAGAAAACACAGATTTATCCCTGAAAGGGGAATTGTGGATCATGGACGGAGGGTGGTTACGCTTTTTGACTTAGCAGCAACACAAAAGACACCACTCAGACTTATTTTATTATACGCTGAGAAAAGCCTTTGACCGAGTGGCATGGGATTATTTATGGTCAATTTTAGAAGGGATAGGCTTTGGGAATGGTTTCTTTCAAGCCATTAAGTGTTTAGATAAAACTCCTACTGCCAAGATACGGATAGATGGTCTTGAATCAGAGAAGACACTTATTTCCAGGGGGACAAGGCAAGGCTGTTCGTGCTTCCCATTATTATTTGCACTTTATATCAACCCAATTTGAATTCAATTGGAGAGGAGCAGGATTATCAAGCCGGTAATTTAAGATAGAATAGAATACAAGGTGTTTGCTTATGCCGATGACGTGGCAGTGACAACTCGAGACTTTGGGCCCGATTTCGATGTCAGGCAGAAAGCCATCCTACAGCTAGTCGGCGGCTTTTTACCCAACATTGATGGATTCCCTCCGACCACCGTATTATAATGCAGGTGGTCAGAGGGAAACAGGCGGGGGGATTCTGCTCCGCTTCTGATGGGCTCACAGAGCCCATTGTGGTGGCGGGTGTAATGATAATTCCATAATGACGGCAGAACCAGCCTCGGCTCCGCCGCCGGGATTATAATGTCGATTTCTGCCTGCCCTTTCATGGCGATCCACCCACCATGAAAAGGGAGGCAGAAAGTGACTTTGGGGGCCTCCATTATTGGGCCTGGTGGGCTCCTATGGTGCCCCCTCAACATTCCTGCATCATGTGGCAGGCACCGCCACATGGTGCAGTCACATACTCCCATTTCTCTATGGAAGTTTGTGCTGCAGCTGTAAACCGGCTGTAGCACAAGCTCCCATAGAGAAATGGGAGTTTGTGTGAATCCCTGCACCGTGTGGCAGGCAACTCACGGTGCCTGCCACATGGTGCAGTGATTCACAGGGGGTCACCACAGGTGCCCCCTCGGCCCCCAACTGGAGACTGCAGGGTGAAGGGCGCCCTGCCAGGGCCCCCAATGTCACTTTCTGACAGGCTTTCAATGTCGGAAAGCCCGAAATGGAAAGCCTTTTGGAATCCGACATTGTAATCCCAACGGCGAAAATGCGTCCATTGGAATTTCGTGCCGATCTCTGACTGTCCGAGGGGCTCCTTGAGCCCGTCAGAAGCCAGCCTGAATGACCAGCTGGTTTCAGTTTGGACCGCCTGCATTTTAATGCAGCGGTCGAAACTGAAACCATGATGAGGCTCGGAAAGCCTGCGACCCTCATCGTAATCGGGCCCTTAATGCTTTATAAAATCAATACAAAAAAATACAAAAAAGGTTTCTGCGCCCTGCAGTAGAAAACAGGCCCTTCCAAAAATGCATTACATGTTTATTTGTGAACAGGAAACATTTTTCGCTCAATATCTGCACTTTGTCTAACTGTACAAAAAACTTTTGGCACGAACGGTTGATTTACCTAAATGTTAAGCGTTAGACTAAAATCAGTCAAGAAATTTAATTCGGTAGAAGATAGCCACATTAGGAACCAAGAGCCCGATTCACAAAAGTAATCTGAGACAAAATCCTAACTTTACGACTTTCGGTATTAACAAAAGGCATTTAGGAGTAGTAAAGTTAGGATTCCTAACTTTACTACTAAACTCAGACAAAATCCTCACTTTATGACTTTCGGTATTCACAAAAGAAATTTAGGAGTAGTAAAGTTAGGATTCCTAACTTTACTACTCCTAAACTGAGACAAAATCCTAACTTTACGACTTTCGGTATTCGCAAAAGGCATTTAGGAGTAGTAAAGTTAGGAATCCTAACTTTACTACTCCTAAATGCCTTTTGTGAATAACAAAAGTCGTAAAGTTAGGATTTTGTCTCATATTACTTTTGTGAATCGGGCCCTTGGTTATTTGCTAGCAGCCTGGACAATCAGGCGCCGCTCATTCGACCCATGGGGACAAAGGTTTTTATCTCTGTATGTAGGTGCATGTTGTTTGGTTTGGACTCGAAATAACCTTATTGACTGATTTACCGATACTAAAACAGTTGCCCATTTAAGTAAAGGACTAACCAACAGTCCCCAACTACTAGAGAGAGTAAAAACCTGAATTCTGGTGCCAAATAAAAATAACAACCCATTGTACTTTACCTTTCTACTGCTACGAGAATCTCTAGCACAGGCAAGCCACCTCATCTCTAAATCTGTGTATGCTGACTGCAGGCTGCATATGGATGCCTGGGGAAGGGTTAGGTGAGTGGACACAGCACTATCCAGACCAACAGGACCCAGCACAGCCTCTGATGTTTTGGGAATAGGGATGGTGAAAGAGGCCAATGCAGCTGGTACACTAGGCACATAACATACACAGCACTAGAGATGCTTGCTCTAAAAGTTTCAGAGTGGGAAATTGTAGATCCCCCAACTGACACGGCCACTAACATCTAGCCAGTGACAGGTGTGGTAACAGATATGATGTCAGAATGCAAGCCACAAATGTGACTATAATTATTATTATTATTTTTGGGCCCGATTCACAAAAGTAATCTGAGACAAAATCCTAACTTTACGACTTTCGGTATTCACAAAGGCATTTAGGAGTAGTAAAGTTAGGATTTTGTCTTAAGTTTGTCTTAAGTATTTGATCTTAAGACAAAATCCTAACTTAAGTTTAACTTAAGTTTAACTTAAGTTAGGATTTTGTCTTAAGATCAAAACTTAAGACAAACTTAAAACAAAATCCTAACTTTACTACTCCTAAATGCCTTTTGTGAATACCGAAAGTCGTAAAGTTAGGATTTTGTCTCAGATTACTCTTGTGAATCGGGCCCATTATTATTATTATTTAGCTAGGTTCAATTAATTGCTAATTTTACCTGGTACCTGGGAGCTAAGGGAAGCAAGAAGTTGTCTTTGCCAGTTGGTATTTTTAGAAAGCGAGGTTCATCATTCTGTTTTGCATTGTTTCTTTTTTATGGAGCATCATACACATATTGGAATGAACACAATAAAATGTAGATGATCTCATAATGCTATATTTAAATAATGAGTAGAACATTGTGTATAAAAGCCACTGAGTGATCTGAATGCCTTCCTTTGAGATTGCACTTTATGCGCTAATAGTTTCTAATTCTTTGACTATTTCTCACTTCGAGCCTGTAACTGGTGTGCTACTTTCTTATGCTATGCCTATGTTACAATTATGGTATTTTTATAAATGAGTAAAAACAAGTTGGTTGATAAGTGAATGCTATTTCCTAGTAACAACTTTTTGTCGTTCCTTATTATTTTATAACATCTAAACCAAATTCAAATAATTAGTTTGCTTAAAATGGATCATGTGCAAATGAGTACTAAAGGCTGCATGTATTTATACTTGTCTTTTCTTTTCATGAAAAATACTTGGAAATTGCTCGTGAATGCAGATTTATAACTCTTGTACTTATCAACGATTTGGTATCTTAATTGTGTGGGTCTGGTTCCCCAACTATGGCCACCAGCGCCAGAACTATGCAGAAGTGAATTATCTCCCTCCACATATTGCTGAAATATGCTGAAACACTAGCTCTTAAGTATTCCTGAGCTGAACCTTGCCACATTGTGCTAAAGCTGCTACCAAAGACCATATGGCCATAAAAAGCCCAAATTGTTTCAACACATTAGGTAATGGGATCAACTATTATCATACTGCGCCACTCATTAAGCATGTGCCCACACTTTTCTGATCCCTGTGCACACCACTGTTTGCAAAGTAATCTCGATTACATGTTTTGTGGTAGTTACCAAATGCATTGCAATTTTCCCCATGTAAATTTTGGCAGGTGAAAGTTTTACTGGGGAACAATGCCTGTTAAGTAGTAAACACCAGAACAAGTGGTGTGTAAATGGCACAACTTGTAATAGGCGATAATTATCGCACCTTTTAAATTCCAATCCTTGTGCTATTGGATTTCAAAAGGTGTGATACACTCGTAATGAGGACCTAAGAATTTAGGGGCATATTAGCAAGGAATAGCGATATTTATCGCTAACCGCGCTTAGCGCAACTTTGGTTAACGCCGCCTATCGCTGGAAAATATCGCTGAGATAACACCCTATTAGTAAGGTTTATCTCCATAGCGATATTATTTCCAGCGATAGCGGCAAAAAGCGAGAATATCGCTGGAAAACCAGCGATATTCTCGCATTAACGCTAAGGTGGATTCAGCATTAGAATCCACCTCCTATACTTCAAACAGGTAAGTCGTCCTCACTAGCAGGTGTTAGAATATAGCGATAAACGCGCTTAGCGCGAATTATTATATCGCTTCGCCTGCCTTGCTAATAGGGGGTAGTGGGATTAGCGACTGTTTTCAGTCGCTTTTAGTAGGGAACGCCTTCCTTGCATGTCATTAGCGATAATTATCGCTGACATGCAAGGCGATGGTAAACGCGGCCTCTAATGCATGAAAGCTGTCGCTAACGCCTGTTAGTGACAGCTTGCTAATAGGGCGATAAAATTATCGCCGCTTTAGCGGCAAAAAGTGCAGCTAAAGCGGCGATAAAGCCCTTGATAATATGCCCCTTAATCTCAAGTGAGTGGTGTACATGATACCGGTGTTGCCGCACAATCAAAAGTTTATAATCAATAGTCCTGTGAGGTGATTGCATTGAAGATGCATTTGAGCCTGCTTAACTGCTTGCCATGTTACCGTCTGAAATGCTTGGGATGCCAATAATCACCGCATAGCTTGGTGGATGATGCTGCGGACTCGCTCATGGTTTACACCACTTGCACAATCAGAGGAAAAGAGGTTAATATATATTACACCATAGTTGGGTTGTCATTCTTTTCAGTGGTAAATGAAATGTGTCAAACCTCCATAACTGTACTAAGGTCCATATCTTGTACCTTTACATGTGGATTGAACCAAATTTCAGGGATGTAAGCATATATATTAGACATTATTTGGAGGGAAAACATTGACTGCTTTTAGATGGTTGGAGGGAATAATATGTTCACCTTACCTGAAGTCATTGTCAAGGTATAGTGATATATTTTATTTAGCGTAATGTTGTTAAATATTAAAACATAGTTTACATTCAGGTACCATTTTGATATAGTTTAACATGGCATTTACGGAATTGTTCAATTCTTTTCAGTATGTCTTCTTGAAACAGCAGCAGACCGTTTATAGTATCCAAAATAGTAACTTGATCATTTGCACTTATGTCTTTCAGATTCACCCGAGAACCTAACATTGAGTGTAATACATGAAAGCAGAACCGAAGATTCAGTGAAATTCAAAAGATGTCACACTGAAAGTTTCAACCATCTATAGCATTTCCAAGCCAAATGGATTTCTTACTTGCACTTTGACTTTTTTCAAACATGAACAGTGGGGTATCACTGAGGGAAAGAATATATTCCATAGAAATATGAACTCAAATGGTAGACTTTTCAATGGAGAATTATGAGAATAGTTCATTGGGCAAGGTTCCAGAAAGGAAATATTGGAACCTCCGATATGTGATTTGGAAAAACAATTATTTGTAACATTTAACACATTAATTTGAGAGAAAGATTCGCCCTTTGAGAAATAGATTGCTCCCTTCATCTGTATCAATGTTGTTGCAAGATATGAAGACTTCAGCAGTTCCAGCGAGAATCATGCCAACTGGAAAACAGATATGCTGCAAAGCAACTACTCAAACTTCGATATATATATATATACCTTCTTGGAGTACATTACTGAATCAAGAGCTTCCTTTCATTTCTACAGAATCTTCAAGAAAAAGTTGTATGGTGTGCGCAGTTTTTGTTTGTGCTAAGCAGGATTTTCTCCCCTTGTACAATACTAGCATGTTAGCTTTGCTTACATACCCATACTTTATACTTGATACAGTATATATATATATATATATATATGTGGTTCTAGCCTCTGCCCAGAGTCTATTTTTAGCTCCATAAAGACAATTAGCATATAAGAGGAAAATACACATTTCCAGTGAACTGCCATCTGTTACAAGTTTCTTTGGTCCAGTTTTGTTAGCCTTTTTCCTCCCTTTGTAATACAGCTGTAAATACAATGTCTTCAAACTTTGTACATATGGAATAGTATGCCGCAATCCTCATTGCTATCACCAGAGCCCCGCTCTTTTATCTTGGAAGTCCATCTGGAAGGGTAGAAGCCTCTTTGCTCTTTAAGTTTTTTCCAATGGTTAGTTAGGATGAATCCAGATTTTATGGACTATCTGACTCCACCCAGCATCTTCATGTCGCTGCAAGCTAGAGATAAGTTATGGTATTCGTTGAAATTTCGATATTTATAATCCTGACTGGGAGCATTAAAGTGTTTAATTTGTACATTTTGTCAATTTTCCTCAAGCTTCAATTATTTAACTATTTTTTGGTTTGCAGGATTTGTAGATGGCACAGTTTCACCAGGCAAACACTAGTCAATGAACAAAAGGCAACTGGAGCTCTTTCGTTCAGAGGCAGAAATTGGACAAATTGGGATTAGGTGCAATATGGAGGATTCAACCACAAGACTTGACATCTAATAGCAGTGGGAAAAAAGTCGACCAACCTTGTAGCAAACTACTCAAACACTCACATGCACATGAATCCCAAACTATCTGAAACGAAATAATTGGCATTTATGAGCAAAATCCAATTTACTGTAAATGTGGCTTGGCGTATTCCTCATTGTAGATAAGTTTGATGATTAAGTTTACAAGGGTCATAACTGCTGAGATCAAGTAAGTTAAACACAGTGCATTGTGTTGCTTAGGAAAACATAAGGGCTCACTTAGAGGCCTGTGAAAAAACATCTTTTGAAAAATCATTTATTCCAGAGTATACACTGCCATATTTTTAACCTTACAAAAATATAAAACCATAAAAATGTTGACCTCAATGTATTTCATATATATAGCTAAACTCGATAGTACCTATTTTAGGCAACAGTTCATTGGCTATTCTAACTCCAAGCGCAATATATTTATTTATTTTAGTTACACAAATATTTATTAGAAGTAATAACGCAGCACATAGATAATGGGCACAAGGTGCTTTACATACTTTGCAGAAGCAACAGTTTAGGTTTTGATTAATTGAGTCGATATATGAATCTGAATGGTGGGACAGACATGCCTAATACAATATCCCATTGCTAGCTAAAGGAACAAAATATACATGTTTACATAAGTGTGTTTTGTTATCCGTCGTGTATTTCATATTGCAGCACATGTGTTTTCAGTCTAATTTTGAACTCTTAAAGTGAGTGAGTGGCCTAAAATGTCAGGTAAGAAGTTCAAAAGAAACTGATCTAACAGATACAAAGCCCAGAATTGGAGGACGCACCAGGTGATATAGGTTTTGCCACAAAATTGGGAATGGCTTTACCTTAATTTTCAAGTTGCTATGTAGAATGATAGGGTGTTAGAGATAGTGAGGGACAAGGCTGTGTACTGGTTTGATTAGTGTGTTTTGTAAGACCCTGTTGTTAATGGTGAGCACAACTGCCTGCTGGTGATTTGCAGGTGTGTGCGGGTGTGTGGATGTGCCTTAAATAAGTTGTATAGAGTCCAGGAGCAAAATTTAGAACCTTGTCAAGTTTTAGAAATACACAATGGGGAGACCTACCAAAAGACTATAAAAAAAGTCCAATCTACTAAATACCAAAAATTGATCAGTGTTTTGGCTGAATTCAATTTTATGAATTAGTGGATCGTAAATGAAACTATGTGACTGTGGCAGTGTTGGTGAGGAAGGCTTCCATCTGCATCGATGGTCTGAAGTGAACCCTGAGTTTTGTTGCCAATGTGATCAATTTCAGAGAGTCTGGAGGAGGGGCAACATGGTGTATTTTCTAAGAGGGTTTGGAGTAGAGGATGGAAGGTGTAGGATTTAAGTTTCATTAGAGTTCAGTATGAGTGACCAAACGGCCATGCAGTGTCCGACGGATGTGAGCCAGTCTGAGATGCATGACTTTAGATAGTGTGTGGAAGTTGGAAAGAACATGAGTTGGGTATGATCAGTGTATGAGTGATACAAGAAGCCAAGAGAAAAGATGAATTGATCAAGAGAGCTGGTGCATAGTGAGAAAAGAAGAGGGCTAAGGGCAAGCATTTTGGGGCGCCCTTTAGGAGCGATTTGGGTGTGCAAGGCTTAGAGTCCAAAAGCAACTGTGTGAGAGCCATTAGATAGGTGAAGGAGAACCAGTTGTGTGTCAGGCATGTGGTACCTACTGACTCTAAAGAGAAGACTAGCCTACGGTGATCATTAGTGTCAAAAGTGCAGGATGGGTTAAAGACTAAAAGGATGGAACAGAGTCCTTTGTAATGTGTAGTTGTGATGAAGTTAGGTATGTGTGTGAGTGCTGTTTCCAAGGGCTAAGTGGCATGAAACCCTGAGTGAAAAGGGTTGAGTATGTTGTTTGAAGAGAGAGACAATGTGAGGTGATTGAATACCAATCTTTCCAAAATAAAAATAAAAAAGGGAAGTCGAGATACTCGGCAATAGTTGGCATGTGTATGATAGTAGATGATAGTGAATTTATTTTCAGGGAGATATTTAGTTAAGGCCATGGTCTGATGTTTTTCGCAAAATGTGCTTTTACTTTCTATTGTGTTTTTTACTTGTCACCAGGTACACTGGGTTTTGGGGGGTCATCCATTTTAAATTATATATTGCATACAGTGAAGTTTGAACGCTGAAATTAATCATATGGCAAAGGCTCAGAGGGTAGTTTGAAACTAGATATGGGTGTAAAGCTACTCACTATTCAAAATTAGCTGAAACATTTTGTAATGGTTTTGGAAATTATAGTTATTTATTGAAACATTAACATTATGAAAAAGAAAGGAAAGCACACAAAGGATGGGGCAACGTTTCCATATTTCTCGAATCATTTTTCTCTTCCCTTTTACTTATTATAATTGGAAAAGAAGAAAGTATTACATGAACGATTCATGACAAAATGAGGTCATTTTAAATGCATTAGTTCACAACCAGGTTCCTCTAGAAACCTCCACTATGGTATATGTATGTTGTTATTTTTGAGGTGTCGCTAGTGTACACAAAAATAACAATATGTATGAATGAGCAGAAAGCCCATGGGATAATTTCTAAAACACAATTAATACATTAATGTATTTCTCAAGGTCATTTGGTGTCGTGAACATCCGCTGCTTTCTTAAAACATGACATTTACATCTCAAACTTAAAATGTTTACACAATTGTCCAATGCTTTCTTGTAAACGCGCAAACACTGCAAAATGATTTGCATGCACGAAATTCAGGCTTTACACCACCTCACACCAGGGGCGTAGCTTGGTCAGTAAAATGGTGGTGGGGCGGGTGAGCTTCAGATTTTCCGACAATCAGGATTGCATATCCTTTTTAAGTACATTATACGGCAAGTACAGTACATGCGAGGGGCCTAAAGGGCAGTGGAAAGGGAGAGGAATGTGACACACAATATTTTGTAAAATAACCAATATTTTTGAGGACTTTCAAAACAGAGAGTGGCAGAGTGTGTTTTTTTTTGTATGTATGTAAAAATTACTGGTGAAATCCGACTGGCATCTCACAACACCCGACTGAAAGCACCTGTAACCAACTATGTATCAGAAAATGCATTTATTAGGTGGGGTGTAACACCCCAAACAGGCAGGTGTTCCCTATTAATGTCTAGGTGTTGTGTAATTGGCAGCTGCCAGACTCAGGAAGCTATAAATGATAGGAAGCTATTATCACAGGAGTGTCACAAAGTGCCGTGTTATGCTCAGTGCACAACATGTGCACAGCCATGCTCACAGAACTCAGACAACAAAAAAGCTCCCTTGCCCACTAGATGATATGCAGCAAGCAATGGTTGAATGATATGTACACTCATATTGCAGTGGTCGCTCACTATCGGAATTCTAGCATATACTAAAATAGAAATGAGCTGAACTCACTGTATGTGCATATAATGACAAATAAAAATCATCTCATCACATGCTTTATTTCATGACAAGCAGATAGTAAAGATGATGTATATGTTTAGAGCATTGTGATCTATATTTGTGGGCCTAACTTAGAACCGGATGTCCAATAGAACAGTGTGCACATCGTGGTATAGTGCACCCTACAAAGTTACCGTCTAGCCTAGAGTTCCACCCTACATATATACAAATATAATACACGTAATTCTGCAATCCCTGTATAAAAACCTGTCTCTAATTTCTTTATAATGGGGACTTGTGACGCACGAAGTCGCCTATTAGAAAGAAATGACATCAGAACTCAACTGTAATAGTTTATTACAGTTGAGTTCTGACATCATAATCCCTGCTGCCAGAGCCAGCAGCCGGGAGAATGGCAGGTCACTCACGAGCATAACTAAAGCAACTGTTTAAGGAACAAAACGAAACAATGTGTTTCCTTCATCTCTCTGTTTTTCTAGCTGTCTAGTAAAAAGCAGAAAGGAGATATTTATTGCAACCTGTTTATGTTTTACACTCCTTAGGCAACTGTAGTTAAGTTAGAATCTTTCTGCATGTTTATACACATTCCAACATACTGCGCCTAGTCTTTAAAAAAGCTGACTTGTATTTAACTGATATATCTAATATCGTTTTGCAAAAATATCTAACAGCTTTTTATGTTTATTTTTGCACTAGAGATTCTATTTTAATCTTCATGTTTTCAAACATGCGCTGTCTTTTGTATGAAAGACCTATGAAACAAGAATTTTAGCTTTGTGGGAAAGGTGATGGAATGACTATGATTTAGAAGGACTAAAGTACCCCCAGCCATACATGATAAGGCTATTGCTAGTTGTAATGGAGTTCCATAACCTAATGCAGGAAATCAGCCTTCTGTATCATTCCTCTATGTGGTCATGGAACGGATAGTGTAGTGTAGCTCCTATTTCCCTAATAGGCTCTGCGCATTGGAATAATATATCCTATAGGTTTGACATAGGACTAAGGTCAGTATGTCCCTATCGAGTATATTAAACTTAATTACTTGTGCCAGCTAGCTCAGAGGCCACTAGAAACTCCTTGGATAACAAGAAGGGAGTAGTTTCTGGCAGCCGCAAAACATGACCACTTTGTTTCCCTTTAGAATCAGAACGTGTCCCAGAGTCGTGGAAACAATAGATAACTATTTCACTCAGCTCAATCGTGCATACTTAGTTTTCTCCAAAGTTACACAGAAAGAACAGATGGGCGTTTCAATAAAAGATTTATTGAACAGTCTTGTTTCTGGTGTAAGTAAAATGTGCTGTGACGATCACAAGACAGTATGCAAGATAAATAATGTACAGTGTGAGCAGTAGAAATAAATAATACTGCGATAGCATTATCTTTTAGTATATATGCATTTACATAAATAACACAGACTAAAAATGCGAGTACTCATACGATGCGTTTCTAAGCTAGTTCTACCCCAAAGTGCCTAACCCAACCTAGGTGTAGGAAGAGGGAAGAAGTAGGTGAAGTATTCCTTACTATGGTATACTAAGAGTATATTAAGCCTAGTATGCCTAGTATGCCAAGAGTCCCTCTAGGTTCTAGTCAGCTCCATACCTGAAGAATGAGAGAGGTAGGAATCTCTTTGCCAGACTCGAACTCCAACACCCCGCAAGGGAAGTCAGATCACTGGAAGCTGGACTCTCTGCGTGCAGGGATGACAGCGTCTTCTCAGTGCGTCAGGCCGGGAAACGGGCTCCTCTGAAGTCGAGGTCTCCTCTGATTTACAGGGGCTAGGGAAGGTATATTTATACCTGAGAAGCACCTAAGAATGTTAGTATTGACGTGAGTCGGACAGCGGAAGACGTCATGAATGAACCCCTAAGGAATAATGGTTCATGCATAATATATGAGTCCTTGAAGAAATCAATAGTCCTGGGCTAGGGAAACTCCCGCAGCCTAAGGGTCTGTTCTTCATGAACTCGTTGTGACGTTAGGGTGGACGGATGTCAGAGACCATGCCTGTATTTGGAATGCACGATTTAATGCCTAAATAAGGGCTGGGATTTTATGCCTATATAAGGGCAGGGCGAATTGTGCCTATATAAGGACATGATACTGGAAAGCCAGTTTATGGACACCCTAAGAGGAATACAACACCCACTCCACTTTCGTGTGTACGATAATACTAAAATTCTAAACATTTAAAATGCTAAACATTAAATGGAGTACCGCATATTTAAAAAATATTTCTTAAAAGCATTTAAAAAACATAGTAAAAAATGCAAAAGGTACTGTACATTTGAAGCATTGCTTTTCATTTCAGGCATATATTTAAAAACAAAAATGCAATAGGAATGAAAGAAGCAGTAATAATTACATGTGACAAAAAAATGATCGATAAGTTTTTTTTTTTTTAAATCAAAGTCATTTCATGTCTTGAAAATTAATGAACTGTTTTAGACACACAAGAGGACTAAGTGTCCGTGGAAGTACCGTGAAGTCTGTACTATAAGGCTAGTTCTACTTTAAACAGATTGAAGTGCCATTTTCGTTCGAAAAATGGGAAAAAGTTCAATTTTGGTTGAGTTCCAAGCTGTTTTGATAAATGAAGGCCAAATTGTTACTGCATCTCTGGAACACTGTATGCTGAATCAGAGTCAGTTTACGGGTCTGGTGTAAACATGAGATCATCTATTTCTATAGACAAAACATCGTCCACTGTAGTTGGTGTCAGTTGGAACACCTCGTGTAGCAGATTAATTGCACAGAGATGAGAGGCTTCGCTTCCAGCATAGGGTGCCGCAGCAAAGTTCGCGTCCGTTGTTACCTGTGTGCCTGTAGATCTTTCTCGTACCTCAGCAGCAGCCGGAAGCGTCTGTGAGATCTCAATGAATGCTGACATCAGGATTGGTAGCCTCTGGGGACAACACAGAGCATGGGCCGTTATCGGGACCAGCAGAGTATCGACATCCGTTGGCGTTGCTGATGGAAATGTTAGACATGTGTCCAACACGCATTCTTCACCGCATAGCAGGCATCGTAGAACAGGTAAGATGCAATCTTGCCAGATTGGTCTGAATGACAGGAACCAAGTTGTATTAAGGTCCCGTAGACGAGTCATGCCCAAAAGCTGTACTATTCGCTCACAACACTTTCGTTCAAGGAGAGCTTTCTCCATTTTGCTCGGAGTGATGTCTGCGAATAGGCTGGCCATAGTGCAATAGCAGGAAGAGAAATAGAATTCCGGCAACAAGTGCTAGAATTAATGGTATGCCACCAAACACCGAATGTGCAAAGTTCGGGATGATTCCTAGTATTGCCTGGAAAGGTGCTAACAGACCGTAGCAGATGCTCTTAAATACATGTACAATTCCGGTTGTATCAGACATGTAAAAAATACGTCCTATCATTTCCACGAAATGTATAGGGCAGTTTGTACGTATTAAAGTCTGTATCTCAGCCGAAGTCCTTGCTACTTGTAGATCATAGGTTTCTTTGGCCGAGGTCAAAGGCACTGTTTGCTGTAAAAGCATGGCTTTCATTCTGCTCAAAGTATCACATCTTATAAAAGAGACGTTCAGCGAAGGCCATAGAGGCGACTCCCTGACTGTGTCTATTGGGGCAAACAATACTTGCATACAGCAAGTGACCCTGGAGTTGACCGTTACTAGATATGGGATGCCTGGCAGCATGCCGCAGCAACTCTGATCATTCAACATGAGGTAACTCCCATTAGAAAGTTGTCCAAACGTTGGATTAATCACAGCAGCTGGTGTACCCTGCAGATGGCAAGACAAATTTGCCACAGAACCATTACAAGCCCAGTGTAAAGAAATGTCCTGACATATAAGTGAACCGCTCAGAAACACTTCACGATCCCCACTCCAACATCCATATGTATACGGTAAATCCCAAGATGTCTTAATGTATTCCTTACCCAACCTTTCATATTTACCTGCTTGCATTTGTCTGAGGCAATACTGAAACTGAAAAGTACTCACAGGTAATGTGATTTTGCCATGAATTAGCTGGTTTTTCTGCCACTGTGAATGGTAACTTTTCCAGTTTTTCAATACTCAGCACTGTATACTTTGCTCCTCTTTGTGCCAGTTCGATCTGTTTATCAGTCAGATTGTATTCTGCAAACAGAGCTGATGTATTAATGAAATATTAATTAATAAAGGCACATAGCCCGCTCGCAAAGATTGCAGCGTCCAGCTTAATAACACAATAGAACGTAATTGAGATTGGCCTTGTTGTAACATCGCCAAACCTTGTTCTAGTATGTCGATAGCAGAGGATACAATGCCATCCAATGAATATATTCTGGAGGACAAAGTTGTTAACCCATTGTCGACCACAGAGAGTGTTTTCTCTAAATTAATACGATCAAGTTCACGTATTCGTTCTGCGGCCTCCATCTGTGATACTTTCCATGCTTCATTATACGCAGCATAAATGCCGGCATATATGAAACGTTTTTGACGCGGTTTTCTTGGTCCAAGCAAGAATTCCCTAAGGTCTGCGTCCTTTTTAAGTAAGGTTAAGTGTTGTTTCACATCCTGTAGTGTAGATTTATGCAGCCAATCGAGGCATAATTTTCCTACACTGTATGTTGTTACTACCCCCGGATGTTGTCTTTGGACGTATCTTGGGTCTGGCCTATTAATAGTAAAGCCCTGAGTTTTATTCAGGAATCTTTCATGACAGTTATTCGTGTCTGTGGGCCAGATCAACCATTTTTCCAATCAGGATTAGATCTGTTGAGTTGTAGTATATTGTCAACTGTCACCACTGCCTGTGTATCGTTATCACTTGCAGGTGTTGGTACAGAAGGTGTGTTCATCTCCTTGATCTTGGCTAATCCAAGACAAGATGTTTGTTGGATGGTTTCATTCAAAAACATTATTTGTTCAGGGATGATACAGGCTCTAAATAAAGCTTCTATCCCCTGCACTTGCCAATCTTTAGTACCCCAGACAGTTTTGTGTCTATTGTGTCTTTCCAAAAGTCGAAACCCTGTCTAGACAGTTGGGCATTAAATAATGCAGAGTAAATCTGTTTTGTATTTGTTAACATAATTTTCATTCCTGTTTTGTTTACATTTTTATAGTAAAACATTTCTGGATCAGATGTATTGTAACCTGAAAAATATGGAAACTTGTTGGCAAATGTTTTTGAACTACCTTTAGGTGGTGTAGGACAATGTTC
This sequence comes from Calotriton arnoldi, assembly GCA_963921515.1. Taxonomy (NCBI): domain Eukaryota; kingdom Metazoa; phylum Chordata; class Amphibia; order Caudata; family Salamandridae; genus Calotriton; species Calotriton arnoldi. The sequence continues at coordinate 772,058 of CAWUFW010004298.1, forward strand.
CCATTGGTTAAACATAAACACATTTCTTGGATATGCAGATTTATGCAAATAATGATGACCATAGTGGTTATAACAATACAGTTGTTCATAGTCTGATGAACCCTCTAAATATTCATTTTTAGAAAATGCAGCAGATTTTTCTAGGTCAAACATTATGTCATTCACAGTCTCAAAGTCCCAATCATCTGAATAGGTACTGGACGTAATTAGATCACTTAGTGAAATTTTAAACAAATGTGGAATGTTCAATTCTTCCGACGGGCCGAAGATGTCAAAATCTGTTTTGTCCCACACTATACCATCCTGTATAGGAACAGCTGTGATGTTCACTGATGACAAGTCTCTTGCTTCACGATGGGAAGATTTATGAGGTTTCAAAAGTACGTTCACGCCTTTTCCTTCAGTATTCACATGGATGTATCTGGCACTTATGAGCACACTCACAGTTGTAACCAAAGCTAGCCAGAGCTGGAAAACAAAAAGTCCAGATGTAATCCAGAGTTCAATCCATGGAGAAACCAAATAAGTCTTTTTCAGAAAGTGAAGAAAGTCTTGTACTTGCTGCTTGAATTTCAATGATGCTGGCGTCGTTTCAGGTTCACTCGGATCTTCTGAGAACGTATCAAAGTTAATGAAATAGCCAGAAGCAGTTCTATCAATTGTTGGAATTGCATCAGGATTTGTAGAAATCACTGGAACCAGTTCATCACTTGCCACATTGGTGTAGACAGGTGTATTTGGACGAACTGTTACTTGGTGTTCAAGAGGGATGAGTTCCATAGCATTGTTGCTTAGTCCTCCATCTGTTACAGCTGAATTCTCGATTGTTATCAGTCTTTCAGTCTGAACCTCTTGGATAGTAGCGAGAGGAGTGCGTCTGCTACTAGGTCGGAGTCCACGAGGCCTACTATTTGGTATTGGCCACATACTGTGGTTTGATGAGGTCGATGGACACAAATCTTTTCTCCTTTCTTCCAGCAAGGGGCGGCAGAAGTACTGTTCTTGTTCCTTGAACTGCTAGGACAGGTACTGGTTGTCTGTAAGAAGGTCCAAATTCCTTCTTGTCCGCAATCTTTTCTCTGACTAGATCCCCAACTTTTGGAATCCAGACAGGCCTTGCTGGGTCCGCCGATTTTTCCCCAGTGGTGGTTGGCTGTAGGAATACGTTGCTTTGTTTCATTCTTAATTCATTGAGTTCCTGTAAAACAGCCAAACGATCTTTGATATCAAACGGTTTATTTTCCACCACTGTGCCTACGTGTTCAAGGTCTGGTACCCACATTCTTGTCCCAAATAGGACCTCATATGGAGTGACCCCCCCTAGAGAACTTCTTGGCAGATTGTTCAATGAGTGTTGGACCCCATTAAGGTGTTTGACCCACCCATCACCCGAACCTAATACCCTAGCTGTTATAGACTGCTTTATGTCCCGGTTTTTCCTTTCCACAACCGAATTTCCCTCAGGATGGAATGGAGAGGAGTACCGCAATGCAACGCCCAGACTGGCCATGGCTTCTTTGTAAGCCCGAGAGCTAAACGCAGGACCCTGGTCAGAATGTAGCGTGCCTATTGCGTATGTGCCGACAAAGACTCGCAAATCATTTATAACAGTTCGAGCGTCAGCCGAGCGCTGAGGCCATAACCATAGGAACCTTGATTCAGTATTTGTGGGAATGCCTTTGTCCAGTAGGACGCAGGCGCGTAGATAGTCTAATGCTGTCTAACAATGGTGTCTGTACTGGGTTGCCGCATTCGCAGCATGGTGTCTGGGGGCTCTCTCGCTGTAATTTACAGTCTAAGCAGTTGTTGATGAATATGTGAATTTCTGTATTCATCCCAGGCCACCAGTACATCTCTTTTAACTTCAAAATTGTTTTAGAGATCCCTTGATGTGACAGACCCTCCCCCAAATGTGTTTCATAAATCAAGGCTGCTCTATGTTCCATGTTTGGAATTACCCTATCCCCCACTCCAGGGATTCGAGCAAAAGGAACGTTGTTTGCATCAATTACATAAGAGTACTTGAGTGGAAACTTTTTGGGTAACGCTGCACTGCTGCCTTTGCTTGAAGCATTGACAGCCAACATTATCTCACCGTCTATTTTTGTTTTTGAATGAGTGATCGCAGCTACGGAAGCCGTCTGCACAGCCCCCTTTGCGGCTTCATCAGCCAATGAATTCCCTGCAATGTGAACGCCATCACGTTGATGACTCAGCGTGTGGATCACGTGAGCCTTTGGTAGTTCGTTTTTCAACTGAACTACTTGTTCCCAAAGCATTTTGTGCTTTATTGTGCCACCTTTCACATCTTTGAAACCATTTTCAAGCCAGTTTTGTATATAGTCATTATACGACTGAACACAGTAAAAGGAATCGCACACTATTAGTGTGGGGAATTCTCGATCTGTACTTTCAAGTGCCAGTTTGAATGCTTGTAGTTCAGCTCGCTGAGCTGTACAATCTCCTAAAGACTGAGTTTTTGTGACCATAGGTCTGAAGATGCCATTTCACATGCGACCTTTAACGATTGCACACGCTGCACTGTAAGCTTGCTTACTCCCTATTGCGGGCTGTGCGGATCCGTCAGTGTAAATTATGAATTCGTACTGATCGAGAGGCAGAATTTCAGTAGGCAGAGGACATTCTTGTTCATATTGCAGGAATGCTTGTGTTTTTAAATCTGGATCAAAAACATATTCAACATCTGTTGCAGCAAGAGAATTAACCCATTGTATCCATCTTGGATGTAATGCTTTAGCATTTGGAATGCTTGCTTTGGTGACCGCTTCTAAAGCTGGTACCGGGGTTACGACAATAATGCGTTTCCCTTGGGCTAAGGCTCTTTCTCTTGCTACAGCGGTTTGAACTGCTGTTAGAATTTTTTCAGTTGAACTGAAGCGCATTTCCGCTTGTGTGTACAAATGAGATTTGTATGCGATTGGTATTTTCTCACCCTCATTGAAGGTTAAGTAGGTGAATCCGCATTGACCCGAAATTATTCGGATCACCAAATTGCGTTGCCTCACGCGTGTTTGTAAGTGATTTGTTGCTAACATGTTAGTCTGGAGTGAACGCAAGATTTCTGTGTGTTCCTGTGTCCAGTTTCTGATCGAAAAATCAGGTTTGATTAATGCGTAGAGGGGTTTAACCCTTTCTGCGTAATTTAGAATGTATGTTCTTCCAAAATTTAGGAAACCCAGGATGGATTGTAAGTTTTTAGCGTTTTTGGAGGTTGGAGCAGCGCACATTTCTCTAGAAAGTTAGCTGCCAAGCTCTTGCCTTCACTTGAAAGCTCATATTCCAGAAATAGGACATTGAGATGGGCAATTCTGGACTTTTTAAAGTTGAACTTGTAGCCCTCAGAGGCGAAACCCAGTATAATGGTGCTCACCCTGTTCAAGTGTTTTCCAGGTCATCGTCTGTCAGATAGATGTCATCGACATAGGACAATGCCTCATTGTCATAAATTTGTAGTAACTCCGTTACCCTCGCTGAGAATAAACCTGGGCTGTTCTTGAACCCTTGTGGGAGTCGACAAAAGTGACGCTGGGTCCCCATTATGGAGAATGCTGTTAAGTACCTGCTTTCAGGTGCTATGTTTTGACAAAAGAAACCATTTGAGATGTCTAATGTGGTTTTATATTTTTTACGCACAATGTTATTCATTAATGCTGTGCTATGTGCATTTTGCCCTGCAAAAGTTTTAGAACAAGTGTTTAGGTGTCTGTAATCCAAAACTAGACGATATGTATTGTCTGGTTTGGAGACAGGAAACAAAGGATTGTTCATTGAGGAGGTGCATGTTTCAATCACCCCTTGATATTCAAGTTGATCTAAGATCTCCCTGACCTGTTTTTTAGCTTCTTGCTTTATTGGGTACTGCCGTTGTGCAGTTGGTTCATGTTTCAGATGTATTTTATGGTGAGGTGAGTCCTCATCCCATCCTACATGATGGCATATGTATATCTCAGATGCATTGGTATATGGTTGGAGAAGGCAGGCATAATAATGTCCTCGCCATGTGGGCACTCCCTGACAAATTGTGGTGGCCAGTCCTTTTCTGCTAGAAGTATGTCATAGCCCTTTGATAGTCTTTCCCAAAAAGTGCTTTCACCTGTCTAGGTTTGTCTCCCTCCATCCGGAGTGTTATTTCATATAACTTTTGTGGAGTACTAACCCTGGTGTCTACAGTCTCAACTGTGATGTACTCATTCAAGTCCACTATCTCCAGAAGTTCCTTCAGGTTCTGGCGAGCTATTGTGACTTCTGCTGCACTGTCCACCATTGTCTGAGCCCATTCTCCGTTCTTGAGTTGTGTTCTCAGTATTCTTGGCATGTCTGATCTTTAGACCTGCTACTTTCTTTTTGGAGAATTGAGGTTTTACTTTGGTCTTTGGAGCGTGTTTGTCGTCTTTCGATTTCACGCGTTCTTCTCTATGTTCTGATCGTCCTCTTCTTTCCGAAGTCTGTGATGAGATCTGAAAGGGACGAGAGGAACGTGTATCAGTATCTTGATCCCTGTCAGGTTTTCTCAAATTATCCCTATTCCTGAGGTTATACCTCCTTTCAGAGGGCTCCTTTTGAGGAGACCTACCTCGAGATTGAGAACGTTTCTCATTTGAATTTTGTTTATTAGTCTCCCACTTCTTTTTAGAAGATGTAGGAGTTTGTTTAATTGAGTCCTTCTCAGGACTTTCAGATAGCTTCGGCTTCACTCGTCTTCCACCCAAACTATCTCTGCCTAATTCTACATAAGATTGTCCAATTATTCTGGGTAGCTCTGTTTGATGTTCTGTAACATCAAATTCCCTTAATTTTTGGTGGATCGCCACTGCTGCTGCCTCCCCTTTAATATTAGATAATATTACTGTTGAGACCTGGTCGAAATTTTTCAGTAATTTCCTACCTAAATTCAGAGCAGGCTCTGCCCCGTATTCGTTTTGAATTTGTTTCAGGACATCAGGTATTACCGCAATTGACGGAATGCCTTGTGTTTTAGTATAGATGGCGATACAAAAGGGGATGATGGACGGAACGTTTGAGCCAATCAAACACTCACCCCCAGTCAACTGATCTGGGTTTAATCCATCATCATTCTTTAGCTCACTCCACCACCCCAGTTCAGACATGGCCATATGCAAATCAGTCTGACCCTGTGCCTCATGGGAACAGTCCAGCCCGAACTGCCAAGCCATGTCTTCCCTGGACCGGAAACAAGCATCCTAGGACCGGTTTCTGGCATTCCAGCCGTCATCAGCCAGGCTTGCTTGAATCCAGTGGCAAAGTGAGCAAGGGACCCACGTCTGGGCATACCCCGCCAACTTAGGGCGAACAAAGCGATACAAAGGGGATGATGGACGGAACGTTTGAGCCAATCAAACACTCACCCCCAGTCAACTGATCTGGGTTTAATCCATCATCATTCTTTAGCTCACTCCACCACCCCAGTTCAGACATGGCCATATGCAAATCAGTCTGACCCTGTGCCTCATGGGAACAGTCCAGCCCGAACTGCCAAGCCATGTCTTCCCTGGACCGGAAACAAGCATCCTAGGACCGGTTTCTGGCATTCCAGCCGTCATCAGCCAGGCTTGCTTGAATCCAGTGGCAAAGTGAGCAAGGGACCCACGTCTGGGCATACCCCGCCAACTTAGGGCGAACAAGCTGATACAAAGGGGATGATGGACGGAACGTTTGAGCCAATCAAACACTCACCCCCAGTCAACTGATCTGGGTTTAATCCATCATCATTCTTTAGCTCACTCCACCACCCCAGTTCAGACATGGCCATATGCAAATCAGTCTGACCCTGTGCCTCATGGGAACAGTCCAGCCCGAACTGCCAAGCCATGTCTTCCCTGGACCGGAAACAAGCATCCTAGGACCGGTTTCTGGCATTCCAGCCGTCATCAGCCAGGCTTGCTTGAATCCAGTGGCAAAGTGAGCAAGGACCCACGTCTGGGCATACCCGCCAACTTAGGGCGAACAAGCGATACAAAGGGGATGATGGACGGAACGTTTGAGCCAATCAAACACTCACCCCCAGTCAACTGATCTGGGTTTAATCCATCATCATTCTTTAGCTCACTCCACCACCCCAGTTCAGACATGGCCATATGCAAATCAGTCTGACCCTGTGCCTCATGGGAACAGTCCAGCCCGAACTGCCAAGCCATGTCTTCCCTGGACCGGAAACAAGCATCCTAGGACCGGTTTCTGGCATTCCAGCCGTCATCAGCCAGGCTTGCTTGAATCCAGTGGCAAAGTGTCAGACTGATTTGCATATGGCCATGTCTGAACTGGGGTGGTGGAGCTAGCTAAAGAATGATGATGGATTAAACCCAGATCAGTTGACTGGGGGTGAGTGTTTGATTGGCTCAAACGTTCCGTCCATCATCCCCTTTTGTATCGCTTTGTTCGCCCTAAGTTGGCGGGGGTATGCCGCAGACGTGGGTCCCTTGCTCACTTTGCCACTGGATTCAAGCAAGCCTGGCTGATGACGGCTGGAATGCCAGAAACCGGTCCTAGGATGCTTGTTTCCGGTCCAGGGAAGACATGGCTTGGCAGTTCGTGCTGGACTGTTCCCATGAGGCACAGGGTCAGACTGATTTGCATATGGCCATGTCTGAACTGGGGTGGTGGAGCGAGCTAAAGAATGATGATGGATTAAACCCAGATCAGTTGACTGGGGTGAGTGTTTGATTGGCTCAAACGTCTCCGTCCATCATCCCCTTTTGTATCGCTTTGTTCGCCCTAAGTTGGCGGGGTATGCCCAGACGTGGGTCACTTGCTCACTTTGCCACTGGATTCAAGCAAGCCTGGCTGATGACGGCTGGAATGCCAGAAACCGGTCCTAGGATGCTGTTTCGGTCCAGGGAAGACATGGCTTGGCAGTTCGTGCTGGACTGTTCCCATGAGGCACAGGGTCAGACTGATTTGCATATGGCCATGTCTGAACTGGGGTGGTGGAGCGAGCTAAAGAATGATGATGGATTAAACCCAGATCAGTTGACTGGGGGTGAGTGTTTGATTGGCTCAAACGTTCCGTCCATCATCCCCTTTTGTATAGTATAGATGGCAGCAAAGACTGAGCCCCAAGTGGTGCAGTCTTCCAGTTGTGGTGTGATCCCCATTGGTAAACTGATTGTCAGTATTCTGTGTTTCTCATACGGGCTAGTATTTGGAAATACTGCTTCGATTTGAGTAATTTTCTGAGCTATCCAGAATGGAATTTGCTCATGTTTTGTGGGCATTTTACCCATGACTGCGTATAGAGTCTGTGGTGTAATTTTTAGTGTATTCCCCTGTTGAGGAGTTTGATTTGGAATTGTTAATGGTTGCTGGACTGTAAAAGTCTGCATGACATATTGGACCAATTGTCTGTAAATTTTTATTAACTCTGTGATTTGAGTAAGTAGTTCCTCATTTGACATTTCTTCAATGTCAGGATGAGGTGTGTAGCCGGCTAGAATCGGCCATGTTGCTCCTGGTCTACCTAGTGGACCGAGCCTGGTAATGTTTTTGTGATGTTTTAGGGCGCCTTTAAACCAGAGCTGATGCTCCTGGTATGTTAATGGAATTTCTATATCCTCGAAAGGAATGTATTCCTCTGGTGGATCATCTTCTTTGTAGAAGTGAAACATGTGTGTTACTGAATTGGATTCAGGAAATATTACCCATGAATAGAATACCTCTGTCTGAAAGGATTCATGTGCCTCTATCACGAAAACTGCTCTACCGCCTCTTGGTGGTAGGCCATGTTTTATAAGTTTTAGAGTAATGGCTCTTCTTAAGTTTGGAGTGATGTCTATAACACCCTCCTCGGTTTCAATAAAACCTGTAAAGTTAAAAACTGCTGCTAGGGCTGGATCAGCCGCAGCTCCACCGTTTCCGGTCTCAATGTCGGAGCCAGGCATTTTGTTGTTTGAAAAATGTAGAACAAGTTTCAAGGAAACAAAGATTAAGTGCACAATATTTTGGAACACTGTATCCTTCAACGTTGAGCAAGCCAAACAGCTAATATATAGGGTACTGCCCTATGTAGCCTTGGTGGATACTTAACCCTGCCCACTCCAGACATCTTTTGGAGTATATGGGTAGGGGTCTCTGAGAGAAAAAGCACGGCTGAGTTACTCAGTATCTAACGTTGAATTACCACCTTACCAAACCGTTGGGCGCCATGTAGTGTAGCTCCTATTTCCCTAATAGGCTCTGCGCATTGGAATACTATATCCTATAGGTTTGACATAGGACTAAGGTCAGTATGTCCCTATCGAGTATATTAAACTTAGGGGCATATTAGCAAGACCCACGTTAAAATTATCGCTGTTTTAGCGGCAGGAAACTGCCGCTAAAACGGCGATAATGGGCTTGCTAATATGCGTTATGGGAATTCCAATAGAAGCCCAGGTTAGATGTCCTGCACATCTAACCTGGGCTTCTATTGGAATTCTATAACGCATATTAGCAAGCCCATTATCGCCGTTTTAGCGGCAGTTTCCTGCCGCTAAAACGGCGATAATTTTAATGTGGGTCTTGCTAATATGCCCCTGAATTACTTGTGCCAGCTAGCTCAGAGGCCACTAGAAACTCCTTGGATAACAAGAACGGAGTAGTTTCTGGCAGCCGCAAAACATGACCACTTTGTTTCCCTTTAGAATCAGAACGTGTCCCAGAGTCGTGGAAACAATAGATAACTATTTCACTCAGCTCAATCGTGCATACTTAGTTTTCTCCAAAGTTACACAGAAAGAACAGACGGGCGTTTCAATAAAAGATTTATTGAACAGTCTTGTTTCTGGTGTAAGTAAAATGTGCTGTGACGATCACAAGACAGTATGCGAGATAAATAATGTACAGTGTGAGCAGTAGAAATAAATAATACTGTGATAGCATTATCTTTTAGTATATATGCATTTACATAAATAACACAGACTAAAAATAAGAGTACTCATACGATGCGTTTCTAAGCTAGTTCTACCCCAAAGTCCCTAACCCAACCTAGGTGTAGGAAGAGGGAAGAAGTAGGTGAAGTATTCCTTACTATGGTATACTAAGAGTATATTAAGCCTAGTATGCCTAGTATGCCAAGAGTCCCTCTAGGTTCTAGTCAGCTCCATACCTGAAGAATGAGAGAGGTAGGAATCTCTTTGCCAGACTCGAACTCCAACACCCCGCATGGGGAAGTCAAATCACTGGAAGCTGGCCTCTCTGCGTGCAGGGATGACAGCGTCTTCTCAGTGCGTCAGGCTGGGAAACGGGCTCCTCTGAAGTCGAGGTCTCCTCTGATTTACAGGGGCTAGGGAAGGTATATTTATACCTGAGAAGTACCTAAGAATGTTAGTATTGACGTGAGTCGGACAGCGGAAGACGTCATGAATGAACCCCTAAGGAATAATGGTTCATGCATAATATATGAGTCCTTGAAGAAATCAATAGTCCTGGGCTAGGGAAACTCCTGCAGCCTAAGGGTCTGTTCTTCATGAACTCGTTGTGACGTTAGGGTGGACGGATGTCAGAGACCATGCCTGTATTTGGAGTGCACGGTTTAATGCCTAAATAAGGGCTGGGATTTTATGCCTATATAAGGGCAGGGCGAATTGTGCCTATATAAGGACATGATACTGGAAAGCCCGTTTATGGACACCCTAAGAGGAATACAACAATAGGCCACGTTACAACGCATGCATTTAGAACGCATGCCATTACAACGCGGTCATTACAACGACCGCGTTGCTACATCGCAGACCATTACAACGCAAGTCATTACAACGACTTGCTGTAGGGGGGCGCGGTGGATGTTGGAATAGTATAATTTACTTTTCCAACTCCAGTCTTTGCAACAGTAGGGAAGGTGTTGGATTTAAAATCCAACACCTTCTGCCCCCAACAGCAAGTCGTTGTAACGGCTTGCATTGTAATGGCATGCGATGTAACAACGCAGTCGTTGTAATGGCATGCGATGTGTAAACATTGTTGTAAACAATGTTTTCCTCATGGAACTCATCTGTGACTTGTAATACCCTTATAATTTACGTAAGGCAGGAATTTATCCCATGTACATACAAATACAAATAGGAGATGGTAAATTAGGCGCCTGTGCCTGGATTTTCCTCCCTTTGTTAACTCTACGACTGTAGGAGAGAGCGGATGCAACACAGTGCATCATAGTACTATGCTGTGATGAATAAGTATTCAGATTATTGAAGTCCAAAGGCTGTACTGTGAACAGGGAAATGTCCAAATGTTTTCTCCTGTCAAATGCACTAATCAGGGGCTCATGAGTTTGAAACCAGGTAAATTGAGACACCTAAATTGGCTATTAGTAATAACTGTTATTTATAGTACTTAGAACTGGAAGACGTGTCACTGGAAGCTATTAACAATGAATGACCAGGCAATAATTGGTTTACATAGTTCTATATACACAGTTGCAGAGCTGTTTCTGTGATTTATGTACTTATTCATCAGAGTATATAAATGATCTCTGTTGTGATTATTGCAGGTGTCCTGTCACATTTTTCATCAATTAGCACACATTTCATTAAGTTGTTCTGAGAATATGGGGAAAAAAAACTTGCCACCTCACATCTGTTGGAGACGGGAAACAGCACTAAGCATGTGGTCTGAACCATGCATGCCATTACAACGCAAGTGTTACCATGCTTGCCTTTACCACACATATGCCTTTACCACACTCATTCCTTTACCATGCATGCCTTTACAAAGATTTTTTGTTGCAAAGGCGGTTAAGGCATAATGCGTGATAAAGGCAGTCAGCGCTCTAGACTCGGAATGAATGGGCGGGGTGGGCGGGGTGGGAGGTGTTGGAGACTTGGAGGGAATTTCTGCTCAGACGAGATTGTGAGGAACAGGAAGAATCGTGATGCAGCTTGGTGAGTAGTTTTCTGGGCAGGATTGTGGTAGTTTTTAGGACTGGGCTTTAGGGCTCAGGGCAAGTGGTTGGGGCGGTTTTTAGGGCTGGGGCATTTTTAGGGTGTGGAGTCTGGTTTTAGGGCTCAGGGCTGGGGTGGGATAGTTTTCAAGGCTGGAGCCAGTTTTAGGGCTCAGGAAGGGGGTCGGGCAAGTTTATAGGATTGGGAGCCGGTTTTAAGGTTCTGGCTGGGGGGCTGGGGTGTTTTTAGGATGGAGTCAGGTAGATTTTAGGGTTGGGGGCTGGTTTTAATGCTCAGGGCGGTGGATGGGGTGTTTTTATGGCTTTCATTAAGTTACCTTTGAAAGGAAGAATATCCTTCTGTCTGAGATCATGTTGCATCTAATTGAGTATATGGCTCATACAACATAATCTATTTTCCTCAATATATTTACTGTTCTCTATTGATTTTAATGTTTTTAAAGTTATAGCATGCAAGTCACTATTTAATTACTATTTCACATATTTATAACATAGTATTTCACAGTGCAAAACCCCTTTTCAGGAAGAGAGCAGGCTGGTGCTCCATACTTCGGCTAGTAAGCAGTTAAGTTTTGGGGTTCCTGAGGGCTTGTCGTTCAGCCTCACATTATTTAACATCTATATGGCACCCCTTATCAAACTTATTGAATCTTTTGTGGTGGTTACTATCTCTTATGCCAAAGACACCCAGATACTCTTGACATTCAACTCCAAGTCAACTGACATAGGTTCCACCATTCAGTCCTGCCTAGCCAGTGCTTTGATCTGGCTACAAGACAGCCATTAACACTGCAATGTGGATAAAAACAAGATTCTTCTCTTTGGACCTGCAGAATAGCAGTGGCTGTATAATGGTTGGGGTAGGAAGTTTGCACCTCCTCCTGCTTCAGAAGCCAGAAATCTTGGGTCCAGGTTGGACAACAAGCTTGATTTTCACTCCCAGGTCACTTCAGTAGCTGAGGTTTGCTTTGGTATACAACGATCAATTAGAAAATGTTTAGGTCTCCTTCCTTTATCTGCTCTTAGGACAGCTACCAAAGCATTAATCACTGCCAGGATGGACGATGGGAATATACTCTATCTAGGGATCCAGGATAAATGAGTCAAGCGATTGTAAAATGTCCAAAATACGGCAGAATGCCAGATTTTGGGCATTCGTAGATGAGATGTGGTTACACGTTTACAAAAAACACTGACTTCCTATTAAGAAAATAGTAATTTTTAAGGCTCTGTTTTTTTGTGCATTTGCCCTTTTATCAACATGGCCTTCAATATCTGATTAATAGGATTCATCATTACCATCCCTCCCATCCATTTAGGTCTTCATCTGAAGTTAGAGTGCCCCGCTTCCAGTGTGCTAGATGCGGTGGATGTTCCTCTTCTGTGTTGGCGTGCAGAGAATGGAATGCACTGCCTCTTGCTTTGAAGAGCATCCCCCAAGAAATCCTTTTTAGGGAGGTCCTAGCAACTGTGAACTAAATTGGATTGATCGCCCAGACACTCTGTATATATTCAGGACGTCATCAAAATTTCAGCCAGAAAATAAACAGAAAAATAAAAACATTGGACTGGACTTCAGATTATTCCCTTAAACATGCATTTGTGCAGCTAAACATATTCTCTAAAATTTTCAACAACAGACCAAATCTGTAACATTCAAGCTCAATCATAGCATCCTTGTAACACCAACAATACCTTATCAAACTGGTGTTGTCTAGAAATGGCCTACTAGCATTCCCTAGTGATGTATTTCTGTTCTCTTCAGATCCACAGTAAGTCGTAAATAATAAATGAATGAGTGAATGAATGAATACTTTATTGTTTAAGATTACTTCAAATCATAACAATGTATCAAGTCCTCAATATATTGACAACATTAAAACTCGATTTCATCAAAAGAATATTACAATCTTAACATTATAAACAAGAACTATATATCAAAAGCATCATCTAAAAAACTCAAATGCATCTTTTCAGGTAGTGCATGGTGAAAGATAATTCTTCAAAGCGCATCTGAAAGCTCCTCAAGGAAGAAATTAAACCCACTTTAAAAGAAACTCTGACATCTTTGTGTCTGTAACTTAGCGCCTTTTGATCTGCTAAAAACAATGTTTAAAAATGTATCAAAATATGATAACTAAGTAACATTGTCAATGTTCACACAATGCTTTAGTCCATCCTTAAACTTAGAAATGTGTGTGTGGGAGAAGACACTGCTTCCAGAATTGCCTCCAGCAGGGAAATGCATATCTGTAGGCTCCTCTCCTCCTATAGAGCCATTTTAAACTAATTTTCTTCCTCCTCCTCATCCTTCGCAGGGCCAATCACCCCCTTGGGCCCCTGAGTCTGGGGCCAGAAGTAACCAGGGCTCCGCTTTCTTTTGAGTTGTGAAGTAATCTCCTCAGACTCTTCCCCAGAGTCATCACCCTCCTGATCCTATGTTGTAGCCCTTAACCAGCATTCTTTCTCATGAGCATACAGGGCTATCTGACGGTCCCGCTTAGTGGACCTCTTCTTCATGACCAGCCCCCTCACCTTGCAGAGCTCCTTCAGCTCCCTTACAGTGTAGTATGCTAGGCAGTTGAGATTCAGAAGCATTCTGGCAAGGTATCACAAGTGCAACAAGAGAATGAAGGTGATGCAGGAATCCAAATTTAGAAATATGACCAGATGAGAGGAAAAAGAGATTTAACAAAAAATCCGTAATGGTCTCAAATATGGGATGATAGTGTACACGAAACCGCTGTATGGCACTGCTCAAATACAGATTCTGTCCTCACTGCTGATCACCAATGTTAGAAATTGGGTTACTGGTTGATTGGGGTGTGATCCCTGGTCAAGCAGCAACCACAATCCTAGTCAGGGTAGGGCACAAGCAAACCCCAAATGAATATGTGCTCAACCCCCTGGTAGCTTGGCACAGAGTAGTCAGACTTAACTTAGAGGCAATGTGTAAAGATTTTTTGCAGCACCTCAAACAGTAAAAGAAGGAAAACACCACACAAAAAGATCCAACACCAGGTCAGTAAAATAGAGCTGAATTTAAGAAATAAAGCAAGACCAACATAACATAAAATCCAATGAGTAGAAATGGAGTTAAACTGTTTTTAAAGAATAAACTGCAATGCAGTGCCTAAAAGCATAAAATGCCAACCGCTGCTATCAAGTGTGCTGGACCGGGTCAAAGTCAAAATTTGAGGCCAACTACAATAGAGCATGGCCCGGATACAGTCCCAGATAAGTCCAGCTGAGGTTTTACCTTCTCAAGTTTTGTGCCAAGAGTCCTGTTCACATTGAAGAGGGTAGTCGAGAGCAAGGAGAGCATTGCGGGTTGGGGACGGCATGACGCAAAGAGTAGGCCAGGCGTCGTGGACGAGCAGACTGAACCTTGGCGTTGGCACTCCCCCGTGAGCTGTTGATGCTGCTGTGTGGAGAGATGGGCTGGAGGTGACTTGTACTGATTTTCAGAGTCAGTGACGTAGCCCCGGTGTAAAAGGGCCTGTTTGTGGTTGCCCAAAAGCTTGATTTCAAGATCTTGGGAGCCGCACCAAGGGTCCTGTACCTGAGAAGCGCCACTTGGAGGCCACGAACCTGGGGCCCGATTCACAAAAGTAATCTGAGACAAAATCCTAACTTTACGACTTTCGGTATTCACAAAAGGCATTTAGGAGTAGTAAAGTTAGGAATCCTAACTTTACTACTCCTAAATGCCTTTTGTGAATACCGAAAGTCGTAAAGTTAGGATTTGTTCTCAGTTTAGGAGTAGTAAAATTAGGAATTCTAACTTTACTACTCCTAAATGTCTTTTGTGAATACTGAAAGTCGTAAAGTTAGGATTTGTCCCAGATTACTTTTGTGAATTGGGCCCAAAGTTTTTTCACCATCGTAGTTCCACCAGAGGGGCTGGCAACAGTGGATCCGTAGAGTGATGTAGGTGGCGATAAGTAAGAGCAGAGAGAGTGTGCGCACACCAATGCATGCAAGCCACACTCGGTACTAGACGGGCCACTTACGCGTGGCACAGGCTTTACCTTGCTGCTTCAGCCATTAATGCTGCAGTACCCCCAGCTATTGGCTCACACCCACATAGCATAAAGGCCTCCCATTGGCACCCAGGTCTCCGTCAAACTGCTCCAAGAGAGTTTTGCAAGGAGATAAGAGGAGCAAAGTATGAGGGATCGTCGAGGCACCCATGGTCTCCTCAAAGCCACCCCAAAAATGTTTTATGATGAGATGAGACGGCCAAGATAAGAGCGCCACTACGCCTTCCCTTTTGTGAAACGAAACGACCCGTGTGTAACTGGGAAGGGGCATGAGCACACTTGTAGATACATCCTTCACTGAGAATTATTGGAGACGGAGGGAGCTTTCACCATAAAAAGCAACCAACAAGCTGAAAAAAACTAAGAGAGGTGAAAGTTGAGTTGCCCACGCTGCATTGGCAAGACGCATCAGTCTATTGATGCCTGCTTCCGCCCACTGCGGGTTTCCTTCTGGTGCTAAGGCTATTAGGCACCTACAGCCCCTTAGCATAGGCATCCATTCACTGCTCCTGTCTCCGACTGTGCCTCCTGCAATGCAGACTTGCCCCCTGTTGTATAGCTCTTAGGAAGGCAATGTGGTCTGTACAGCTGTGTACAGTTCTTGTAGGCTACACAAGAGATGGGGCAGAAAAGCAGGCAAACAGAAATGCAAGAGGCGACAGCTTTTCCTATTGTAGGGGGCCGCCAGTTGCACCGCACCACCGAATGCTGCAGCATCTCTGCCACTGAAAACTCCACTGGTTTTCTGGAAAATTTTCGATAGGACTGAGACAATCCTCTGCTTGCAGCTAGACTGCCAAAATAGCCGATGGAGCTGCCGAGACCGCTGATGGAGCCGCTACGGAGCCTATTGGCTCAACTTCTGCCATTGCCTTTTGTCCTATCGCTCCTGCTTCCACTGGTCAAACGGGATAAGAGAAGCCCTGTGCAAAAGATATGTGGTGCTCCTAGCAGCAGGTTGTTTACTACTCTCAGCTCAGTGAGTGCTATGAGGCTTGCCTTCTGTGCCAGCTGCTGCCGTTCCACGCCATCAAACACGCTGGTCATGCCATCTTATTTTGATGCTGTCCATGCCATGTAATATGTAAAGTAGGGCTAGGCATAAACCATATTATTTTGCGTAGTGTAATTACATGAAATTACCACAAATTACTCAAAATTATGCAAAATGCATCTCACACTCAAAACATTACCCAAAAGGTCCGTTTAGGTAAGAATTCTTCTTGAAATTGTAATTTTGAGTTGATTTTACAGTTGCTCACCATCAAAACTCTTGTTTTCATGTTTGGAATGGTAGTTTTGTGCAAAGAAAATTAACCCAACGGTCCCAACAGATAAATATACCTGGAATGTTTGTGACTGCCCACATCAAAGGAACTGCTTCTAGCAAGCATTCAAAACACTGCTGTTCGCATATGGATTTGTAGTTTTTGCTCTAAAAATTTACCACAACTGTCCTCTCAGGTAAGTAACTGAAAGGCCGCTTGCATCCACAAATTACCTGAATGGTTCATCTGGCATTAAAAATATAGAAGCAGTGGGCCCAATTCACAAAGGAAAACTGAGACGAAAGTCTAAGTTTACGACTTTTGGTATTCACTAAGGGCATTTACTACTCCTTTGTGAATACCAAAAGTTGAACTTTACGAGTTTTGGTAGTCACAAAGGTCATTTACGAGTAGTAAATGCCCTTTGTGAATACCAAAAGTCGTAAAGTTAGACTCTCATGTCATTTTACCTTTGTGAATCGGGCCCTGTGTTTAAAGGCCTAGCTACATCATGACTGTTTACATGAAGGCTACAATGGAGGGGTTTCTGGCTTCTAGCACATTTTTTATATTTTTCTAATCATAGACATGTGGGGTGGTATATGATTCTTATCAGTCTTCTGTTGCTTACATTAAGGTACCCCAGAAGGTCAGCTTCAGTTAATCAGACATCAGATCAAAGGTCCTAGGTAAAATAGTATATTATATATTACAGTATATGTTTTAAACTAAGGAACAAGAAGAAGGTTTAATACATTCAGATATTCAAGCAAATTGTTAATAAAGTCAAGCACATCAGGCTTTAAATTTTGGTTTTGCCAAATGATATATAGAAAGTGATGGAATTAACACTTTCAAGTAATCTAAACCGCTGGCAATCAATCTGGGTAGAATTTCAACCCTTTGTTTTTGCCACTCTGTTGCCCTACAGACCTTCTGCAAATCTGTATTGACCCTGCTCCTCATGGGAAGAGTACATTCCAAACTCCCAGATGAGGTCATGTCCTGAAGTAACATAAGCAAGCACAAACTATTTTTGACCTTGTAAGGCTTGGTAAGGGAGGTATGGCTTGGATCCAATGGAACAGTGAGCAAGGGACCCACATCTGGGAATTTCCTTAGCCTTAGCCACTTATGGCATTTTTTTAAATGCAAAAAAGGTAATGGGAGGAATATTTGCAAATTGTGTAAAATACTGGGAATTGCTCTGGGTAGCCATCCAGCCCATCGATTTTCACCCACTTTTCCACTCTAGATAGAGTAATTGTGGTTCAGAATGATGCAAGAATGTCCACCCTTCACTTTTAGATTCCTTGCATTATGCAAGGTGATGCACAGACAATGCAAAGGCTTCTGTAATATTTACAAAGCACAAAGCTACACAAGGGGTGATTTGCACCTCCTTGTGTGGCTTTGGAAACAAATGTAAGGTACAAAGCTACTTGTGCTACATTACATTTCATTTAAGCTTGGGAGGCATTCGATGGGTGGAGGATGGCATTCCCATACATCCACACATGGATTTGACACATTCATAAATTTACTAAAACTAGTAAACCTGGGAATTGGTCAAAATGCTCCATATCTTTGTAAATATAGAGCATTTCTGCTCTCTCACTTTCACACAATGCAACTTTGCTTGCTGCCCTGCATTGAATGAAATTATTAGTCAATATGACCAGATGTGTGCCTTGTGCTCACAGTCAAAATACATTTTTGCTCCTTTATTTTTTCATAGTGAAAACATATTTCTCCATGAGAAACCTGTTCCCTGACAGCCAAGATTAGGGATTCTGCTCCGAAGCCTTGAAAGCACATTGGGGCATATTAGCAAGGCGATTATCGCCACTTTAGCGGGACTTTTCCCCGCTAAAGCGGCGATAATATTATCGCCTTATCAACAAGCTGTCGCTAACTGCTGTTAGCGACAGCTTGTAGGCGATAGCGACCAGGTTGGGTGCCGCTTTGCATGCCAGCGATATTTATCGCTAATGGCATGCAAAGTAGGCGTTCCCCACCTAACAGCGACTGGAAACAGTCGCTAAGGTCGCTAACGCCTATCAGCGAGGCAGGGGCGGTGATTAGCGAACCAGCGCTAAACACGTTTAGCGCTGGTTTGCTAACACCTGGTCCCACTCTGACTTAGCCATGTAATCCAATGAGAGGTGGATTACATGGCTAAATCCCCCTCGCACTATCAGCAAGCAGAACTGGGGAACAGTGTGAAAATCGCCTGTTTTCAGGCGATATTCACACTGTTCTCCAAGGTTTCTATCGCTTTGGAGATTAGCATTGCTGATTGTACGCTAACTGCGCGATAGAAACCGGCGATGCCTGGCGATAATTATCCAATCGCTAATTGCGCTTTGCGATAATTATCGCCAGGCATTGCTAATATGCCCCATTGTCTTTGACAGCCGTTAATGGGAGTTAATTTGGTATGAATAGCAGTATGAGAATCATAAATGTAATATCTCTAGCATGCTCACCCAGGAAATGCTTAAAGTTCTACCTCATAACCTAATCACTGACATAATATTGATGCACACAATATTGATATACAAAAATATCAGAAAATAAATTTTGTTAACAAAAGTATCACCTTCCTAAACTTAACTAATAAAACCACAAATATCGAGTATACAAATATCATTGTTAAAAATATCGATGTTTACTTATACTGAAAATGCAAATATTGGAAGCACAAACACCGTTACCTTTAAATAAACATATATTTTGACAAAAATATTACCTCACTCAATATCGACTACAATAATATTACCAAAATTATTGTCATCGCTAATAAACTTAAAATAACTATTTTTTACATTAAACAAATATTTACAATAAATATTGAACAATTTATAAAAATATGTTTTATTTAAAAAAATGACATCCCCAAAATAATTATAATTCATCCCCCCAAAAATAACTAAATGCATAACAATATGAGCAAATATTTACATAACCTACAAATATTTATACAACAATCTAAATAATAATAAACACACACACACACACACACACATATATATATATATATATATATATATATATATATATATATAACATATTTCAAAACTATTGCACTGCATGATAAACTTTAAAAATAAAACATAAATTAGCATTTACCATAGAAGGACATAACCGATAAGAAAAATTCTAACTAAAACTAAACTAACCAATAAAATCAAACTATAAACAAACTTAACTAATAAAATGACACAAACAATGTATTCAACTATATAAAAGGCACACAAATGTTATCCTCTTTATATACTGCAAAAACAACAAAAGCTGCAGGATGAGGAAACTCTGCCGGATTCTCTGACCAGACCCTGAAAAATGTAAAATATACATCTGGACAACTACCTTGCAAAGTAAGCCAAACTCATATTTAAACTGAAACTTACTTGCAATTAAAATTAAATTGTAAATTAGCAAATAATTAACAAAACACTCTTCAACTTCTATCTCTTTACATGTACTTACTAAAGGAAATTACTACAACTTCGAGAAAGTGCTAACCTGCTGAAAAACAACACCAATCACAAACCAGAAAAACATACATAAAAAAGTAAGTATATGTAAATTATTATAAAGTAGAAACTCACCCCAAAACCAATTAAAATAAAACCTAATGACCTCAGCCTCTACAAACTACCAACAAACACACATTTAAAATGAAACTGCTCTACATTACAACACCCCCAACAGAAAAGCTGCAAAAAGCGTAGCAACATCTAAAAACGTGCGTGTAGTATAAATGATAAAAGTATTAGCATAATTTTATATGCAATTAACAAATGTATAAACATTTTAAAATTGCAATTCTTTATACAATTACACTATCTTCAGACATAATGACAAAAAGAGCAAGATACATAACATCCCAGAAAGGAAAGCAATTACTACGTCATGCGGGCTACACCTACAAAGAAGAAAGTACATTTATGGAAAATGTGAATTGGAAATGTACCAAATATAATTCTAATATATGTTATGGGAGGGTCACTAGAAAAGATGAATATGTAATTAATGTAAGGGAATGCAGCCACCTCCCAAATGTGGCAGAAATAGAAGTAAGAGAGGTATTGAGGATATAAGAGAGGCAAGCAATACCTTCTAGGAGCCCACAGCACAAATCCTACAAGATAAAGTTCCTAAAGTCCCCGAACACATCACAGGCCAACTACCACCTATACCCACTCTAAAAAGTTTAATTGCATAAACTAAAAAATCCGCCAGCGATACACCTCCTGTTCCTTGAATATACCAAGATACAGAAATACCTGAACATTACGCATAATTAGGAACCCTTCCTGTTATATGGCAACCTAAACAATGATAGATAAATCCTAATATTTTCTACCGCAGATAGCTTACTAAAACTAAGCTGTTGTCTAACCTAGACAATGGATAGGAGGACCTTCAAAATGTGTTCAAACCATTCATTTAGATATAACCATAGATGGTGAATATCATAACACAAATATCCCTGTTATATATGCCCTACTACCAAATAAACAAAGTAGCACTTATTAAAAACTACTCTTAAACCAAATAAAACAAATAACTACTATCCACCAAAAATAGTTATAGACTTTGAACAAGCCATGATTTAAACACTTTTCAAAATTTACCTCCACACAGCCATGCAATGCTGTTACTAACATTTGAATCAAAGCATATGGAGACCCCTCGAACAATCTGCTCTAAGTGAAGAATATACTAAACGCAGTCCATTTGCCTAAGAAATCAAATAAATGTTAGCACTAGCCTTTGCCTCTGTCAGAAGTAGCTAACCACTGCAATTTACTAATAGAATGCCCTTTCTACCAACAAAACAAACACAAACTATGCCCCACATGGATTATTTTGAAGATACATAAGCTGGTCAATTACATCGCTCTAGACACAGATGCCAACCCAAATACCAAATACCATGGTGTAACATCTATGCTAACACTTTGGCACAGGAAGCCAAAACAAACAGCAGGTGGCACAATGCCTTCCAATCCACACTAGCCAGAACTCAACCTACAGTCTATACATTTATAGAAGCATTACAAAGTAGCAAAATTACCAACACCTATGACTGGTGCAATCCACAACCCAAATAGCACCTAAACTTACCAAACAAACCAAAAGAATGTATGATATGCTATAATTTAAAGTAAAACTATTTATACACAACAAAGGAGTACATTACTTAGTAGTAATAGCCAAAAGCATGTTATAAAATAAATAATAACCTAGTAGACTTCCAAAAAAGTATACATACTCTTAACCAAAATAATAAATCATTTTTATATTAATTATATCAGTAAAAACATTATATGAAACTCCAATAGTAAATTAGACTGATATAATAACATAATATATAAATTATTTATATTAAAAATCTAAACCTCACCTACCAAAAGGTTAAAGAACAAACTCAATCTTTTTCATACAATATTTACAACACATAAAATACACATTTCCAAATAACAATCACATAAAACATAGATAATAAAATCTAACATTTCCCACCCAAAATAAATAAATTAAATATGACTTACTGTTTTGTAGCTGCAGATCATTCACTGTATCATGTAGTCAAAAAGTATAATCCACCAAAAATGGGGAAAAGATTTTCGAAAACCCCCAATAAAAATGCAAAAAAAACAATCCAATAGATATCTGTCAAAGAAATCCAAAGTATCTAGGAACTGTAAAAAGCTCAAAAGAGTGTTTAAAAGAACAAAACGTTCCTGGAAACCCAAAAAAAGGAAATCAAAGTAAAAAATATTGGCCTATTATAAACCAAAAGAGTCATAAACTACTCATACTACATAGAAATACAATTTAACAAAGGTATTTCACACTAAGGGCTCGATTACGATGTCGGTCGGCAAGCCTCCGACAGCTAGTCGGAAGCTTTCCGACCTCGTAGGAAGCTTTCTCACCGACTCAGTCAGTTTGGGGTCCGACCGCCCGATTATAATGTTGGCGGTCAGAACATAAACTGGCCGGTCATTCTGACTCGGTTACAACTGACTCTCGGAGTCTTCCAGCCAGTCGGAACCGCACAGTAATCCACTATGGACGGCGTTTCTGGCATCCGGATTACGATGTCGGATTCCGACAGCCTTTCCGTGCCGGCCTTTTCGACATGGTAAGGCTTTTGGGAGTGACTTTGGGGGCCCCTAGCAGAGCCCTCTTGCCCCCGCGGCCTTCGTTTGGTGGCCGAGGGGGTACCTAGGGTACCTCTCTGTAAAACACTGCACTATGTGGCAGGCACCATGTGGTGCCTGCCACAGGATGCAGGATTTTACACACACACCCCATTTCTCTATAGGAGCCTGTATTATGGCCGGTTTACGGCTGTGACACAAGCTCCCATAGAGGACAGTGGGAATCCGACCAAACAGTGTTCGGTTGCATCGTAATCAGGCAGTCGGAACCGAGTCCGAGAAGGTGTTGGTTGGAGACAATTCCTACCGACATCGTAATCGGCCCCTAAATGGTTAAATTAAATATTCATACTCCAACGTAAACCATTTTGAAGAACGTGCTGGACACTAAAGGGGTGACATTTACTATTCCCACTTCAATGCAAACCAACTTGAGAAAGGTGTTGCACACTAAAGGGATGACATTTACTATTTTCCCTGCAATGTAAACCAGTTCAGGGAAGGTGTTAGACACTAAAGGGGTGACATTTACTATTCCCACTCCAGTCTAAACCAATTTGGAGAAGGTGTTGCACACTAAAGGAGTGGCATTTACTATCCCTACTCCAATCTATACCAGTTTGGGGAAAGTGTTAGACACTAAAGGGGTGACATTTACTATTCCCACTCCAAACTAAACCAATTTGGGGAAGGAGTTTACAATTCTAAAGCATTTTCGGCAAGTTGCTGGACTCTAAAAATCTTATATACACAAATAATACTTCATACTCACACCTAATGTTTGATCTATAAGGTATATTAAAAATGACTTAAAAGACACAATAACCCAAACTAAAAACTCATCTATGTAAAATGAATCATTCATATATAAAATAATATGTGTATAATTATTAATAATGAAATATATTTATAAATATGTATTAATATTCCAAAACCTTTTAACATAACATTAAATAAATTCACATTCCAAAAATGAAAATCATAAACGTTAATAAAAAATGTGGAACTAATTATCAAATTAGGTAAAAAATATCCTATGTCCCATTAAAATTAATACATTTTAGAATTTATATTCCCAAAAACAGAACTTATTCCAATAATAAACCTAATAAAAATGTCATTGATATAAATATCCACAAAAACATACATTTATATATTATAAATTATACATATTCATTTCAGATTCATTTGAGTTGTACAACATTTGCAAAATGTCTTAGATAAATGTAAATATGAAAATTAGAAAAATTCCAACATTTTAATTCAATTACATTATAGTTTTCAACATTGAATTAAAGAATTTAAAATGTCAAAAAAGTGACTTCAAAAATATTCAATACCCTTTTTTATAAAAATACATTTGCAAACATTTTACATTATAAAATGTAAATTTCATTCATACATATATGGCCCTCATTATGATATTGGTCGGAAAGCCCGTCCGACCGACTCTTCCTCGGAAACATTCCAACCGACTCGACCGCGACCTCTCCAACCGCTGTATTATGATGCATAGCAGGTAAACCTCTGACCGCGTCGGTCGGAAACCATTCTGCTCGACCACGTCGGTCAGAAACAAGTCCGAACTGACCGAGTCGGTCGGAAAGGCTGTCCCATAGGCATTCTGCTTACGAACAAGCATCAGTTGTCCCGCTGAACAGATTAGGATGCATCCGACTCGCTTGCGGAATGGTGTCGGTTTGTGTTCCACATGGCAAGTGTAAAATACAAAAATCAGTCACACAACAAGCATAGGCAGCGCCCCTACAAAAATGTAAATAGTAGGCACGCCCATGAATCCACCTATGTCAAGACCAAAAAAATGACCATGATCCTTTGCTCACACAATACTGTTGCAAGCCCAAGAGAGGAGTTAGTTCATTCCCGGCTCTCAGCCTTGCACACACTCACGCACTGCATTCACACTACGACTTGCACATATCACTTTTTTCAAATTCCTTTTCTTAAACACACCCTCTATTTCACACTCACACTCACCCTCACACTCACCCTCGCCCAAGAAGAAGCAGCCACGTTTTAAAGATAAGGAGTTGATAATGCTTGCGAATTAAATCATCAAAGTAGAGCCACGTTCATTTGGGACCCTAGTCCAACAGACCCCCATCACCCAGAAAAATAGGATGTGGGACAGGATAGTCAACAAGGTGAATGCTGAAGCAACTGTCCTGCGCTCACTGGATGATATCAAGAGAAGGTGGTATGATGTGAGAAGGAGGGTCAAAAGACTGTGCGCCGAAGAACATGAGAACGCACAATGAACTGCTGGTGGCACTCCTGCACCACCTGTGCACTTTACTTCCTGGGAGGAAAAGGTGTGTGCCATACTTCCGCCGGAGAGCATGTATGGAATCACAGAAGGAAAGGAGTCTGGTAAGTAGCGACTCCACATTCAACTCAAGTTAGCAATTACACTTCTGCAGACATCTCAGTAATGGACCCAGTTAACTAAATTACCGTTTTTAGATTCAAACAAACCAATAGTCAATGAGCATGTGATGTGTATGTAATATAGATAAACCACATACCTGCAATGAGGATGAAAAAGCTATAAACTATTGCCATGTACACACTTCTTCCAAACTCACATCACGGCTCTGTGCTCCAAACACCAGTCCCCAGTGTCAGCCACCTTGCCAGTACATTTCCACTCACTGTCAGGAAAGCATAGTTCCAGGTAGGCTGGTTGGGATGGGTGGGAAGGTGTGTGGAGGACAGGGCCTGATGGGAGATGTAGTCAGTGCAAACACTCCTCCTCCCACCCAGCCCAACAAGCCCACCTGGAACTCTGCTTTCCTGACAGTGAGTGAAAATGTACTGGCAAGATGGCTGACACTGGGGACTGTTGTTTAGAGCACAAGGCTTAGATGGGAGTTCTGGGCAAGTCAGACACCAGGCACCAGTGTCAGGCATCTTGCTAGTGTACTTCCCTTCATTGTCTGGACACCACTCTTCCTGGTGGCCTTGTTGTGCTGGGTGGGAAAAGTGTGTGGAGGACAGAGCCTGATGGGAGTTGTTGTAATGGCAACCACTCCTCCCCCTACCCAGCACAAAAAGCTCAGATGGGCCTATGGCTAACTGACAGTGAGTGGAAATGTACTGTCAAAATGGCTGACACTGGCGACTGGTGTTTGGAGCACAAGGCCATGATAGGAGTTGTGGTCAAGTCACCAGTGTCAGCCCAGCTTTTTATTGTCCATATGCAACCTGGTGCCTGAACACAAAGTAAAATCACATCACACAGTACTGAAAGGCACAAATAACAAAATCACCATACTAGCAGGTCTGAAGGAAGTGCGAGCCAGGGAGTTCTGCAACATTTGCATGTTGGTGTCTGTCACAGCATCACATATCTGGTGAGGTCACAACGTGAAAGTCCACTCTGTAGATGACATACCAAAGTACCCTGGTAAAAAAGCACAAAGAAGAGAGTTTGTAAATCAGGTAGCAAAAGTCAGAGAAGTATGTAATCTAAAGCACAAAAATGTCATTGTTAACACTAGCTAGGCTTCGCTGAAACACTGTTCATGTAAAGCTGACAATTTCAATAACCACTCCTCTAAAATAATTCAGAACACTTATCATACACTCTCAAGCATACATACACATTGTCCACCAGCAACACAACAACAAACAATGGTGGTTAGTCACCTCCTCTCATTGCATACTTACAGTCATGGGAAAAAGTTGTAGATAAGCTGTTGTCTCAAATCCACTCCATCATCATCATCACCACTGTCATCTTGGCCCAATCCTGGATCCTCCATCGGTGGCACCTGCTGGTTCCCTTCATCCACTACAGAGGTATGCCTTTACGCATTGCTACATTGTGTAGCATGCAGCAAGCCACTATTATCTGGCACACCTTCCCTGGGGCATATTGGAGGGCTCCCCCCGTCTTATCCAGACAGCGGAATCTTGACTTCAGGAGGCCAAAAGTCCGCTCCACTGTCCGCCTGTCTGGCCATGGGCCTCATTAAAGTGCACTTCTGCTGGGGTGACTGGGTTGCTCTGTGGTGTCAGCAACCAGGGCTGGTTGGGGTATTCAGAGTCTCCTACACTGAACACAGAAAATACTTCAGTTGTTCATCAACATATTTCTATCTGACATACAAGCAAGACACACTACAACATCCACCGACAACATCACCTACCAACAAGTCAGGCCCGGTCAGGTTGCATTTGGATCATCAAATGGGAGAGGATGCTATTGCGCAGGATATAAGCATCATGTACAGAGCCAAGGAAACGGGCACAGACGTGTGAGATGCTCAAGTCAGCCAAACACACCACCTGGACATTGATGCAATGGTAATGTTTGCAGTTGCAATACACCTGTTCATTGGCCTGTGATGGTACCAAGGCAACATAAGTGCCATCAATAGATCCAATTACATGGGGTATCCGTCCTAATGCATAGAAATTATCCTTGATGTCAGACAATTCTCCAGGTTTAGGAAATTTGATGTAGTGGTCCATGTAACGGGTCAATGCCTGCAACACATCACGAAGGACATTGCTGAATATGAACTGGGATATTCCACCCAATGTTGCCACTGTGTACTGAAATGTTACAGTGGCAAAGAAATGCAATGCTGCCATCACCTTCACCTTGTGGGTTAGTGCTGTTGGATAAGTGCGACGAGGCCGCAAATGAGGTGACAACTGCTGGCACAACTCGTCCATTGTTGCCCTTGTGAAACAGTTTTCCTGATGATGTCTCGTTCTTCCAATGTTTGTAGGTATGGAAATGGCCTGTACACAGGAGGCTGTCTGCTGCCTCCTCTGCGATACCTATGTGTTGAGTGTATGCTCAGTTGGTGTGAGTTCACAATGTACCAAGCAACATGCACTTAGACCAACAGCAAAGAAAAAATAACCACACCTAAAACTACATGTCACTGAAAATACACATTTTAATAAACAATGTTGACCGTAGCTACATATCACAGCATGCAGGTCATTGCTAGACATGTGTGAAAGGTTTGATGACACAGCAATTAGAGTGCAGTAGTGTAAACTTCACTAGTGTCTATGATTGTTCATGTAAAGCAAGCAGGACATAGTACACAACTCAAAAGACAAAAAGACTAGATTCATGTTTGTGTGAACAATCACATGGTTCATATGTCCACACAAGAGGCTCATGTAAGGCATTATATGTGGGACACCACAGACATACAGCTTAACACAATATAAATAACGCACACCAATGTCACAGGGTGGACACTGTCTTGTCTGCCTTACAGAAACAATGATATACACTAACCATTTACTATGCAAAAGTTCCATAAAATGCAGTTGTCCACTTAAGTGTAGCACACAAAGATAGACTAGAAACTCAAATATCAGAGCTAAGCATATGTCACTGCGTAGTATCCAGGACTTGTAACACACACCACCTTTCCAGTCTCACATCACACAGATTGCACACTGGGTCACAATGTCCTGTAATGCAGTGACTAGGTGAAGCATGTACTTGGAATGCACAAAAAACACATTTTGACTGTGTTCAACCACAAGAGGTCAAATAGAGCAGTTTTCTTTCCTGTTGGTCTTAGCCTCCCAATCAGTGTGTCATGAGCCCCTCAAGATTAGGTCATCATGGGAGTGTGAGCATTTCAGTTAAATGTCCCTTTCCCCAGAAATATGCTGCATTCAGCCATTGAAAATCACAAACTCGCTACATTTGCAAAAGTGTTTGCACTGCAGCCCAGTTTTACAAAGGCCGCGGTAGGCGCATCATAACCGAATCTTACACAGCCATAGGCTGTTAGTTGTTATGGTGACAGTCGCGGGTCTCGGATTGTGTCTGCATCGCGTGTAAACCAACGCGGTAACCTCCCATTGCTAATGTATCAAAGTCGCTCGAGGTCCGATGTTAGTTTTGAACCCGCATAGTAGGATTGTCACCTGCAAGCAATGGAATGCATTGGACAGATTCGGAATATGCGACCGACGTGGACCTATAGCTTTGGCCTCATGGACTGAAGACCGCCTCTGCGGTTTAGATATAAGTCTGTCGGTCCCCTAGAGAGTGCACTTGCCTGCACTAACTGCATGATTCCAGGACCTCCCGATCTCTCTGCTGTTGTCCACATCCTCTGTGAGCTACAATGGCATGCTTTGAAGAGCGCAGGGCCCAGCATTCACAGCTGAGGAGAACCAAATGCTGCTGGACACGCTCCTGCCTCTTTACAGCTATCTCTGTGGCAAACCAGAGGAGCAGTTGACATGTGCAATAACCATGCAGCACTGGTATTAGGAATCTTCTAGACAAGCATGTAAACTGTTGTTTGAAAAGTTTCAAAGTGTGTATATAAATGTTCTGGGCGAGCACACTGCTGTAGAAGTGAATGTACTAATGTAAACATCATGTTACTGTTCTCGTGGGAGATAGTCATCATTAGACACTGGTGAAGTGCACAGAATGCCACTCTGCGCATCTTTAGACAGTGTTGGCAAGCTGCTCATGACCTATGTGTACCAGTATTTGTCTCTGTACATGTTGCTGGTGAACTAAAGGCCTGTTACCATGTCATCCTTACAGGTCAACTCCCATCAGAAGACCAGGCTATGGAGGACCATGGCCCGGAAGGTACGCTCCGTGGGGGGTCACCCTTCGGCGCAGTGCCCACTGCAGGAAATGGTATCAGGACTTCAGAGGCTGGTCCAAGAAGATCGCAAAAGTCCAGTTGGGCCTGTCACCTCCAGGCAAGAGGGGCGCGCGCCACACCCTGACCCCCCTAATGCTCCACATCCTTGCGGTGGTCTTCCCTGACCTGGATGATCAGTTGAAAGCCAGACAGCAGCAAGGAAGGAGTGAGTATGTGCCTTGTTGCACAACATATTGACACATGCATGTGCAAGTATCTTAGCCTGTGGGCCCCTTTTCAGGCTGTAAGACACACCAAACCACTGTTCATTGTTAAAAGATGCATATGCACAAGGCTAAGTAGATGCATTGTTATGCCCCTTTCATCTAGGACATGTGAGGATAAAATGGTCAGGTTATTGACAGTAGTGCCATGCTATCGTAATATGAACGCATGAGAACAACATGTGCATGGAGATAACCTTCAGAAATATTGTAAGTGCTCAACATGTGTCAACACTATGACAAATGTCTGGACTGTTCTCTGTGTGGTCACACCAACTCTGTGAAGTATGTTGATGTTGGATCACTCAACTGTGAAATCCCATGCTATACATCCAGATAGCAGGTAAAGTCTAAGTTGAGGGCTTGGTGAATACTGATAGGTAAGTGCAGCAAAGGCAGGTCCCAGCAATGGTGCCCAGTGTACTCAATTGGATCCCATGGGCACATTACTGCTTTGGTAAATCATGTCACCTGTCACACTAGCCTTTCACATGATTGGATGTCTGATTCCAATCTCTCCATTCCAAAGAGTCAGTCCATGTTTCTGACTCTGTAATAGTGACAACACATGCCATTCAGTGGCTAACAAAGTAGGTCTCTGGTGGAAACAGGGTTTTGATTGTAAGGGATGATGCCAGAAACACATTCACAATGGTTCTCATGTGTGTAAATGCTCTTGACTGGTCTTACTTGATGCTATTTTAAACCACGCTTTGGTTGCCTTACTGTTAGATTCAGAGATGTCACATGAGCAACAGTGGGAGTAATTTACAAAAATGAGATGGAAAGCAAAATAATTTAAGCTGTACAAAGTGTGCACGGTTGCAAAAATAAGGGAGGGACATTCAGACTTGGCCTTTACAAATGTGGACTTCTGCAGTCCTGACAAAATGGTACAAAGTGTTGAATACGCATTAACAAGTAAGATGTTCAAGACTAATGGTCTGTACAGACGATGCATCCAGACAGCCCAGTGGCATAGTGATCCACATGAAGCATGGGAAAGAGGTAGTCATTAGACTTGGCAGTGTGCGGACCTCTGTTTACATGGAAAATTGGTGGAATGTCTCCAAAGTTGACAACAATCTGATTGATCTTTTGTAACACTGTGCATAAATGACACAAGACTGTGGGCCACATACCATTCACCCTAGCTGTGCCCACTACTTTGGTGTCTCCATGATAAGAGTTAGCTGTGTGACCTGACAAACAACTACTTAAGCTACAGGACAGATGTGCACAGCCAATATGATCTGTGTGATATGGCCTATGCAGTGACTGCACCAGCTTGATGTATGACAAGAAAGGTATGTGACCTGCAACACTAGACCTAATGGTTTCCTAGTAGATGAATATGGATTTCAGAATGGATACCATGTGTCAAATCAATTGTGTGACTCCTATTCCCATTGTACGGTCTAAACTCCCTTGCATTAGATGAGACTGGTATGGTATGACACAGGGCCATCAGTCCCGAAAGACAATACATCAGCTAAGACATGGTGATGTAGTCGACATTGTGGATGTGGAATTTGATTTAGCTGCACACAATGTCGCTGACATCATCATGTGTGAGGGTGCATAAGTTTACTTACGTACTAACATATGATATTTATGGAACAGCATCAATTATTTCACCCACAAGTCCAATTGATGTAGTTGGGTAATCTTTGAAGTGTTTGGATGAAACTCATGTGTCAAGTACATATGGACGACTCGTGATTAATGTTACTTCTTTTTCACAGCATCAGAACCGCCCAGCGGAGGAGACAGCGCCACAGCACTTGGGGAAGCAGCTAGCCAGACTGATTCCGGTGCTGAGACTGACCAAGAGGGAACCAGTGGCACAGAGGGTGAGGGGAGCCTCACTGAGGGCACGTCGGACATAACATCTGTATGCTCGACAATCAGCTCAATCTCCAGTGAGAACTCCCATGTGGTGGTAGATGACCCAGGGACTGGACCCTCTACCTCAGAGTCCACCACCATCCCTACCATCTCCACCCTCCCAGCTGCTGCCCCGCCCATTGTCCGTGACCGCTCCCCTAGAAGGGGAGGAATCTTATTCGCGCCAGGCACCTCACCCCCTGCCTCTGTCTTTAATGCTGCCCTGAGTGTGGAGCCCATCGACATCCTGAGGCAGATCTCTGTGGGGCAGACAGCAGTGTTGAATGTCCTCCAGGTACATATCAATCACCTAACACAAATTATATAATTCCTGGAGGGCATTCACTCGGACATGTCTGCCCTACAGAGATCCAATCAGGCTCTAGCCTCAACACTGATGGCAGCAGTGTCCCAGCTCCAGCTGTCCCACCCCCCTCCTGCCTCTTCCCCATCCACTGTCCTGACTACCCTCCCTGATCCAAGCATAAGCAAACATAGGCATGCATCCACCTGAGCAGCCACACACAGCACACAAACACACAGACAGAAGGGAAAACACACACACATGCACACTCACAAGATAGACGTCACACTCACCACCACAGACATGCCACCAGACACCAAACCAACACCCACAGACATGCTGCAGACCTCACAACTCTCGGTCTCCACAATCCCTACCCATGCCTCTCCTTGTACCCACTCTGCCCAGAAACTCCACCTCTTTGCCCTTGACCTCTTCCCTACCTAAACTGACCCACCCCCTCCCAAAAAGAAAAAAAAGACCCTGCCGCCCCTGCCATTCACTTCAGCCCCAACCCTCGCCCACCCAAGAATCAACTCCCCCCAAAGCTTCCCCCAAAAGAAAATCCCCCGGTCCAAAAAGTCCCAACCCCTCCTGAAACCCCAACTTCCACATCCCAGCCAGTACCTCCAGACCCACGAAATCCCGCCCCAAGAAATCAAGTGCCCTCCCTATTCCCTTGCAGATCCTTACCCATTACAGGATCCCCAAACTTGTAAAGCCCGGCCATCCCCCCTCCATCTAGCCCTCCCACTGCAGTCGACCCACCCCCCTCCATCTGACCCTCCCACTGCAGTTAACCCACCCCCCTCCATCTGACCCTACCACTGCAGTTGGCCAACCCCCCTCCTGATTTCATCCCTCCCAAAACCCAACCTAGTCCTCCTTAGTCTTGTCCCCTTTGTGCCTGGCCTGCGCCCTAGATGCCCCTCCCGTAGGGGGTGTCCCTTTGCATGACTAGTGCATGCAAGTGGTGAAGGGCATGATGTATGTGGCCCCTAAAAAGGGCAATCTGCATTGGACTGGCCATTGGCCCTTTTTGGCATTAAAAGTATCTTACTATTTTGCTGAATAAAGCATATTATGATTTTGTTTTCAGATTTGTGTGACCCCAAAATGGATTTGTGGTCAACTGTCATTCATGTGTAATTTGTGATGTAAGTATAAAATGATGTTAGTATGGCATGGATTGCATATGGCCCATGGAGTACAAGCACTTGGTTAGTATGTATCCTCAATTTTTGTGCCTCCTTTGGCTAGATGTCAATGTCAACATTGGTTTGGTCTATGAGTGTGACATGAAATCACAAACCTTCGTTTAGGAGAACACACTTCCACATGGTTCATGCTTTCAGATGTCAACATAGTGCAAGTGTGGCAAAGAACAACAGTTTAGAAGATGCATGCTGCATATGTTTGTCATGGGCTGAGAGACAACTATCTCATCAATACACCTGGATGCATATGGACTTTGCCTACATTGTAGTGACTTTTGGCACACAGATGTACACAAAGTAATGGTGCATTTGTTATACATGACTTGATAGTGGTGGACCCATTCTGTGCCTTCTGTAGATCTGGTAGACTAGTGACAATGACAACCTTGCCACATGTAAGATGCCACTGTAGACCAATACCCTTCAAGGCTGTGGACCTATATGATATATGTTGTTGGTTAATTTCAAGCTATACAGAGTAAATAATGTGCTTCTTGCTATGGTGTTTGAAAAATGGCAAGGTGATTAGGGTAAATGATGTCACTACCTGCAATGTGACTTCCTATGACATGAGATCTTGTGGTATTTATACGCGTTTCAGATATTTGGGTTCTGCCTGGGGAAATGATGCATGTTGGTGCAGGCATGGTGCCAGTGCATATGTCTCTGTGGACATACTTTTGTGAGTGCATTGATGTTCTGTTGCCCTGTGATGTTTCGTTTTGTGCTGTGGTGTACTCATGCATTCATTTCGTTATACATATATATATATATATATATATATATATATATATATATATATATATATATATATATATATATATATATCCAAACACGAAAAGGTGTCCCCTCGAAGAAGCCACACGCAAGAGGGTGAGTTTTAGCGCTTTTATTGCAGAAAGCAGCAGCAGGGAAGACAGTTCTCTCCACAAAGTCTTAAGCCCAGCCCGACGCGTTTCGTGCTCACATGCACTTATTCATGGGCTGCTGGGTAAAACACTCACATCTCCATCACGGCACATAAATAACCCTTAGGACCCGCCCCAGTGGGCGTAGACAGTGCAGTTGCCTGTCGGTCCTTGTAGTGCAGTGAATCTTCCTTCAGTGAGTGGTGCAAGCGGTGTTTTGTGAAACCAAATGAAACCACAGTGGGTAGTGAATAGTCCCATACATCCCAGCTGCTCTGTAGAACTCTCGCAGTGCCCTTCTTGCCCACGCCATGCTAAACTCCAACCTGGTGTCAGCTGTGGTCCGCTGCAATGCGGCGGGGCTTCATTCACGGCAGGACTGGCCGTTTTAAATCCAAACACAAAAAGGTGTCCCCTCGAAGAAGCCACGCGCAAGAGGGTGAGTTTTAGCGCTTTTATTGCAGAAAGCAGCAGCAGGGAAGACAGTTCTCTCCACAAAGTCTTAAGCCCAGCCCGACGCGTTTCGTGCTCACATGTACTTATTCATGGGCTGCTGGGTAAAACACTCGCATCTCCATCACGGCACATAAATCACCCTTAGGACCCGCCCCAGTGGGCGTAGACAGTGCAGTTGCCTGTCGGTCCTTGTAGTGCAGTGAATCTTCCTTCAGTAAGTGGTGCAAGCGGTGTTTTGTGAAACCAAATGAAACCACAGTGGGTAGTGAATAGTCCCATACATCCCAGCTGCTCTGTAGAACTCTCGCAGCGCCCTTCTTGCCCACGCCATGCTAAACTCCAACCTGGTGTCAGCTGTGGTCCGCTGCAACGCGGCGGGGCTTCATTCACGGCAGGACTGGCCGTTTTAAATCCAAACACGAAAAGGTGTCCCCTCGAAGAAGCCACACGCAAGAGGGTGAGTTTTAGCGCTTTATAGATATATATATATATATATATATAGTCCTGAAGTCCTTCGGAGGAAGAAGCAGTACTCTATTTACAATGCACTGTTTACTGTGCTGTACATCAACAGTGATATTAAGCCTCAGATGCAGTATTTGTTAAGTTAAGCTTATAATATACGAAAAATATGAAAACAATATGTAAACATTTACAAACAATGCATTAACATTTTTAACAATAACTTAAATAAATAATTATTTTTATTATAAAAGTATTATTTAAATAAAAAACAAATCTTTTTTTATAAATGATATAAACATTAAAGAATAAAAGAAAAACAATAGTGTTGGACTTTAAATGGGACAAATTTACTATTGTAACTCCAGTTTAAGCAAAAGTAGGGAACGTATTGGACTTTGGAGGGCTTGGATTTACTATTTCTACTCCAAGGTACACAAAATCAGTGAAAGATTTAGACATTGGAAGGGTTATGTTTACTATTTCCACTCCAATCTGAGCAACAGTAGGGAATGTTTTGGACTTTGTAGGGTTTAGGTATAACATTTCAATTTTTGATCATTTTTAAAAGAAACATGTAAATATCTAACAACATAAAACACTACACATATTTAAAATACAAAATATATGCATTATAGCTAAATGAGATTCAATGTAATAATGTCATTGGAAAAAAATTGAAATAATCTAACAAATATAAAACAAAACAAATATATTTAAAATGAATACACTACCCCCATTATCCACAAAATGACCAATAATAAATAAATAAATTAAACATTAATCGCATTAAAATAATAATTAAATGAAACAGATAATTGATATAAAATTCATTTTAAAAGAAAGACTTTTTATAATACACTTGTTAACAAATAGGAGAAACAGGTGGTATATTGTTGCACTGTGGCCTTATGGTGTGCACAAAGTTTGGCTGTCTGCCTATATTTATTATTATATTTTTATTCCTTTGTTTCTGGAGTGTGAAGATGCCATTGATGAAGATGAGGAAATTACCTTTCCTCCACATGTCTAGTGAAAGAAGCCAGTGAGGTTGGCAAAAATATCTCTAACGAGGAAGAGCTTCAGACATTGGCTTTTGTGTTGGGTTGGGACAGTGGATATAAGGCACATTATTTTTAGAGAAAGTTAAGTTTATCCAAACTCTAAGATGAGGTGTGTTGCCACAAGATCTACAAGTTGAAGCCAACCACAATTGGACCATGACCTCTGGTTGACCTTGATTTTTTGGGAGCAAGGGAAAGTTTTTATGGCAGTTACTGTGGTAACCATCTACAATAAATAAATTCAGAAAATTTAGACAGAATTAAAGATTTCCTGACATACTGAGAACCTAATAGGTGCCACCCAGGGAAGATAAACAGCAATATGTATTCTACAATGTTTCTATGTTTGATTAAGCCTGCATGTGTTTTCAGGCATATTGTGATATCATTCACCAGATGGTCCCTTAATTAGATTGCCATTTGATCAGTGCTGAGTAGAGGCAGGTGAGTCAATGAAAAGCCAATGAAAACTACGCCAGGCCCGAGACAGAGGCCTAGCTCTAGTTCAGCTGGAGGTCCTTTCGGTCCTTCGAGCCAAGACGAGTCGAGCTATTAAGCGGGTTCTGTTTGTCACCCTAAATCTAACTTCATGCTCTAAGAATTAGAAACCAAACATTCATTTTAGATGTGAAATCGAGAGAGAAAGAGACACCTATTTAGCGGCTCAGTGGCTCAATGTAAAATCAGAAAACCTGAGCTCAATCTCAGTTTCTCCGTTGACCAAATTGTGTGATCCTAGGCAAATGTTTTATTTCACCGAGCCACCTTTTTCTTCATTATCACATAATAGAGCACTTTCAAATTTGTTAAAGCAGGATATACACTGTACAAAAAACTCTTTTGTTTGATTAAGTAGACTAAGGACCTGATACACTAAAAACAGTGAGTTGTCAACCAGTCGCAAATTGGTTAGCAACCGCTAATTAGGGTGTTTTTGATTTACAAGAAATGCTAATGACGTATTACTTAAAATAACATTGAATATTTAGCTATTCCTTATTTATGCAATAAAAAACACTGAATCGCTAATTGCAATTGCCAAATAACAAATCACTATTTTGATGTACAAATCATTCGGGAATAGGAAAATTCATTAAAACATAGCATTTTGCATGTGCAAAATATCATTAATTGGAAGAAGGTGGTAACCAAGTGCAAAGTATAAAAGGGGGCCCAAAATGTATCAAAATCGTTCACAATGGGTGCATTCTATGCTGTAGGGAGGAAGATTCAGATTCTTGGAGCTCAACAGAAGAGGAGGAGGTAGTGGAGGAGAGAAAGGAATTTTAGACAGATGGTAGTTCCATTTGAACAAACAGATGAGGAGGTTTATGCTAAGTATAGGTTTACCAAGGAGGTCCTTTTTACTTTAGCCAGTGATGCCTGCCTACTGAAAGAAGTGGTGATATTCTTACACAGATTCAGGTTTTGTGTGACTTACATCTTTTAGCTTCTGGTTGCTACCAATGCACTGTTGCATTTGGCTACCACCACACTGTTGCAGTTCCAAGAGGGATGTCACAGAATGCCTTATACAGGATGTTTAACACTTTTCTTGATGCAATGAAGACTAGAATTAATTCACCAACTCTATGCAATGCCCCTTCCTCCAATGTGACTGGATGTTCAGATGGTAAATACGTTCTAATTTGTCCTCCCTCTGAAACAGAGTATGTGTATTGCAATAGAAAAAGCCAACATTCTTTAAACATCCACATAGTATGTCATGCCACATGTGTGTTTACAGCCCCAGTTGCTCAATACTTGCATAATGTAGTAATCTGTAAAATACTCTCAATTGACCCTGTAAGGGACGATTCTGATAAAGATGATGTAGGAAATCCCCCACGCTTGCCTCCTTAAAGACTTGATGCTGCAATAGTTGCCGAGGAATGTGCACACAGGGATGAGGTCACAAACAACTACTTTTAAGGTATATATCACAGACATGTTTCTAAATAAATACCAAGGAAATTGATTACGAAGCAAATGTTTTTCTATTGATTTACAGATTAATTTGGACATGAAGAACATATACATGTTGAACATATTGCTCCAGAAAAGGGTCATATTTAAGTTTAACAAAAAAACATTATTTTCTTTCTTTTCTTGAAAACAGTGTCATTGTGTGACATCCAGTGGTTGGTCTTTATGTTCAATGCTGTGTGGCCCTTCCTTGCCCTTGTCTAATTCTGGATTCTATTGTTCCTTGATGTAGCTGGCTCAAGAGCCCTCAGTTTCCCCAACCAACTTTGCTGCTTTGCTGCCACTATCCTGCATTAGCAGTTTACATTTCCTCTAAGGTTTTTTGTTATTTTGGTTATTCTCCATGTTACATTACCTCCGTGGTGTACTATCTCCACCTGTATGTTGAGGTCACTGTAGCCAACCTTTCAACAGAACACCCAAATGTTTGGAGGCAATTGTTCATGGGTTTCTGTTAAATCCTGTGTGATGCAGAGTCTTGAGCCATCTGTTTGGCCAGATCTTTTATAGAGGTAGTGAACTCTTCAAAGCCTGGTCTAATTACTTTTTACCACTAGAAATACATCCATCTAGTTTTGCTACAAGTCTGCTCAATTCAGAGGTAGCCCTGTGTGGCTTTCTATGAACCCTCTGTTCGGCTCTGACTCGGGTCTCCCTGTTATTGTACTTCTAGTGGTGAGTTTATGTTTCATTTCGTGAATTGAGAAACCTTTAACATTGTTGTGGAAATAGAATTGGCACTCTTTCAACACATTCTCTTTCCTTAATAGATCACCAATTACAAAAAAATATTATGTGGAATACTTCATAGCACAATATTAATTGAAGCCAAATACTTCAAATAACTTTAAAATGCCGAAGCGCATAAATTCTGCTCCATATGCCTTTGTTGCTCAAAACTTTAAGGATTAAGGAGAGTAAACTACCATGACCCCATAAGTTCTACGGCTTCTTAAACTATGTCATAAACAGCTTCATAGTTTTCACTTTGCTCTTTTTTATCCTGAAGCAACAGAGCATTACATTAATTGCTTGTCTTATTAATTCAATAAGCTGCTTCCAAGATGAAATGCTTAGCTTTACTTGCTTGTTTTTAGCACTTTTGGTTGTTGGAAGAAACGCTTAAAGGCTAGGACTGTTCGAATGCTTTGCACACTTGGTTGAATAATTTTATGCACTGCTGAAGATGTTCCACGCTTGGAATTACGACAAACTGTTACTTTTTCATCATGTTATGATTTAATTCACACTTTATGGTACGATAAGAAAACACTTACTTACCAGACGGCATACCAATAAACACAGAAAATATTGCAAAATATGATACTGGCAATGCCTTCAGAAGGATGCTCAGATTATGGAAATGAAAATTCGCGCTGTTCCTTTTATCGGCACGCTTTTTCCTGACATGAGGCAATAAAATATGTCCTCTTTACTTTATATAATGTTCTTCTATTTAATAGAAAGCCCGGATTTATACATTCAGAAAGGAACTACATGGAGATATAAAGACAAAAATAGAGACGGGTTAAGATAGTATGAATGTAAAAATATGTAGATCAAGGACAAATATATTGTGTATTTCAGCAGTAATATGTCAGGCTTATATGTAGAGTGCACGTTCTTTCTCATTGAGGTCCCTTGGCACCATTGACAGGAAACTTGTTTATTGTTACTTAATTAAAGGTGATATGCTGAGTAAACCTAGCAACACGTGAACCTGTGACCACGTTTGTAAACACACAGGGCCCGATTCACAGAACTAACTTACGACAAAATCCTAAACTTACTACCATTTTGGTATTCACAGAATGAACTTACTCATTTTGGTATTCACAGAATGAACTTACTCAATTTTGGTATTCACAGAATGAATTTACTCATTTTGGTATTCACAGAAGGCACTTACACATTTTGTGTAACTTACTCATTTTGTGTAACTTACACATTTTGTGTAACTTACTCATTTTGTGTATCTTACACATTTTGGTATTCACAGAAGGCACTTACTCATTGATGAGTAAGTGCCTTCTGTGAATACCAAAATGAGTAAGTTCATTCTGTGAATACCAAAATGGTAGTAAGTTCATTCTGTGAATACCCAAATGTGTAAGTTCATTCTGTGAATACCCAAATGTGTAAGTTCATTCTGTGAATACCAAAATTGTTGTAAGTTTAGGATTTTGACGTAAGTTAGTTCTGTGAATCAGGCCCACAGACCCCTAATGAATACTTTAGTCTAGTGCCCTACCAAATTTGACAGCAAACACCATCACATTTTTAGAACATTTTCTTCGAGACAATCAAGGTGCTATGTCTTTGGTTAGAGGTCACACACTGTGTTCTGCCATGGCTATTGTTAGACCTGTTTGTGACCTTCAGTTTACTCATTAACTATTATTCATCATCCCAGATCAATCTCTGTACTTTTCACTAATGTTAGAGATACTACCTGCGAGAAATTGCCTCTTTTTGTGTGGTCATCCTGCTTTTTTGTGGGCTGATGCAGCTGGTTTTTTAATTCCGCACTAGGTTGCTGCTCTCCAGTCCCCGGTGCATGTACTATGACCCCTAAAATATGGTAAAATTGGCTAATCCCCAATCCCTGGTTTCTATCAAGTATATGGTGTAAGGAAATACACATAGAAAGTTAAATATCACGTGTGGATAGCAGCAACTGATTTCCCATTCACTAGGCTGAGAAGGAAATCATGGCTTCAGGCCATGTGTACCCTGACTCCTGCAGCTTTTAAAACTAGAGGTATACCGGTGAAAATATAATTTTTGAGAAGAGGAACCCCTACTTTTAAAAATTAAACATGTCTCCCCTAATTAGACCATGTAGTCCCCAAGGCTGGATGCCTGGTATATAAAAGTGTAACAGGTAAGAGAATTATGTTTGCATGTTGCTTCAGTGACAAGCCCAAAACAGCTATTTTTACTGTCAGGGTTGTTCTACAAAGAAAAAGCTAAAGTTAAGTTATTATGTTACTATGTTAATTCCATATGTTTGGTTCAGTATAAGCTACAAAGACGCTTTCAACTACTGTTTTTAATATTTACTAAAATCCAGTTCAAAGGGGTTAAACATACAGGAAAATTGACCTGGCAGTACTGCTTTAATGAGATGTGAAACACTGCTCTTTGAGCAGAGTTATTGGCCTGGACCTAGCAGGATGGCTGGGGGAGGAATGTGCCCCTACTTAACCTTAGCAGCACAGTTTAGGAGTGTCCAGGAACTTCACTAATTTAAAAGGGACCAGGGAGAGACCTGTTTGCTATAGTTCAGTTATAAGAGCAGTATAGTGAAGAAGGATCCCAAAACACACTTTAGCCTCCTGGCTTTACGTTCAGTGGTGAGGGAGGCTGATTCCAGAACCAGTATAAAGTCGCTGAGTGGGAGGGAACTGCTCATTACCTTAAATACACCTCTAGCTGTGCCACAAGCTTCCTCCAAGAGCATAAAGATGTTGTCACTTTGAGATAGCTTACAGTGAGACAAAATGATATGCTGCAAAAGTGGGAAGTTTTGCCCTTGGAACCCTTCTGCTCATTATCCAGGAAGTGGACAGGAGCTTCAATGGAACCTTGTGGCAAAAGTGTTCAGTTTTAGAAAGGCTTCCTCAGAAACAGCTTCATGATTACCCTGCCGGAAGCATTTGAGATCAAACATGGGGGCATATTATCAAGGGCTTTATCGCCGCTTTAGCGGCACTTTTTGCTGCTAAAGCGGCGATATTTTTAACGCCCTATTAGCAAGCTGTCGCTAACAGGCGTTAGCGACAGCTTTCAGGCTTTAGCGGCCGGGTTTTACATCGCCTTGCATGTCAGCGATAATTATCGCTAATGACATGCAAGGTAGGCGTTCCCCACTAAAAGCGACTGTAAACAGTCGCTAACACAACTAACCCCTATTAACAAGGCAGGTGAAGCGATAAAATAAATCGCGCTAAGCGCGTTTATCGCTAGATTTTAACACCTGCTACTGAGGATGACTTACCTGTTTAAAGTATAGGAGGTGGATTGTCAGGCTGAATCCATCCTTGCAGCATCGCGAGAATATCGCTGTTTTTCCAGCGATATTCTCACATTTTACCGCTATCGCTGGAAATTTTATCGCTATGGAGATAATCCTTGTTAATAGGGTGTTATCTCAGCGATATTTTCCAGCGATAGGCGCGTTAAAAAAATTCGCGCTAAGCGCGGTTAGCGATAAATATCGCTATTCCTTGATAATATGCCCCATAGAGACTAAGGGCCTTATTTAGAAGTTGTAGTAAAGACAGTCAAGATTGAGGAGAACTCTATGTCTTCCACTGTGCCTTACTGTGCCCATCAGCCCTGCGCTAAGCTCTATGGGTTAGTATAACTACTCAATCAACAATAAGGGACAGTGGGCTTTTGAAAAGGTCCAACGTAGGTGCCCTAATATACTACAAGAAGTGAGTACGAAGTTCCTCAGTGGGTCACAGAACACAGGAAGAGAGTTTATGTGATGTCATGTGGATAGGTTGTCCTCCTTGGAGGGGGAAAACCTCCTTTCGGAACTAGGGCCCTCACACACCCAGCAAGCTAGGTGTCATGCTTCATCATATGGGCCTGCTCCTCGTCGGGTCAGCGCTGCAATACCCGACGGGCACCCATAAAGGGGCTCTTTACCGGAGATCTTTTGTTCCTTGCCGTTTAGGTGCCGTGGGTGTAAGGGGCCTAGTACATGTAGATGTAATGGTGAATGTGCAAGATAAAACAGGGGAGGGAATCCTCTAAATAAACTTTATTCTGGAAGGATCCCAGCCTGGTTAAAATAAGGAATAGGAGAGGCGACTATCTGGCTGTAATATGTCAAAAGTAAGCGCTCTACTCCTAAATGGTCGACATGTTTCTCGCCTAGTAGTCAAGAATGATCTGTGGTGATTCCTCAGGACCAAATGAAAAGAAAACTATCTACACCCAATGGTGAGGTGAAAAACTACCTACCACGTAGTGGTCCTACGGGAACTCTACCCGCAGGTATAGAGACCAACCTAATGTTTGTAAGATCGCGCCTCATCAGAAACAGCGGGATACTAGACACACGTAGTGTTGTGTCTGCTCCAAATAGAAGCCCAGTAGTAGACCTACCCCGCACCGCTGCAACCAGGATGGCCCTAGTTCTGAAAGGAGGATTTCCCCCTCCAAGGAGGACAACCTATCCACGTGACATCACATAAACTCTCTTACTGTGTTCTGTGACCCACTGAGGAACTTCGTACTCACTTCTTTTAGTATAACTACTGTCACAGTGGTTCATACAAAGCTATTTAAATGTTTGGTGTGTGTCTGTCATTGGCAACAGAGGCTTACACCAAGGGGCATATTTACAACAGAATGGTGGAGCACGGTGTTACGCCACAATTGGTAACGCTGCGCTCCGACATTTTGCAATACAGTACACCCCTGCATTTTCCCTAGCACTGCGTCTAAATTTAACTGCCTAGCGCCAGTGCAGGCACCCTTGCTCCATAGTGCAAGGGTGCCTGCGTTGCAGGGAATGATTGTTCATGTGCAGGAGTGTGTCCCGACCTGCACATAGACAATCACTAATGGCGATGTGTAACTTCTTTGTGTGCTGCAGAATGCAGCACATGTCGAAGTTGCATCTCATCATTATTTAGTGATTGTTTATGTGCAGGAAGGGACACCTTCCTGTACATGAACAATCACTATTGACAATTTGCTTTTTAATGTGTGCTGCAGACTGCAACACACAGAGAAACAGCAAAAATGAGGAGAAATTAATAATTTCTCCTCTTTGCGCCAGTTTAAGACCAGGTTTTCCCTAGTCTTATTTTTGGCGCTGCCCCATATTAATGCCAGCCTTGTAACTAGGGGCAGTGTCAAAAAGCAATGGGTGTTGCAGTGGAACGCCCACAGCGTACACCCATTGTCCGCCCCTTTCACGCTAAGTGCTGCGTGAATGGGGGCATTATTTACAAAGCAGCGTTAAGCCACATTAAGTGGCTTAATGCCACCTTGTAATTAAGGCAAAGGGTTATCTCCATCAAAACACCAAAAAGTGATGTTCTGGTGGCGATAACCCCTTGTAAATATGCCCCAAGCTTTTAAAACTTTTTTTACTTTTCAGAAACGAACTCCCAAAGCGAGAGGCTGTTTTTGGAAAAGTAAAAACTAAGGACTCCAACACCATGAGACTTTTGGTCTGGTGGTCATTTTT
This sequence comes from Calotriton arnoldi, assembly GCA_963921515.1. Taxonomy (NCBI): domain Eukaryota; kingdom Metazoa; phylum Chordata; class Amphibia; order Caudata; family Salamandridae; genus Calotriton; species Calotriton arnoldi. Next base: position 815,859 of record CAWUFW010004298.1, read on the forward strand.
TTTAGTTTTACTGTCCCTCACAGCAAAGATGTTCCTGGCAGTGACAGACAGAAAGAAAAGTAATCTGACCACCCACACTAAATAAGGCATAGGGTTGGATGGCTTATCTCCAATGCCCCATACTCCCCCAGGCTGCTGGAGAAACATTTGCACTGACATAGAAAACTTTACTCCTTCAGTGTAAACTTGGTGGTCTGCCCGGCTTAAAATTGGGCAGGCTGACCGAGAGTTTGACAGACAGGGAGCTCCGTTCAACAGCCTATCCTGTCTGCACAACCTTTAATCAGGCCCAAGTTAATACATAGAAATCCCCACAAGAGAACTTCTGCAGCCACGAAAGTTGAATTTTCCTGCTCTGAGCCTCTCCTGCTAAAACAAACAGCTTTAGCAGGACCACGTCCATCGGTAATCCAGCTTTGAAGGGACTGGTCAACTGTAAACAGTGATTTCTGATTGGAAATGTACATTTTCTTAGCAATTTTTGCCTTAAAGTTTTAAAAATTCATATTCCGGTCCTTATTGTTGGATTTTAGTCGTTTCGGTGTCATTTTACTTATTACATTTTTCATAATTTGTTTTAATTTGGTGTGGGATTTTTATTTTGCTGTGGTTTGACTTTTTGATTGTTTTAGTGTTGCTAATTACTTGACACAGATACTTAAGTTAAGCTTGTCTGCTATGCACCATAGCTACAATGGATTGTGCCCAGAATAAATTTAGTGAAACTGTGCGTTTGATTCTATCGAATTTTGCACTTATTACTTGGGTAAGACTCACGTCCTTCCTTTTGGACTTGGCCCTCTCTTATTTGCCTTCTCACCTCCTGTTTTCGGAAATTTGTTTTTGTTAGCATTAGGACTGTGCACTTTACCACTGTGCTCTTATACCTAGGGCCTATAAAGTAAATGCTACTAGTGGATCTGCAGAACCTATTGTGCAATCCACTAAAGTATCCCTTTAAAACATGTCTCAGGATTGCCTTTGCTGCCTTTGTGCAGTTTTAAACTGCCTATTTGACCTGGCAAAATAAACCTTTTGCCAGGCCTACGCTACACCTCCCTTTTTAAAACATATATGTTAACATTAGGGTAGGCCCTAAACAGCCCAGTGGGCAGGGTGCATTGTATTTAAAAAGCTGGACATGTACCTTTAAGTTTTACATGTCCTGGTAGTGAAAAACTACTACATTTGTCTTTTCACTATTGTGAGACCTAGCTTTCTCATTGGATAACATTGGGTTACCTTGTTACATTTAATAAGTGCTAACTTTTGATTGGGAACAGGTTGCAATGTCATGCTAGGTCTCAAAAGAATTGTAATTTAAAACCCTCTTTAAAGTTAAAGTTTAATTTTAAGTCACAATTATAAAAATGCCATTTTTAGAACGTATGCATGTTCTTGTCTTAACCATTTGGTGCCTACAACCTGTGTCCTGGGCCACATAACTATGAATCGGGTGGCAGTTGGCCTTTGTTTATTCCTCCCAGACAGTGAGACAAAGGGTGTGTAGGTGTTGGTAGGATGGGTCATTCTGCCAGGATGGGAGGGAAGACCTTTTCCCTGCCCCACTTCCATTTAAAAGGAGATGCCTCAGCACACTCACAAAGAACTTCACACTAATCTTTTGTCACCCCAGAACTCTTCAAGCCTGGCAGGGAGGAAGGAAATTCCAGAATTATCTGTGGGGAGGAAAACTCAAGACATTTCTTCCGCTTTAGAGCTGGCACAAGGTATACAAATTAGACCCTCAGCCAACTCTTTAGTACACTTTAGTACCTGTGCATACTACAGGAGGACTGCCCTGCTGCCAGAGGACTGTCCTATTGCTTGAGGGCTGCGCTGCTCTCTGAGAAGGAAGACTGGACCTGTTCCCTTCATCCCAGGCAAGTGACTCCAAGGTTCAGATGGCTGACCTCCTGTTCTGATCTACAGGGACATAACAAGTTCAAGAGGCCTTTCTACAACTGCCCAGATGACCTGATGCACTGGACCTGCCTGGACCTTCAACTAGGCCTGTCTGAGCCCTGCAGGCCTCTGCTGGAGCGAGTTCCTGATCCCCAAGAGGTACCTCACCAGGTCCTGGACCCTTGGCTGGAATCAGTTGAGCACCTTTTGTGAAAAAACTCAGAAATCTTGAAGTATTTGACTTTTTGCAACTGCAAACTGGCCTGTTGGTGCTGAGATCTTTCTGCCCGCAACAGCCGCTAATGAGAAGCTCCGTTGAACCTGACTCTTAACGATACAGCGACGCCAACGATGACCAGCAACACAAGATCTGAACTCTGTACTACAACAACAATAACAACGCGGTGACCACCAACATGAAATGATCATCCGTGATGCCTGACATGATCTTCGCACTATAGTGACGACTGTCCATGATGGCAGACTGGCTCCTCATGCGCAGCGACGATCACCCTCAATGTTCTCCTTGCAGCCTCCTCCACTGCAAACTGGACTCTTTGTGCTGGATTTTAGATAAGGTAACTTTTTCAGCAGGACTAAGCTGGTCCATGTATCCAGTCCATGTTCCATCGCAGTCAACCTGAACTTGGGACTTTACCCCGGTCTAGCATGACCAAATAGACGCGAGTGGGCATTTGTGCTTTTAGGCTCTATACATTCCTGAAACTCTAAAATTGCATATCTCCGGTTCCACTGATTGGATGTGTGTCGTTCTGGTCTCAAGCTATTTACTACATTTTTTCTTGTGTTGTGTTTTCATTTTATCACTATTTGTGTGCTGCATGAATACTTTACACATTGCCTCTAAGTTAAACCTGACTGTTTTAGTGCCAAGCTAGCATAGGGTTGAGCACAGGTTAATTTAGTGACTTTTGTGGTTCACCCGGATGGGGATTGTGGTTGTTGCTTGGGAAGAGTTAATGTCCTCCTCAACCAAAAACCCAATTTCCTATACTTCCTAACTAATGACCCATTTTCTTAGATTACCATTAAAAGATGTGTCACATACTTACTGAAGGTTTGCCCTTGTACAATGCAAAGCAACACAAAGTATTATAAACAGCAGCAGTAAATAACGTTTGTAACCAAAATCTATTTTGCATTGAAAGTTGACCCTTGTGCAGCATCAAAACTGCTTGTTTCCAAATGCCAATTAAGATATACAAAAGGAGTTGTCTGAGGTGAGGGAACAAAAACAATAGTCGACTCCAAACTGACTGATCCCAGGAAGCTTGCAAAGGAGGCTGATGCCCATTATATCCCCTGGGGGTGATCCCAAGAACGGGGAGCCAGGCCTGTACGAGGAAAAGGAGAGAAGCAACAAGTCGCAAAAAGAAAACTCTTTAGGGTCCCAAATGTCTAAACAAGGGGAAAAAGTCCTACCCCACTCCTGAAAAGCAGGGCAGTGGGAACTCTGGAGGAAAGAAACCCTTTTGACAAAGATAGGTGTTTTGACTGCCTACAGCGAAGGCACACAAATGGAGATTCCTTATGCCCCAAGAGGAAAGCTGGCACTAGTGGGCAATCCATAGAGGTGACTAGTGTAACTTTGGGGGAGGATTGCCCAGAGGAGGGCCTAGAAGCTCTTAGCTGGAAGGTGGACAAAGAAGATACGTTGGTGATCCCAGAGTGGCCTAGAAAGTACTTCCACAGGGTAACAGTGAGTGGGGTCCCTGTCACTTCTCTGCAAGATGTCTGTGCCAGCCACACCATGGTAACAGAAAGGCTGGTTTATCCAGACCAGCATTTGCCAGGACAGGCTTGCAGTGTCAGACACATCTGTCTGTCTCCCTTGTGGCCCTACTATCCTTACAATGGGATGGGAGGGTGTACTTGCCCAGAGATGGTTCATTGTCATTCCTCATTTGCCTATAGACAGTATCCTTGGCATTAACCTCTCACAGGCGAGAACAAAATGGGGCAAAAAGACAGCCCCCAGGAAGTCCCAAAATCACAGGTTTCTGAGGTTACTGTCCCTAAGTGTGGGTAACAGAGGCCCTAGAGAAGAGGAAGGGGTAGGAGGTGATTGGCATCCATACTGGGTAGGCCAGAGGGCCAGGGTTTGCCTGTTATGACAGGAGAAGTCCCCGAGGCTGGCTATGGTAAGGCCACATCTGACCTGGAGGTGCTGTCTGCACTGTCACAGGGGACCTCGCCAGACAGACACAAGACACAGACATGGTATTTCACCCTTGAGGGGGACTGTGTGTCAATCTTAGATGTTTTGGACTGCCAGGCATATGCTCACTCTCAGGGTACTGACACTGCGATAGCAGAAGGAGGTTGTCTGCAACCTGAGGCTGTAGGTCCGCACTCTGAAAAACCTGAGGCCAAAAGGACCTCAGAAGCACGTATGTGACTCCTTGACACCTCAACAGCTGGAATTGAGGCCTACTCCAGGCATCAGATTGGAGCATCTTCCTGTCAGTGAATAAGTGGATAAGGGGGCCTGCTTCCCAACACTGACAGCTGTCAGTGGCCTCTGTTGGTTACTTACCTTTTCGCAGATCTACTCTTTACATAGGGACAGAAGCATGACCTAGGAAGCAGGATAAGACACATATTAGCCATGATGGTCCTATTTCTGTGCTGTGAGGCCTCATGGGTAGGCTTCATGTTGGCTGTAGCCCAGGTGAAGTCTGCAGATGAGAAGGGTTCCACATGAAGCAGGTTAGTGGCTGAGTTTGACAGAGTAGTAGCACTATCAAAGGCAGAACTTGAGGGTAGGATCACAAATGTTGAGGTCATCCAACTTGCAAAGGTAGTGGAATGGACTTGGCCATAAGATACAAGGCTGAAACTAATCCTGCTAATGCAGAGAGCTTTCCCACTTCCTTTCCGCTTAAAACAAGAAGAACTGCCAAGGGAATGGGTATTGCTCCTTGCCTTTATTAGCTATCAGCCTTTATTAGCTAGGGAGGGACTGTGTGAAAAATGTCCCTTTGAGCATGGTCACCCCCATTTCTTGCTGACTTTAATTGCTGGTTGTGTGACTATGGCACTGGAAAACTACTACAAAGGTCCCAGTGCATATGCTCGGACCTCTAAAGTTTGACAAAATTGTCTAACTCCTGGTTGGCAATCTTAATGTTTCTATAGAGCCATAGTCTAGGGTGCACATATACACCCATGACATGAAAAGTTAAAGTCACCTGTTAACTGCAGCACTTATTGTGCCATCCACTAATATGACAAAGAAAATCATGTATTCAGGCATACCATTTAATGCTGACTGCTGCAGTGTACAACCTGCAGTGGGACCTTTTAAAATTACCCTCTGTGATAGGTAAAAATCTCCCTATAAATAAGTCACTGCTATGTAGGCCATCTAGCCCACAAACTAGGGTGCATGGTATTTAAAAGTTGGACATGTAGAAAGTAAATGTTACCATGCCCCTACAGTGACAAGACTCTAAAGGCTATTTTCACTGTGACAGGCCAACTCCGAATCCTGATTAAAATACTAATGCAGTATCTAGACCAACTAGAAAAATAATTAAACAACTATTATTTATCAGTGATATATATTTGGTAACTCTCCAGTTAAGAAAGGGATAGCCCAGCTCTGCAACAGTTATATTTAAACCAATATTTCTGCTGATTATTTGGGTACTGTTATTAGGTGTTCAGAGACAGCACACATTTAGCAGAAGGCACACACTTTTCAAAGAGGCTGCTTAACATTGCTCAAAACGACCATCAAAGTCCCTACTTACTGCATATGAACATCCCTCAGCTGCAAGACAACTACAGGTGCTTGGGTTTGTGGACTGGCTCTAAGCGCCAATATTTTTTCATAGAAAGCTGTGTTGATGTTGACCGCTTGTCTGTTATAAGGCTTGCCACCAAATGAATTACCTGACTTTTCCAAACGACACAGGAAGAGATTAAATAACAAACACATATATTTATTTAATTTCTTTTTTTTAAGTTTAATTACCTCTATTAAGAAAACCACTTAAATTACAGAAACAAAATATGTGTAAAATTTGATAAAGAGAGTGCTATTTTTTGTAAATAGAAACAAAGATTTTTTGTTTTGTATTGTAAAATAAAAAAGGGGGAGGGAGAAGGGCACAATAATGAAGACCAAATAATAACAACAATTATGAATTAGAAAATATAAAAATCTGATATAAATGGTAGATAAGGTGAAAAAATAGATATGAGTATGCACAGAATATAACAGTTTACAGTGGTTTGAAATTTAATTTTCTGAGTAGCTATAGTTAGTTTGTTTCTGATCACTATTATCTAAAAACGTCATTAATGGCAACAAATACAAATGTCTATTAACATGTGGTAAAGAGAAATTTGCAAAAGCAATCTCTAATCTATAATAATGACAAACATTATATCACCAGGCTTTATATGAAATATTAGAGGAACATTTCCAGTTGGTTGTAATTTGCTGAAAGGCTAAAGCCAACATGAGATCTAACAATTCATTATTATGAATATCTGAATCAGTGACGTCAGAAAGACTGCCCAAAAAGAGTATTATAGGGAAGAAGGAACACTTTATATTAAAAAAATTGTGAATTGCGACCAAACTTTCACCCAAAAGGAAGCGGTAGGTAGACAGTGGAAAAGCAGGTGCATGAAATCCCCGGGCGACCGCGTGACCAGCAGGTACTATCATTGGTTTTGGAGAATTCGGCTATAGATGCAGGTGTATGATAAAGTCTGTGATATAAAAAGAAGAACAATTGAGTAGAGGTAGCAGACCTTATGAAGTCTAGACCATATTTTATTCCAGAAGGAGATGGGCTAAGCATAACCCAAAACTACTTCCCAATTAAGTTCTGCCTTATATTGTACTCTGAATAAATCCAGAGAAAAGTATTCATAAATATGGGAGGCTTTGGGAATAGAAGTTAGAATAGTATATAAAGAAGAGTTAGATGGTGGAGAAAAGGGATCTATTGGTAATGAATAAAGAATATCCAAAATTATATTTATGAGAAGAGAGAACTTACAGAAAAATGAACGCGAACAATTAAGTAATGTCTGGAATTGAGGGAGGAGCGAGGTGTAACACCATAAAATAAAGCATGAACCCACATTATACTTTTTTGCCTCCAAGACTTCCAATACAGAAATTTGTTATTGATGGTAATAAGATGATTATACCATAACCATAAGGGAGACTGTAAAAAAGATTCTTGAGGCAGAATTTGTGATTGATGGCATAGTTTCAATAGGAAACGGGTATGTTTAAACAGTGGTGAAGATGTGAAAATGCTCTTTGCAGTAAAAGAAAGAACCTCTGTAGGAGAAAAAGGAGCAAGTAGGGAGTATTCAATATCAAGCCATAAGGAAGTATATACGGAAGCTAAAGTAGAGAGGCACTTAGAGGCTTGCCTCAAACAATAAGTTTTATGATAACTATGAAAGTCCAAGAAATCAGCGCCACCTTCTGATTTAGCCTTTTAAAGTAGTGACAAGGAATGTCTGGATTTTTTATCAAGCCATAGAAAATTAGAAAGTACAGAATCCATTTTGATTTTAAAATGAAAGGGGGTTTTATGCTGGGATCATAGACAGATATAATTCAGTATAGGTGTAATCATCATTTTGAAGGAATCAAGACAACCGCACCAAGATAGAAAAAATGCAGTCCAAGAAGATAGGAGTTTGTCTATTCTGTTAAATCCTTCTTTAATGATTATTGCAACAGAGTCCTTAATCGAATTGGTGCACCAAATACCCAAATATTTAACTTTAGAGGAATTCCAGTGAAAACTGGTAAAATCGAAGAAATGTTTAAACAAAATGTAGTCTAAGGCAAAATTTCAGTTGTTTCTGAATGAATCATATAACCTGAGAAAATTCAGAAATTTCTTGAAGCAAGGCTGGGGTAAATATGACCAGGATTAGAAAGAAAAATAGGAATATCATTCGCATAAGCAGAAAGTTTCAAGTGTTTATCTCCATATTTGAAACCAGCTATGAGATTGTTGTTGCAAATTCAGGAGAGAAAGGGGTTGAGAGCTAAAACAAATAAGAGGAGGGACAAAGGCAGCCTCCTCTCTGTAATTAAAAATATTGGGAAACTTTGCCATTCACCAAGACAGAAACATTGGAGAATTATGAGGAGAAATAAGTGAAATAATATTGAGACCAAATCCATGCCAAGTGAGGGAGTTAAGCAAAAAATTCCAATCAATCCTATCAAATGTCTTTTCCGCATTTATTGCAGCAGCTCCTAAACAATATGATAAAGAAAAAGCTTTGTTTAATACATAAAAAAATTATTGAGAATTATCAGATGCAAGCCTACCTTTAACAAAACCAGATTGCTCCATACCTATTTGTTTTGGCAAAAATGGTTCAAGTCACAGAGCCAGTAATTTGGCAAATATTTTATAATCTACATTTACAAGAGAGCTAGGTCGATAATTTTTGCACTGCATGGGGTCACGACCTTCCGTGTGAATAAGACAAATGGTTGCTACTTGAAAGGTGCCCCCAGCTGTATCATTACTATAGAAGAATTTAAAAAGTTGTAAAAGTTTGGGAAGCAATAAATGAGAAAATTGCAAATAAAACTCCACTGTAAAACCATCTGGTCCCTGGGGTTTTGCCTTTTTTAAGAGAATGGAGTGCTTTGAGAATTTCTGACAGAGATATGTCTGACTCCAGAGGGGCAAAATCAAGAGTCATGTGATTAGGAGCAATGATGTCTTCCAAATAATCATCAATAGGAGAAGGGTTGGCAGGACACTCCGGAGTATACAGAGTTTGGTAGAACTTCACAAATTCTTCCAAGATGTTATGGTCTTTACATACCTGCTTCCCTGTGGAAGATTCTATAGATTCGATATAAGTGCACTGTTTCAGTACCATTATAGAATTAGCAAGAAGCTTTCCTACTTTATCATGTCTGCCGTAGTAGCGAGCACTGCAACAAAGTAAGATGGATGAAGCATTATTCATAGTTATTTTATCAAAATTAAATTTAGCTTGAATAAGTTCCTGTAAATCAGTTCTAGAGGTAGAGGAATAGAATTGATGATCTAAGCGTTTTATAGCAGAGAGTAATGCTTTATGATGCTCTGCAAAGTGTCTCTTCTTTTTTTAAACAAAGTCAATGATATGACCTCGAGCTACAGTTTTAAATGTATCCCATAAATTTGAGGAGATGTATCAGAGTCAGCCCGAATAATAAAAAACTCATCCACGAAAGAAGTAAAGGAGGAGGAAAAAGTTGGATCGAGTAACAGAGAATTGTTAAACTTCAATCTGTTGGATTTGGGATTTGCTGGGAGTAAATATAGGTCTGTAATAACTGGAGCATCATCAGGGATTACAATAGGCTCAATAGTAGAAGCAATAAGGTTTTGGGTAATGACCTGCTGATAAAAAATATAATAGAAACGAGTGAGGGATCCATGGGGCAAGGAATAAAAAGAGAACTTGCTAGCAGAAGAATTACAGAGTCTCCATGAATCTATTAGGTGTTGTTGTGAAATAGTGGAGTGGAATTGTTTGTGAATTTTATTGGGGATAAATCTAACTTGAGATTGATGGTCAATAAAAACATTCTATAATTTGATTACAGTCTCCTCCTATAATGAAAAAATCATCATTCTATTGGAGACATTTCTTAGGGACGTTAGGCCAAAAAGAAAAGTCCGGTTGTATAGGACCATAAACATTAAATACAGTCAAAGCAATATAATTGATAAGTAACTTAACAACAAGCAATCTACCTTCAGCATCTGTCTCATGTGTACCAGTTGTACATTTCAGTTGTTTATGACATAAGATAATTACTAAATTTTTCTTATCAGACGTTGGTGATACAAAAACTGAACCCACCCAACTGCGTTTAAGTTTTAAGGCCTCCAATTCTGTGAGGTGGGTTTCCTGAAGGAGGACTAAGTCTGGATCATATTTAGCTAAATTAGATAAGATAAAACTCTCTGCCTTTTTATAGGGGTAATGAAACCTTTTATGTTCAGAGAAATAACTCTGAATGTTCTAAATAACAAGAATACATGTGACTATACAGTCTACATTAATAACACAATGTAAATTACAAAACAAGAAAGGAAGCAGTAAAGGAGCATAGTCAATGAAGTGAAACGAGTCATAAGGGAAGAAGGAGAGGAAAAGAAGGGAAAGAGGGAAAAAGGGAAGAATAGAAAATAAGTCAATAGAGGACAGTACATGTCAGGGACTGATGACTGTGTGACAAGAAGGATAGTCGGGTGGTGACAACACAGGCGTAGACGGCACAACCAACAAGGGACAACACACCACACCAGAACATAACAAGTATGAGAATGATGACAAAAGGGTTCTTGAATACCTGTAAGGAAAAATAGGAGAAAGAAGAGGATAAACAAACAGGCAGCATCCGAAAAGAGATATCCTTTTAAAAAGAAAAATAATTAAATAAAAGTTAGAAACATGGCAAGATTCTATAGGAAAGAATTAGTGTGGAGAGGGACCAGTTATATCCATTGTATCTGCTATATGAGAGTTTATGAATTTCCTGAGCTCAGATGGGTCTTCGAACAAAGTAGTTTTATTTTTGATAGGTGACTTTGAAGAGGCAAGGATGAAATAAACCATAGTGAGCCCCTATGCATGGGACGCAGTCTTTCTGTCTGTGAGCTGTAGTAGAGAAAACATCCTTCAAATTAAAAATCTTCCTGCCTGACCACATAAGCTGTTTTTTGGATTTAGCCACATTTTAGACTATCAACAGGTCTGTGAATTCCAAAAATAAAATAATCACTCCTCAAGATTTAGCAGGTGAAGTAGAAGAGGAGACGATGGCCCAGTCTATGTGCACGTTGAATGTTTAGGTTCATTATGGGCACCTAAGTATAACTTAGGGGTAGCTTATTAATAATTAAAAGGAGGGTTTAGGCCTGTCAAAATAATAGGGTTATTTTGACATGTCAAATTTGCAGTTTAAACCTGCACAGTCAGGCATGTTTTGCATTGCAACCTTAGTAGTGATACAAAATGTGCTTCAGTCGACTAGTGACATTTAACTTACAGGCCCTGGGTACACTTGGTACCATATACGAGGGTCTTATAGGTAAGCTAAATATGCCAATTTGGACATGTTGTAGAGGTCAGGGCATATTCACTTGGGTCTTGTGAGCAGTTCCAAAGCACAGACTTGAAAACCCAGTAGCATCAGTCCAAACAAAATGGAGGTGATTATGCCAAAAAGAGGCATTTTCTCACATGTCTTTGGGTCTTAGATTGTTTTAGGAATGGTGGGAAATCATCAATTTCTAATAAAATGACCAATATGTTAAAAAATAGTTACATGATGTGATCCGAAAATCCTATTTTATGCTCAGAAAAATTATCTTAAAAAGTTGGGCTACTGGCTAGCCCATTTTTGGAATCACCTGTAACAATAATTCACTGGAGTGGGTCACATAACGAAGGACTTGCTACATTTTTTCAATTTTGTTTGACACAATAACTACAATATTTTCCATCCAGTTGTGTAAATGTTTTTTAATACATTTTTTTATTTGAAAAGGTGATACTCAGCATTAATAACAAACCATTTTACAGAACACATGTCAAATCAGATCAAATCCATTCAAAGGGGAGTCATTTAAAAAATCATCAAAAAATTAAATACATAAATATCTCCTACCCTTCCTCCTAAAGTGACAATGACCGGCTAATCTTTCCCTAATTGCGGCCTCCTAGAGCAACTTTTTCCCTCCAGATCTCCTGCTCTTCTTTACTTCACCTATACTATACTGGCCCAATCCCTCCAGTTTCCTTTGTAAATGTTGTACATGTCCATTCTTGTATAATTCCAGGCTTCCCGTTGGCTGAACTTTCTCATTTTGGTCTGCAATTGCTCAAAATTGGGCTCTACCGTGGACTTCCAATAAGTGGTAATCAACGACCGTGCAAATATTGTTGCTGTAAAAATAAAGTTCACAACAATCAAGGTTTGTAAATGATAATGGTCTACCATGCCCACAAGGGCCACTCTTGGTAATGGATAAAGATTCCCTTGAATGGACAAACTAACCGCATTAAATACCCTAATCCAATAAAGTTTCAGGGCATTACAGGCCTAAAGCATATGAAACCAATCACATTCGGCATTGCATCTTGGGCACCTTTCAGTTATTGATGGAAAGATTATTTTTAAAACACAGGGTGTTAAATAAAGACTGGCCATGTGCTGAAAATTCGCGCCTCTGAGGCAGGTGAAGCTCACATTAAAATACCTCTCCTATTGTTGATCATCAATATCAATCCCCACCCATTGTATCCATTTTCTTCTTACACCTATGTTAACTGTGCGGTATCTGGGGTTAAGGCCTTATACCAAAATCTAATTGAAAGGTTAGCTACATTCCTCCTAAATAGATATTTTATAATTCCTTTAGAGGACTCTATATCTACCCCATTGATGTCAATTAAAATTTCTCTTATTTGGGCGTACAGAAGAAATGCTAACTCCAGAGTTCTGCCCAAAAACAGCACCTGCGGAGATTTGAACCTCGGGCCCTCATAAAGTCCCCCACCTTGGTTAAACTTAGGTCAGCCCATTTGCTTATAGTCCCCTTCATTGGTCCTAACCACAGAGAGTTGCAACATCCTATCAGAGTCTCGGCATTGATATTAGGAATTTCTTGGGCTGAAAAAATCTTCTTCCTGCATAACATCTATTGTGCTGCTGCCTTATATCTGAGTTTCTTCTGGAGTTTAGGGACTTTCACATACCATGAAGGGTCAGTGAATTTTAAGGCAGTCAGCATTCAGAGGAGAATCAAAACTGGAGGACTCTACTTACAGGCTGAGTATCTGTATTGCCAGGGATGCTAGATAATACCGCTGTATGTCTGGGAGTCCAAATCCACCTTTATTCTTCAGCGATTGCAGAATACCCATTTTGACTCTGGGGTGCTTTCGATTCCATACAAACCGACTTATTCAACTTAGCGAAAAAGCAGTTCTCTAATTATATGAAAAGAGGGAAAAAAGGAAGGTGAATATCATCATTTTAAGTAAGGCAATTTTGCCAATGATTGAGAACGGGAGAAGCCTCCAAGATAGCAGTGAGTTATCCACTCTCCTTAACACTGGGTAGTAGTTGTCCTGGAAAAATTCCTTTTGTTTTTCCCAAAAATATATGCCCATATATCTCTTAGGGCCTGACTTGTAATTCGTACTCAAAATGGGTGGGAGGCTTTCTACTGGAGTGGTAAAAAGTAAGCATTCAGTCTTAGACTCATTTATCTCATAGCCTCCTAAACCTGTAACGGTCTTAAGTGTTTGATATACCCTGTTTATATTATCCACTGTAGGTGTTAAGTGCTGCATCGTCTGCATACATTTTTATTACCGGTTTCTCTGACATCTCTTAAAATCAAACTATTCTGATGCAGGGCCTGTGCAAGGGGCTCAACAAACAGGGCGAATAGCAATGGAGAGAGAGGTTAACCCTGCCTCATCACCCATTCCAACCTCACTCCCCCTGCCTGCTTATTAGTAATCATCAATTCGTCTCCTGCTCACTGGCATTGGACCCGGATCAAACCCTTGAGTTGGAGTGGGAATCCAAAGTAGGAAATTATTATGGCCCAGTCTGAGATGATCCTAGTCATCTCCAGAATTTTACATGGTCCCTGTGTCACCTCACTGGGGCAGTTATCCTGGGTGGGGATTTTAATTTTTTGCCAGACCCAGCTTTGGATTCCTCCAATGTAACACGCATCCATCATAAAAGACAAACTGAGAGAGCCTTAGGCAACTTGTGCATGGAGTTAGGTTTATGAGACATCTGGCATTCTAAAAATGTGGGGCTGAAATCTTTCACTTGTTACTCTAGACGCTTCCATTCGGCCTCAAGAATAACCCTGGGCAAAGCACTACGCTACGCTCGCGTAGTTTGCGAAGTTTGCGCTACTTCGCACAACACGAATTGCACGTAGCACAGTGCAAACACACGTAGCGTAGCGTAGCGTAGTGCAGCGGTCATTTTTGCTTGCTCGCGGTCCTCAACGTCAAGTTGGCGACCGCGAGCAAGCAAAATGACTATCCTGGCGAGACTTTTCCTCGCTCGCGATCAGCAACATCAAGTTGCCGATCGCGAGCGTGGAAAATAAACCTCCCGGCGAGATTTTCAACGCGGGGAGGTCAGGTTTCTCATTGCGAGTGGTCGCGTATGCTCGCGACCGCTCGCGATGAGAAACTACCAGTCCGCGTTGAGAAAGCTGCCGCTCGAGTAAAAATCTACTCGAGCGGCAGTAAAAGACAGCTCGCACTGTGCAAGATGCCGTTTTCAATGATTGCACAGTGCGGACAAGCATCCGGCACTGTGCAATCATTGCGAACAGTGCACTACGCAGTTCGCGTAGTGCTACGCGTAGCTCGCATAGTGCGAACTGCACTTTGCGTAGCTTCGCGTAGCGCTACTTCGCGAACTACGCCCAGGCTTACTCAAGAACCGACTTGTTTTTGGCATCACGCTCCCTGGCCATAATAGACATATTCCACTATGTCAGCAGCCTGGCCGATCACTCAGCTGTAGTATATTTTAGTTTAATTGCAGGGGACAAAGCCAAGATGGACGATGGATAAGACTCTGCTCTTACAGGAGGAGTGGAGGAAACAGGTTAATCACAATACCCATAACATTTTTTCTAACAAATGACACCCCAGCAAACCCATCAGTGGTCTGGGACACATTTAAATGTACTATTTGGTGGGTCTTTGTGTCCCGAGCAGTGTTTATTGTTAAAAGGGAAAGGGAAATAATATTGTCTTTACAATCAGACATTGGCCATACTTACCAAGCCGCATCTGATAGTTTCAACAGTTCTTTACGAGTTGAGTGGCTGGAGGCAAGGGAGAGGTTCAAAGATTTTTTTTCTCCAAAAAGAGCTGGTAAATAATCAGACCATTCAGCATTAGGTGTACCAAGAAGTGGAGTGCGTAGGTCAGTTTTTGGCGGGCTGAAGAGAAGAGAAATAGTAAGCTGATTCAGCAGGTTAAAGACCCATTTTTTAAATATATTTTTTATTAGGATTAAGAAGAACAATAAAAACATTACATTCATCAAAAAAGAACAAAAATAATGAAATATATTACATAGCTTAGAAACTAATGAAGAAACAATACCATTGAGATAAAAATAAACTATAAGATGCAATCTAATAGTGAAATATAAGAAAACTAAGAGGGTACATGTTTATCTATTAATCTGTTTTCTTATTTTATAGAAAAACAGAGAAGGAGGGGAAAAGAAGAAAAGGGTAAAAGAAAAGAAAAAGGGAAAGAGAGAAATAAAGAAAAGGTAGAGAAAGGAAAAGAGAAGAAATATAAGAGAAAGAAATGTAGGAATTAGGATAAAAATGAGTGAGAAGACAGAAAAGTAGTGAAAGATAGCCAGAGTAAATCGGATTTAATCTTCTGAGTTAACGAAGATGCAGAAACAGTAGATAATCTATGTTCATCAGAAATAAGATTCCACCATGTTAACAAACATATTTTAGAATTATCTTTCCAATAAGTAAGTATAACCTTAAAAGCAAGTTCAATGAAAAGGTCAAACAGCATAGGTTTTGGAGAAAGATTCTGAAAATAATCCAACATAGTACCAAGAAAAACATTTTGACTTGATAATGGAATACTACATTGAAATATCATTAAACTCCACTCTGACCTCCAGCCACCTAACACAGAGCCGATACCGTGACCTGGCCCCCGCGGACCACCGAGCACTCAATCACCGTCTGCTGGGATGCCGAGATCACACGGTGAGCGCCGAATATCAGAAGCGCAGCGCGGCCGGGATCATAGCGGGAGCGAACTCAGCGCGTACTCCTCAGTGCGGGTTCATCCCGCCATCTTTCCTCCCGCCCTTGGAGTGGATCGGGGCCGATTGTCGCTGGTCCGCCCCCGCTGGTTGTTCTCCTTCATCCGCTATCGCGGTTGCTGCCGGGGTGTCTGCAGCACGCATAGCAGCCCTACCTGCAATCGGTCGGTAGAGGGAGAGAAGGAAAGTCTGGAGTCAGGCATGGCTCCTCCACGGTTGACTGCCTGAGGCGGATGAGGGGGTCAGGGGATTTGAGACCCCATGGCAGCTGAGCCTCAATGGAGAGTGGATGGCACAGATGAAGGAGAAGCAGAATTAAAAAGCCAGTCAAAAGGCAAAGCCTGTCTCGAGGGTTGGCCGTCCTATCTTGAAAGTGCTGCAGTCAAGCACAACGAGTGATCTATTACAGGTTGGCAGCCCTGGAACAACAGAATCTTCGCTGTTTGACGTTTTGATGTGTGCAGTCTTAGAAGGCAAAGCAGCAACAGGTTCTGACTTCCGTAGCAGCCCGCAGCAGTTGGGATCCGACCTCCTGCAAGGTAAAAGTTTCCCATTCTCTGCTAATGACTGTCTTGCTAATGACTGTCTTGAGCCCAGCATAATGATCGGGGAGCTGGAGAAGGAACTGTGCCCCTTTGTCGGGGTCTCTGCTGGGGTATCTGTGACTGGGACATACGGCTCTCGGCCGACGCAAGCAGAGGGGCTTGGATTAAATGAAAATATAGCAACGGGCCAGAACCCAGAGAACTCAGAGAACATGCAGCGGTGAATGGAAACACGAGCGGATATAGCATTACCTATGGTCGGTATGGGGCCGGAAGCGATGGATAGGATTCAGCCTGTCAGTAAGAGCTTGGAGGGGGGGACAGTGTCGCTGATGGAGGGGACGGCTGGTCCATAGATATTGTCGGGCCCCCCATGGTGGAACCTCACAGAAATTCCTCGCGAGAGGGGGAGACTGCTGGGAAAAAAGGGCTTATTGATAAAAGACAGATTAAAACTTGGAGAGTGCGCCAAATCGGATTGAAATCTCAGCTGGTTGATTCTAGATCCCCAAGATCTGTGCGAGGGGCACGAGAGAACTCCCTGCAGAAGTGGGTGACTTCTAAAGGAGAGGTAAAGTCTTTGATCTGAATGCTGTCTAAAGGTGGTTGCTCCACCCCTTCTCATTGGTCACCAGCAGGGAGTGCAGCACAATCTGGTACGGACATCAGCTCTAGTACGAATGTGACTGATGGCCCCCTGGAGTCTTCAAGCTGCTCATCATACCAAGGCACTCCCCCTGGCAATTCTGAACCTACAGAGGAGGGAGGGCTTACGGAGGCAACTGAGCCTTCTTTGTCATCCATTGTGCAGCTTTTACAGAGGCAAAAAGGTGAGGCGCTTGAACACTATGCTCAGGTTAAAGAAGACAATAAAAATATGCAGCATGCTCTCATGGAAGCCACTAGCAAGATGGCCAGCTGCACCGCAGAAGTCACTGAGCTTCAGCAATGAGTTGCAGGGGTCGAGGAAGTTGGCACTGCTACTACCAAGGCAATCACAGAGCATGAACACCAAGTAGAGTATGTCTTACATAAGGTTGAGGATTTAGAGAACAGATAACGTCGGAATAATCTTAGACTATTTGGAATACCAGAGGGTAAAGAAGGCAATGACACTCTGGCCTTTGTGGTCAGTCTATTACAGAAAGCTCAACAGGATCTGGAAGAATGGGATATGGATTCCCAAATTCAGCGACACATAGGCTGCCATTGAATTCTAAGCAAGCAGTGAACTTCAGGCCTTCTCATTCTCGCACCATACTTATTTATGTTGGGAATTTTCTCTTGCGACAGGCGATTTATTTTAAAGCACGCCCAGCAGCTTCACTGTCAGCTGATTCCTTCTCTTTCTACTCTCGATCGGATCTTTGCAAGACAACAATGGATAGGCGCTGGAAGCTGCGTCAGCTGATAGATCCATTTAAAGCTGCTGGGGCACAGGTGTTCTTACAGGAGCCAGCACGATTTAAGGTCATCAAGAATGGATGGTCCCAGATATTTCTTACGGAACAGGAAGCTTCACGAGTTCTCACTCAGTGGAGACAAGGGACTCCACAGACTTCATAGTTTTCTAGTTAAAAACCTTGGCTATCTGTTTAATTAATATTAGAAGCAGAGATATGAATGGGATGGTGTGCACTATTAGGTAAAGGGGCGATTGGATTATATTTGGAGAGGCACGAAGTGGTGGGGGCCGGGGTGGTTTAGGGATCATGGGGGGCGGTGTGTTCAGTGCTCCTCGTGTGCTGTCATACCAGCTGACAGCATTAGGGGGTGGGTGATTTCCTCCTACAGGCACAGGGTGGGTTGGGATGGGTCAAGGGGGTGCCAGGGGGAGGGAGGGGGGTTGGGTTGACAAATTGGTTGCTGTCACGGTAAAGGGAAGTAAGGAATGGGGTCATCATAGGAGTCAGAATAATCTGAAATTGTGTTTAGTATATAATGTCAAGATGGAGGAGGTTAGGAGTCTGAGATGGTGGCAAGGCAGTTCTATCGGATGCTGGTGGACAGGTAATGACAAGTATTACATTATTTTGTTGGAATGTGGCAGGCTTAAATCAGGCGCAGAATCAACAGCTTATTCGAGAGGAACTAGCAGCATATAGGCCACAAATTGTTGGGGTTACTGAAACACATTTGGCATTCAAGGACCAACAAGTATTGAAGCAACTGGGGTATGAATTATTCATATGTACAACTCAAAGAGTGTCTATACAGGGGTTGATATTATGAAAGCAAAGGAATTTGCTGCTAAGACTTTGCGGACCTCCTCTGATAGCAGGGGTAGATGGGCAGTTGGGCAGCTGGATTTTTATGGGCAGATTTACACTATACGTGAAATATATGGCCCTAACTCAGATGACCCAGCAGTCTTTGATTATTTAAACTTTGGAACTGCTGGAATGGGGAGGGAAGCTGGTCATAATGGACGATTTTAACTGTGTGTTGGATTACAGCATAGACACAACTAATCGGCAAGCTAGCGTCCGGATGCCTAAAACACGTGCATCTATCATGGAATTAATTAGACTTCATTGTCTGGTAGATGCGTGGAGAGCCCTGAACCCTCAGGATCCTGGTTATATCTATTTTTCAGCACCTCATAGACAATACTCTCGTATTGATCTGATGTTGGTCTAGGGGCAGCTTTTGGAAGGGGCATCAATCGAGATCTGTCCTAAGATCACTTCAGATCATAATCCCATCGTATTTAATATGCAGCCCTGGCTAGGGGAGGGAGGGAAGGACCGGCGACCATTTAGGTTTCCCCAGAAACTATTGGCCAGTATGGAATATCGGGTGTATATGAAACAATTACTTTTAGAATATCTTTTAAAGAATAGGAACACTGCTTCAATTTCAATAGTATGGGACTGTATGAAAGCATTTGTACGGGGGTGATGCTTCAGTTCAACCTGGCTCAGAGCAGGAATAGACTATTGGAGGAATCTCAAGGTCGGCAGGAATGTCTGCATTTGGAAAAAGATCATTCACAGGCAATCCTTGAAAAAGACATACAGGAGCAGTCATTGTTTCTGAAATTAATTGAGGAACGTCAAATGCTTAGCAGGGGGCTAAAGGAAAAGGTGGCTGCTATTTTCCAGAAACAAAGAGCTTTTCAATATGAGACGGGGAAAAGGTGGGGCGCCTGTTGGTGCATCAAATCTCTGAATCTAATTGTACCATTCTCTGGCATTTTAATTTTCATTTGGAGGTTGCCGAGGATAAGGATTCTATAACCCTTACCTCAGAGTTAGAGGAGTTAGGTCTCTCTCAAAAAGTCACGAATCCTACGCACTCAGCTGGGCATACACTGGATGGTCTTTTCATGAACAATGAGCAGATCTCTATAAAGGAGATCCTCCCTCTGACGTGGTCTGATCACTTTGCAGTTTTATTTGATATTGGGATACTGGATCCTTCCTCCCCACTCCCCAGCTCAATCCCCCCCAAACAGTTTAAGGCTTGGAGTGGGATAGATCAGGCCCTTCTTAAACAGCATCTAATTGATACTCAGCCAGAAGAGGCTCCTGACCCAGAACTGGCCTCCACAAATTACACGGAATGGCTTAAAAATGCTTTTACTAGACTAGTACCGTTTAAAACTGTCTCCAAAAACAGGAAGGCTCCCTCAGCCCCTTGGTTCTCTGAGGCATTGAGGTTGGAGAAACAACGCTGTAGGAAACAAGAAAGGCGTTGGCGCCTAGAGTATGACAACTAGGAGAAATCTCTCTACAAGCTGCCACTGGCAAATTATAAACGTCTTATACTTATAGAAAAAAGCAATTACTACACCAGGAAAATAGAAACTGGACAAGACTCAGCTAAACAGCTGTTTCAGATAGTTTCCAAGTTGGCAGGGCCAGCGGATAACTCCGCTAAGTTAGCATCCCAAGTACTCTGCGACTCGTTAGCCAGTGGCTTTCAGGATAAGGTGGGCAAATTTATTCAAACTTCACTGCCCCCGCGGTGGGCTGGAATCAGCTGGTCGGAGATAGTAAGAGTAGGGACAGTTCCAACTTTATGGAATTCAGGCCAGTTT
This sequence comes from Calotriton arnoldi, assembly GCA_963921515.1. Taxonomy (NCBI): domain Eukaryota; kingdom Metazoa; phylum Chordata; class Amphibia; order Caudata; family Salamandridae; genus Calotriton; species Calotriton arnoldi. Next base: position 836,236 of record CAWUFW010004298.1, read on the forward strand.
CAGCAGATCAGATCACTGATCTGGTTAACACTATCAAATCAGGCTCACCATTTGACCCGTGTCCCCCGTCAGTCCTGAAATTGTTCCCAGACCTAATAGGCACTAACCTGGCCAATATTTGCAACTCTATGTTCAGCTCAGGCACCTATCCTTCCATATGGAAAAAGGCCTCTATTCTGCCGCTGTTAAAAAACCCAACCTTGATCCAGGAGAGACCAAAAACTATTGACCTATTGCGCGTCTCCCGCTACCAGCTAAACTCTTTGAAAAGATCATGAGTACTCAGCTGGCTCTATTTATTGAGGAGAATAAGCTGCTGGATGATACACAGTTTGGCTTTAGGAAAGGACATAGCACTGAAACCGCGCTCATTAAAGCGTCGGATGAAATTAGGTTTGTGCTGGACAAAGGGGATGCCGCAGCACTGGTGCTATTAGATCTATCGGCAGCATTTGACATGGTTGATCATGCTACGCTAATCAATCGTGTCTCAGCCTTAGGCATTGAGCACAAGGCTAAAGCCCTTCTGTCCTCATTTCTATCCAACTGCACACAGTCAGTTAGTTTGGGCGACTTCACCTCACCAGTCTTTTCACTCCCATGTGGAGTTCCGCAAGGATCGTCGCTAAGTCCGACATTGTTTAACATCTATGTTACAGACTTAGCACAAGTAATTAAATCATTTGGAATGGGTCTCACATCCTACGCGGATGACACTCAATTGGTGCTTGCTGTGCATAAAAATGGAGATGCAGTTTCGGCCAGCTTTCATGATGGTATGTTGGCCATTAGTACCTGGATGTCAAATCACTGTCTCAAATTGAACTCAACCAAGACAGAAGTAATGGTCTTTGGAAATCTTTCCCCAGGATGGTCTCCGGCCTGGTGGCCAGATAATTTGGGATTACCCCCAATCCCTGTTAAAAAAGCCAGGAACTTGGGTGTCATCTTTGACGATAGATTATCTTTTATACATCATGCTAATTCGGTGGTCTCCTCATCCTTTTATCTGTTAAGAATGATAAAGAAATTGTTACCTTTTGTCCCGGTAAATACCGGAAGAAAGTTAATCGGTGCTCTGATCATTTTTAAGGTTGACTACTGCAACAGCCTGTTAATTAATGCCCAGGATTGGGTTCTGGGTAGGCTGCAGTTGGTACAGAACGCAGCCGCTAGGATGCTGTCGGGTACCCCCAAGTTCAAGTCCATCTCTAATGGGGTGCGACAGCTCCATTGGCTGCACATAAGAAGCAGAACGAAATTTAAAGCTCTCTGTATTGCCTACAAAGCAATTCACAATACAGCACCGGAATACTTGAAGAAAGCCTTTCTGGCTTACACGCCCATCAGATCTCTTCGTTCAGCAGATGCCAAACTTCTGGTCGTCCCTAGAACCAAAAAAGCCAACTGGGGCGACAGAAGCTTCATAGTTACCACATCCAAATTGTGTAACTCTCTTCCCGTGCAGATTAAGGCTAGTCCTTCGCTGCTATCATTTAGAAAACAATTTAAAACTTGGCTTTTCAAGCAATAGGCTTTTCTCACCAGTTCTTGCCTTACCTTCCAGCATATAGCGCCGAGACACCTACGGGTATTTGTGTGCTTTACAAGTTGTTAAAATAAATAAATAAATAAATGAATAAAAAATCTAATAATACTATCCACCAGATTATAGGGGAAAGTGGTGGAATGTAAATGATTCCTCAATCAATTATGGAGCAATTTGCCATATTCTATCAAAAATTATATCAGGGACCCGATAGTATCGATAGTCAAACTACGGATAAGAACTTGCAGGAATGTGATTTGCCTCAACCAAATTTCCAACAGCAACAGGCTCTTGAAGGGGGGATAACCTTGGATGAGGTGGTTACAGCTATAAACTAACTATCCTCAGGGAAAGCAGCGGGGGAAGATTCTATACCACTAGAGTTCTATAAAATCTTTGTAGATATCTTGGCACCTGAATTTTTTGATTTGGTTACTGCTATCAGTAACGGAGAGGCAGCCCCTTAATCTTGGAGGAGCACTAATATAGTCATCTTTCTCAAAAAAGACAAACCTGCTGAAGAGCGGAGTTCTTATTGACCAATTTCCTTGATTAACGTGGATACAAAGGGCTTCTCTAAGATTTTAGCTCGGTGCCTCGCTCCAGTCATACACAATGTGGTCTCAGAACAACAGCATGGGTTTATTGCTGGTAGGGATACTACGGTTCATATTTATACTGCAATTACAGCATTTGATGTGGCTGGTAAGGCTAAGGACCATATTGGTATGATTATGTTGGACGTGGAGAATTCCTTTGACCAGGTTACCTGGGATGCATTGTGGTTGATCATGGATAAATGTGGGATAGGCAAACAATTCATCACTCTTGTTTATAGGCTTCATAAAAATCCTGTACCTAAGGTAATGGTCACCGGCTATTCGTCTTCATCTTTCTCAATCAGTTGGGGCACACGACAGGCCTGTCCACTTTCCCCCATTGTTGTTTGCTTTGTACATCGAGCCCTACATAAGACACTTGAAACAGAACAAGGGCATACAACCTGTCCGATTGAATGGAATTAATTTGAAAATAATGGCATACGCTGACAATGTTGCAGTGTTCTCTAGCAATCCTAAGGTCACCTTGTATTTAATAGCCAAGGAAGCTGAACAGTTCGGTCTCTTTTCTGGCTATAAGTTGAACCTCTCTAAGACGCAGGTTATTTTAAACTTTAAGCCACAAGACCCTTTGACAAGAATGGCGGAGGTTGCTACATATCTCGGTATATGTCTGTGTAGTCGCATTGAGAGGATCATTCCCCTAAATTATGAAAACTCTTCCGAAAAGAGTCCGAAAAGAGTCATAGGGCAATTTCGTCAATGGCATAAACTCCAGCTGAGCATTCTTGGTAGGTAGGTATACTCCCAAAGTTTTTGTATTTGTTTCGTGCAATACCACACAGCTGTAAAAGAGATGTAATTATAACAGAGAAAAGAAAGAAATTATATAAGTAAATACAAAAGTAAATAAACAAAGAATATACCAATAAAAACCAATCATGGTGGTTTGGGGACTTCTTCCAGTGATGTTGCGTAAATTTTCGTGCAGAAGTATTCAAGAAAATAGTCACAGGGGACCATATGTGTTCTCTTTTCAGGAGTAAAGATATGGGGGAGACATAAGCACGATCCAGTCGATGGTTGTAGCAGACACTATGCCACCAAGCTTGAAAGGAAAGTTGTATGGATTGTTTCCAATTTTTTGTTATTTGTTGAAGAGCAATTGCAATTAATAAATCCACAACATCAGTGTTATAAGAGAGGATTAGCCAGTGATCGGACAATGTATCCAGAAAAATGTCAATAGGGGAAAAGGAGAAATGAGTGTGAAAGATGACATTGATTTGGGACCATACCTTCAGCCAGAATTGATGTGTGGGGGGACAAGTAAAAAGCATGTGGTATAAGTCAGCGTGAGGATTGTTACATGACCAGCAATTTGAGGAAAGTGTGGGTTTGAATTTGTGTAGGGACATTGGAGTAAACATAAGTCGATTGTATATAAAGAAAAGTGTTTGTGTCGTACTAGCAGATCTGGTCACTGCACTCTAGAATCTCGCCCCATAATGCTTTGCTGGGCCTTTGGTTGGCATTGTATTTTTGCCCATAACTTTGCTTGGGGTGGTCCTAAGAGGATGGGACCACCACTGAATCGTTCAGCATGATATGCTCTTTGTGTTCAAGGCATCTGCTTGGTCCTCCCCCTAGGTTAGGGGGGACCCCAAAATCAACACCTCTCTCATTGCCTGATATTTTTCAAAGCTCACTTTTGTGAGTTGGTTATATGCGTTTTAGCATGTAAAGGTAAAGTTGTTTTATCAAAGGGCTGTGGGTGCAGTAGCTAACTCCGCTACATGGGAGTTTGTGCATGAACTCCGTGTTTTCAATGCAATGCGAAGTTAGCAAATCTCTGCAACCTCTGCTAGCGGAGCGGAGTTCATTGCCCATGCTTAATAAAGTGGCTCTAGCAATTTAATAGTTTTAAGAATTTAATTCGAATTTTTGGAGTTTTGATGTTTCTGTTTGGCAATGTAAGAAATAATAAAGTCTCTGGCTGAAGCTTTAAAAGAATCCCAAACAGTAGAGAAAGATGAAACAGAAGATACAGTTACTTTTCAAGAAATCAGTAATGAAGTCTTCAAAAGATGAAATTAAAGTTTGGTCAGCAGTGGCGGCTGGTGACATTTGAAAGTTGTGAGGCATCAAATTATTGTCGTACTGCGCTACGGCGAGCGAGCGTAGCGAGCGAGCGGAACAACCTACGGGGGGTTCAGCGGGGTTCTTTCCCCGAGAAAATTTTGAAAAAAGAGTGGACAAATGATGCATTTTCAAGCAAACTTGTGGAAGCAGGAAGGTTAATAAAGCAATACGATTGAATTTATCATTTAAGAAATTGCTGGGTGTTGGATTGGTGGTGAGGATAAGAAATAATTACTGACGCCCGGCGTCATAGACTGTCTATGAACAGAATCTAGATTATTTAGTCTGTTCAGTGCGCTCTATAATTATGGCCATTTGTTTGTTCATTATTTTGGGTTGAATTCAGCAATCATTTTATGAGTGACATCTAAGGATAGATGCTGAAATGGCAGCTATAAGTTCACGATTTTCTGTTTTTTAGAGAAAGTAATAAAGGTTGCTTATTTAGTGATTTTTCACTTAGTTCTGATTGAGTGGATGGTTGAGGCTGATTGAGTGGACCAGCAATCAATCCTTTGATCTTCAGGTTACACACAAACCTCCACAATGACTAAATTAGTCTATTGAGATATTTCATCAGTAGACACCCAACTGCTTAAACAAGCCAGGTAGAAGAAGGACATGGGAGAGTAGTAGCACTAACTTTACTGTAGCATAGTTAATCACCACCGTGGTACTCTAGACAAAACTACCAATACTATGAGATACAGTAAGTAACAGGTGTGGTATGACAGCCACATTACACTTTCACCCATGTAGTGAGGAATTTCTGTATTTAAAGAACCAACATTACTAATATAGCTCATGATAACGGGCAACATTACACATATAGTGCATTTTCTAAAGTGCTTAGTAATGGACCGTGGATGCAATGAACAGCCACTACAATTATAACAGCTGATGATTTTTCAGACAATACGCAGCTGTGACATTTAGCGACTGGGAGTGCACCGTGGCACAAACTCACCTCCTTACAAGGTGAGGAGGGTGTCTACAGCTCGTTTCCATTTCTCTGTGGGGCGGGGGTTTCCTCTGGGGGTCAAACTACGGCGGTGGCTATCTCAACGCCATGTGACATCACGTACAGGCAGTGCTGGTGGCTGAGGACCCTCAAGACAGCCGTCCAAGGTACTGATGTTACTGATATACTTCAGTGTTCAGCAGGGATTGCAAATACATGAAAAGCATATATATCGAAAGGCAAACACTCACAGTTAGGGGAATAATCAGCCGCTGCCGTGCAGCCAGGTCCTGCGTGTTCCTACAGGAAGCAGCCAGCAGGCAGCCTCCCTCCCTCCCCTACCCTAAGCCAATCACAACGCTGCAATGGCAGCGTTGTGATTGGTGAGGCGCAGCGGAGAGCGCCCCAGCCGGGCCATTTTCTCTATGTAGGCTGCATGCAGCCCACATAGAGAAAAAAAGGGAGAGTGCGCATGACTGAGTTGGTCAGCCCTGGGGCCGACCAAACAGTCAGTACCCACAACAGTGGGCAAGGCCACTCCCCCTGCCCTCGAGCAGGACCGCCCACCCGCCCGCCCCCAACCAGGCACTGCAGGCACTTCTGCTTTCTCGCAGTGCAAGAAGCAGAAACATAAAATGGTAGTTTTACCATTTTATGTTTCTGCTTCTCACACTACGAGAAAGCAGTGAGGCGACGCCCCCACGCCCCTATGGAGGAGCCGCCACTGTTGGTCAGCTAACAAAGAGGTATTAAAACGCCATCTTCTACCTGTGACATTAACTGGGAGTAGTTCTAAGTCTAATATTACAGGGGCATGGTCAGAGATCAATATAGAACCAATATCTGCTTGTAATATGGATTGTGTTAATGCTTTAGATACAAATAAATAGTCTATGCGTGATTGTGAGAGATGAGTGGGGGAGAAAAAAGTATACTCACTGAGTTGTGGGTGACAGAATCTCCAGGAGTCAACAAGAGATCTGTGGGGAATGAGAGTGGTAAAGTGTTGATGCATTGGAGAAGAAACAAAAGGTGCTTTGGCAATACGATCAATATAAGGATCAACAATAAGGTTACAGTCCCCACCAAAAATAACATATGGAGTAGAAATAGACATCAAAAGGGTAGAAATATGTGGCCAAAAGTTACCATCAGGTTTAGTGGGAGCATATACATTAAACAAAGTAATAGGTATATCATTGACTTTAAGATGAACAATAAGCAATCGTCCTTCATCATCTGAGTCCTGAGAAAGAAAGGAAACTTTAAGTTTCTTGTGACAGAGAATCACAGTCCCATTTCGTTTGCTAGTACCTGGAGAGGAAAAGACATGTCCCACCCATTGTCGCTTGAGTTTAAGAACTTCTGAAGCAATTAGGTGGGATTCTTGTAAAAACACAATATCTGATTTAAGACCAGATTAATGGGTAAGTACCCTTTGTCTTTTAATAGGTGTACCCAAACCCTTAACATTCCATGAAATAACACGTAATGTCATTAATTAACTACATAGAATAAGAACTTGTAGAATATTACAGCATAACAAGGATGTAATAAAAAGCTTGCAATATTTAAAGAAGCGAGAAACAAGCACTGCAGCAGAAAGAAGATAAGATATGAAGTGAAAGATATTAAAATAAAGAAAAGAAAGAAGAGACAGAAAGGGAGAAAGGAAAGAGGAGGAATGAAAGAAAAAAGAGGAAAAAAGATAGACAGAAACAATAATAACACATACCAAAAACTCAAACATGGGTGGAGGGTGTTGAGGCCACAAAGAGAAGACAAACAACCAGTCACGAGACTACGGGAGAGACCACGAGGAGGCATCAGTTCAAATGGACTACACAAGAATGGATGAATCAGGGAGACGGAACCTAGCAGGAGGAAACATAAGGAAGATTAGACAATCAAAATATATAACAGAGGCTGATATGCAAAACTACAATCAACATTAGTAAGAGAAGAGAAAATGACTAAGTAGAAGATGATCTTGCACAATCCATGGAGTCCTCTCTACAGCTATCGAGAAATTGTTGAAGTAAGGCTGGATCATCGTAGGTGGTTGTTTTGTTCTTATAAGTCACTTTAAAGAGGCATGGATGAAGTAGACCAAATCTGGCATTCAAATTACGTAGCGCTGGATGCATGGATAGGAAACGTTTCCGTTTATCTGCTGTGACTTTCGCATAGTCCTGTGAGAATAATAACTGAGATCCTTGCCAAGATATACGACGTTTGATTTTAGCTGCGTGTAGGACTTTCAACAAATCTGTGTATTCCAAAAAATAAAGTATGACACCTCTCGGATTGCATTGGATAGATGAGTTGTGAGGTGGACGGCCAAGTCTATGTGCTCATTGTATTTTTAATGCCAGGTTTTCAGGAAATTGAAGAATCTGTGGCAAAAAAGATTGGAAAAAAGAAATGGGGTTGGATCCTTCCAATCCTTCAGCCAGACCATAGATTTGCAGATTGTTGCATCTGCTTCGGTTTTCAAGATTTTCCACTTGCTTTTGTAGCTGTAAGATTTCTGCTTTCATGGGGAGGATTTGTTGGGAGGACATTTGTAAAGAGTCCATCTGACGTTCCATTGAGTTAATCTTGTTATCAAGGGTAGAGCACTTATCCTCTAGGCCTTGTAGGCGTATGTTCGTTTCTTCCATATAAGGTTTAAGTGCTCGGATCTCCTCCAGGAGGAGATCTAAGGATGTTGGTGGTGGAGATGCAGTCGGTGAAGGAGGGTCTTTTTTAATCCTCTTAGTAGATGATAACACCGAAGAAGTAGGTACTTTAGAAAAATTTTTCGCATTCGGTATGGAGGAATGTGGAAGAGGAGCAGTGAACGCAGGTGAAGTGGCCGCTGTTTCTATGAAGTGGGAAGATGTAGCTTGGTTTAATTCCTCCATGTCACCCTGCAATACTGAGAAAGGATTTGAGGTATGAATTGCGGTGGATTTAGCACGTGGAGATGGAACGGACGTTGAAGCAGCACCTCTACCAGACTTAATCCTCCCCATAGACATGTGTGTCGCGATAGTATAAGAGTGAGAGCTGTAAGATCAGATAAGCAAGTGGTCGATATAACGGTATCACTTAAATAGCAAAAATGAAGGACAAATATATTGAAATATTCCTGAAGGGCCACCAACTCTGATATAATTAAAGCATTAGCAATGTTTTCATAGAGTAGCACAACCTGGCCGTGTTGTAGAAGAAGAAAAACATTAATGAAGAGCGGTGAATGACGTTATTGGAGCATCCATGAGAAGCAGCATTTGTAGAGAAGTGGCAAAAATAGCAAAAATGGTGGAAAAGCAGCGTTTACACAGGTTCACATAAAGGGGTGTTCCTTAAGTAACTGGAGATGAACCCTTGTCTTTGTACAATAATCTGATGTTCTCAAAACAAGTGCAGTCCTGTGTGAAAAAACTGTTGTTTGTTGTGCTGAAAGCTGTCAGGAGTCCCAGGTGGGTGCACAAATACCAGTAAACCAGAAAGGAGATATTCTTGTGTCACAACATGCCTCCGTGTGGGAAAAATGCAGCGGTGCCGATAACGCGCTCAGAATTATGTAAATACAAAATGGCGGCCGCGAATCCAGTCATGGAGACGCGCCGCACAGTTTAACAAAAAGAAGTGTTATCAGGCTTACCGCGGCTGCAAAACACATTACTGGATTCCATAGATGATCACAGAGTGAGTCCTTGTAATGTCGATGGTAACAGGGCGCTGTCACCGCCCGTCACTTCAAAAATCCTCGGGTCCCGGTTCGGAGCGGCGTCAAGCAGCCGCCATCTTCCCTGGCGCCAGGCCACGTCCCCCAGATTCTTTTTTTAAACATCTGGACGGGGCAATCAGTAGCTTTATATGGGGATATAAGAGACGAAGGCACGCTATTCGCTTGATGAAGCTACCTTATGCACAGGGGGGATTTAAGCTACCGGATTTTAAGTTATTTTTCTGGGCATCATTCACTGGTCGCATTCGAAGTCTATTGGTGGGTTACAAAGCTGATTCAATAGAATATGGGTATCAATTAGCTTAGGTATCGATTCCTGTTTTTTTTTGGTATGATTCAATGGACCCCAATTATTTTAAGCGGTGAGGTTCAAAGTGGTGAGGGACATATTTTGAATTTGGCGAGAAATATGTATAAGATTTTCATTACCTATGGTTCATTCGCTGGTCCCGCTCTGGGGCAACCCTCTTTTTCCCAATATATTCCATGACAGTATTGGGAAACTTTGGGGCCAGGCGGGCTTAGTCAACTTAGGGCAGTTGTTTGATGGGTTTGGTTTTCGGACATTTATCTCTTTGCAGGCTACATTTGGGCTCCCACAACAACACTTTTAAAAAATATTTGCAGGTGAGTGATTATGTCTTTAATAATCTTAAATATAGGAGTAATGTAAATACGACTGACCTTTTCACTTTTTTATTGCTCAGAACAGGAAGTAAAGATGGTCAGTATTAGTACAACTTATCAAAAGTATATGCTTTGTGTCTCCGATGATGGCCCTCAACTTGCTTAAAAATGGAGCCAACGCTTGATGACCGTAGTGACGATGGCCGAGCAAAAGGATTCATTAACCATTTTAGACCAGTCAATTAGCTCGACTAATCTAAAACTACAACATTTTAAAACAATCTGTATGTTATATTATACGCCTGAGCGTATTTCGAAATGGAATACGGTTAACATCACAGAACGCTCATATTGCCCCAAGTGTAAGCTATATGCAGCAGATGTAGTACACATGTTTGTTAAATGCCCTGAGCTTAAAAGACTATTGGGATTGTGTATCTGAGCTGGTTACAGCATATACTGGGATTCAAACCAGTGGAGTGATAAGGAAATCGTGGTGGGAGCTAAAGATGGATTGACTCCCAATCTGAGAGCATTAATGCTGATTATAATTGTTAGTGCTCGTCTCTGTGTTGCCAGGGCATGGATTGACCCCATACCTCCTAAGGTGTCAGAATTTTGGACTATTCTCTGTCAAATATATGAATGTGAATCTGCTATCGCTAAAGCACGGGTACCTCGATCAATTAATATAATGCGGAAGATATGGTCTCAATGGCATTGGTCATAGCCAGTCATAAGCTAATTTGATTCATCTTGAACTAAAGTATTAATTAACTTTTAACTTTTATGTATATTATCTCATCTCACTTTTTAAAGTAGACTGGAACAATTTTGTATGTACAAGTGTTTCTATTGATTATTCTGACTCTCGGTAAAAATCAAATAAATATTATTTAAAAAAAATGAAATATCATTAAACATTTGGACCAAATAGATTTTTAAAAAATTAGTACTTTAGGACAGTAGTATAAGAGATGAAGTAAGGTACCGTTGGAAGAGAAACAGGACCAGCATAAGGGTGAAGCAGAAGGATACATTTTATGAATAAAGGTAGGAGTGATAACAGCTCTATTATACACAAAAAACAAGGATTGAGTAATATTGGCAGCTTTGGAAGTAGTGAAAACTTTGTGCCATAATTTATCCCTCTGCTGAACAGAGAGCAATATAGAAAGGTCTTGTTCCCATAACAATTCAATAGAGAATTTAAGTCTACAAGGAATAGGAGTGGATACAAACTTTTATATGAGAGATGCTTTAGGAGTGGAATCACAAGCGATATTGTATAATGGTGTCAAAGGAGTAAACAGAGTGGAGTCAGGAGGAAAATTATTGGATAGTAAAAAAGATTGAAGTACAGGTGATAGTTGAGAATATTGATGTAAACAAGAGCTGGGTAAGTTATAATGTTCTTGTAATTGAGCAAAAGGTACAACAGAATTATGAAAAACTAAATGATGGTCATACAAAATACCCTTTTCTTTCCAATGTTTGAAATAAAATGATTTATGACGATATTTAATAAATTTGTTATACCAAATAGAAGAAGCAAGAAAAGATTGATAAAAATCAGTACCATGGGTACTGTGTATGCATCAAATGTTGGGAATATTTTAAAATCCGTTTTTTTGAGATAAATGTACAGGTAGACATAAAAATGACATAATGGAAAGAAAAATCATGTTGTAAAGAACATTCAAAAATAATCCATCAAGCTATAGGAGAGTCTTGATTGTCTTTAGTCAAAGCATAAACTTGTCGAATTAAAAAAGCAGTATGATATAACTTAAAATTAGGGAAACGTACCCCACCTTTATTTTCAGGTCGAATTAATTTAGCAAAGGCAATACGAGCCCATTTATTATTCCAGAGAAATTTAGTACAAATAGAGTTAATTTGGGTAAATTAATAATTGGGAATTTTGAAGGGTAGCAAGGAGAGTAGAAAAAGAACATGCGGTACAATCATCATTTTAATGGTGTCAAATTTAGTAGGTTTTGGATTTTAAATTCTAGAGTATTAAAATTGTGAGTAAGTGTATGAGATAAAGTGGGCGAGAACCAGACATCCAAGTATTTGATCTTGGAAGGACACCGTGCAAAATCAGTATTATGAAACATGTATTGATAGCATGAGGGATTTAATAGTAAAATCTCAGTCTTGGAGGAGTTTAATATATAAACAGATATATTAAAATAAAAATCAATCGCCTGCAAAAGGATTAGGGGATTAGACATATAAACCAAAATATCGTTGCATAAGCTGAGAGCTTGATGTCAAGGGAAATATGTTGAAAGCCAGATATAGAGGGGTTACAACGAATGCATTCAAGAAAGGGTTCCAAACAAAGAAGAAATAGCAGAGGCGAAAGAGGACATCCCTGTCTAGTGCCTCTATGTAAGTTAAAAAGTTAAAATAAGGGGAGAAGTGTCCATTAGCAAAAACACAAGGGCATGCTTCAGAATATAGTAGTTTGATAAAGGCAATAAACTTAGTGCCAAAACCAAACCAATGAAGAGTTTTAAACATGAATTGCCAATTTATATGATCAAATGCTTTTTCAGCATCCAGGGCAGCAAGCAGGGAGGGGTATTTTTTCTCCAATGTTAGAGAACACCCTAGCATTATCCGAGGCCAGTCTACCCTTAATAAAAACCAGATTGTTCAGGTTTAATAAGAAGGGGGATAACATCTTCTAACCTAGAGGCAAGAATTTTTGCAAACCTTTTACAGTCATAGTTAATTAGTGAGATTAGAAGATAGATGTTACAGAGAGCATGATCCTTAATTGGTTTAGGGAGAATAACAATAAGAGCATCTAAAGAGCCAACAGGTTTACATTTCAGTAAAAAAGAGGTAAAGAGTTCAAGTAATTTAAGAGCAAAAAAAAGGAAAAAGAAGAGATTAGCGCTATAGAAAAACTGTCCGGACCAGTCTCTTTAACGATTTTATAGCATCAAGAACCTCCTGAAGAGTTATATCATTTTCAAGAGTAGCCAAAGTGTCCAGTATAGAAGGAGGATTAGGAAGGCCATTAAAAAGTTTCAATATTACATTCAGAAAGATAGGTATTTTCTGTATATAATGATTCATAGTAAGATTGAAAGGCATTAATAAGATCAGAGTCAGAGTCGGAGGACAGTATAGTATTTATATGTTCATTACGAATAGGTCCAATTTGCTGTTCCGATTTAATGTTTAAATAATTGGCTAACATTCTACCAGCCTTATTTTGACCCCCTTGATACTTGGACTTAATTTTAAGGAGGACGTTGCATGCATCAACAGTAATAAGTTTATTCAGGGTAGACTTGGCTTTAATCAATTCCCGCAAATGAGAAGGTGATTTAGAGGTAAAATAAGTATGTTCAAGAGTCTTAATATGTTACAAATTGGAGAGCTTTGGGAGTTCAATATCTTTTTCTTTTTAGCAGCGTAAGCAATTGTGAAGGCCCTAAAGGAAGCTTTAAAAGTGTCCCAATTATTATGAACGGAAGTATCAATAGTTTGGGTAAATTGAAAAAAATTCTTTAATAAAAGAAGTAGCTTCCAAAATAAAAGTTTGATCTGATAGTAAAGAATTGTTAAATCTCCAATGACCATGTTGGGAGTCTTAATGGATAAATCAAAAGAAGACAAAACAGGGACATGATCAGAAATGAAAATAGAACCAATTTCTGACGATTAAATAAAGGGAAGTAAGGACTTGGAGACTAGGATATAACCAATTCTAGACATAGTATGATGAACATTAGAGAAAAATGTAAATTCATATATACCTGGGTTACATGTTTTCCATACATCGAAAAATGGCAGATTGGAATGTTTTATGAGATTTATCAGGATTAAATTTACATTTAGATTTGCTGTCAGTAAATGGCTATAACTAATCATTGAAGTCACCAGCAAGAATAATATTGGGATTATCAATGTAGGACAGTTTTAATTTAACATTGTGCCAAAAGTCGGGATCAGATTTGACAGGACCATAAATATTTTAAAAAATTGACTTGTTTTTTAAACATGGTGGCATTAAGCAATACCCATCATCCATTCGTATCACAGTCAGTTGATAGAATTTGAATATTTAACGATTTATAACATAAAATAGCTACACCACCCTTGCGATTAACCGCAGGAGAAAAGACAACCTGACCCACCCATTGACGTTTAAGCTTGAGCGATTCAACATCAATACAATGAGTTTCTTGCAAAAAAGCGATATGACAATTACATTTGGATAAATGCTAAAGTACCTTTTGACATTTGACAGGATGACCCAGACCACGAGCGTTCCACGAGACAACATTAAACATGTTGTGGGGTAAAGGAAAGGATACAGGAACAATAATGACAAGATGTAAAATCAATGGGGGAAACAAAAAGACACCATGTATCAACAATAAAATAACATGAAGAAACCACCAATAAAATAGAGAGAAGAATCAAGTCAACACTCATACAATTATAGAGAGAATAGAAAGAAAGAGAATCATAAAAAGAAAAAGTAAAGGAAGAAGAATAGAAGAAAAAAAGAAAAAGAAGAACTAGAGTAGTGAAAAAGACAAAAAGCCAAATCTGAAGTAAAAAGAAGGAGAATGAGCACAAGGCATTTCAGCACCAAGATCAAGAACGACAACGGAGAGAGAGACAAGAAAATAAATAGAATTTAACCATATAATTTAGAAAAAGAAGCAAAATGAAAAAGAATGAGGCCATGCACAGAACTAAAGGTTCAAGAACTTTAAGGATTAACATCCATAGTTTGCTTTGTAGTATTTTGTAGGAACATTTTTAGTTTAACCGGATAATCAAATGAACGTGAGAATCCTTCATAGGCGATTCTACAGAGGCAGGGATGAAGAATGCCATAGCGAATGTTCAGGTGTCTCAGTTGAGGTCAAAGAGCTAAACATTCTTTATGTCTAGCATTTGTTGCATTGGAGATGTCCGAAGAGATGAAGACATTGTGTCCAGACCATACTAGACAATGTTTTTCCTTAGCAGCTTTCAAGACAAGCATCAAGTCAGTGAATTAAAAAAGCATTATGATACCTCAAGATCTAGTAGAGTGAGGTTGAGGACAGCCCAAACGATGTGCTCATTGAATATTAAGAGGTGATGAAGATTGAAGGCCAAGAAGCTCAGGTAAAGATTTCTTCAAGAAGGTCAGAAGATCAGGGCCTTCAATGTTCTCAGGCAGACCATAAAGGCAGAGATTATTCCTTCTATTTCAATTTTCAAGGTCCTAGGGATGCAGTTTAAGGTTTTGAATTTCTTGTTCCAGCATAGGGATTTTGGTAGCCATATCCTGAAGATTACCAACACGTTGTTCCATATCAAGCAACTTGCCCTCCATAATAATCCAACGATCTTCATTTTGTTGCAGTTTTTAATTGGTTGCACACATGAAAGGATTAAGGCCACGCACTTCATCCAAAATTGTATCTAAAACAAGAATATAAGATAACTGAATCAGAGATAGAGGGTCATTTTTATCTCTCTTAAGCTTAGTGCCAGACGATGATCGTTTAATGGCAGTATGCGGGTCGCTGCCCATCTTGACGTATTGCACTGAGCGCTGAGTAAGCTTTTGAAAGAATCGAAGTCTGCCCATACATTATAATAATGTTGAATAAAAATAGAAGGGTGACAGTCAAGGCATTACTTTAGTAGGAGATAAGATGAGGAACATGTATTGATATATTAAAAACAAATAATATAGAGGAATATACCAATACCGCAGCCATATCAGTATTTCATCTAGAAGATTTAAAAAAATAACATCATGACAAAGGAATGCAGGCTCCCATATATAGTTGAAATTCAGGAAAAATGTCTAATATTGAAGAAAAATGGGGCAGGACTGCATAAAAATCAGTTTGGTCAGAACAACATAATAGAAGGAGCCGGTTACCATATGAGGCAGGGTAGAATGGAGATCAAAGACGCGAGCGGCGCACTGAGAAAATGGTGTCCGCTTACGTGTGACTGGAATTTACCGCCGCAGCAACAGGGTAGAGAGGACGAGTCTCCGACGGTTCCCACTGGCTTCCGAACATGCAAAGAAGTTAGGGAACAGGAGCCCTCATCAAGGGACACCAAGCACGGCCATGAAGGGCTGTAAAAAATGCATTAGCTCTGTGAACGCAATGGAGCTCAGTGATCCACCGCCATCCTGCTTCGGCGCCAAGGTTAAAGACCCATGTACTGGTCAGCTTATGGATAGGGATGAGGACATTGGACAAATTTTCATCCATATTTTGATGCTTTATCGAGGGGACAGGACCAGTGGAGCAGAAGCGCTATGGAGCAGGAATTAAAATAATTTTTGCCAAATCTGAACCTTCCACATTTGACACAAGAGGCCTCTACAATATTAATCAACCCATTTACAGGGAAAGAGGTTATAGAGAGGCTTTAAGTCAAAATCGCAAATGGCAAAGCACCCAGGGGAAGATGGTGTGGGCCCAGAGTTTTATAAGTGTTTCCTATCAAGCCGTCTTACTGCCCTGTTTAATTACCATCTGGGAGGTGGATGGGTACCTGACTCTTTTTTAGAGAGGTCCTGTTAAATATTTCTAAAGAAGAGAAAACCGGTAGAGGACCCTTGGTCGTATTGACCAATCACTTTATTAAATAAAGGTTATAAGGTATATGCAAAGATATTAACTAATCATATTGGACTGGTGGCGCCCGTACTGGTCTCTACAGACCAGTCAGTGTTTAATAGCGGTCGCAGTATGTTTACAAATATCCAGTATATGACTGACTATATTGACCTGGTTATTACAGACTCTGTGCGGGCGATCATTATCTTACTGAAGGCACAGAAGGCATTCGACCTCGTGAGCTGGAAATGCCTTTTCCATACCATGGGCAAGTTGTGTATGTTTTTGTAAAATACCATTGACTCTGTCCTCGTAATTCAAAAAATAAAACAAAATCTTGTCTCTTTGATACAAAGTGACGCAAAGCTGTATTTTTGAGACAAAGTCTGGCTAGTCAATCTCAGTGGATCGGACTGTAAAGCAAATCTGTGCTTGCTTGTGTTGATTCGCCCTTGTCACGTCTCTTTGATACAAAGTGACGCAAAGCTGTATTTGAACAGTGCAAAACACCTTTTGAGCTGGAAAGTAGATAGCCTTCCAAGATTTTGAACCACTTTGAGTGACTTTGTCGCTGTGCAAAATCTTAGAACATCTGCTGCAATCAATTAATTTATGAGAGCTTATATATTATTTGAGATACCCCTCCTTAATCTTATGGAATCTTAAAATGTATTATCCTATAAGACGCACTGAGAAAATGGTGTCCGCTTACGTGTGACTGGAATTCACCGCCGCGGCAACAGGGTAGAGAGAACGAGTCTCCGATGGTTCCCACTGGCTTGCGAATACGCAAAGAAGTTAGGGAACAGGAGCCCTCATCAAGGGACACCAAGCACGGCCATGAAGGGCTATAAAAAAAGCATTAGCTCTGTGAACGAAACGGAGCTCAGTGATCCACAGCCATCTTGCTTAGGGCCAAGGTTAAAGACCCATGTACTGGTCAGCTTATGGATAGGGTTGAGGACATTGGACACATTTTTCATCCATATTATTTGATGCTTTATCGAGGGGACAGGACCAGTGGAGCAGAAGCTCTGCGGAGCAGGAATTAAAAGAATTTTTGCCAAATCTGAACCTGCCAAATTTGACACAAGAGGCCTCTACAATATTAATTAACCCAATTACAGGGAAAGAGGTTATAGAGAGGCTTTAAGTCAAAATCGCAAATGGCAAAGCACCCAGGGGAAGATGGTGTGGGCCCAGAGTTTTATAAGTGTTTTCTATCTAGCCGTCTTACCGCCCTGTTTAATTACCATCTGGGAGGTGGACGGGTACCTAACTCTTTTTTAGAGGGGTCCTGCTTAATATTTCTAAAGAAGGGAAAACCGGTAGAGGACCCTTGGTCGTATTGACCAATCAATTTATGGACTTTATCCACTGCACCATCTATTTCAAGGAGGAGTTATTTTTGAGACTCGGGGCCAGATGTACGACGCGCAAAATAGCGCCTTGCAAATTGCGAGTTTTTTTACGACTCGCAATTTGCGAGGCGCAATTTTCGATGTACAACAGTGTGTATCACACTGTTTGCAATTCTCAATGGGGTCGCAAATTGAGAGGCTCATGAATATTAATGAGCCTCTCGCAGTTTGCGACCCCATTGGGAATGGCAGGCCCTCCCAGGTATGGTGGCCTGCTGGGCTCAGCAGACCACCATGTCTGGGACTGCTTTTAAATAAAGCAGTTTTTTTTTTTTAAATGCAGCCCGTTTTCCTTAAAGGAAAACGGGATGCATTCAAAAAAGAAAAAATTAAACGTTTTCGTTTCATTTTTTAATAGCAGGTAATGGTCCCTGGGACCACTGCCTGCCCTTAAAAAATATTTTCCCCTGCATTTGCAAAGGGGAAGGAGTCCCCTGGGGACACCTTCCCTTTTGCGAGTGCATTACCACCCTCTTGAAGAGGGTGGTAATTTGCGAGTGTTTTGCAACTGCAATGGCGGTCGCAAAACATTTATACATGGGCTTGCGCTCGCTATTAGGAAGGGAACGCCCCTTCCTAATAGCGAGTCGCAAAACCTATTTAGCGAGTCGCAAATAAATTGTGAGTCGCTAAATAGGCTTTGTACAGGGCCTATGCTGTTTTTGCATGCGCAAGCGTGTTCGCAAACCCGTTTGCTCATGCAAAAACGGTTGCACATCTGGCCCAAGGTCTGGTCTGTCAATCTCAGTGGATCGGGCTGTGAAGCAAATCTTTGCTTGCTTGTGCTGATTCGCCTGAGCTACTCCCATATCACGTCTCTTTGATACAAAGTGATGCAAAGCTGTATTTGAACAGGTACCATTCCAGTGCAAAACACCTTTTGAGCTGGAAAGTAGATAGCCTTCCAAGATTTTGAACCACTTTGAGTGACTTTGTGGCTGTGCAAAATCTTAGAACATCTGCTGCAATCAATTAATTTATGAGAGCTTATATATTATTTGAGATACCCCTCCTTAATCTTATGGAATCTTAAAATGTATTATCCGATAAGACATGCTCAGCATATTCTATAAGGCCATCCTCACATTTACTTTGAAAAATTATATAAGAAGCCCTTCTGACCCTGCAGGTTAAGCAGAATGCAATCTTTTTTGCAATAAGAAATTACAGAGAGGGATAAATGGACCATAGATTTCAAGGGAAATGCTATGTGATGTGGGGTTCCTACATTAAATAATTTCCCAGGAACACAAACAATGTTTGCACCCTTTTTTTTTAAAACCCGGGTGCTTCCATTTTACAGAAGGGGCTGCAGATGCTTGTACAGCCCCTTCTGTAATAGTGATTGGTCAGTATTTGAAATGGGGTTTCTGGTTGGCTAGGGTATGCACCTAAGCCAGGCAGAACCCACTACTTTAGTCAGGGTAAGGGAGTTACACACCCAAGTTAACTCCTGCTTGGTAACTTGGCCAGAGCAGTCAGGCTTATCACAAAGGTGATGTGTAAATCGTCTGCGCAACACACACACACACCAGTAACACAATAAATATACCACAAAAGAGGCTCCACACACGATTATATAGAAATATTGTATATATTGTACCGAAAAGATAGACCAAAATGACATGAACTGATGGTTACTTTGCCAACTAGGCAATTATCAAAACATCACAATGCGTGCAGTAAGAGAACGGCTTATATGCTGCAGACATATGAAAATCATTACTGTGCATACTATGCAGGCCTATTATATAGTATTCGTTATCCTAAACAGGGCAGGGTAAAATGACATGCATCAAAATATCAGGACTAGTGATGCCACAGATAATGGAATAAAACACATGAGTCACAACCACTGTGCATATTATGCAAATCCTGGAACAGCAGTCGCAATCCTGACAATGCAAGGCATAACACGACATATGTGATTGCATCAGGGCATAAGAAAGCAGTAGTTTGGTTAGAACAAGACCACAGGTGAATCACCATATGTTACCATAAATGGAGTGGACACCTAGATACAGCGCACCTGCCCTTCTCATACAGGTTATGTGGTAGCTTAGATTCCCAATGGAGTGTACAGGCAAAACTACACTCCTACTCCAGGGAATAATGTAATTCCTTTGAGAAACCCCTATAGCGCCTTCCTGCATGAGGACAAGAGAGTTGTGCTTGGGCAAGACTCTAGCAGATGCAGGCAGAGCTGGGAGTGGCAGTATCCTTTCCCAGAGGCAGTCCCTTGGCCTTGGGGACTTGAGGCACGCCCGTACCTTCTCTCATCAACACCCACCCTGGTAGGAGTGGTCAGGGCTACACTCTCGGCATGCGCTGCCCTCTCCCCAGGAACACAGCGCTCCTAACACACTACTTGGGCCACTGAAGTGAAGATTCAAAGTGCCCACCATATGCCAATCCAGAAAATATCTTTGGTTTACCAGGGAGGAAGTACTTCGACCTGCTAGTCATTGGGGGAAAGAGGTGTAGAAACTGAAGCCCTCTCCGCATGCAAGGTAGAAAGACAAGGAGCATAGAACAGTGCTCACCATGCGCTGAATCTGGAGAGGCAATGAGCCTAAACAGTGCTCCTTAGAGAACACTTGGGGGCACAAGCAGGGAGCAGGCAGCAGGCAGCAGTCCAGCTCATAAGCCAATTTGTAAGTTGTAAGTCCCTTCTGCAGCCCAGCAAATTAGGTAGCAGACCAGCACAACAAAGCAAGTAGACCCAATGGAAGTTCCTCCTGGCAGCACAGCAATCCTCTGGTGCAGTATGTCAAGCCAGCAGTGTCTGGTTAAACATCCCATGCAGTATCTAAAAGCATGGGGTCAGAGCACCTGTACTTATACTCAAAATGTCTTTGATGTGGAGGTTACTTCAAAAAAGAAACTTCGAAGGGCACAACACCCCCATTCAACCCCAGCCCTGGCTCCAGACATCAGTAGGGGGGGTAAATGAGCCCTTTGTGTGAGGTCAGGACACAGCCTATATAAATGTAAGTGCGACCCGCCTCCCTCTCTCCCAGCCCAGAAACACCATTCAGTATGCAGATAAATGCAGATGCAACCCTGTGATACACTGTGTGATGGCTGTCTGGAAAGTATGCACAAAGCCTAGCTGTCACTCTGCCCTAGACGTGGATTGGAGTCAGTCTGCAAAAGCACAAAGAGTCATAAGCACATAGAAAGTGGCATTTTCACAATAGTAATGAAAAATCCACCTACACCTATAAGCAAAATGTATCACCACTATTCCAAACATACCAAACATAGCAACTCTACTCCTTTCAGATCAGAAATTACCACTTACAAACTGTTGTGTAGTTCCTACCAATCCGTAGGACTTGCGCATTGTTTGGACAACATAAACTAAGGACCTGGTATCAAGACTGATTCCAGTCACCCCCCAGGCTATTCTGACCTATAGACCAGCTAGCTCACAGTGCCACCGTAAGCCCCCCTAACCTATCAGGGAGCAAATGGTTTTCTGGCAACCACTGAACAATGACAACCCTGACCTCTCAGGGATCGTGGAAACAGTACAGAACCTTTCGCTCAGTCAATCATGCTTATTTATTCCCAGGGAAATAGACAGAGAATACACAGTGGGATGTTTTCAATAATATGTATTGAACCAACATAAAATATGTGTGCTGCAGTGATTAGTAGACAGAAGCAGATAAACATGATTACAAGCACCAAAAGCGTAAATAGTAGATATAGTTCTACCATGGTGCTAAACAATGTATATATGCAGGCATATAAACAAGGCAGTATTCTAGAGTACTCCCACTATGCAAACCCTACTTTAAGTGTACCTAGAATGTGTATAGGTGTGGAGCCAAGAATCCCCCAAGGGACGATCCAACCCCATTACCTGATGGGACCTCATCTTGGTCACAAACTGGACACCCCTCAAGAGATGTCAGACGGCTGCGTGGTGATTTCTTAGCATGCACGGACCCTCGGTGTCAGTGGAAGTACCTCCTCTGCTAATCTATCAGGATGCTCATCTTTTATAATAGAAAGCGGCCTAACATAACATGTGTATTTGTAAAGCGCACGTTCACCCCTAGCGGGGTATCTTGGCGCTGAATAACAGATGTTTATTGTTATCCAACTCAATCTACTCATTTTATCGACCTCAGATGGATGAAAGGCTGGGTGGACCCGCCAGGATTTGAACCTGTGACCATGAGGTCGAACACAGGCCACTGTAGTGGATGCATTAGTCCACTGAGCCACCAGACATCATTAGTGATGTTATGGATATATAGATAACCCTGCCGCCCCATGGATGAAGATAGTGATGACATTTGTACGTAGTGCGGAACAAGACCTTGTACATGATGTTCAGGGCGTTGTGATAATGTTGTGCGAAGCTAGATGTAAAAACAAGTTTAGTTTCAGAGAAACTAATCCAACACTGTCATGCGTGCAAATGTGTGCAAAAGGTCACAGCTGGAAATGTTTTTTGTGAGGACAATGTAAGAAATAAGCTGCTTCGCTACATGGGCCTAACTCAGGAATATAACAAAACATATAAGGGGAATTCCCAATGCTGATGAAAGGGGGAAACTTTGAATTTCAAGGTCACTAGATAATCCACCTGAACATTTAACGGAATAGCTGACTAGAGTCCAGTCATTTTGAATGCCACATATTTAAAAAAAAACTCAGGATTAATCACAAAAGGAACGCTGACTTTCCTGATGTATTTGCGATGTTCTGCAGGGAATGAAGGATTTGGCAGTAGAAGGCTGAAATTTGCAAGGCTGCAACATTTTCCACTCTTTTGTAGTCTTTTGTATCAGGTAATTCAACTCTGAGTCAAACAATTTAGGCCATATAAAGGTAAGATTCTTTAGTAAAGTTCCTTGATTTCATTCTTATTGCAATACATTTAGCCAAATGATGATGCCTTCCCACTAAGGAAGCCTCCAATGCCATTGATGATTGTTGGACTTGGCTTTTCTGCAGGGCCACCCGCAAACCTTTTGCCTTCCTACTACAAATTTTTTACTGAACTCGTTTTTGCTGGCCTTAGGACTCTGTGCACTTTACCACTGCTAACCAGTGCTCAAGTGCTTATCCTCTAAACATGGAAACATTGGCTTATACTCAATTATCATATTTAATTTACATATAAGTCCTTAGTAAAGTGGTACACCATGTGCCCAGGGCCTGTAAATTAAATGCTACTATTGGGCCTGCAGCACTGATTTTGCCACCCACTTAAGAACCCGTTTACACATGTCTGAGGCCTGCCATTGCAGAGCCTGTGTGTGCAGTTTCGACCTTGCAAAATAAATCTTTAGCCAAGCCCAAACCTTCCTTTTTTACATATAAGTCGCCCTTAAGGTAGGCCCTGGACAGCCCAGAGGGCAGGGTGCAGTGTATTTAAGAGGTCGGACATGTACTTTTAAGTTGTTCATGTCCTGATATTGAAAAACTCTTATATTTGTTTTTTACTACTACAAGGGCTACCTCTCCCGTCGGATAACATTGGAGCTGCCTTATTGCATTTTATAAGTGTAATTTCCAAATAGGAAGAGATAACCAGTTCAAGATTGGAGTCTCTGGAATCACAATTTAAACCCTAACTTATGGTAATGTCAAATTTTAAATTGTCATTCTGAAAATCCCACTTTTAGAAAGTTGGCATTTTTCTTCCTTATCCATTTAGTGCATGTAGCCTGTCTCTGGTCGCATGACTTGGTGTAGTTGGCAGTTGGGCAATGTGTATTCCGCCTAGACAGCCACATACAATGGGAGCTTAGGTGTGACTGGATGGGCCATCACTGGCAGGATCAGAGGGAGTAGCTAGGCCCAGCCTCATTTACACCTGAATAGGCTACGATCTGTATCCACACAAAGGGCTACATACATCCCTGTTGTTAGTTTGGAGCAAGTTCAGGGAAGGCAGGGTATCTGTCCACTTCAAAGGCATGCCTCTAGCAGCTTCTCCCACCTTCCAGAACCAGGGCACCAGTGTATAAAAGAAGGGTCTCAGATACCAACAATTGAGTACACTTCTGGACCTGTGGATCCTCTGCCAGGAAGAAGGACTACTGTGCTGCTACAAGGACTGCCACTCTGCTGGTCTGCTACTCTGAAGGAGCTGCTGCTCTGCTGTACTGACCTGCTGTCTGCTGCCCTCTTGCCTGGGGAAGGAGCACCTGACCTGCAACTCATCTTGAACCCAGGATCCCATAGTGAGTCAAATGGCTAGTCTGCTGGCCTCCTGATCTCAGCTTCAGGGACATAAAAGGCTCCCCAACAGCTCCTGGACCCGTCTTCAGTGAGTTCCTGACCCCAAGTGGTGCCTCTCAGGTTCTGCCCCCTTGGTGTGGCTCTCGGGCTCTTAACATCAAGCTTTTGGGCTCTTCTCCACCTCGAATGGGCCTGTTCACACCAAACATTAGCACGAGCTGGCACCAGCCCATCTCTTGGCACAGCAAAATTTTAAGCCCACAGAGGACCACCATGGCGAAGCTCTAGCCCGCCTGTCTGCAACGACTGGCCTGCTCACTGGCCTCAACATCATCTCCTACGCCGACGACACCCAGCTGATCCTCTCCCTCACCAAAGACCCTCACACCGCCAAAGCCCACCTCCACGAAGGAATGAAGGCCGTCGCCGAATGGATGAGGACCAGCCGCCTGAAGCTGAACTCGGACAAGACGGAGGTCCTCATCCTTGGTTCCAACCCTTCAGCCTGGGACGACTCCTGGTGGCCAACATCACTGGGAACAGCCCCGCCACCCACCGACCACGTACGCAACCTAGGGGTCATCCTCGACCCCACCCTCTCCATGACTAAGCAGGTCAACGCCGTTTCCTCATCCTGCTTCAACATCCTCCGAATGCTCCGCGAGGATCTTCAAGTGGATCCCCACCGAAACAAGAAAAACAGTCACCCAGGCCCTCGTCACCAGCAGGCTGGACTACGGAAACGCCCTCTACGCAGGAACGACGGCTAAGCTCCTGAGATGGCTGCAACGCATCCAGAACGCCTCTGCACGTCTTATCCTCGACATCCCCCGACGCAGCCACATCACACCCCACCTGAGAGACCTGCACTGGCTCCCTGTCAACAAGAGGATAACCTTCAAGCTCCTCACCCACGCACACAAAGCACTCCACAACTCCGGACCAGCCTACCGCAACAGAAGACTCAGCTTCTACACCCCCACCCGCCAGCTCCGCTCGACCAGCCTCGCCCTCGCCACAGTCCCCCGCATCCGGAAAACGACCGCCGGCGGCAGATCCTTCTCCCACCTCGCCGCCAAGACCTGGAACACCCTCCCCACCAACCTCCGACAGACCCAAGACCTACTGTCCTTCAGAAGACTCCTCAAGACCTGGCTCTTCGATCAGTAGCAGCACCACCCCCCTCTTCCCCCAGTGCCTTGATACCCTCGCGGGTATGTAGTGCGCTTTATAAGTGACATGATTGATTGATTGATTGCTCTTCATGCCATGCCAACTGCCACCCGCGATGCTCTCCTTGCTCCTGGCAACCCTCGACAATGTGAATCGGACTGTTGGCATAAAACTTGTCAGCAGGACTAATCTGGGAATGTTTCTGACTCACGCTCCATCGCATTCAGCCTGAACTTTTGACTTTGACCTGTTCCAGCGTGACCAGATAGCCCCAGTTGGCTCTTTAAGCTTTTGGGCACTATATTGCAGTTTATTCTTTACAAATGCATAACTCCAGTTCTACTGATTGGATTTTTGTCATTTTGGGCTTGTTATAATTATCAAATTATGCTCTATTGTTCTGACCTGTTGTGGGAGTCTTTTTTGTGGTGTTTTCACTGTTTCACCACTTGGAGTGCTGCACAAATACTTTACACATTGCTTCTAAGTAAACCCTGACTACTCTGTGTCAAGCTACCAGGGGGTAGAGCACCGGTTAATTTAGTGTTTCTTGTGCCTTACTCTGACAAGGATTGTGGCTGCTACTTGACCAGGGCTCACGCTCCAGTCAACGAGTAACCCAATTTCTTACCATGATAATCATGGCAAATCTATGTAATGTCTGAGATAAATTGAATTAACAGCTCCATAGACCCAATAGAGGAGCAAAATCATCATTTTTCTGAATTAAGTAAGCAAACTTAGCAAGTCTGAGTACCAACTCTAACAGAGATATTTTGAAGCAGCAAATTAATGCTTTACAGCTCTGCCATAATATGTCTGACAGGCTTGCTTCTTCTGAAGCCAATATAAATATAGGTATCATACTTGCTAAAATAGAATTTACTTTCAGCACCTGAGGAAATTCTTCTTCAAAGTCAGAAAGTCTATAATCTGTGTTTAAAAATCAGATTCATCCATGTATTTCCACTCTTTCAGCATCAGATATGCTATTATTCTGTACAAAGGAAAATCCTCAGGGAGTCGACTTTCATACTAGCAATAAACATTATCTCCTGTCTACTGATTCTAAGTATGGGAAATTATCTCATATGATTGAGATACTTATATATATTTTCCTCTAGCTTAAGGGTTGTGATAATAATCATCAATTAGCATTGTAGTTTGAGAAGGATTCTGGAACTAGCCACTTTGCAGGAGGTTGCTTCATAGATCCTAAAACTGTAAAAGATTCTTTAAGAATTATATCTTGAAGCTATGTACAAAATAAAGAAAAAACATCCTCCTCTTGTACCACAGAGTCCATAATGTACCTTCTCTCTGTGTAGATTTTAGAAGTCCTGCTACTCTTAGAACTGTGCTAGCGTAGGCCTACCCACTGCTGAAGTTTCACTATAGCAAGAATAGGACGCAGAAGAGAAAACCAAGCCAGCATATTATATTTCATGAAGACATGTCTCACTACTGCTGAGAAGCTGAGTAATCTACCTTTCATTTTATTGATAAAAATCCTGCTACATCTGAGGCAATAAATGCGCTTCCAGCAAGTGGGCATGCTTGCAGCAAGGCATTGAACATGCAAAGGTTTGCACACATTGAATAACAAGCACTGCAAATAAAAATAATTTGAAAATGGTGTCAGTAAGAAATTAGGTTGCTGGTTGAGTGGGGTGTTACCTTGCTCAAGCAGCAGTTAAAAACCCTGTCAGGATGAACCAAAAACATCATAAATAACCTGTGCTTAACCCTCTGGTAGCTTAGCACAAAAGCAATAAGGCTTAACTTAGAGGCAATGTGTAAAGTGTTTATACAGCCCACAAACAGTAATAAAGTGAAAACACAAAACAAGAAAAATCCCACTCCAATTTAGAAAAATGTAGTAAATTTTAATAAACTCTTTTACACCAAAACAACAACAATACAATCAACAGAACCAGATTTGTGAATTTTTAACATTTAAGGTAAAAACTAGCACCTAAAAGATCAATGCGCCAACCACCGATTTCAAGTCGTGCAAAACAGGGTAAAAGTAAAAAAATATGGGGAACGCGATGGAGTGCGGATTGGATACAAGAAATGGATTGGGCCCGGTCGGCACTTACCTTCAAACGTATAAGAAGTTTTGGAGAAAAATGTCTCATAAGGCAAAGTAGTGGGGCAAGCCTGCAGGCAGTGTCCGAGGAGGAGGAGGCGTCATTAGGGAGCAGCTGGACGACGTTGAGGTGAAGATTTCGATGTTCAACTTAGTCTGTTTTTTGGAAGTCGAAAATCTCTAGTGAGACAAAGCTAAAAGCGTTAACCGATGAGGGTTTCACAAGGCCGGATACCCCTTCTGGAAAGGACCGCTGAACAGTATTTGCTCCTGCAGAAAAGAATGTAGTCAGAGCTGCAGCTAAGACTGGCTAACTGGCAATGCACCTTGGACGGATAAATGAGCAGGTTGGTCCGGTCTCCTTTCGGTTTTCAGAGCACTTTTTAGCCTAAAGTGTTCTAATTCACAAGGTTTGTATTTTTACTATCTGAGCGCCTTGAGCACCATTTAAAAGGGTTCAGGACTGGAGAGAGTTAGGACTCACTCAGGCTGGGTCTAGGTGTGGGTTCATGATGGGTTGGATCCTTTTCTGGCCCTGAGGTTCTGATCAGGAGGCCAACCAACTAGTTCTTGGAGTCACTCTGGTAGTCCTGGATTCAAGTAGTGGAACAAGGCTCATGTAGCAGGGCAGGCCTCTGAGGGTTCAAGGCAGGCTTCAGACAGCAGAGCAGACCTTTCATGTGCAGCAAAGCAGTCTTCTGAAGTACACAACAGGCCACAGCAACAGGCAGTTATCTGAGAGTCCTTCCACAGGTCTAGACAGTGAATTGAAGAGTGGGTGTGAGGGTCCTATTTTTATACCTGATGCCTTCTTTGAAGTAGGATACATTTCTAGAGATTTCCCTTTGAAGTGCTTGGAATTTCTTGCCTCCCTGCCCTGGCTCAAGCCTAGCTTCAGGCACAATGGCCTAGTGTGAAATCATTTGTGTCAAGGCAGGACACAGACTATTGATTTGCATGTGGGGCTGCATCCAGCTCCGCCCCCATTCTGCCAGTGATGGCCAATCCAAACACATCCAATCCCTCTATTATGTGGCTGTCTGGGAGGAATATACAAAGTCCAATTGCCTGCTACACCCAGTCATGGGACCCAGGAATAGGTTGCAGGCACAAAACAACTAGGGAATGAAAATGCCAACTTTCAAAAAGTACTATAAAAATAAGATATCTAGCTGACCGATTATTTAAACAGACTCAGACCAAAATCATTAAGTATGATGGTCTACATCATTTAATTATTCAATGTTTTTAATTAATACTCTTTTTGTAAGTTCACAAGACAGGTTTGGACTACACTTCACAATTACATAACATCAAGACAAACTAACAAAAAACATCAAAACAATGTTCAAAATGGCAAATCAATGTAAACTGTTACCAGTCAAGAGAAACAAGGTAACCCACATTTCAATCAATTACAATTTTAGTCAAACATGCTGGGGTTACCATCCATCGGGGGTAAAACATTTGGCACAACAGAGGGATTGTACATTTTGAACTCATTATTCCCCTTTGTTGCTATGCATATTTTTATGAGAAACTCTTCCCCTGGTGGTTAAGCGTGCCGACGAGTTTCGTATCCCACTATATTTACAGGGACTCTCTTCAGGGCTGTGACTGGATTCTGTAAGATCAATAAGAAAAGGATATTTTTAAAGTTGCCCTCCTTGTCCACTAGAGTTATAAACAACAAAGGGGTCTGTACCTGTTGTTGAGTTTGCAAATCACTTCTTCATGATTGTGAGTAGCCCGATTTACACACGTTGCTGACCGATTGGCCTGAAACATGACCGGGTGTTACAAAGTTAAAAACAACTTAATTGAAAGTGAAAACTGTCGTAGACAGTAAGTACTGGCTATTTGACTTACTTATAGGGTCTTTGGTTGTAGAACAAGCTAGGAATTTTCTGGACGGATTGTTAGTTCAGAGTGCTTCATGTAAATAGTGAAGCCGTGTTGAGCGTTCAGATATTTTGAAAACGCGTGTCGATTTTTCTGAAACGACAGACGCGTGAAACAGTTATTGAAATGATCATCCGCCCATGTTTCAAGATAGTTTCGCCGGGCGGCGATGTTATATAACCTTTGACTTACTTCACGACACTCTTGTGTGGCCGTTAACCTGGTTCGTGCAGCTTCTGTGGGCAGCGCGGAGTTAAATTAGTTCATGCGCTATTGTTGTCAGTGGCTGCAAAGCCGTGAAATGCGTTTGTATTTCTGAGGACGCGTGTCAATTTTTTCTGAAACAACAGGCGCGTAGGGCAGTAGTTTAACTTAACATCATCATATGTTTAAAGATAGTTTCGCCCGGAGGCGTTGTTGCAAGACAGTTGACTTACATAAAAAACGTTTGTGCGGCCATTAATCAGATTCCTGCAGCTTCTGTCTGCCGCACGGGGTTGTGTCAGCTCAGCTGTTCTCGCCTGAAATGTCAGATGTTCAAATCTCCGGGATACAACTTCCGGTTTGCAGGGCCGATGTTTGTTGCTCACGAGTGCTCTAGAAGTGGATGCTGGGAAATGTAGTGCATCTCATTGATCGTTTCATAAACAACTATTTAATTGTATTCAATGGTATTTAAAGATCGTTGATGCTTATGTCCTTGATATTCCAGACATCTCATTTAGGCCAGATATGGCGCCGTTAAACTTTAGTATAAGGTAAGCTTCCTTTTGTAATAGAGTCGCTTCGACATCTCCACCTCTAGGCATCTGTTTCACGACACAAAGAACAGTCCATTTTATGTCTTTTTCACTGTGGTTGGCCTGTGTGAAATGACTGACCATAGGAGCATTCAACACTTTTGTACGAATTCTGAATCGGTGTTGTACAATTCATAGTCGGACCCCTTGGTTGGTTTTTCCGATTCATAGTTTGCCACTAGGGCAAGTGATTGTATAAACGACGTTCTTCGTTTTGCAGTTTGAGAAGGACTTGTGGACGCATTTAATGTTGTTATGCTCAAATATAGATCCTTCACAAGTGGTTTCACAAGAAACGCAGTTTCCACACTTATGGTGGCCTTCGATTGGTTTGAGGTTCCACTGAGAGCGTAGGTCCTGCTTTTTGGTGACTGATGTACACTCAGCCCTCACAAGTTACTGTCCAATACTCGTATCTTTCTTCATGGCAAACAACGGCCGTTCAAAGGGACATTCCAGGTTTTGAAGCAGGTGCCAGTTTTTTAGGATTATTTGACGGAATTTGTTTGTGTGTGGTCCAAAAGTGGACAGACACACCAATTTCTCCATTGGTTCCTTAACTCTCTTAGACAAAAGGCATTCTCTCGGTGTGAACCATGCCCTACGTTTTGCTTGCTTTAGCACTCTTCTAGGGAAACACCTTTCCCTCAATTGTTCACAAAGAGCCGTTGCGTGGACCTCAAAATCCTCCTTCCGTGAACAGTTTCGTCTGATCCTTAGTAGATGGCCATACGGAAAATTATCCTAGAGATTCCTGGGATGTGAACTTTTGTAGTGGAGGATCGTATTCCTGTCAGTTGGTTTACGATGTAAAGTAGTCCTTAGTTCTTCATTTATGGGTCTTACCACCACATCGAGGAATGTTAGGAAGGTCTTACTCTTCGTCACGGTGAATTTAATGTCTGGGTGTCTTGTGTTGAGCCAATCAAAAAATTCCATTAACATCAAGTCAGGGGACCAGCAGCAGTGGGTAGGTCTGAAGGCTTTTTGCTGATCCAGCAAATGACGTAGGGGATTTCCTTGTGTCTTACCTGCCGGGTATTGATGAAGTAGACTAAGAGACCCGACTAGGGTTGGTCATGTTTTACCAGGTACTTCACTGAGAGTATTGTTTAGGTTGGTTTATCGGGGCATTACACACCAGACAACCACCAATGTGTAGATAGACTTGATTTTTCTAGGTCCTGACGAATCGCCACTTGATTGATTGACTACAAGGCGAGAAACATGTTGACCACACAACTGTTTTAACTTTTCTTCAGATTATACACCTTCACTCACTCATCTACACTGTTTAGGCCCCTCACCCCTAACGGCACCATACGGCAATTTGGAATAGAAGATCTCCGCCAAAGAGCCCCTCATAGGGAGCCCGTCAGGTATTGCAGCGCCGACCTGACAAGGAGCAGCCCTATGATGAAGCATGACACCCAGTGTGTGAAGGTCCTAAATTCCTAATGGAAGAACCCCCGGTTCTTCTCGCACTTCATGACCAATAAAAAACAGGTTCCCCCAATTTTCTCCTTCTTGCAGCTAGGAGCGGCATATTTTCAAAATTATGACTTAAACTCCACCTTTCTTCCTTAGACAGAAAACTTTTTTTTTTAATATTTATTTATTCTGGTCAGTCAAACATATCACATATTGCCATTTTAGGTACATACATATTTGCAAGTTACATGCATCACAAATAAACTTCATAGTCCAAAAAATTATCATTACAACTGTTGACAGTCATTATATGCATTTCTAGTACCAGGATCTGCCCGTAGGTATACAGAATAATGCAAGATCACACTGTTGACATTTGTTACTCGTATCCTGTACATATCCCATCTCTTGCAATGCATCCCAACATAAATGTCTGGGTTGTGTGATGTGCTCTTGCTCATCAAGTCATGTGGTCAGTCCTTCGGTTGCGTAGCTGTGAGGTACTGTACTAACAAGTCCCAAAACTCCCTAGGGCGGGAAGCTTGTGGTAGTTCTTCCGCATATGTTTCCAGTCTCTCCTTACAATATGTCATGTCTGTAAGCCAGTCTTTGCATTGCGGTACACGTTTGCTTCCCCATCGCATTGCTATGCGTCTCTTAGCCAGCAGCAATGTTACGGCCAGGAATTTGCGCCTACGAGCCAGTTTAATCTTATAAATGCCTAAGAGGCACACTAATGGTGTGTTTGGGATTTGCTCCATCAGCATAGTAGTGAGGATGTTGGTTACTTCTATCCAGTATGATTGAAGCTTAGGGCACGACCATGCCATATGCAGGAAATCTGCATCAGGTGTGCCACATCTGTGGCACCTATCGTCAATTCGTAAGCCGAATTTATGCAGCTGTGCAGGTGTGTAGTACGCCTGATGTAGGAACTTAAAACGTATAATTTGTAAATTGCAGTTAGATGTGAGCATTTGCAGCTGTATGCAGCTGTATTCCCAGTCTTCCTTTTCAATAGTATCCCCGACTGTTGCCTCCCACCTTTCCAGGGGTTTATCTGTCATACGGAACTGTTCACGTTGAACCGCAATGTACAGCTGTGTAACTAAGCTTTGACGCGATGGCAATGTCATTAGGACCTGCATGGCATTATGTGTTGGTGGTACATCTGGGAATGTGGGATATAAATCCTTCACCGCTTGCCGTAAGCGTAAGTACGCAAACATTTTTAAAGGGGTATAGTGTGTTCTAAGGGATGTGGCGGTTTGAGCTATAAACTGCCCATTCGGGAATATATCTCCCATCGTACGGAGCCCAATCTCTTCTAGCAGTTTCATCATGTTTCTTTCTTGTGTCACCGTTATTTGTGGATGGTGTTTCATGGGCAGTGCCAGCGCATAGGGTGGAAGCTTATGTGCCCGCTTTGCTAGCATATGCCACGCTCTCGAGGTGCAGACAGCTGGTTGGATGGCGGCGCTCGAAGAGCTCTGTCTCGGTGCTAATAGTAAAGTGATCAAAGGGGTGGGCTCTGTGCTCTCATATTCCACTGCTATATGCGGTATGTGTCCATGTGGGTGCAACCAGTAGTGAGCGTGTTGTGCCTGTGCACAATAATAGTATAGTTGTAAGTCAGGTGCTCCAAAGCCACCCTGAATGTATGGTTTGGTCAATTCCTTCCATCCCACTCTTGCTTGTTTTCCTGCCCAAGTGAGCCTAAGCATGGCTGCGCGCATCTTAGCAAATAGTACTTGTGTGAACCTTCAGGAAGACCCTCAAGACCTGGCTCTTCGGCTAAACAGATCTGCGGACCCCCCCCCCCTCAGCGCCTTGAGACCCTCACGGGTGAGTAGCGTTCTTACAATTCCCTGATTGATTGATTGATAAATAAATAAAGGAATCTGGGCAAGACCACCTTTTTTTGTAGTGCAATTCTGTCAGCGAGTGATAGTGGTAACTTGACCCATCTATCTATCTGGTCATCTAATTTCGATAGTGCTCTGCCATAATTTTCCCTTAACACTA
Source organism: Calotriton arnoldi (assembly GCA_963921515.1). Taxonomy (NCBI): domain Eukaryota; kingdom Metazoa; phylum Chordata; class Amphibia; order Caudata; family Salamandridae; genus Calotriton; species Calotriton arnoldi. Next base: position 869,479 of record CAWUFW010004298.1, read on the forward strand.
TCTCTGGATCTCGGTGTATCCAGATGCCTAAATACTTTACTGGATCTGTCACTTTACTGGATCTGTCTGCCACTGCAGTGGGTAGTCTAAGTTCGGTTCGGTGGTCAACGGGGTGAGCAGGATCACCACAGATTTGTCCCAGTTAATACTAAGACCAGAATAGTTCTCGAATCTGATGTATTCTTGAATAAGTTTATTTAAATGAGTGTCTGGATATCGTGTGTAGAGAACCATATCATCCACGTATAATGATATACTGATCGGACGTAACTGAAACTGTAATGCGGTGTCTGCGTGTCTTTGTCGTATCGTACAAGCTAATGGTTCCAGTGCTAATGTGAATAGTAGCGGCGACAGTGGGCAACCTTGTCTCATTCCACGATATATATTAAAAGGGTCAGACGTGTTGCCATTTATTCATATTCTTGCACATGGTTCAGTATATAATAGTGTTATCCAGCGCAGAAACGGTTCTGGGAAACCCATTCTTCGCAGTACGGCAAACGTGTATGGCCACTCCACAGAGTCAAACGCTTTTGCTGCGTCCAGTAGGGTCGCGGCCGCTGGCAGCTCTGGGTTTAATTGGTGGAACATCGCAAATATAGTTCTTAAATTTTGTGTTGTTGAGCGCGTCGGTATAAAACAGGCTTGATCTGGCAATACCAACTTCTGCATTAAGGGCTGTACCCGAAGTGCAATTATTTTTGCCAGTATTTTGGCGTCCATATTTATTAATGAGAGTGGGTGGTATGACTCACATTTAACATGATCTTTATCTGGCTTGGGGAGTGTAATTATTAATGCCTCACGTAACAACGATGGCAGCATGCACTTCTCATACGCCTCTTCATACATTGCAGCGATATGTGGGATTAGTAAGTCCCTGTATTCCTTATAGAATTCTCCGGGTAATCCATCCATACCCGGGGCTTTGTTATTTGGGAGGGAATTTATAGCTTCTCGTATTTCATCTTCGGTGATATGGTGACTGAAGTATTCGCGATGTTCGTCAGAGAGCCATGCCAGGGCTATATCATCTAAATATTGGTTTATCTCGGTTGTGGACGTGTTCGCCCCTGCAGTGTATAGTCGCGCATAGTATTCTTGGAAGCAGCCTATAATAGATGGGGTGTCATAGTGAGAGACATCCTGAGTGTCTACAATGTGGGTAATGTGGGATGCTGTGTGCATGGAACGTATTCTGCTAGAGAGTGCTTGCCCCGGCCTGCCCCCCTCTCCATAATTATGTGCCGTGTACCTATTCGAGATATATTTAATTTCACTCTCCGCAAATTCATGATAAGTGTCAATTTTTTACCTGATTGTTGCTAGTAGCATAGGTTCCAGAGTATTTCCGTAATCTATTTCTAATTGTTTTATGTCCGTCTCGACCTTGAGCAGTTGTTGTTGAATGTCTTTCAGTATGCCAGCATGTTTACCTATACAGAACCCTCTTATCGTCACCTTAAATGATTCCCACAGCACCCTAGCGCTGTCCACCGAACCCACATTAGTCTCAAAGTATGCAGTGATGGCCTGCCGCAATTCCACTCTGAACACCTGGTCCAACATCGCCCCAGGTTTAAGGCGCCATGTATATTGTCTTGGGGTATGCGTGGGGATGTCAAGTTCGAGTCTGACCGGTGCATGATCTGAGAGTGTTTTAGGCATAACGCGTGACTAAGGTAGTCCATGTGCAGACATCAGCAGTAGCTATCCAGTAATCAATTCTGTGGAAGAGATACAGGTACCCTCCTTATGGCCCGGGTGTCGCAATCGCCATATATCTGTCATTGCATATTCCTTCATGCCTTCCTTAAGTGCTTTGGCGGACTGTCTCCCATATCTATCATTGCTCGTAGATCTATCCATTAAGGGGTCAATGCATGTGTTAAAATCTCCGCCCCAGAATATTGCTGACGGTGGTAATGTACGCAGTTTAGCCCATATTTCTACAAAGAAGGAGGGATCATCTGTATTTGGACCATATGCAGTGACAACGGTTAAGATTGTACCTGCAAAGTTCCCCTGAATAATAACGTATCTGCCCTGTTCGTCTGTAATCTCATGGAGCATCGTAAATGGCGTGCCACGTTTTACAAGCAATAATACACCCCTGGCGTACGTAGAATAGGAGGACGCTAATCTGTATGCGGCCCATCGGGCTCCTATTTTACTCTCTGTTGTGTTAGTAAGATGGGTCTCCTGGAGACATGCTACATCAACTTTGTGACGGTCTAAGTATGTAAAGACTTTCCTGATTTTCTGTGGGTTCTTTAGGCCCCGTATATTCCACGTCATGAATGTCAACTTCCTTGCAGATTGTGCTCTGCTACCCATGTCCTGGTATGGTGGCAATAGTGTCAAAGTATTGTCCTATGCCTGTGTATCTCATGGTGTATGCGGCATGTAGCAATGCTGTACTGACCGTTTTTTTAAACTTTTCACCCATTCTGTCCCCCGCCCCACCCACTTTGCTATCCCAATTACAGCGAAGACAATCCCAATAACCTGATAACAATACCCCCCACCCCCACATGTTCCCTTAAAGTAAAAGAAATACAGTGTCGTGTACACAGGTTGGCGGTAGCTGCCAGCCGGGAACCCCAACAATGTCATCACCTGGGGGGTCGCCCGTCCAACCCCTATTAAATAAAGAAATAGTGCAATCTGCACACCCTGCAAAATACAAAAGGCAAGCGGTGCTTTATCGTAAATATTCGTTACAGTCTCTTTTATGTTCCCACACTGCGTAGACATAGACTATGTTCCGTTAGTTATGTGCGTCTTATTAAGTTTTACTTTCCTGTCTATCACTTATCTGTGTTTATGTGAAGCGTTGTCCAATACATCTATCAGTCCTCTTCTCTGTTTTTCGTGGCTTCGAGGTCAGAGCTGAGGAGCCATTATTTCATTCAACATCAGAAGCGCCTCCTTGTTCGTCTTGTTCGCCTCTTGGCGATTTCCTGCGCGGAGTCTGCAATTTCTTTAGTTGCAGGTATTTTAGCACTTCTTTGGGTTCACTGTACACTGTGTTTTTGCCTCCATCTGTGATTCTCAATTCGGCCGGGTAGATCATCACGTAAGGTATGTTGAGATCTCGTAATTTCTTTTTTACCATCAGAAACTTCTTAGGCGCTTCCTGGACTTGTGGTGTAAAATCCGGATAAATGGAGATTTCCACCCCCTCGTGCTTCAAACTTCCCAGCTCTTGAGCTTTGCGTAGCGCCGCATCACGGTCTCGATAGTTCAATATTTTTGCAATGATAGGGCGTGGTTGTGCCCCTGGCGGGGGCGGTGGAGCAAGAGATCTATGCGCCCTCTCGACAATAAATACGTCCGAGAAAGTTTCTTTGCCTAGCAGTGTCATCAGTAGGGACTCGATGTAGCGTTCCATATTCCCTGTATTCGTCGACACTGCTATACCCATGAGGCGCAGATTCCTGGACTTGTGGTGTAAAATCCGGATAAATGGAGATTTCCACCCCCTCGTGCTTCAAACTTCCCAGCTCTCGAGCTTTGCGTAGCGCTGCATCACGGTCTCGATAGTTCAATATTTTTGCAATTATCGGGCGTGGTCGTGCCCCTGGAGGGGGCGGTGGAGCAAGAAATCTATGCGCCCTCTCGACAATAAATACGTCAGAGAAAGTTTCTTTGCCTAGCAGTGTCATCAGTAGGTACTCGATGTAGCGTTCCATATTCCCTGTATTCGTCAACTCTGCTATACCCATGCGGCGCAGGTTGTTCCGACTGGACCTTGCTTCCAAATCCTCTGACTTTGCCAGCAGCGCCGTTAGCGTTTTGTCTACTTTTTCCTGTTTAGCCTCCATTTGATGTTGCGCATCTTCCGCATCTGAAATACGTCTCTCTGCCATGTCTATTCGTTCCGTATGTCTATCTAGACGTTCAGACATTCGATCTACTCTGTAGGTTAAGGAGTCTATTTTCCCATCTATATTTGTCAGTGTGGACTGGATCGTCGCAAACATGGACCAAAAGTCTACAGGATTGTCAGCGCCCGCCACAGCTTCAGGTACAGAGGCTGTAGGCTGTACCTCCGAGTTGTTTTCCACCGCCTTCTTTGACTGCTCGAAATGTAGTTTGGGCTGATTCCTATCTGGTTTCCCCATTTTTGCAGCGTCTCGAGCCAGCAGTGTACTTGTCCAGTTACCACTTCGTGTAGGCCAAGTCTGGGTCACGTTCTCTCGACTTAGAAGAGCACAGGCGGGTAACCAATAAACGTACAGCCAACTAGTGCTTGGTCTCAGCAGGCGGCGGCAGTTTACAATAGTGGCACATATAGCACGTGATTTCACCACCGCAGTTGCAGCGAGGCAGTATGGCACCCATACACCGCTTTACAGCTTGTGTTACCGCAAGAGTAACGTGCAGTGTCTCGATGTCTCGTATTTGAGGTTTAGGCTTATACCTTGTTAGGCACCAGCCAGGGGGAGAATTTCAACAAATGGAAACAACCACTATGTCACATGCATGCTTTGTCGCCTCCCGCAGCTGTTTCTCACTTCAGGTTCTGCTACCACAGTCGTTGTACAGGCCTAGTTATGATTGTTACGACCGTGCCCTATTTTGCCCTCAGCGCTGTTTCTGCAGCTTCTTGTCTCTGTAATTATAGTTCTCCAGCGGAAGGGCCCCTGTCCGCTTCAGGCAATACAATTACTTCTACGACAATGCAGCGGTACTCACCGGCTTTAAATTGCTATAGCTGCTCGTTATTAGGCTGCAGTCGTCGGCTCATTCCCACATATGCCGATTGCCTCCGCCGATGCAGATTGTCGCAGCAGTGTCTCCGAGGCCTAAGGTAGCCCTCCAGGCCTCGCGTCGGGGCCGCTTACACCCGTGAGCAATGTATTTTCTTGCCTCTGCAGTCCGAGTTTCTGCTCCGCACCAGGCCAAGGGCCCCCCGCGGTAGTGTAGGGTGGATCGGCAACTCCGACGGGAGCTCTGCCTACCGGAGCGTACGTGGCTTGATGTCTCTTCCGCCAGCAGTGTTCTCCGTCCACAACGTGTCTCACGCAGCGGATTCGCGGCCTCACGGGATCGCGCATTCACGCAGGCCTCTCCCCGTCTCAGGAAGCGAAGTCGTTTTACCGCACTTCGGGGTGGATTTCAGCAGTGAAAGTGGGACATACTGGACACCGCTGCATTCCGGTGAATAATTTCATGGATTTCATTCCATTTCGCAGGCTATGCATGCAGGATAGTTTAAGGATCGTCAGGCGACCGAAGGAGCTCGCTTACAAAGCGGCCATCTTCATGCTCGGCTAGCTCCGCCCCCTTAGACAGAAAACTTGAACGTTGTACTCGCTCCTAATCAAAAGTTAGCATTTATCAAATGTAATAAGGAGACCAAATATAATTCTATGGGAGAGGTAGTCCTCACAGTAGTGAAAAACAAATGGAGGAGTTTTCACAACCACGACATGTAAACTCAAAGGTACATGTCCAAACCTTTAATTACATTGCACCCTGCCCTATGGGCTACCTAGGGCCTACCTTAGGGGTGGCTTATATGCAATAAAAAGGGAGTTTAAGGCTTGGCAAGGGGTTTATTTTGCTGAGTTGAATTGGCAGTTTAAAACTTGCATAAATACTGTGCATTCCTGCCTTTTCACTTTGGCGAGGGGCACGCTGCCCTACGTCAAATCCCTATAAATGACGGACTAAAAGTCAACTGTGGTGCAGATCAGGACAGTGAGCTGCACATCAGAAGGCCATGTACTTCACTGAAGAACCTCCTAGAGGTCCAGGCAACTTCTAAGTTTTGAGGCTGAAAGTGGCCTCTAGCCATAAAATCGAATGCTTCCCCAGCCTGATCAAAATGTCCATAAGTTAACAGAAGCCTACGGTTTAAGACCGGCTTAGAGCTTAAAACTAACAAACTGCAAATAGATTTCAAATCAGTGGGAGATTCCATTGTGAAGGCCTTGCTCTAATAAAGAACTCATGAAGAAATTCGCCTGAATCTGTAATTTTTCCTTCTTTGAGAGGTATAAATATTGCAGAAAACAGACAGAACTTTAAAAACGCCCATCTTATAGCTGCCTTACATATAAAACATTACCATTATAAAATACATGATCGTAATGGATTTGTGCACAAAAGTCTGCTTTCTATAATAGGAGGTAATCCCCTTTCTAATGAAAACTGAAAATAAATTCATTATGTCAAAAATAACCAAAGCTATAAAATGAAATTATCTACCAAAGTACCCTTGGCGCTGAGGGAATGTTATGTCATTTTTATGAGGTTTTGCTAATCTTGTTATTACTTTACAAAAATAAGATGTTACATGAATGCTTGTGACTATACTCAGGCAATCCACTGAAATATGAGCTGGTTTAATCCTCTTTGAAATCAGTGTGAAATAAGGCTGAAAACTCTTGCTAGAGCTGCGTGTAATTGTACTGCAGTCGCCGTAATGCCTTGGCAAAAGAACAAATTCGTGCAGCTGCCTGACTGACATGTAACATAAATGTCTTACAGCAGAAATGCACCAACGGGGCAGAAAAAGTCAGCCTAAGGGAGAAGGTGATTCAGGACAAGCGCCTGATAAATCACATGGTGGTAAAGGCCATGCTTTTTTACATCCAGGTTTTGTGTGCTTGAAAGCACATCACTGCAGAAATGTTAATTTGACTAAATTGCAAATAAGTTAAAGGCTAATTTTATTGTAGATCTTATAAGTAGATATAACTACTGCTGTTTTCTGTCAAAGATGTATTGCTACTGTAGTAAGTATTTATTTTCGATAATCCACTCTTGTAAAATCAAAATGGAGATTCGGGGATGGCAATACAGAGAAGGGTAAAGCAGCATTTATCATTTTATGTTTGGTACAGCGCAAAATTGCCCACCGTCTATGTGTCACATATACATTACAGATACATAACATGAAAGTGCACTTAGCAAATGTTTCTTGTGTGATTTAACGAATTAATGTAAGTGTTGCACTCGACATCATAGTTAAAGAGTGCAATAAATGTAGGATTAGAGGATACTCATATTGTGTGTTTTTTACATAACTGATGATATATTATTTGAAGTCGATAAAATAAACCATCCTTGCTTGGTAGATAATGTACTTACTGTATAGATGAAATTCGACTTTCATAATGTGTGCTTTAATACCTTGAATTACATTTATTGATTAAGCAAACCAGATGTACTTAGATCAATGCCTGAACCTACAACTGATTATTGTATATAAACAGGATGGGAGTCTGTCTGATTATGCATAGTTTTATAGCGGGGTGAGGCAAGGCTGCATCCTGGCCCCTTTTTAGGTCGGGCCTTGAGCCAGCGCGCAAGCGCTGCTGTGGGGTTGATCTGTGGTAGTAGAGTACGGGGGAGAAGCCACGCCCACTTCCCCGCCCATCTATTTCATTGGCTTGTGTCTTTGTCGTTCCTAAATGCTGCCTTCCGATTGGTTTATAGGCTTGTTAGTCCCTCCTTATGACGACCATGTCATCATTTGTATCCTTCCAAGGCTGCTGGCCCCTTTACTTTGAGTGTTGCACGGTATGTGTTCTTTAGATTGGGAGCACTATTTTCTTCCCGTGCCTTCTCGCCCCCTGCCTGCACTCCCGTTTGCAATACAATAGGTCTCGCGTAAATGCGAGTCCTATTGCATTGCAAATGCTTGTTTTGTCTTTCTTTTTACAACCACCCTCGCTGCCTTTTCAAACAGAAAGGATCCTCTGGGCAGCGTGGAAACGGAGGGACGCCCCGCTGGAGCGGTGAGTGTGGGGTTTGGGGCTCTCATAGGCGTTTGCTCCGTTTTTCCCGGATTTTGCGGAAATGCCTGTAAGGGTCGTGGGGGGGGGGGGTGTGATGCGTGAGTCCTCATTGTACGTGGCTGAATGAATGGGGAGAGGGACCGGAGAACACACTAGGAAGGGAGGGATTGTTTAATGGAGGAAGGAGGTGCAGCGAGAGAGGCTGCCTGCACGCTGGGGTTCTTCAGAAGCTGGTAGGTCGACTGGGAGGATTCGTTGATTTCATTTGTTTCAATGTTTTTCTGTGTTTTTGCCGGTTTGAAAAGCCGCCTCTCGCGCCACCTGCACGAGGGCCTCCGAAGCCTGGTGCTGTCCTAAGAATTCATACTGGCTGAGGGGTGCTCCGGGCCGGCCAGGCTGTATCGACATCCTTTTACGCATTAGCACTATAGAAACTTGTTACATTGAAGTCAGACCCCTTCCCTTGGTGCACTCGAAAGACTGAACGTAGGCCTGAACCTGTAAGCTCATGGGGGATGGGTGTACAGTACACAAGAGAGCGAGCGTAGCGCTGACAATCACATTACCCACAGAAAGCATGTGAGCGCTTTGTATATTTGCGGTTCATCCCGTTTTGTGATCCAATGATATCGTCATGAAGGTCTGATGAAACATAGAGGCAGAAGGTGAACGCAGAATGTTTTAATTGTCACCAAAAACTGCTTGTAACCTGATTACTTTGCATTTTTTCCCTTTACCTAGGACTCTTCGTCCTGTTCTGGCAATCACCTGCCTTCAACATTGAATAGAAACAACAGGAGTGCGACGTGAATAACTCTGTAAAAATAAGTTATGACTGTATTGTAGGATTTATATAGCGCTTTTCACTCTGTGTGACACTGAAGCGTTTACCCACAGACAGGAAGCGGCTACTACCCCTTGTAGAGTGTGTGGCAGAAGGGTGTTACTTTTGATTGGGCCTAAGAGAGAAGTGTTTTCATGTCATGCATAAAGACCACCAATGTGTGGTTATTGATGCCTACAGCAGGCGCTTTGACCAGCAGATCTATCTCATCCGTGGGAGGCAGGCTTCTCCTTCCTTGCCAGCTAGCAGACAGTCCTTACCTTGACTTACAGTTCTCATATCTTAAAATGCAAACTCGGAGGCATTTTGCCTTTCCAAGCAGTTGAAGTGATAACTCAGACAAGAGGTATTGAATGCCTCCTTCTTCTCTTTTAAAAAATTATAATAAACAATACTACTTCTGCAAATTGAATCCATCTGTACTCGACGAGATGGTCTTGTAGCAAGATCCTGGCCCAGGATCTGTTTTTTTTTCTCGTGTCAGTTCTCACAAGTAGGGGAGGTGGGGCTTACAAAATGAACAGCCCTCAAATTATTCTCAAAACCTGAAAAATGCCTATTACAATGCGCTTTGCACTGGGTGCCTTGTAGTTTTGTCTGAACTTTCTCTACTGCAGTTGTGTGTCCCTTGAGTGTTTGGGAGACGCCCACGTGACTCTTCGGGTTCTCAGCAGCGCTGCTCCTCTCTGGTGAGGCCCCTTGCAGACGACTGCACCCAGACGCTGCACTGGGGTGCATTGCTCGCCCCTCCCCTCCGCAGGCCTCGTTATAATTAATGAAAGCTGCAAGCGCGCTTGAGACTTGAAATGATTCAATTATCTCGACCGCGAAGGGTGATGTGAGGACGTAAGCCGCTTTCTGGTTGCTTTGCATAATATCATTTTAACCAAACTCCCTCCTTTTAAAATAAGCACGTGCTGAATTTTGTTATTTGCTCCAAAATGCTTTTGTGAGCCCAAAAGTCTTTTTGGGAATGGATAAGGATGCCCTCGCCTCCTTCTATTCTGTTAACTTCTCTGCTATATCTAGGGCCTTGAAAATAGTTTTTGGTAAAGCGCAAAAAAAACGCCTGTGCTGTCAAGTCCAAGAAAGTCTTCATCTTCGAGAAGCTCGCAAAGTGACTCCTCTCTGGAATAGTTTGGGTGGAGAATCACAAGTCTACAAGCGAAGTGAAAGGAGTAACTTTCAGCAGCTACAGTTCTTCTTAGTTGAGGTGGCATCCACATCGTTTTGCCCTGTGGGTGCAAGTTTCGGGCTCAAATATTAATGTGAAGCTTTTTCATTAAATAATTGGTTTAACATCCACATATTGGTCCATGTGCAGCAGCGAGTGTCTTAAAACCGGTCCTCATTCCTCTGGTAACCAACCAGTGAAGACTGTGAAGGGCCGCTGACATACACTATTATCTGGATGTTTTAGTTACAATTTTAGCCCCATTATCAAGAGTGGCTGTGGATTAAATGTAGTTGTTCCAGACATAATTGACTTACAGTGTTGGATTTTCAGCCATAGTTGTTTTGGCAGTGGTAGAACAGTGGACCTGAACTGCCCTCTTCATATTGAATGTAGTTGTTGATGCTTTATTTGTTTTTGTGATTTTGCCAGCAGAATCTCCTTGTTTCTCCTAACCACCCCTTCGTCTCATGTCCGCTTAGGTGCCACTGTGATTGGCATCCTCCTTGGCAGTCCCCACCGCAATGCCAAGGATGGAGATTGATGTGTACTCTGCTCTCCTCTTGGGCAGGCTTTGGGCACAGAAGCTTGCATTAATGCTTTTGAGTGCAAGTATTCACCACAAGCGCCTGGAGGTCATTCACTTTGCGCTGTATGAAAAATTCTTCTTTTGGGTTTCAACCCTGTTTCACACTACACCTAGAAGCATCGTTCTTATATATTTTTCCATTCCATAACGGGGTTTATAGTCCCAATACCGGCAACATCACCCACCTTCCCATAGGCGAACGTGCATAAATAAACACACAAGACACTTTGTTTATGGGAAAAACTTGTCGCAGGTTTATTCCATACAAGAGTATGCAATAAGGTGGGTTAACTTACGGGCGATCCATGGGCAGGCAGCCATCCAACCTATGCTGCCCCTGCCCGCCTGATGAGCCAGCACTGTGGGATGGATGCCCGATCAGCACTACACCTTTGTTGATCCACCACCGGATCACGTGGCACCTTGTTACCATCCTACTCACGCCCCTTTCAGGGCGGAGCGTAGCAGGGCAAACCCCCGGTTGGTCAGGCCCCCAACCGCCCGAAGGACTAACGGGGCGCCGTCACGGTTCTCCAGGACCCTGCCCTGAGGATCCTGGTCTTTGGCTCTGGCACCCCTATTGTGCCGCGCAGAGGTACCCTTACTGTACCCGTCTGCCGCAGAGGTACCCTTACTGTACCAGACTGCTTCCAGATCGCCCTGTAACTCCGCCACAACCCTGGAGGCGGCCACCGTCGCAGCCAGGGCCCCCCACCACTGCACCTCCTATTACCTGCAACCTGCCCTTTCCAAACATTCCTGTAAATCTAGGAGAAACAAGTCCATCCCCACCGGGGACAAGTGGACCCCATCCTCCTCAAAGTAACCTTTAACGTTTGCCTGGATGAGCTCGTGTCTGATGAAACCCAGACCCCTCTGGTCTGCGAGCTTACGCCATGAACAGTTCCCTCTTACAGGGATGTTCAACGGCCTCCCCTGACTTAGCTCCATGCCACCTTAGCGGGGGCTCATCTCCGCCCATCAGAGCTTCACATTGACCCATGTAGTTGCTGAACTCACCAAACAGCGCATTTCCACATGCGACCGCTCATTTCCAGGCCTCCTGCAAATCTAAGGGAAGAGATCACTCCCTACTGGTGATAGCTGAACCCCATCTCTATCACAATAGCCCTTGACTTTCGCCTAGGTCAGCTAGTGTCTGAAGAAACCAAAGACTCTTCTGTCCTGTGAACCTGTGCCAAGAACTATTCACCCTCCTGCGGGAAAGTTCCTCTGCCTCACATGACCTAGCCCCATGCCAACTCTGGGCGGGACGATTACCAACACCAACGCTCACATTGCCCCATCTATTAGCTGGTCCCACCTAGCTGCCGTCCTTCTAGCACTGTGTGTGCCTGAACCCCTGTGTCCCCCATCTATGGGACAGCAGCCCCGTTGTTAGGTAACCGCTCCCACTCCCGCCTGCCTGCTTTGGCTATTCGGGTGAGGAGGATTATGCTTAACCTTTGCAGTCCATTTGCTTTCTAAATCCTGACGCCCAGGAATGTCATACTAGCAGTATGTGACAATGAGCAAGAGGGGCCCACCTGCCCATGCCATGCATCCCTTATTCCTTATGGGAATTCCGCCAGCTCAGCTCCCTCTGTGGAGAAACCCCTTAGGCATACCAGCTAAGAGGATCTGTCTAATTCAATACAGTGCGCACTGAGCGATATGGTGCCTAACATTAAGGATTGTCCAAGTCCTACCTAACCCCCATCCTAGAATATTCCCGACCAGGGGGACAGGGGCGTTCCCACTGCCCACCCTTGGGCAACCCCATAGGTGGAAAATTACCTGCTCCGCTAAATTTTACCCATTGTTGATCACTGGACGTGCCAAATGTTCTTTTACATAGTAGCCTTTTGTGCTTGACACCTTGTTTCCCCATTTCTTTGGACGGCAGCACACTATGTTGGCTGGCAGCGTCACCACCCAGCGAGGCTATCATAGCTAACCGGGCGGGCATCGCTTACTGCAGGAACTTGTCACCTACCCTAGGTTCTGGGAGCACTTACTTCCCCCGTTGACCAGCCGGTTGCACAAACCCCTTTGATTGCTAAACCCTGGTGAACACCTTAATGGTATCAAAGCTGGTTTGAAACCATACCTGTCTTGTGCCCACTATTGGAGACACCTCACCCTTTCGTGCAATTACAACTTACGCAGCGCATCCCGCTTGCATAACTGCCGTCGGATCACAGATGCACAGTACCTACTGTCCATTGCCGACCCTGGCTGCTTTAAAACCTGCCAAAGTAACGGAAACCAAGATTCCCAGTTCCCTGTTTAGCTGCAGTACACCTTCGGTGGGTAGGCTAGGAGATACCATAACCACATTGGTCATGCGAACCTTAAGTACCCAATTTTCGCCTGTGCATACCTCTAAATGAGACAGGCTCCATGGCACTGACCCACAAGGGCCTAATACTGGGCTGTGTAAATGCGACCCAGGGTGACCTTAAACACTCGGCTTGGTGTGGATGGGTGCTAACAATACCTGGCTGAAGTGCAATCCCTTTGACAATCACTCCTGACAAGATGTGCCAATGCAGGTAGAAGCAAGAGTTATCCAGCCCACCTTACTTCCTGTCCCAGTTATCTGAGTAACTTAGTGAAAGATGCACCTTTGAACTGGTAGCGGAAACTGTTACTTACGCCTGCAAACGCTCTGCTCAGAGCAGCCCGCCAGACAATGGCTTCCATTGAAAGGCGGTGCCAACAGACCTCCAAGCACTTAAGGCGGTACCTCCGAGTAGGGCTCTAATCTAACAAATGCCCCGTGCATCGGATACCGCCTCTGGCTGTAAGCCGCTCAGTGCTACTGATGCCTTGGCGCTTCCTGACCCACAGCCAGCTCACCCCGATACAATCCGCTCGTGACTGGGACTCAACAGTGCGGTGAAAGCACGAGACATCCTAGCCTGACCTTAGCTCTTCACCAGGCTCCCACACAAGAGCCATCCACAACCTTGTGGCCTAAAACATTCGCCCTGTGGGGCGGTTGCGAATGGACTGCAAACAACTCCTAGGCATTCTCTACCCATGTTGAAATGGAGTTACGAGTTGGCTAGGGTATGCGCCTAAGCCTGGCCAAACCCACCTCTCTAGTCAGGAGAAGGGGGTGCACACATAGGCTGACTCCTGCCCACCCCCTAGGTGGCTAGGCAGAGACTTTGGCTTATCCCAGAGGCAGTGTAAATTTAATGTGCCAACCGCACTCCCACCGTGGCACACTACAGCAGAGACTCCATACCAGGTTATTTTAATTACCCTTCGTATCGTCCACCCAAGAGAGACTTAGTACCATCTGCCCCCATTACCCTGTGCTACCAAACCTCATCATGACATCACAGGGATTACATAACTCACTAGGTCAATCGGGCCACCGTCCTACAGCTCAGTTAGCACAACCCCGTAGTTGTTGGTAGGAACTGTACTTAGCATAACATAGCACAGGGTTAATGTAAAATTGAACTTTCCCCACCATTGGGCTGGTAACCGACGGCCAAAAAAGACAGAACCTGGTCATGAGATCCCAGTTTCCTAGAGTAAAACAATAAATCTCCTGCACCATTAACAAATGTGCTACATGCACCCATGCCCTAGCCACCTGTTGCTACAGTGGGCAGCCACCCCCCTGGAGGCAGTGGTCTGTCCAGCTCTCCTCCGAATTTCTCAGCTATGGGGGCTCCAGATAATCTCAGGTGTGAGAAAAGTCTTTCTAACGTAGCCAACCGACGGTTTATACGTGTAAGTGACTGGCCCCCAATAGGGTATGACCAAACCAAGGTTGAAGCAATAGGAGCATGAGGCCTTAAGCAACGAGTGTCTTTGTGTACTGGAAACATTACTTAGCCCCGCCAAGAACCATGGACATCCCCTAAATGCGGGTCACCAGATCGTCAAAGAAATATAGATGGATTTGAGACCTATGTGCCATCCAAACTACTGAATTAAAATTGGCGTGCATAGTTCTTTGAAAGAAAAGCATTGACTGACCCGCTCAAAGTCAAAGGACATATCAAACCGCTTTGGTCTACTTTGCTGAGAAGGATGGAGCAATGCCCCTTATCGGTATTAGTGAATGAAGGCATTATTCATTCATGTACACCAAAGTGGGGGACCCTGCCCCCAAGTGGTCTTCCCACTTTGTGGCACCCTGGCAGTATAAAGTGGTTTAACACACCAATAATCAACCCCAAACTGATATACTGTTTTGCCCCACCCAGGGCACCCTCTCTGGTTGCCGCCAAGGCAGACACCGCAACGCCAACTGAAAGCAGATCCGATCCGCCATTCATAGCGTTAATCTAACGCGCATTAATAATTACAGATTAATTACACAAATGTAACGTGTATGTAAATGCCATGGTATTGAAACGCTATACATGAGCGCCAGTTACATTACATATTCAGCACAACTATCCTAATGTGCCACCTGACCGCTTAAAGGTACTTAGTACCGCCACACAATTATTCGGGCCTGCATCACGGACCAAGGTTTACTCGCCCAGTCCCACTACCCTTATTGCCCCCCTGTAAGGGTTACCAATCTGACTGCACCCGGGAACCCACCCTTGGTGCTGCATAATTATTAGTCAATAATTTTTAAAGATGCCATGACAGAGCCGTTTTCCTTGGACGGTGATGTGCACAAGCCCCCCTCGCGTAGATCGAGGTAGATCTACGAGTAGATCGAGATCCCAACCAGAACTCCAACCAATGTACCCCCTCAAGGTAGAGGCACAGCCATGCAAGCAGGCCGACCACCCCACAACGTGGCGGCGGCCGTGAATCCACGAATCTCAGCCGCCGTCAAACAACATGATTCATGTTTAGCATTTGCCATTCGATGAACTGATTACGAATCAGGGCCACGGTCGTGCTCGTCGCTGCGTTTGATTCCCATAAATGCAATCACTTGCCGGTTGGGCGAAATTATTGCGAACGAACACATCCGTTGAAGGCTAACAAATATGCACACCACCGTTGAAAGAGTACAAGGCGCGGCTTTGAGAAACCGGAGCAGCGATGCCCCCAACAGACAAATGTGATTTTCACAATACAACGCGGCAAGATCATCAGTTAAGGTTCTTCCAGACATCATACAAACCAGGGCCCAGTGAATGCCCAACATCCTATGCTCTCATGGAGTATGCGGCGACTGACTGGGTAATCAGGCTGTTTTACCCCCAACAGAGGCCGCCTCCTTATACCTTGTCCAACATATAGCCCATGGGCCTACTCAGCCGCCCACTGAAACAAAAGGCTAATGTTCCCCAAAGTAAATGTGGCAGTTAGGCCCCAGTCCAAAAAATGTGCCCCAACGCGCTCCCCACAGGCGAAGTGCGCTGGAAAGGCCCGAATGCCCCGCTCCACACACCATACCCATATGGGAAAGGGACAACCAACCTCCGTATTGAAAAGCAGTGATCCTACCGGTTGGCAATGCCAAAGTATCTGCGGATGCCAAACAATTTAGTAACTCCACACCCGTTACCATTTACTAACTATAAATAAGGCTCTTCCCGAACAAAATGACTTTAAACAGCATCGCGCCATCTCTGGAAAGTAACACATTCCTCACCATAAGAAGATCTTGCCCCCCTGCTTGGCCTTGAACCCTTGACTTGGGGGACTAGTCGCACCAAATGCTGTAGAGCTTGCCTCTGAGGCACGGGTGCTGGTGGTGCTGGTTACTCTAAACAGGGCCAAAATGCTTAGCCCCGCTAAAGAACTGCACTTTGTATGCAGATTAGAAGGTAATGTGGGGTGCATGGCCAAGCATTTCATAGGAACCCGCGTACTGCCACTGATCCAACATAGCTGTGAGATTCTATTCACTTGCGCCATTACCATAAGGTAATAGTTGTTGCCTTTGCCCTCCCCCGGCTCAAAGGTCCTTTGCTAGCATGTTTATACTGAGGAACGTGACCTGCCCTGCGCATCTGACGAACTGCTAGAGAAATCGCAGAGGCTTTGGAGACCAGAACACAGCTGCGCACATGATTTAAATAACAATTAACCTTGGCATCCCATGGCGTGCCGTGTGGCCCAAGGACCGGCTACCTGGGTATAATCGGTTACTTTCATGACCGAGTGAGTTCAGCAACGTGAATGCCTAGCCAAGAAGCGCGCCACCGAAGAGGCGAATAGGGTAAGCGATGACTAACTGTGATGGAACATGCTTTCACATTAGTACAACATTGTTACCAAAATGTTATCAGAGTGCTGTCGCCAAGCCAGAGATATCTTTGCAGCAAATTGCCCCCCAGTAAGGATACAGAAAACTTGTCTTGGTGAGTGGTGCACAGGGCGAGAAATAGATAAACCCAGTGTTTGTAAGTATCGCATGGAAGCCATTATTAGCGACCAGTTACGGGACACAATAGTTTCGTTAGGCACGGGGAGATTAAGTAATGTGCCTAGAATCACGGAATGTTAAGCGTCCCTGCCGAGACTCGAACTCGGTTTCACCCGCTCCGAGGTCGACCACCCCAGCCGTTAGGCTGAAGGAGGTTGGCGCCGAGCTTGAGAGGGGGTTGCCGTCCCTGTATAACATGTGAAACCGAAGCATTGCCCTCTCGCGGCCTAAATACGTACATAGCAAACATGCGGTGGACTTCGTGCTGGAGACCACCTACTTGCTGTATGTAGTGCCAGTAGTTCAAAACGCGGTCTCAGCTCAGAGACAAAACAAGCGTAAGTGAGTGATCTCCATCATTGATGTGCGACACGCCCCCCACTGACTGATGGTATGCCTGCAATCCCGCACGTGCGTGGCCTGAGGAGGCTCCTGCAATAAAAAGCACACATCATTATACCGACACAGAATCACAAAGTCCAAGCGGATGCTCCCGCTCCCCGATGATTTCCCAGACTGATGCTACTGTTGGATAACAGGCCACCCCTGAAGCCCCTGTTGGGTGTGTTGTAGCATGGGGCCCTGAGAGTTGCGGGAGCTTTGGAGCCTGGGGCCAAAGCCTCCGCCAATTCTATACCGATGGCGTGACACACTGTACCTAACTGGACCGCATTGATTTGTTTGCAATAGAACCTTCAACATGCACTGTATGTAACTCGCCCCCAAGGGCAGATGTTCATTGTGTAAAGTTCCTCATTGTAATTGATAACTCATACATGCAAGCCTGAGGTGATCTAGTGCCTGAGTGCCAACCCTACTGCTCCCTGTGCTGCCCGCGACCGCCACCCCCACCGCGGTGGTAGTCCCCCAGGCCCAGCGGTGCCTGACCTGGTTGCGAACCCGGTGCTTGCTTGCTCTGTGTGATTGCAGGTATGGCGCAAGGTACAGCCACCGCGCAGTATGCTTAACGAAAGCTAAGACTCAGGGATGTTAGGGACAGCTGGCCTCGAGAAATACTGGTGTCTATGAGCAGGCTGCAAACCACGGCGGTGGGAGGGGCGGTGGTGGGGGTTGCACTTTATTTTTGCCGAGCCAAACCCCTAGCTGCAAGTAAAGCTCTGCAGGACGCCCCAGCTGGACGAGCCCGTGCCGCGCCGCACCCCTGAGCATGGGAACGGCGGGGTGTGACGCGTGGGTGGCGCCAGCCGCAACCCGTCTTGTTCCCGACATGGAGACCGCCACCTACAGGCCCCACCCGTATTACCTTTAAGGCTCCCTGTGCCATATTGGCCTGCGTGCGAGAGTGTGAAGCGCGCCTACTCCGGCGGCCACCCGTGCACTACCTCGGGGCGGGCCTGATCTAAATCGGAAATGCGCGAGTCCCCGGGGCGAGGGGAGCACCAGCGTGCAAAAGTACCACAGCGCTTTACATATTCACCCGTTGCATTACAGACCGACATGTGCATATCAGGAACAGAGAGACTAAGTGATTTGGCCCACATCACAGGCTGTTGGGACTCCCGCCAGACTAGAACCTAGATCCTCCGCTTTAAGTCTACCGGCCCTAACAGTTAAGCCACAGCCTCGCTGTCGCTAACATCGCTCCCCCAGGCAGGCTAGAATTCACCGGCTGCACCACCCAAGGCACGATCGGTCTGTGAGCCCCCCGCTAACCAAGCGACCCCTGCCTCACCTCGGCCAGCGGAGCCACGAGATCTGCGGTAGGTGGGTGGGAGCTGAGGGGGGGGGTGTTACGCAGGGGTTCGAGATGTGGCCGGAGGAGTCAGGTCGGATGGCCCGACGGAAACACTGCGTGGGTAGCCGGATTGGGAATGGTCACTAAGCTAACATCAGTATCGAGGAAATGCTTGAAATACCGTGAGGCACTGCTCCGATCGAAACGGATCACATGATACTCGGCCAGCGCGAGAACCACGCCACAGCGCCGCCTAAAGACCCGGCAGTTACCAGCCTCCCCCGTCCGCACTCGGTGCGCTCCGGCTGCAGCGAAAAGCTGGAGGCAGTCCACCCCTACAATAGCCCTCTTATGCCCAAGGCCAACCCCGAAGGCATAGTTAGCACGCCACAGGCACCGGGCAGGACGCGCCCCAAGGCACCGACAAGCCCGTACCAGAGAGGAGGTGGAGGGCGGGTAACCCACCCCGGGCTGCCTGGCAGATGAAGGACACCGCCCCTGTGCCGCCGGCCTCTAAGGAGGTGGCGATGACTAACCTTGTGAACACGACAACACGAGCGACCTCCTCGACGGCGTGGCTGGCGGAAAAGAGGCCGCCCGGAGGGTCGGAGGGGTATACATACCCTCCCTCCCCCCGGGCGTACCAGAAGTGACACCCACACCCCCTGGACAGCGGGCTCCAGGCGGAAGCCCTCTGGTGCTAGAGCGAGGGGTAGGCTTGTGCCGCAATGGCACTAAAGGGCCGCCCTTTTAGGGGTGCCCCCTTTGGGGGCGGCGGGCAGCCACATTTCCCCTGTCCGAGGTCACTGGTTGAGCCAACACCAAGGTTCGAACCCTAAATCCCCAGCTCAAAGTCGGCAGCTCTGGCGCTGTACTACATGGTATTCTCTGAATGGCAGCTGCTTTTCCTTAATTTAAATGTGTAGAGCTGTGGGATCGAAGGTGCTTGGTGGCAGGAGGCGGCTAGTTTTACTCTGGCACTCATTCAGAGCCGAGCATTTGCTGTTACAGGAAGCATAGAAATGTAGGGGTTCCTGCAAGAACAGTAACAATCCGCAATAGGGTGAGGTCCGGGGAGGGGAGAAACAGGAAATACAGGAGCATGTTCCTACGAAAAGCCCAATGAAAACGCAAACCTGGGTCTGTAGTACAAATGGGGGTCGCTTCGTCTCCACCACCGTCATGGCCACACATTCTCTCATTGAACTTGCAATTCAAACAAGCGGGAGGTCTCGGGACCAATCTTCTATCACCATTTTTTCCACCAGCGAGGCTCCGATTATTTGAGCCCGGTAAAAACACCTCGTGAAAGCCGTCCAGATTCCAATATTCCCAAAAGAGATTCCCAGGGCTGTCCCCCTGAAGAGGCACCAGGTTCCTCTACTCCAAGCCATTCCTTCGTGAAAGAAAGGAGTGCACTGTCTCCCACTTTGAACCGCCATCCTATGATCTACACACTGACGATGTGGACAAGAACTGAAGCCAAGAGCATCGGAGGAGGGGGGCAATCAGTGTTGGATAATAGGGAGAGCAAAATGAAATTCTTCAAATAGAGCAATAGCACCTCTTGGGAGGAAAGGCTCCCCTGTCAACGCTCTCCTTACCGTCTCGTGTGTCTCCCCTTATGGTCAGCCCTGTCCTGACTTTTTCCGTCCCACTGGAGGCCACCTGTGACCTTATTAAAAAAAAGCTTTTGCAATGCAACAGGTCTCGCATTTACGCGAGTTTGAGCTATTGGCATTGTAAATGACAATGCCTTTTATTTATGTTTTGGTTTTTGAAACATAAATAAAACATATTGTCATTTACAATGCCAATAACTTAAACTCGCGTTATTTGCAAGACGTATTGCATTGCAAATGCTTGTTTATTTACCCTATTGTAGAAAACTGCCCCTTTTTGCATGGTTGCCCCCACTTTTTGCCTCATGTTGATGTAACCTGGGTTCCTGCCAACCAGGTACCCAGGGCCTATGTTCTTTCCCTAAACTGTACTGTTAAAAAAAAACAATTGGCCACTCTCTGGCCACATGTAAGTCACTTGTAAATGGGACCATAGGTACCAAGGGCACTGTGACCAGGGAAGACCTCTAAGGGCTGCAGCACTTATTGGTTCACCCTTAGAAGCCATGTACCTTTACACACACACAGAACAAAGTGAAGAGTCGACGTGGCACCCATCCCTGTGTGCCATGCCTACAACCCACTGCCCTGGCCTAGGTAAGCCACCCCTCTAGCTGGGTGCACTATACCAGTGGTGAGGGTACAGGTGCATGAGCCTTGTACCCCTACATTGTCTAAGCCAATTCTCAGACATTGTAAGTGCAGTAATGCCATAAAGAGTATATGGTGCTGGGAGTTTGTCATTATGAACGTTCACAGCACCATAATGGCTTTACTGAAACTGGGAAGTTTGGTTTCAAACTTCTCAGCACATTAAAACCACACTGATGCCAGTATAGGATTTAATGAAAAATGCACTCAGAGGGTATCTTAGAGATGCCCCCTGAAAAACGACCTACCTCTAGTGTCCTGGCTGAGTGGCTGCTCACCAACTGCCACCACCAGGGGACGAAGTGCCAAGACTCCTTCCCCAGGATGGGCAGGGTCCACGTGCCGCCTATGTGAGCTACCCCAGCCATTTGCTGCTCCCAGCAACTGCCCCCACCGGTTCTGACCCCCACTTTGGGTGGGAGAATCAGCGGGGAAACCAAGTTAGGAGGAGAGGCGTGCCCACCTCTGCCAACCCCACCCCTCCGGTGGGGGAGGCGAGGTGAAGCACAACTCTCATTCCCCTTCATCTTGCATATGGGGGGACCCATCCAACCAGAGTGAGGCTTATGCCCCCCTCCCACTGGAGTGTGGCATTATAGGAGATGTACCCACCCCAAGGAAGGGACCCATTGGTCTCGACCTTTACCTACCTGTAATGCCCCTAAGTTTAGTATTTAGGGGCAACCCTGAACCTTGCCTCCTCAGACAAGAAGAGAGAAGAAGAAGGACAGAAGAAGCCGTGCTGAAAGAAAAAGAGGAGGACACCAACTGACTTGGCCCCAGCCC
This sequence comes from Calotriton arnoldi, assembly GCA_963921515.1. Taxonomy (NCBI): domain Eukaryota; kingdom Metazoa; phylum Chordata; class Amphibia; order Caudata; family Salamandridae; genus Calotriton; species Calotriton arnoldi. The sequence goes on from CAWUFW010004298.1 coordinate 890,965, forward strand.
TATCGGCCTGCCCCGACCTCAACCTACTACAGCAAAATCCCGGTGAGTCCTGCAGCCAGCAGCCCCCCAGAACCCGGAGGACCTGCCCTGCCTTCCCAAACCAGACTTTGTCTCCTGTGAGCACCGGATTTGCTCACCCACAGACTCTGGCTCCGGCCAAATCCACGAGTCTGCACCACTCTGCACCCGATGCCCACGGCCCAAGTTCGAGTGGTCTAACACCACGAGGAGGTCTCCCCAGTGATCCTAACCTGGGATCTGGTGATCACTAACCTGCCTCAAGTCTCCAACTGATGCCTGCACCCCCTTTCTGGAGGATCCCCCCGACTGCGACCAATGCTGGTAAGAAAAACCCAACACCAAAAGACACCTCTGCACCCGACGTCCCAGGGCCTTGGGTGACCCAACCCAGTGGCGGCTCGCCGAGGGAGTGCTGCGGGTCGGTGGGCGGGGAGGGAAAGGGTGGGGGGTAGTGGAGTTCGACATACGACGGACAGGAGTAAGGTAAGTAATGACATAAATAAAACAATTTACCTTGCGCGCGCTGCATCACCAACTCGGCGATGCAGCGCGCGCAAGGTAAATTGTTTAATTTATTTCATTACTTACCTTAGTAAGTCAGACTCCACTACCCCCCCACCCTGCCCCTCCCCGCCCTGCCCTACCACCCCGCAGCACTCCCTCAGAGAGCCGCCACTGGCCCAACCGATGGTGTCTCAGCATCCCCAGGCATCCCAACTTACCTCTCCAACCGGTGGTCGCCTCCAGAATATCTTCATCCCGAGCCTGCAGTGTCTGTTGCAACCGGAGAATCCCCATTGAAATCCACAGGGCATCAACGCCAAAATCGGATCCCCCTTTGCCCTCAGCCTAACATCAGGAGCTTTGCTCCCACAACCCTGTGGCCTGCTCATGAGCAGCCACCAACCGAACACCCCCTATCCCCCATTGGATAACATTGGGCCTCAGCACTCTGCACCCGGCCGCCCTAGTGCCGCTGACAGTGTTTCAAAAGTGCATCCTCAACCCTGGGGAAACCCTGGTTCTAACCCCAGAATACCAACTCCAAAACCTAAGTACTTACTGTTAAGTTGATAACATTGTTTTCTCCCATAAGACTACATTGAACTGCTTTCTTGTGAAAATTGTTCTAAGTGTGGAGTCGGTTTGTAGGACACCCTAAGAAACTGCAATTGTACGAAAACTGGTTTACTTACCTTTCTTCTAGGAAATGTCCCAGTGTGATATCTAGGCATATCACACTGAGTAGAGAAAGTAACTTAAAAATGAATCTAAAAAGTAACGCACAAAGTAATCTGAAAAGTAACTGAAAAGTAATTCAAACTGCTTTACAGCCAAATGACTTACCTGTAACCAATCCAATTTCATTCAACTGCATACAAACTGTATTTTACTGCATTATTCTTGCAAAGTACAATTACACTTACCTGTACTAGGCCTGGCTTGGTTCTAAGAAATTAAATACACCTAACAATATTTTTATACCAACAAATTGGTCTGAGTTCAGTCTTTGAGTGTGTGCCATCATTTTTTGCCTGAGTGTGCACAATAAATGCTTAACACTACCCTCTGATAAAGCCGTACTGCTCGCCCACACAACCACAAATAGAGAGTAAGTTACTATCTACTTTTACCTCTGCCTACCTTTGGGGTTCCACTGAACTCTGTGTACACTGTACCTTACTTTGATATAGTATATACAGAGCCAGCCTCCTACACCTATACATAAACAAATTGGGCCCGACATTGTGTGCAGCATGTAAACATATCCCCTGAGTGGGTTCTCAGCTTATACCTGCGCGCTTTTATGTGGATGACGCTGTCTTAAAATCTATGAAAACGGTAGGGCTCCAACATCTGGTAAATTCCTATGCAGCATTCATGATTTCGTTGGATCTGAGTACCAACCTATCCAAATCCGAAACCATGGTTGTTGGTACAAGGAAACATCAAAATAAATGCTTTGGAGGAAGTATATAATTGTCCAGGGTACCCACATTTTCATACTTGGAGGTCCTTTTCGATGATTACAGTTCATGCGCCCCCAAAGGAAGTCCAAAAGGAACGTCTTTTCGAGAGTTGCAGTCACAATTTTTGAATTCACAAAAAGACTGGGGGCAAAGCCAACTCAGGGACTCCTCAAGGTTTACCAGGTGAAGTGTATTACAACGGCGAGGTATGGAAGCAATATTTGGGGTTTTATGGCTATGAGGGAATTACAGATTGTAGAAAATAAATTCCTCAGACAATTGCTAGCTGTCCCACAGTTAGTACCATCATATGTCTTACATGAAGAGTTGAGTCTGGGGTACATTGTTGATCATTTATCATTTGCGCCTTTGCTAAGGTGGGTAAGAATATGGTCAAATCTGGTACTAGCCCTCAATCGAGCAGTGATAAATGACTGCTTGTCACTAGAAAGAGCCTTAGAGATGTCAAGGTTGCATTGCGTAAATTGGGACGCACTGATTTATTTGAGAACTCGGATAGCCTCACAAAGAGAGATTTGAAGTGGGTGAAAGAGCATTTCCTTTGGAATGTGTTTATAGAAAGAGAGACATTTGACCTTACTAAACCTACTGTGTGGTCACATATTTTTTTTTAAACCTGCCCCGCAGTGGAGTCCTATCTAGTCATAGTCACATCACCTCATCATCACTTCTTATTGACAAGATTTAGATGAAATCTCCTACACTGGTCACTGGTGGTCTCGCAGGGAAGACATAATTTGGAAGAAATAGGACCTTGCTCCTGTGACAATTTCTCCCCATAAGGCACTATGCCCTTTATCATGTTTGCAACCATTATCAAGTTCTGCACCAATGATACATATTGCCTTTACTAAAAGAGACACGTTTTGAGTATATTAGACCTGCTCTGGTTAACCTACAAATGTTGCCCAGTCCTTTAATATGTTTTAATATTGCATGTTTCATGGTAGGTGCCCTTAGAATCAAAAGGAGGTCATTAATCTAAACCGTTATCAAATGAGTTTTGCACATGACATGAATTGTATTTGTATTTTAATTTTTTTATGTGATCTGTATCTTTTAAGCAAAAATGTAATGTTAGAGAAATTTTACTCTACTGTTTGTATGCTTTTATTGTTTTTATTAACCGAATAAAGTTTTTCTGACTGACTGGCTAGTTGGTTTATAGAACTAAATAGAAACCATCCTCTTATATGTAGACTGTGATTTCACTTAAGACGATAAAATGTTTATGTAATGTGTGCATTAATACTTCATATATTTAATTTAAATGTAGTTCCTAGCCATACTTACACATGATTATTTTAATGATTTATCCTATGTTACATCAAATTTGAATCTAATTGACATAGAAACATATTCATTTGTGTGGAAATGTACACAAGCATATTAAATGTGCACTGTTGAGTTAAGTTTTAAGTTGTCCTGACTAGTCCTGTATTTCACCATGCTGCATGAATAGTGTTTTCTATATTCTGCTAATGTGAAATTTCTTGCAGGTATTCACATGCACTCATAGATAGTGAATAAATACATTACTGTACTTGTGATAGAGGAGGGAGCCTGAGAAGAAGACCTTGACGAAAAGAAAATAGGGAACCAGAGTGTCAATTGAAAGGCCTATTCAGCAATTTTTTTTAACTAATCTGTGCGTCAGAAGGAGATGTTGTTTCCTTGTCCAGTGTGTGAATGTTTCCTGATGTTGCAGTCTGCAACGTGAAAAATGCATGAGAACAATGGACCCTTGATGATGCATACAAAGGGGTGCTACCTAGAAGACTCTTGTGTGTTATAACTTAGTGTTCACGCTATCTGAGTTCAGAACTCTTTTAGATGCTTTTCAGACCCCTTTCTTGAGACTTTGGAGAGATCCCTTGCAGGCCCCTTTCAACCCTTTCGATTCTTTGTTGAGTGTGGCAAAGTCTGACACTTATTCTCTGACCCATAGAAGACTCTTGACAGAGCTTCTGAAATGCTGACACCTTCCTTCTTTATTTTTTCCACTTGCTTAGTTCACATTTCCTTTATGGAAATTCCTGGTCTTGAGACTCTTAAGATTTTTAGAACCATCCTTTTAGCTGGATCTCTACCATAGTTGATTTGGAATCATCCATGCAGAGACAACAAAACTTGTGACTCTTTTCTGAGCATCAGATACTTCTCCTGATCTTTTGTATTGCTAGGACTAAATTGCTTGTTTGCCTCCCATCACTTCTCAGTCTGGGAAAAAGGTCAGTCGGAGGACCAATGGTAAGCCAGTGGTCCCAGAAAATGATGTATCAAATTTGGTAGCACGTCTGATGGTTCTCCACTGACGTGAGGGAGTTAGGGTGTCCAATTCCAGTCAAAACCCTAAAAGCCCATGGTTCAGTGAAACGATTGATGGAATTGCAACAGTTCAGAAATAACTTGTAGAAGCAGAGGAGTGTGTGTATTAATAGGATTGATTGTTTCAATTGCTTATGCTTTGATTGTGGTATTGTGTAGTGGCTGTGTGGTGTTCTGCAGAGATGATTTAAGTTGATGTGTGGATGTAGCGCTTAATGCAAAGAAGTTGAAGTGGGTATCGGGTCAGACGCGGCCTAAGATCCCGGGATAAGAAACAAAAGTCACGTTTCAGTGTAGAAGACACTGGGTGTAGTTGTCTGCTGTGTTGTTGCGCTGGTCGTGAGATGTTGTCGACTGGATTCAAGCAAGCCTGGCTGATGACGGCTGTTAGCCAGAAAACGGTCCCAGGATGCTTGTTTCCGGTCCAGGGAAGACATGGCTTGGCAGTTCGGGCTGGACTGTTCCCATGAGGCACAGGGTCAGACTGATTTGCATATGGCCATGTCTGAACTGGGGTGGCGGAGTGAGCTAAAGAATGATGATGGATTAAACCCAGATCAGTTGACTGGGGGTGAGTGCTTGCAATGTTCAACACTCCGTCCATCATCCCCTTTGGTTTTGCTATATTCGCCCTAAGTTGGCAGGGTATGCCCAGACGTGGGTCCCTTGCTCACTTTGCCACTGGATTCAAGATAGCCTGGCTGATGACGGCTGTTAGCCAGAAACCGGTCCCAGGATGCTTGTTTCCGGTCCAGGGAAGACATGGCTTGGCAGTTCAGGCTGGACTGTTCCCATGAGGCACAGGGTCAGACTGATTTGCATATGGCCATGTCTGAACTGGGGTGGCGGAGTGAGCTAAAGAATGATGATGGATTAAACCCAGATCAGTTGACTGGGGGTGAGTGCTTGCAATGTTCAACACTCCGTCCATCATCCCCTTTGGTTTTGCTATATTCGCCCTAAGTTGGCAGGGTATGCCCAGACGTGGGTCCCTTGCTCACTTTGCCACTGGATTCAAGATAGCCTGGCTGATGACGGCTGTTAGCCAGAAACCGGTCCCAGGATGCTTGTTTCCGGTCCAGGGAAGACATGGCTTGGCAGTTCGGGCTGGACTGTTCCCATGAGGCACAGGGTCAGACTGATTTGCATATGGCCATGTCTGAACTGGGGTGGCGGAGTGAGCTAAAGAATGATGATGGATTAAACCCAGATCAGTTGACTGGGGGTGAGTGCTTGCAATGTTCAACACTCCGTCCATCATCCCATTTGGTTTTGCTATATTCGCCCTAAGTTGGCAGGGTATGCCCAGACGTGGGTCCCTTGCTCACTTTGCCACTGGATTCAAGATAGCCTGGCTGATGACGGCTGTTAGCCAGAAACTGGTCCCAGGATGCTTGTTTCCGGTCCAGGGAAGACATGGCTTGGCAGTTCGGGCTGGACTGTTCCCATGAGGCACAGGGTCAGACTGATTTGCATATGGCCATGTCTGAACTGGGGTGGCGGAGTGAGCTAAAGAATGATGATGGATTAAACCCAGATCAGTGACTGCGGGTGAGTGCTTGCAATGTTCAACACTCCGTCCATCATCCCCTTTGGTTTTGCTATATTCGCCCTAAGTTGGCAGGGTATGCCCAGACGTGGGTCCCTTGCTCACTTTGCCACTGGATTCAAGATAGCCTGGCTGATGACGGCTGTTAGCCAGAAACCGGTCCCAGGATGCTTGTTTCCGGTCCAGGGAAGACATGGCTTGGCAGTTCGGGCTGGACTGTTCCCATGAGGCACAGGGTCAGACTGATTTGCATATGGCCATGTCTGAACTGGGGTGGCGGAGTGAGCTAAAGAATGATGATGGATTAAACCCAGATCAGTTGACTGGGGGTGAGTGCTTGCAATGTTCAACACTCCGTCCATCATCCCCTTTGGTTTTGCTATATTCACCCTAAGTTGGCAGGGTATGCCCAGACGTGGGTCCCTTGCTCACTTTGCCACTGGATTCAAGATAGCCTGGCTGATGATGGCTGTTAGCCAGAAACCGGTCCCAGGATGCTTGTTTCCGGTCCAGGGAAGACATGGCTTTGCAGTTCGGGCTGGACTGTTCCCATGAGGCACAGGGACAGACTGATTTGCATATGGCCATGTCTGAACTGGGGTGGCGGAGTGAGCTAAAGAATGATGATGGATTAAACCCAAATCAGTTGACTGGGGGTGAGTGCTTGCAATGTTCAACACTCCGTCCATCATCCCCTTTGGTTTTGCTATATTCGCCCTAAGTTGGCAGGGTATGCCCAGACGTGGGTCCCTTGCTCACTTTGCCACTGGATTCAAGATAGCCTGGCTGATGACGGCTGTTAGCCAGAAACTGGTCCCAGGATGCTTGTTTCCGGTCCAGGGAAGACATGGCTTGGCAGTTCGGGCTGGACTGTTCCCATGAGGCACAGGGTCAGACTGATTTGCATATGGCCATGTCTGAACTGGGGTGGCGGAGTGAGCTAAAGAATGATGATGGATTAAACCCAGATCAGTTGACTGGGGGTGAGTGCTTGCAATGTTCAACACTCCGTCCATCATCCCCTTTGGTTTTGCTATATTCGCCCTAAGTTGGCAGGGTATGCCCAGACGTGGGTCCCTTGCTCACTTTGCCACTGGATTCAAGATAGCCTGGCTGATGACGGCTGTTAGCCAGAAACCGGTCCCAGGATGCTTGTTTCCGGTCCAGGGAAGACATGGCTTGGCAGTTCGGGCTGGACTGTTCCCATGAGGCACAGGGTCAGACTGATTTGCATATGGCCATGTCTGAACTGGGGTGGCGGAGTGAGCTAAAGAATGATGATGGATTAAACCCAGATCAGTTGACTGGGGGTGAGTGCTTGCAATGTTCAACACTCCGTCCATCATCCCCTTTGGTTTTGCTATATTCGCCCTAAGTTGGCAGGGTATGCCCAGACGTGGGTCCCTTGCTCACTTTGCCACTGGATTCAAGATAGCCTGGCTGATGACGGCTGTTAGCCAGAAACCGGTCCTAGGATGCTTGTTTCCGGTCCAGGGAAGACATGGCTTGGCAGTTCGGGCTGGACTGTTCCCATGAGGCACAGGGTCAGACTGATTTGCATATGGCCATGTCTGAACTGGGGTGGCGGAGTGAGCTAAAGAATGATGATGGATTAAACCCAGATCAGTTGACTGGGGGTGAGTGCTTGCAATGTTCAACACTCCGTCCATCATCCCCTTTGGTTTTGCTATATTCGCCCTAAGTTGGCAGGGTATGCCCAGACGTGGGTCCCTTGCTCACTTTGCCACTGGATTCAAGATAGCCTGGCTGATGACGGCTGTTAGCCAGAAACCGGTCCCAGGATGCTTGTTTCCGGTCCAGGGAAGACATGGCTTGGCAGTTCGGGCTGGACTGTTCCCATGAGGCACAGGGTCAGACTGATTTGCATATGGCCATGTCTGAACTGGGGTGGCGGAGTGAGCTAAAGAATGATGATGGATTAAACCCAGATCAGTTGACTGGGGGTGAGTGCTTGCAATGTTCAACACTCCGTCCATCATCCCCTTTGGTTTTGCTATATTCGCCCTAAGTTGGCAGGGTATGCCCAGACGTGGGTCCCTTGCTCACTTTGCCACTGGATTCAAGATAGCCTGGCTGATGACGGCTGTTAGCCAGAAACCGGTCCCAGGATGCTTGTTTCCGGTCCAGGGAAGACATGGCTTGGCAGTTCGGGCTGGACTGTTCCCATGAGGCACAGGGTCAGACTGATTTGCATATGGCCATGTCTGAACTGGGGTGGCGGAGTGAGCTAAAGAATGATGATGGATTAAACCCAGATCAGTTGACTGGGGGTGAGTGCTTGCAATGTTCAACACTCCGTCCATCATCCCCTTTGGTTTTGCTATATTCGCCCTAAGTTGGCAGGGTATGCCCAGACGTGGGTCCCTTGCTCACTTTGCCACTGGATTCAAGATAGCCTGGCTGATGACGGCTGTTAGCCAGAAACTGGTCCCAGGATGCTTGTTTCCGGTCCAGGGAAGACATGGCTTGGCAGTTCGGGCTGGAATGTTCCCATGAGGCACAGGGTCAGACTGATTTGCATATGGCCATGTCTGAACTGGGGTGGCGGAGTGAGCTAAAGAATGATGATGGATTAAACCCAGATCAGTTGACTGGGGGTGAGTGCTTGCAATGTTCAACACTCCGTCCATCATCCCCTTTGGTTTTGCTATATTCGCCCTAAGTTGGCAGGGTATGCCCAGACGTGGGTCCCTTGCTCACTTTGCCACTGGATTCAAGATAGCCTGGCTGATGACGGCTGTTAGCCAGAAACCGGTCCCAGGATGCTTGTTTCCGGTCCAGGGAAGACATGGCTTGGCAGTTCGTGCTGGACTGTTCCCATGAGGCACAGGGTCAGACTGATTTGCATATGGCCATGTCTGAACTGGGGTGGCGGAGTGAGCTAAAGAATGATGATGGATTAAACCCAGATCAGTTGACTGGGGGTGAGTGCTTGCAATGTTCAACACTCCGTCCATCATCCCCTTTGGTTTTGCTATATTCGCCCTAAGTTGGCAGGGTATGCCCAGACGTGGGTCCCTTGCTCACTTTGCCACTGGATTCAAGATAGCCTGGCTGATGACGGCTGTTAGCCAGAAACCGGTCCCAGGATGCTTGTTTCCGGTCCAGGGAAGACATGGCTTGGCAGTTCGGGCTGGACTGTTCCCATGAGGCACAGGGTCAGACTGATTTGCATATGGCCATGTCTGAACTGGGGTGGCGGAGTGAGCTAAAGAATGATGATGGATTAAACCCAGATCAGTTGACTGGGGGTTAGTGCTTGCAATGTTCAACACTCCGTCCATCATCCCCTTTGGTTTTGCTATATTCGCCCTAAGTTGGCAGGGTATGCCCAGACGTGGGTCCCTTGCTCACTTTGCCACTGGATTCAAGATAGCCTGGCTGATGACGGCTGTTAGCCAGAAACCGGTCCCAGGATGCTTGTTTCCGGTCCAGGGAAGACATGGCTTGGCAGTTCGGGCTGGACTGTTCCCATGAGGCACAGGGTCAGACTGATTTGCATATGGCCATGTCTGAACTGGGGTGGCGGAGTGAGCTAAAGAATGATGATGGATTAAACCCAGATCAGTTGACTGGGGGTGAGTGCTTGCAATGTTCAACACTCCGTCCATCATCCCCTTTGGTTTTGCTATATTCGCCCTAAGTTGGCAGGGTATGCCCAGACGTGGGTCCCTTGCTCACTTTGCCACTGGATTCAAGATAGCCTGGCTGATGACGGCTGTTAGCCAGAAACCGGTCCCAGGATGCTTGTTTCCGGTCCAGGGAAGACATGGCTTGGCAGTTCGGGCTGGACTGTTCCCATGAGGCACAGGGTCAGACTGATTTGCATATGGCCATGTCTGAACTGGGGTGGCGGAGTGAGCTAAAGAATGATGATGGATTAAACCCAGATCAGTTGACTGGGGGTGAGTGCTTGCAATGTTCAACACTCCGTCCATCATGCCCTTTGGTTTTTCTTAATTAATCAGCCAAAGTGAGCACCAATTAGTATGATTAGGTAGCACCAAGCACCTGCCTAGCCAAAACTGGATCACATAATAATAATTTTCAAACGTGAAGTAATCGTAACTTACCTCTGAGTATGAGCTGCATGCTATTCAGAAATAACATTTTAGCATTGTAGAACACAAACACAACAAATAATTAATACTCATCGAGCCCCAGAATCTTGACACTGAGCAGTTCCTACTCCCGGTCAAGAATATCAGTCCAGTGGTGCATCAGCTGCTGGATGGTGCACCGAACCTGGCTGGTGTGTCGCACAAACCGGCGCACCATCCCCGAGGGCAGCCAACGCTCCCGCAGGGGGTAACCATTGATGGCCCCACTGCCAGCATGGATGGGAGGTGGGTTTGCACACATAAAACTAGTGCTGCCACCTCCGCCTCACTGAATATAGCCTGGGGCTGCACACCCTGACATGCATTTTAAAGGGGGGACAGAGAGCTGCCTATAGATCATGCAGTAAGTGACTGCAGCCGCCTGCCAGAGGATGGCTGGGGTAGGTCTCTTAGACTGCTTTTCCCTGCTTTCAAGGGGCATGCTCAGGGGTGGTTGCACTGTCTGAGCACCATTTCTATGTGACGCACAGTCAGTGCACCACCTGATGGTCTCTTTGCCTCTGTGCCCGCCTGTGTAATACACTGCATGCACATGGGCAAAGTGCTTTCCAATTTTCATGAGAGCACATTCCTACACAAATGAAGGAATTCTACCACCTATTGTGGCAAAGCAAAATCTACACTGCCATTGTTTGTTCTACACAAGCATTAGTAACTCCTTTTATAATTCCAAACTGCACCTGTACGCAAGATGTGGGCTCAAGCACCCATTTGCGCCCACAGACACTTTCTGTAATATGGACCCTGGTCTGTCTCCAGCTAGGCTTTCTGTTGGGTCCAGTCTTCAGCTTTTTGTGCCCTTGAAGCTGGTAACAGGAAGCCAACAACTTGACACCTAGACAACAGTTCCAGTCCCATGGTTCCAGCTAGAGTCATGTGTCCTTGAGTATTCTTCTAGCAGTGAGACAGAGTCTATTTTCTTCAAGATGTTTTCTTCACAGATCCTGGAATGTTTTGAGGACCAGACATACCAGATTATGCGAACTGGCGAGTGAGATTTGGTGCCCTGTAGTGCGATTTTCTAACGAGAGCGGTAGACGGTTTTCGCGAGAGGTCATGGTCAGAGAGCCGCTGTTCAAGTAGATTTGCTGCAGCTCGAGTAGACTAGTAGTAGTAGTAGACAGCAAAATCAACTTGAATGGTCATGTGCTCTTGTGCAACGCATGGTGCTGTTTGTGATGATTCTCAGCGCTGCTCATGCTGCCGGCGCCAAATTGTAGTGTGAGAAGCACAAGCTGCATATTTTCTGCCTGTTGGCAGAATTCTTCGGAATCTCAATGAGTATTTCTGTAACTCCATGGAAATCAGTGGAGTGAAACCCTAGGAGTTCTGCCCACCTCTAATTTTAAGCTTGATGTATTACATATCGAGCTTATAATAAAAAGATTGTAGTTGTAAGTGGGTGTGCGCCAGGAAATGAAGTCCAAGATACTTTTGTTGTATAAAAAGTCTTTATTCCGAATTAGTATTTCTCATATGATAATAGAGCATTAGGCTCAGCCAACCCGTTGCGTTCTCCCTTTGAGAACTTCATCAGGGCTGAAAATGACATGCAAAAAGACACCAAATCAAAAATACAGAAACCCAAATCATAACTTAAATACAATACAAACAGGCCCAGGACTTTAACACAGAAGCACAAAAAAATGACAATTCGAAAAGAACAAATGGACATTTATAATGGAACATGTGACAGGATGAAAGGCATCCTAAATGTGCAACACCACATGTCAGAGATTAAAAACACACACATGTACCAATTGTAAAACGTATGAGTGTGACCTTTAAAAAACCACTATGAGTGAAATATGTTAGGCCATAGAGATCGTGCAGAAATTTCACCTTGTGACAAGGAGCTATATTTAAATGAATCCTTCACAATTCTCTTGAGGCAATTAAAATAAATTAGTACAAAATGAATTCTGAAGTTACCTAGGGCGTATAATACACAGGCACAGAATATATAAACAGAGAAATATTGGATAGCAAAGTAGAGTGAAACTAGAATGGAAGATACCCATAATATGGGCCCAGGTGCGCAAAAAGATGGGAAAGAATATCACCTAAGAGCACGTCCTTACCTTAGGTAAAGCGTGGCGAAAAATCGAAAGAAGTAATGAAGAATTAGTCCAGTATAGGTGCTCCAGTGCATTGCGCTGGATGAAAGGAAGAATTTACAGGGCTAAAACCAGCACGAAAGCGAAGATCTGTATTGCGCATAAAAGTTCTGGGTTAGCAACGCTAAATAATAAAAACCGATCGATTCAGGGTAATAACATGCACAGTGTCCACCTCTACTAGGGAAATGTGTTTCTATACGCCTAATGCTCTATTATCATATGAGAAATACTAATTTGGAATAAAGACTTTTTATAAAACAAAAGTATCTTGGACTTCATTTCCTGGCGCACACCCACTTACAACTACAATTTCAGGATCTGGAACACAGCGGCATCACGTAACGGCTGGTGCCAGGGTATCGTTGCGCAGGACTATTTTGAATTTAGGAAACTTGCGTTAGGTGCAGAACCTACAGGCTGCCGTTGAAGCTTTTTTTGCCTGTCTTATAATAAAAAGAGTCCAATTCTTTTACATTATCAGATACGACCTTACAGCCCAATACGATCTCTGAGATCCTGCACTTATTACTTAGCAGTGATCCCATATGTGCTGATAAGCAGGAGTGGAGGTTGATCCTTTTCTTTCCTTTGGCCATATTAAATATAGAGCGCACTTTCTCAGTTTGCGCCACATCATTTAAAAGGTGTGCTGGGAGCAAACAGGGAAAATGTGCCAATTTATGCAGAATGCTCTGCCCCCAGGTGTCCTGGAGGCAATGCATTCAAGTGAAATAAGGAGCGGCTGCTTCAAAGCCGCTCTGTGTTTCAGAGTACAGGCAGCATGCCACCTGCACTTTCAAGAGGGGAGAGAGACCCCCTTTCAGGCGGGTGCAGTAACTGACATCCCCCACCAGCAGGAGGATGTCTGTGGGTCCATGGGACCCCCTTTCTGCCCCCTGAGGACTGCCGTTAGGAGGGCCTCCTAAAAGCATGTTTGCTTCTGCGTCCACGTCAGTAATATGGCGTGGGCGCAGAGTCAAAGTGATTCCCTCATTCGCATGAGGCCACACCCACATGCAAATAAGGAGATGCCCTCTGAGGATAGCGCTGACACTACATGTGTGCCAGCGCTATCAGTATTACAAAAGGGGACGCACAAGTGTCTGTGGCCCCTTCTGTAATACCATTGTATCCCGGGGGTGCACAAATGGGGCGCACACATCCGTTGCGCCCCATAGACACAATGTATTATACAGCCCCTGGTTTCCAAACTATGGAATTCTTTGCCTATGAGCTACTGATGGCTGGAGATGAGCTGAGATTAAGGAAATGTCTTAAGACTTGGCTTTTTGTGTAACTTGGTTATAAATATTTTGTGCCTGTACTATCCAGCACTGGGAGGCCAGATTCAGGTAGCTATGCCCTTTATAAGTCCTATAGTATAGTATAGTATGGGAAAGATTTACTTGTATTGAGAGGCAATGCAGCACAGCAATTTAAGTTGCTGCTTTGTCCTGTGTCAAAGAGAGAGAGCAGAACAGAGCCATATTTACTAATATATGGTGCTGTTTATTACTTCCTATATGCTTGAGCACTTGAGGGCGGCTTGTGCCAATCACATACCATTGGACCATGGAGCTAGGGTGTGTGTGATGTGTAGCATAGGGTATGCATTGGAAAAATACCTTCCAAGTACAAAATGCTATGAGCCTCATTTATGAGGCCCCTTGCGCTGTCGGAACGTCACTTTTTGTGACGTTCTGTGGCGCAGAAGCCTGCTCCATATTTACGAGGCAGCACTAAGCCACTTTTTGTGGATTAATGCTGCCTCGTAAATATTGGCCCCTTTAACGCAGTTTTCTGTGTTAAAGGGACGTGCAATAAGTGTTGCTGGGGGCGTTCCCAGCAACATCCATGGCATTTTGTACTGCCCCAGATTTACGAGAAATCGTAAATCTGAGGCAGCGCCAAAAACGTAGGCCTCCCAGGGGAGGCGTAAGGAAGGCACAATGAGGAGAAATATCTTTATTTCTCCTTGTTTTTCCTTTTTCTATGCGTGCTGCATTCTGCAAGCCTCTTGTGATTGTTTTTGTGCAGGAAGGTTTCCCTTCCTGCACAAAACCAATCATCCCCTCAACGCAGGCACCCTTGCACCATGGTGCAAAGGTGCCTGCGTTGGCGCACAGCAGCCGATTGTGCGCCAGCGCAGGGGAAAAGGACAGGAAATCACCGAATCTCATAGATACGGCGCATTCCTGCCCTATTCTTTTACCGTAGGGCAGTGCAGTAGGGAGGCCTGCGGCGCTGCCCAACGGTAAAACCTCATAAATGAGGCCCTATGTATAGACATAGCTTAAGACGTTTACAAGTCCCTGTGGGTGCTGCACACATGCAAAACGGAAAATCTGAAGAAGAGAATACTTTTCTTCAACAATTCTCCTGCCTCGAGGAGGCTTCCATTTTTAAAGAAAAGCCATAGTTGGTTGCATGAGAACATCCATGTACCACCCATGCACTCTTGCCCATTTCGAAGCAAACAGGTGGAAAGTAACACTAATCACTACTTTGCATTACTTTAGGGCTAATTTCCAGCGCAAATCAAAATCCCAAATCTAGTCTCAAAGCTGGCTTACATGACTTTAGCTGCATTGACTCATGGCAAAGACTTCATAACCTTGGTTTGTTGATTTGACTTTTTACGCATACATCTGCATAGTAGCTGTTCAGTTTGTAATGTCATTTTAACAGATTGCCTATATAACTCTGGCTCTTTTCTTCTGTGTATTGTCATTCATAGGACAACAACCCATGAATGATAGAAGTAACTTTCCAAAGGCCTGATTTTCAAAAGAAGATAATGACCTCTTTGTAATGCATTCAGGAGCAACTTGTAGATTCTGCATAAATTCCATTATTCTGTATGTTAGACACGTATCATTTCGTTTTAAGACTATTTGCTGGATTACACAGGCCTGTGCACATGCACAATAAATTGCAGTCAGCAAAAGATTGTCACACTGTGGTAGCAGACCCGTTGTAGATGGGAAAACTTTAGGTGTTCAAGATCAGCAAGCAAAACCATCTGATTATGTGGATGTATCAAAAGCATTTTGTGTCATCTAGTTCAAAATGAACTTCCCAGGACAATTCAACAACCATTTCCGCAATGCAAAAACCTCATTCAGAAACCGGCAATGAAGAAATAATCTATTCTATAAGGAATTCACTGGAACAGATGGGCCTGTTATATGAGGTATAATAGTCCTTGCACATCATTATAAAACTCTGCATTTCGCTAACACTCTGATTGCTGAAGCATCAGTCACTGGCAGACACACACAGACTGCTGATTTAAACAGAGACGTCCTCACTGCTCTGATTTAACTCTTCACCTGTAAGTGACGTAACTCGCAGCTTCCTTTCTGAATACACTAGAAGAATTCCGCTTGCAAACAGCTCGCCTTCATTTAACATTTATGTTCCTGTTTGTGCACTTACTTTTAAGATTAGCGTAGAAGCCAGCAGAGCAACATTCCAATGTTGTTTTTGTTCACAGCTGCTGCTGTGAACAAAGGCCTCTTGGAGCCCAAGGGGATTTAAACCCCCTCGGGTTCCTAGAAGCCTTTGTTTTTAGTAATTAGAACATTCTGCCCTCCAGGGGCAGAATTTTCTAATAGCCTTAGAGCCCTCCTAGCGGGCTCTACCAGCCATTAAAGGCCCGCTCCTTCGGCCTTCGACTCGCACCTTTAACGCTGGAGCAGGTCTTTAATGGCCCGTAGAGCCCGCTAGGTCGGGCTCTAAGGCTATATTAGAACATTGGATTGTTGAGAGCTACATTGAAGAGAATGGAGTGCTCCTGGCTTCTAATGGCTGGTAAAAGCCCGAGCATCAACATTCCAATGTTTGTTCACAGCAACAGCTGTGAAGAAAGGCCTTCCGGAGCCGAAAGGCTCTGGGAGGCCTTTGTTTTACAAATTAGAACATTCTGCCCCCTAGGGGGTGGAATGTTCAAATAGCCTTAGAGCCCTCCGTAGCGGGCTCTACCAGCCATTAAAGACCTGTTCTTTTGTTAAATGCTGGAGCAGGCCTTAAATGGCCAGTAGAGCTCGCTCTAAGGCTATATTAACATGTCACTCCTTGTGTGACTATTCCTGGTTCGTCACTGACAAGAGACCAACGTTTTACTCAGAAGTACATTGTTTGTGGTGCAGAATACCATGCAGTGATTCCACCGAATGCGTCTTTCGTCCACCAATACACACTCCATGCAGCTTCATCTCTCTCTTGCAGGTCCTTTTTTGTCCCTGCTTTTGCCCCTTTTTTCTGTTTTCCTGTTTTCTTCCTCCTCCTTCTTTCCCCCTTTTCTGCCTTTCACGCTCTTGTTCTTGGTTAAAGTCTGATGATGAAAAATAAGTCAAGAAAAGAAAAGGGGGGTTTCTTTATGTGGGAGAAAATGGTGCCTATTAAGTGTGCGTAACTTCTAATTCTGCGAGTAAGGCGATGCAAAAGGTGAGGGAGATCACCCTAAGCCCTCAATAGTAGACCCTAGGGTCAAAACATGATTGTAGCAAGCCTATGCACACGCTTGTATTAATTACAACTTTTCATAAGACGTTTTTCAAGCTTCTTTACAAATTCATTGAACACATATATCACACAAATGAGATAGATCAGTGTAGCCGTAATTTTCTTGTTCCTTTAATCCAGAAATTGCCCAGCCAACACGTGTTTCATCTAGGGATGTACCCCACGACTTCTTCAGGGCTTTATGGCAAACGTAAACTGTGATGGACTCCTCTTTGCCGGTTGTAATTCCGTCCCGGCTGGTGTATAAATAAAATTGTAAACGACAATCACGACATCCTTATGTAAAAAAAGACCAGTGTAATATGTCCAAATTAAGGCTAATGTTCTGTTTTCAACAGCACTCGGAAGCTTCCGGGTCGAATTGGAACCTTGGAGCGGGATTATCATGGACAGCGCACTCGCTGAGAGGTACTCGTATTTGGACTGCCGTTGAAAACAGAACATTAGCCTTAATTTGGACATATTGCACTGGACTTTTTTCTGCATTAAAGGAACCGAGCTTTTGGATTAAGGATGCAAGGGATAGCATACCTCTAACTCTACATGCACATTAGCAGAATGACAATATTTTTATGATTGCAGTGCTTGTACCTCCAAGGGGTAACTCAGCATCATGCCAATACAAAATCTGCCAGGGAAAAAAGCAATCATTAAAATGCATAATGCATAAAGCCAAATTGCATATGCAAAGAGAAAATAAAGTCTGCAAAAAAAAAACTGCAGACAAGTGGTGGCTCTTATGTTTGGATTAAGTTTAGATGCTAGGTAATCAGGTTTCCCATAGTGGAGTGCCTCCTTATAGACCATAAAACAACTTTCTTTGGTTGGTGATTAGTCAAATGAGGGAAGAACTGCTTTGAGTAGTGTCAAAGAAGGCCAGTGAGTTGTGTGTTGTCTTTATTGATGGGTGATAGGATGAGGGCCTTGGCTGAGGACCAGACATTTATAGAAGCAAAGAAGTTCTTCAATTTTCAGAATAATGTTAACTGTGGCTATACTAATTGTGAAGTTTCTTCGTGTGGCGCTTTAAGGACAGAGCGGGGTTAATAAGAAAACCAAATACTTTGGCAGATGATACAAAGCAGAGGAAGATCTCATCACTGAGCCACCCCTCTAATGGGACTTGTCGGTTCCTCTGTTAATGGGGAGAATCTCATTCTTCATTGAGTTAATTTTCAGCTACACTGATGATCCCCAGATTTGAACCGTATCAATGCGGGATATGAGTTTAACTGTGCAGTTAGCCAACTACACTTCAAAGTTGAGTGTCCGTCAACTTATTTGTGGTTAGTAATATCTTGTAGCTAAGTAGAACTTCTAGTGGCTCCACAAATGGGTTGAAAAATGTTGAAGTGACAGAAGAACCCTGTGGATTATCTAGAGCAGACAAGATTTAGTGAAGATTTCCAGGATACTGTCTGTACAAACCCCTTTCTAAAACAATATATATTTCTAATCATTGGTTAACATATATAGCTATAATTTTTGCATATCAGAAACATATTTTTGTTGATTCTCTGGACAATTGTTACATATACATTTATTAGGTCTGTTTCTATTCATGCCCTATGTCATGCAACTTCTGAGATATAGACTTTAATCAAGCTTGTACCTCCTCAGTCCATTCAACCATTCGCCAACACTCTTCCCTTCATCACATTAGACTGCTGGATGCCTTTCTTGAACCCCATAGTTTCTCAAATTTCTTGGGCATTTCAAAGCCTCATGCACCCATCTTCCCGCAATCATGCACCAGCCCAGGATTTCGGCCCATGTCCTTATGGTGAGTGCTATTTCCTCTCATTCTCGTGTGATTTTTTTTCCAGCTACTGTCATTGCCAGATCATAAATGGTACGTGAGTATTTTAATCCCTCCAGACCCCTAGCATCACAATTTTCACCTGTATGTCAAACTCCATATCCACTGTGTTTTGTATTTGTCCTATAAACCATTTCCAAAAAACTATATTCAGGGAAATTCATATCGAGCATACAGGAGGTATCAGTTCGATGACATCCTCTTAGACAATTATTATCTCAGATCATAGCAAATTTCGTTTCACAGCTCACATGTGTAATACATGTGATGGAGAAATTTGAGTTGGTCTAGTCTAAAATACCCTCTAATTGTCACCTCTTGTGGGTACATACCCACCTTATTCCTTCCACCCATTCATCTTCCTTCAATGCCCCAACATCATTTTCCCATTTCCCCCTGAATGTAAGTAGTTCTTGCACATTGTTCTCTAAAGTTATATAGACCAGGACTACCTACTTCATGTTTATCATGTTTATGCAGTGGGGCAAGGATTACTCTGTTTTCCAATATGGACTACTCTTTAATATTTTGTGTGATGTGTGCAAGGAGTGTTTTTGCAATGGCATGCACAAATTATTGTCTGTCCTAGAGGTATGAGGTGTGAGAGGTATGAGGCACCCACACAAAAAACTACAATAACATTGATTACATGCATGGCATAACATTAATGTGGATATGTGCACAGGATTTACAGAGTTTTAGAGTACCAGTATTCATGAGTGCCGTTGTGTGCACTCATCACTTCTGTAGAAAGACTTACTTGCCCCTTTACCCATCTGGTAATCCTCAATGACATCTAAATCAGAATGTCTGCAAACATAACGTAGAGAGGGTTCTGTCAGAAGCACTCCTCATAAATACAATAATACATGAGTTATGCATAGCCAGTGGTTTTAATTGGTTTATGCCTTTTGGAATGACCTATAATTCTAAATTATTGTTCCTTGTTGCATCAACAAGTTCTGTTATTTGAAGTGATGCTATTGTTGGACCATCTTGATCTTATGTCCGAGTCTCTGAAAGGTCCTCTTTGGTGTTCCTTTCTTATTGATTTGGATGAATGGAACCCCGTTTTGATCTATTCTAAAAGTGGACTTTTCAAACGTTTTACTTGATATTTGTTAATGTGCATGCCTGCCTGCTTGTACATACATCTGTGTAGTAGTATGGAGGGATGGGTCTTTACTTCTGAATTTTCTTGTGATGTCTCACCAGCTTTCGAGGTGGAGTCTGGTGTGCTCACTCCAAAATTTAGTTGAGTTTTATATCACTCTCTGCTGTAGTAGGATAGAACCATGTCAATGTTGACAGTATATAATGCTGTTTCAACACATGTATTCTTTGTGTACTGTGTTTGCATTGTCCACAATCAGAGTGTAAGTTTTTTTTTCAGTTTCCTTAGCCTATGGCTTTTCTGTAAGCCCTTGATTACCTTTCTGACTGCATGCATAAGATCATGGGTTGCCTTCAGCTTCATGATTTTAGGTGTTCCTGTAAGAATTCATCTTTCTTTAGTTTTCTCATATCTAATCTCTCTTCATAGTTATAATCCATTATGCTTCCATATCTGACGTCTGATTCTTTTCAACTCTCTTTACAATGATTACTCATCTAGATGCTTCTTATTCCAGGCTCTATCAAAGAAATGCCTTTATTTGGAGTTTCCTTTAATTTTGACTGTTTAGTGATGTTGTGGTGGTCAAGTTACTCCTGGAAATCATGATAATCACACAGCAGAGTTGTAATTACTCACTGTGCATTCATTTAATTGGAACTCTGTTCTTTGTGCTGCTTAATTCTTATTGTCCTGGTTTAAATGACAATTCCAGTCCAGTAGTCTAGATCTTGCTTTTGTATGTTGTCACAATTGCTGGGATTATTGGCAGTCATTGTAAAAGTCTCCAATACAAATTTATTATAAGTGTTAGTTGTTTCTTTTCTTTATAAATGTAGTACAGTTGATTCGGTCTTCTCTGTTTTAACTTCCAAGGCATTTTCTAGGTGATCTTCATGGTGGCAGTTTCTTGTTAATCTGGGTCTACAACCTTGCTGTTCCATGACTTATTCTATTTGGCTTTCCTGGGCCCAGTGTGTATTCATGTACTGTGAGGGCTGCTGCGAACCTGATATGCTGAGGCCAAATGGCTTGATTATCGACCTTTGGCAGGAGGACAGCGATACATGTTAGGTATCCAGTGAGGGAGTACCTTGACGAAGGTGTGACTACAGGACTCCCTCCCCGCCCCTCCATGAGGTACAATATTTAAACATTCAGGATAAGGTTCCTACTGATACTGAAGGACCTGGTTTGGACCAGGTGTCAATCGGGTAGTGTTTGCATGACAATTGTACGCAGTGTGTAGGGAAGCACCATAGGGAAATATTGGGTTCATCATGGTCCTGAAGAAAGCCTGGGACCCATTATGGGGCCATGACAGGGCTGAAACATGTCAACCTGACTTAGTGGACAACTAGCACCATAACAGGGCTATTATTGTCCTATATTTCTTGTTTTGCACTATCACTCCACCACCAATGAATAAAAATTAAATAAGTAACTGGCAGGCGGGAGGGATTTTTATTTTGAAACCCCCCCTCTCTTTTTTTCCTTTCTTCTTCATCTTAGTTTCCTACTAATATTGGAACTACAGCCCTAACAGGGGCTCGTTCACCATTAGAGGATTCTTTGGCGAACATGGGATGGCCAATGATGAAGCCTGACACCTGGGAGGTGTGTGAGGCCATCATATAAATTTTTTGCACACAATTGTGCTGGTCCAAAATATTGGAACGTTGAGTAGCCAAAACAATTCCTCGGCGAAGGCGCATATACACTGTAAGGTGAGAAAAAGCCACAGTAGGTGGGACTGACAAAAGAAGGCCCTGTTCGTTTTTCTAGTGGATACTTGATTATCAAATCTGCATAAGATAGCGACTGCATTAACAATGTTTATTGATGAGCTTAGTGATGCATTGTTCCATCTGTGGCGAGGTCTGCACTAGTGGGTTTGTCTTAGGTTATGTTCGCATACGGAGGTATATTTTTGTCTTAATGAGACGTTTGGCACCTGGCAAGCCATTACTAGTGGCCTAGCTTTCTATGCACTGGGGGCAGAGAAGACCTTATTCCTTGGAGGGAGATCCATGACAGGCTTGACAGAAGGATAAGCTGTAGGGAAGGGTGCTGTCCTAGTGTGTGCTTCTGTCGCCATTTGTCAGTATTGGAGTGAGCCCTGGTTCCTGAGTATTTTTCTTGGCAGAGAACCCAGCCTCGAGTGGGGCCATCTCATTGATCCCACCTTCAGTAGCACCTAGAGAAAAAGGTGCTAATACCCTGAAAGACGAGCCTTGGTAGCATCAAGCATCAGGATGAGCTGATGTCATTCAACTGTACAGATGGAAGGATTATCAACAGAATACTCTTTATGATAATGGCTCGTTAACTGATTAATTCATTAGATGACACTTTATTACAGTTAGTTAGGTCAGGTAAACAGAATATAGATCTTTATTTTATTTCATTCATACAAGCATTGTTTGAAAATTTCTCAAAACCCACACATAAGCAACTAGCATTTTGCATAAAGTTAATTTTTTACAAATCTTCAAATTCAAGGTTTCATTTAGCATGACCTTGTAATGCTTTTCAAAAGCAAATCACAACACTTGAGAGAAGGGAACACACGCGCACATATTAATCTAATCTTTGTCTTTAATATTCAGTGCGTCTGGAAAAAATACATACCACAACAAAAACCAAGCAAGCGACAAAATAAGTCATTAGAAACAGGGGCGTTTAATATTAAATGACAAAATACCTACTCGGTGTATTCCCTACAGTAAACGGCATCATTAATGTACATGTATCTACATGTGCATTTTTCTTTTCATTCAGTATGGCCATTCATTCTAGGCATGGTTTGTTCTACATGTCCACTGTTTAATGTCTTCAGCATCAGGCCACAAATTACGTGTGTAGCGTTTTGGGATTGTCCTTCATTGCTTAACCGCATTCTCTTTGTTTTTGTAAATGATTGTCTCTGATAAGGTACATACGAAACTTAGGGATGCAATTGAATGTACTTAATATTCTTTTTTTGAAATTTATTTATTTTTGTAGAGCAGAGCAAAAGACATGACAACATTATAGTAAAAATTGATCGTCAGGAATAAAAAATCGACAATTTACACTGATACACATTCTTGTCAACTGAAACCCATAACAAATTAATAGACATACCAATTAATCGATATACTTTAAAAGACACAGCGGGAGTCCAGCAAAGCCATATAATCATATAATCATTTAAAACTACCCCGTAATCTAGCTATCAAACACAGAAAAGACTTTTCCCTTAAAGTGCTAGAGTGCTAAAGTGCTTTGAATACAAACTGTCTCTTGGTGAACATAGTTACGAACACTGTTTACATTAAAGTGCAATGAGTTGGGAGATTCAAAATTCATATTGTGTTTTCAAAATACAAGAAGAGCTTCCAGACAGTTATAACTTATTTTTAGGAAAACAACATTGAGGTACAATTGCACCTTCCCTTAGATATAAGACCATAAAGTGGCATGTGCATAATTACCAACCGTGTTAACATTGTTACCTCCTCAAGATTGCCAAAAATAAAAACCTTAATCACTTCTTCCCATGATCATCACGTGCTATCGAACAAACAATGAAAAAAATCCATTAATAAATGTTAAAAACCTTCTACCTATGCGAAAAATGGCGACATTAAAGTGCAGTCGTACTTTGCTTAAATATAAAGACATAAAGTGCAATGTGCTAAAGTTCTAAATTTTGGTCATTCTTTTCACAATTGTCAAAAAACCTCCAAACCGCTGTAAACCTTTTTGTTGCCCCGACCCGCTTAGCATATGCTTCTTCAAACCTCCTTATACTTTGTATTTTGTTCAACCATTTAGGATAGGATGGTACCTCTTCAGATCTCCAATTTTGGAGAATTAAAGAACGAGCTACAATGGAGCAGATTGCAATGTACGCCTCTTCTACTTTGGTCAAATCTGACCTTACTTTAGAAAAACCGAAAAGAGCTACTTCTGCCTCAGGGTCGAGCTTCTTTTTAATTGCCTGGCTTATTGCAGAGAAGATCTTACACCAAAAAACTTTAAGCTTTGGACACGTAAAAAATATATGTAGCCAGTCTCCCTCACCTTGAGACTGGCATCGAAAACATTTATTGTCCACTTCCGCGTGACGTTTATTTAACGTTTTTGGAGTGTAATAGGCCAGCCATTGCGACAAAAAGGCCATTCTTTTAAAATTGGCTGCTCTCAGGGCCTTGCTTCCTACCTGGGCTATTGACTGCCATTCCTGGTGCGAGAAGGAGCAATTGGTTTCCCGAGTTACTTTTCCCAAAAACTCCTCAACCAGAGGGAGTGCCTTGCGTTTTATCAACAGAGAGTACCAATTTCCTACCCCCTTTAATTTTGCTTTATATAAAGCATTAACCTGATTAGTTGGCACACCACTTGACAGTAGATTGTATTTTTTTATAAAATTTGCAATCTGCAAATACTCCAAAAACCGCGGCTTGTTTCGATTGCCAAATCTACTTTGAACCTCCTGCCAGGAGATCACTGTCTTGGAAATTAAGAAAAGGCCCAGGTCCTCGAAGCCACTGTCCTTCCATCTTTTAAGCCGGCTAGAATGAATTTGCAGACCGAAAGTTTTACATTCCTCTAGCTTCAAAAAATAAACACTGAGGAGTCTGCTTGTTTAAAAAAAGACTGCAATCTATCGGAAAAATCACGAATTGTCTTATAGCGGGATTTTTTTAGGTAGTTTGGATGTTTTTAAAAAGGTTGGGATTTGTGTGCCGGACTCACGAATCATCCTTTCAAGAAAAAATATGTCTTGCCGACCATTAGGTTCCAGTAGACGTGCTGTAAGGTCTAATATAGCTGCCTCATAATAAGTTCGAATATTTGGTAAGGCTAAGCCCCCTTGTTTTATTTCCAGCTGTAATATGGGCAATTTAACCCTGGAGGCTTTTTTATTCCACACGAATTCCCTGAACATTGAGTCCAGTTCTTTAAAATATTTGGAATTAATTTTCATGGGTACATTTATAAAAAGAAATATTAACAGGGGAAGAATAGACATTTTTAAAAGTGCTACATGGCCAATCAGAGTTAATGGTAAAAGGGTCCACTTGTCCAGTAGGGTTTTAATTTTATTCCGCATGGCTAGGTAATTGTTCTACTTGGTTGGAAACGTAGATACCCAGGTAACTTATCGGCTCCTCTTTCAGTGCCTGGATTTTTAGATCACCGGGTAAAAAGTTGCAATCAGTGTTTAATATTAAAATCTCAGTTTTATTTTGGTTTAATTTATATCCCCCTATTTGTTCAAATTTACTGAATTCTTCCAAAACTTGTTCCAAATTCTGATTGTCCGGGCATAAATACATAATTATGTCGTCAGCGAAAAGTTTCAATTTGGTCATCCCTTCAATTGGAGCTCTAATCTGGGGGTTTGCGCGCATTCTTATAGCCAAGGGTTCAATAAAAAAAGTGAACAATATAGGCGACATCGGACAGCCTTGTCTGGTTCCACGATTTATATCCACTACCCCTATTGAGTCCCGGTTTACTATAACCCGGGCTTGGGCACCCGGCATCGACCATCGTAATAAGGGTTGGAATTTTATTCTTAGTCGCGTAGTCAAGGGCCTGAATTAAAAACCCAGTATTAGTGGACATGGACCTCCCTGCAACGAACCCGGTCTGATCACAGTGGATTAGTGCCTGTGCAATGGGGGTGAAACGTTGTGCCCAGACTTTCATTAACATTTTAAAGTCTGACTGATTGGCCTGTATGAATTGATATCCTTACCGTTTTTCCCCTTTTTAACAAAGCTGACCAGTATGGACTCCTTGAAACTTGGAGGAACACTGCCTCCCTGTTTGATATTATTAAACAGTTTCACCAAGAAGGGGGTTAGATCCTTGGAAAAGGTTTTATAAAATTCAATTGGGAGCCCATCGGCTCCACAGGCTTTTGCCCCTGCAATAGACTTTACCACGTTTATAATTTCTTGTTCCGAAATGTCAAGCTGGAGCTGTTCCGCTAATGGCCCTGAAAGAGTAGGAAGATTAACCTCCTCGATGTAATTGATAATTTGATCCACTCCTGCTTGATATCTGGTAGTGTATAGCTGCGAGTAGTGCTCTAAGAAGACTTGGGCTATGCCTTCTTTGTCAATTAAAGAGGCTCTGGTCTTGGGGTCAATAATTTCAGAGATCATGGCTGCTTCCTGTTTAGTTTTGGTTGTTCCTGCTAGCATTTTGCCCACCATTTGACTCTCCTCATACACTCGCTGTTGATATGTTCTAGAACTGGCTATCTCTTCAATTGTGAAAAACTCCTTCAATTCATTCTTCGCCCTTTCTAGCTGAACTCTGGCGTCCCCCATCCCAACGGGCTGTGTATTTCTTATTTTCGTTGCGTTTTCTACTGCCAGCCGGAGTTTAATGATTTTTTCTCTCCTATGTTTAGCTTGAGCAGCTGAGAGTGCAATCATCTGCCCACGAAGAGCTGCCTTAAACCCGCCCCAAACTGAAAAGATTTCTGCCGTATTATCATTTATCTTGAAGAATTCTGCTATCCACTCTTTTGTATCGGCCACCCATTGAGGGTCCTGCAGGAGGAGACGATCCATCTGCCACCTGGATCTTAAGCTCCTGCATTCCTCAATCTCCACTTCGAGTTTAATAAGGGAGTGGTCAGAAAATGGATTTATCTCTATTTCAATGCTTGTATAGCCCAAGGATTGAGATATTAGAAAGAAATCAATTCGGGATGCCGTATGAAATTGATTAGAGTAGCAGGAAAATTCCAGCTTGGTTGGATTGGCGTCACGCCAGGGGTCTATCAATATATGTTCCTGTCTTAGTACTTCTACCACTTTTTTAGTTTTGGGTTTCAACTCTTTTTTATTTTTATTCGAAGTATCTTTCTTTATATCTTGATTAAAATTTAAATCGCCACCCAAGCTTAGCTTTCCCGTTGCCCCCCTAAGTATCTCACTAATTTTGAGTAGGGCTGTAGTGTCATCTACAATTGGACCGTAATAGTTAATAAAGTTTAATGCCGTACCATTTAATTTGGCCTCAACCCAGATCCACCTTCCCTGGGGATCTCTCTGAATTTGGCCAAATTCCCAAGGAAGACCCCTGCAGAAATACATAGCTACTCTTCTTTTAGCCACCCCCGCTGAGGCAATAAAAGAATGCAAGTACAATCTGGGAAGGAATAGCTTAGGGGAATTGGTTTTTAAATGAGTTTCCTGTAAGAATAAAACCTGGGGTGAAAAGGAAGCTAGCCACCTAATTAATGCTCCGTACTTTTGCTTATTTAATATCCCATTGACGTTAACTGAAATAATGCAGCACTTATTTATCATTTTTTACAGTGTATCTGCAGAAAGTATCAAATACATCAAAAATCTCACAACCCTAACGATCTTTCCAAAAATGTCCCTGCTACTGCTCATTTTACTGCTGCTTTTACTGTTCCCCCCCCACCCCTGCCTCCTCTCCCCCCCACCCCGAGAACCCTCCCCAGAAATGTGGTCCCCTCAGGCCCCGCAACCCACATTTTACCCTCCCTACTTTAATGGGGTGCCCTGAATCTGCACCCTCGGTGACCAGCCCCCCCCACACAGAAGAAATACACCCCAGTGGACAGAGATTCAAACAATCTTCAATTCAATACTCTAGATTTAAAGCAATTTCATCTTGGAGCAGTGATCTCCCTCAGAAGCTCCTGGGCTTCCTCTAACCGCGAGAGTAAATGAAACTTCCCTTTGACTAGCACCCTTAGCTTCGACTGCTGTGCGATGGATGCCTGAGCCCCCTGTGCTTTAAATAAAAATAATAACTTCACAAATTCTTTGCATCTTCGCGCCGCCCCTGCTGACATATCTGAGAAAATCCAGCATTTAGTACCCTCGTCGATGGCAAACTGTCTCTGCTGAATTGCTTTCGTCAAAACATTCTCTTTAATTCTATAGTCAGAAAAGTTGACTAGGATTGTACGAGGGTACTTAGAATTTGGAATGGAATGGGCCGGAACCCGATGGGCCCTAGTTAATGTTAGATCCCCAGAATGGTCCGGGAGCACTTTTTGTTTGATAAATGCTTCAACCCAGCGAAGGGTATTGGTACCCTCACTCCCCTCAGGCACTCCCACTATTCGAAGATTTGAGCGGCGTGAGTGGGTTTCCAGATCTTCCAGTTTTATCTCAAGGCCGATCTTGTCTGCCGTCACTTCATTGATTTTCTGGATTGTAGAGCTCATCTGGTCCTCTAAGTGAGCAATCCTAGACTCAGCATCTTCAAGCCTTGCTGGTAAACCTGCAATAGATCCTTCGATTTTATCCAGTCTTAAATGAAGAGCGGCTATCTATTGTGCCTGGGAATTTTTCATCGCCCTGATTTCCTCCAATATGAGATTAAGCAACGTTTTCACTTCCATCTGTTGCGAGCTGGCCCTGGAGGAAGGGACCTCTGACTTCTCTTACGGGTTATCAATCCTCTGGTTTGATAGTTCCCAGCCCGTCTCTGTTACAACATCAGATATATCTTGAAGCTTCTGCCACCTCTCTAGCTGCTGCTGTTTTAAGATGTTTTCCACGATAGAGGCTTGCTCAGGGAAAGGCTGCTGATCAGCTGCGGCGCGTGGACTTATGAGACTTGTGAGACGAAGCGAAGAGTTTCCTTCCTCTGAATCGATTGTAGCAGAGGATGTCACAGCTACAGGCGTGACCTCGGAAGGTGGAGAGATATGCAGTCTTTTGAGGAGATTAGTTGTTATTGTATCGTCCTCTGGGGTTGCTGGTGTGGCTGTACTTATAAACAGTGGGCCCTGAATCACCAGAGGCTGACTACTCTTTTTGGTGAACACAGGAAAGTCCTTACGGTTCTTAGGCTCTACCTTATTACGTCCTGGCATGGCTTCACCGGTCAGTCCCTTAGAGGCCTCATGAGAAACATTAGTTGCGGGGATGGGGACCCCCCCTTGCGGTAGCGGTAGCGGTAGTGATTGCACAAACTGTGGCTCAGATTGCGGCTCCAACTGCTCTTCTATAGAGCTCACTGAACTAGAACTTAGCTCAGACCGGTTCATGGCGCCAGCGGCTTTTGCTACAGATGACGCCCCCTTCGCTTGTGCTAGGCGCTTTTTGGCTTTCATTCCGGTCGCCACCTCTACCCTGGCTACCGCATTTGCTTGCTTCAGGTGTCTTCCCATTTTGCTATGTAATTTTTATATTATTTCCCCCTTAAAACGCCCCAAAGTTTCCGCACTGCCTGCAGATTCACCACTTTTCCAGCTCCGCTAAATTCCCTGCTGGCAAACACCAAATCACCAGGTCTTATTCTCCATCCTTCCGTCTCCGCTCCCCTGCTACAACAGCTCCTTCAAAGAATCTCTCTTATCGGAGCAACAATCTTCTTTCAGCTTGTGTTACAGCTGCTGTTACCCAGCCACGGGGCTCCGCTGCTCAGGATTATGCCTTAACTAGCAAACCTCACAAGGCATAAGGTAGAACCGAATGCTCGCCTCGTTACAGGTTCTTACCGGTCGTGACTGTGTACTACGATTTCTTTAACATCCTCAGCCTTCCGCCGCCTCAGCCTTCCACCACCTCAGCCTTCCGCATTTGAGTAGCCTTCCGCAGCGCCCCGCAGCCTTCTACCGCATTAAAGTTTGTCCGTAGATTCAGTTAGCTACGATATTCAAGTAGCACTCGTGGTCTCAGCTCGCGGTCTCAGCTGGTTTATCTTTTGCACTCTCGCTGACTTCAAAGTCGTGATGTCGGCGCTTCGGAGAAAATTCCGTTCAGCGTTCCGCGTTCTGCCGCGATCGCCATTCCTCTCGCCACTGCGGACTTCCCTCAGGTGGGTGGGGCCTCGGTCACCTCAGCAACGGAGAGGCGGGGATCTCCATAGCCATCCACCGAATGTACTTAATATTCATTGTGATATTCCATACATTACAAAAATGCATTATCCGGGTTTATCATCAAACGGCAGCTGTTGACATTTGTGCTAGTGCATTTCTTTTCATAGAACTTGTGGGGTGTTTCTCAGCTTTCAACATTTGCAAAAATACTCATTTTAAGAAAAAAAACAAGACAAACATGTGTTTATGCACAAAACAACATCGCAAGTTGCATACACCTCTCTACAGGAAATATTTAACTCCTCAATAAAATGATGTGAACATATTTACATAGCATTATTAGAAATTAATAAACACAACTTTTCAGATTTTAAAGTCCTTTTAAGAAGGTTGTTGTTCTGAGAAATAGAAAACGTCCTATATCCGGAATAGATCCTTTTTCGACTGAATGCAGCTCACCCAGAAATTGTGTGTTTGTCTTTTTTGTCTCGTTTTAAAGGGGCATCTTTAAACTATGGTTATTATTAGGGGAAGCACTGTTGTCTGGGAGGGCTACACTTTTTCAAAAAGAAAGAAAGAAACAACACACAGTTAAAAAACATGATTTGCAACGCACGGAGGTCAGGGTTCAAAATAAAGGGAATCTATGATTACACAGATGTTTTATCTGGTGTTGCCTTCAGGACATACTGCAGTCCCTACTAGCTATCCATCCCACTTAGTCATATCTCTGCAAAGCACACGCTATCATTCTCAACTCAGATGCTTCAAGTAGCAATGTTTTTTTTCTTGACAGAAACGTGTTAGGGATGATATTACGGAGTGCAGCAATTTTTTGTCAAACCCGTCATGGGAATTGGCCAAAAGGCCAAAGTAGATGAATTTTTT
Source organism: Calotriton arnoldi (assembly GCA_963921515.1). NCBI lineage: Eukaryota > Metazoa > Chordata > Amphibia > Caudata > Salamandridae > Calotriton > Calotriton arnoldi. The sequence goes on from CAWUFW010004298.1 coordinate 921,287, forward strand.
TAAAAGGTTGACTTCTAGCATTTAGTGATATCACACAAAACCTCAGGCCATGATGCTTTCTTATCTCATACTAGTCTTTCAAATGCATGCAGTTTATTACTCCAACTAATGACAACAAATAATGAAAGGGGCCCTGGGCACGCGGTTCTGTCTTGCTGATCCATTGCCTGACCAGTTAGGTTCCCGAGAGTGATGGGTAAAAGCGCAATCCGATTAATCCAGGCCATAACCAGAAAAGGGCTGATTCACAAAGGTAAACTTACACTTTGGTATAAATTTGCTATTTTTCGGCTATTCACAAACTACGAGTTACTAGTAAGTTTAGGACTGCGCAGATTCCTAAGTCAGGGGGAGAACTCTGCACATAAAAAGGTAGGTCTGCCCCAGGAGGTTCTTTTAGACAATACAAGGGACTCAGAGACATTTACTTAGCTCATGATCCTATATTAGATACGCAAATCATTTATGGGCTGGATAATTACTGGGAGAGGATGTGGCCTAACGGGCTAGGGCGGTCGATCTCCAATCTGGGAATTAGGTTTCGAGTCTCAGCAATGATGCTCGACATCCTGTGATTCTGGGCAAATCACTTAATCTCCCCGTGCCTAACAAAAAAAATGAATGTGTCCTTGTGTAACGTAACTGGTGCTCATTTAAAGGGCTATGATACCTTCGGGTCAAGTTCGCGCTATATAAAACTCCACAAAAAAAAAACCCTAGGCCTGTAAATATGTCCTCACATGTTTTCATATTGTTGGAGTAGGACCTTTATATGCTTTCATTTGTATTGCGGAGCATATTAGTTTTAACTCCTCTGCAATATGAAGCTGACTAAGGTTGAAGTCCCACATTTAGTTACAAGGATCTTGGACACCACTTGTTCTTCAAGTCGCACATCAGTCACAAATGTGCCAGTTAGTGTGATGGGCACCAAATCCCCATCATCATATGGTGTTTAAGACATGGGTTTAGCTGTGCAACTGGTCCTGATGCATAACATTGACAGATCTCATTTTTATTTGTACAACCTTATTAAACCTATTCACCAATGCGCTGCATTTGTATATCATTTTTCTCAGTAAGCTTTGGTTTATTGAACAGATATTACAAAGGTAAATAGGTGAAAATATGCATTTAATTTTAATCGTTTTTTTGTTAGTGGTTATGCAGATTGCACTTGTTTCAATTTACAATTACATGTTAATTAAGCCAAGAGTATTGAAGGAAAAAGAAGAGAAGTTGATAAACTAGAAGGAGAAACTTGGGAAACAATAAATAAATCAATAAATAAAGCCTGAGATAACATAATGGAAATAAGAGGGACACTGAGGCTAAGGGTTCTTGAAGATGTGCATAAAAGAGTGATATCTTGGTTGACTTTGGCACACATCTGATCAAATACATCCCAACAGCCCATCCTGCTAGTTATAAAGTTCTCAAAGGTGTGAGCTAACATCAATTTGGACAACCAACGGAAAAAGATGGGAGGATACTGACTGCACCAATTTTTGGCAATTAATAGATTCAATATATAAAAACATAAATCAATAGTGGTTCTTGCTTGCTAATGGTAAACTGAAAAACAACTATCTTCCTATTTAACATAATATTTTTACCAAGCAAGCTAGCGAGTTATGAGGGTATTGGCCCAGAATACGTATGTAATGATGGACAATCAACTAACATATATTGTATCAGTACCTGCAGATTTAAATATGGGACAATCCCCATCCCTCTGCTCTTTTTGGTTATTTTATCAGGAGTATAATAGTAATAGAACACAGGTATATTATCCTGATAGCTATGCTAACAGCATTTCTGAGCGAAGCTGTGGTGATTGTAGGAAGACCAGTAATTGATTGACATAGCCGTGCGTTAAAATGTCCATTATATGACAACATGCTCACCACCTCATCAATTCGAGATGCCCACAGCACCTTCTTGGATGACTCCAACATCTCAGCCAATCCACGCTCAGAAAAAACAAGAAACACCCTCTTTAAACTCATCAATACACTCAACGTGGTACGGCATGTCACAAAACCATCACACTCCAAAGGTCGCTTCATTGATCTTGTCTTCTCAACTTTTACGTCAATAAAATTTAAACCACTCATACCCTAGGACTGGATTGAACATCATGCTATCCCTATCTCCCTGTGCAGCCTGTTATCAACAAACCAAGTTCAAAACAAAAGAAAAGACTAAACCTTCATATGCTAAAAAGACTTCTCCATAGATCGCCTAATGCTTGAACTCATCTCTCACCACATCAATTTCACATCAGATACCAGCTCCCTTCTAAACAACTTCAACCATTTTTGGGAAGGCTATGTGAACATCCATACCCCAATTACAACACACATATACAAGCCAAAGTCTTCAGCACCTATGTATTCTAAATACCTTTCTGACAATAAAATATCAATGTGCAGACAGGAAAGGAAATAAAAGAAAAACAGAACTAGTAGTAAATCTGCTCGAACGGCAGAAAGAAGCAGTGCCCTTTGATGCACTGCGTGGTGCTGTTTGTGCTGACTTTACAGTGCAGAACAAGCTCCCAGGACTAACATTCAGTGCGAGCAGCGTGACTTGACAAATTCTGCCCGCTCGCAGAACTCCGCAGAATCTTGCAGAGTTTTTATGTAATCCATGGAATTCCAGTGCCTACCTAGAGTTCAACCCAACCGAATTCCGATTTTTTGTCAATGACAACAAACAGTATTCACAGAATATCAAATCCCTTGGATTCACCCTGGACACCAATGCCTCTCTCAAGGAACACATTGCCTAAGAACACAAAGACCGCCTAGTACCAGCTTTTTCTTCTAAAGAAGGTCAAACAATATCTTCCAGAATGTGACTTCAGAAATGCTGTTCAATCCCTTGTACACTCGCATCTGGAAGGTGGTAATGCCTCACTCCATGTCCTCACAGACTCCACACTGGCTCTCCTTTGGAGCATCCTACATGCCACAGCACATTTCATCCACACCTTAAAGAAATATGATCACAGCACCTCCACCCTCAATGACCTCCATTGGCTCCCTTTCCCGCCCGCACTATCTTCAAAACAAGCTACATTCTTTAAAAGCCATCACAACCAGCACCCTGGATTATTTTGCGGGCAAGCTCATAATTTCTGGTAGTTCTCAACAACCCGCCACCAGGACTTAATAGGACTGCAGATTAAGAAGTGGAAAGAATTAAAAAACAAGACAACAGGCCTTTTACATTTATGTCCCCAGGCTCAGGAACAACATTCCTGTATTCATCAGGACCGCTCCAATGCTGCCCCAATTTAGAAAAGAGTTGAAGATTTATCTTTTTAAAGAACACTACATCACAATGCATTAAGCATCTAAAGTTCAGTTTCTTCTCCTCGCTGACTTTAAGCTTGTATTTGATCATGTACAGCACTGCATTGACTTTTAGATAAGTTTGCACTATAGAAAGACTATATTCATACATGCATACATATTTCTAGACGTGCATATATCAATACATATCTCCATACAACTATTTCTCCCACTGTTTCACTTAGATTGTCTTTGGCCTTTTAAATGAAGAATACATAAAAATGAGGAATTGTCAATATTTAGGGGCTGCATATTATCAAAAGCAAGATAATGAAGTTCAGGCAAAATTATATTATAAGAGAGATAGTCTCTGATGTATTCATACTTGAAAAAACATTGTTCTGGCAAGTCAAGTTCACCAACTAACTACTTTATGAACTTGACCATGGTACCCTTAAAAACTAATATATACAGGGCAAAGTACTTGACTTCAAATTCCGACAAATGTCATTTTGAAAGATTAATGGAAGGAGGGGTTCGACCCTGATATAACATACCACATGATATATGATATTCTATTGCATTTCACTATACCTGAAAATACAATATAAGATTTAAAATGCACATCATAAAGACCCTTGAACCAACAAATATGGTCAAATATTTCTTTTGATCAAAATAGACTACATCAAAACAGGAGATCTTTCTTTGGTGCTTTTGGTTCAATTTCATCAGCTGTTTCCCCATAAAATTCCAAATATAAAATGTGAAATGGGGATTTTTTTTATTTTTTTTATTTATTTGAGTTTTATATAGCGCTGGCTAGACCCGGAGGTATCAGAGTGCTTTACATAAGGATCCACAAAGTTACAAAATTACATCAGTTACAAGTTACATCAGTTCCAAGATAACATTTCCAGAGCGTCGGAAGACAAAGTAAATGGAGCTTAGAAGGGAAAGGGGGTGGGGTATAGGAGGGAGAAAGGATGGAGATAGGATGGATGGAGAGACGAAGGAGAGTCTGCCCAAAGTCCGGTTGGGTAGGTGGCGGCCAGGGGGGAAGTCCACAGCCCATCTCCTCTATAGCTATCATGTAGCTCCACCGGGCATCGGCCAAAAAGCTAGGTCTCCACGGTCAGAGGTAGGTTCACAGATTCGGTATCCTGAAGGGTAGGACGGATGGGGGATGAGTTTGAGGTCTGGTCGAAGTCCGGTTTATTCTCAGAGGAGTAGCACGACGTGGTAGGGAACACAGTGGCAGCCATTTTGGGGTCAGGCAAGGGATCAACAGGTAGTAACAGGGAGGGCTCAAAAACTTGCTAGCCAAGAGATCATGGAGGTCCCCATGCCCTTCACCACAGACCTGGCCTTGGGGAGCATCCACCAAAGAACCAAAAGTATTCAGCAGCAGCTCAGCACGTGGAACACGGACATGCTTGAAACATGCAAATTAGATGGGATCCATCGCTACCTCAAGATCGAATGTGGGTATGAAGCACTCCGGGCCCCCTCTATGCAGAGTCCGACGATCAGGCACGAGTCAACGGGTGCCACTTCTAACACGGCAACCGGGATGACCGGGGCAGCAGCGCGCCTTCCACCAGTCACGGCCGGCGAACTCCGCTTCCGAGGGTCCCCACTGCCTCCCAGGGCTATCCTTAGAAATTCTTTTAGGGCCTTATAAGTGAATGCCTGCTGATTATGTCTTCCTGAGCACTTGCATTTGGTGACTGGCAGGGGTGAGGTGTAGTACTGCAATTTTCACTGCTGAGCGCTGTCAGTGCTTGTTGGTCTATGGGGAAGGCACAGAGCCCCTTCTTCTTTATATCCCTCCTGCTGCGCTGAGGTATTGGATGTCGCTGGGGCACCTGCAATGCAATTATTTCCATTTTAGCAAAGTATTGCAAAGATCCCAAGATTTGTGACTCTTATCACCCCATAGCACTTTTAAACCATGAAGCTAAACTATATTCGAAAACATTGGCTGCCGGATTAGACAACCTACTCCCTGACTTGATCCATCCGGATCAGTCCGGATTTATCAAAGGTAAACAGACACATGATGATATATGTAGTTGTAGATATAGACATGCCCTTCAAAGCTTGTTATGACTCCAAATAAAACCGGGCATGGCTGCATCAAACTATTTAAGAAAGAGCAGTGGGTGAGCTCTGAAAAGGTAGCAGAGTTTAGGAAGTACCTTTGAAGACCTTAAAAATATTTCATACAAAGCAGAGTCGATATTATAAGCAACACTATTGACAGCTCTTCTGCCTTCTTGATTACTTCTTAATTGTTCCCCTGCCACTAGTAATATTTGAGTCTAATCCATGTTGAACTTGTAACCGAAGTATTTCTCAAAGTCAGATACACTACACAAAATGGCTGAAAGTGATCAATTGGGACTTGAAGCATGAACAGCAACATCATCTGCAATTGCATGAACTTCAACTGGAATATCTTCTTTACCTATTAGTTGTTTTTCTGTAGAGGACAAGGATTCCTGTAGGAGTGTTCCATATATAAAACTTAAAGTAATGTAGATAACAGACAACCTAGATGGGTCTCACTTCCAATTTGAAGCCAATCTTAGCCATAGCTCGAGGTTGTTGATATAGAACCTGAATCTAGCCAATAAATTTCTTGCCAAACCCAATCTTTTACTGCACTTCCCATCAGAAGGCCCATAAAACACAGTTGAAGGAATTCTTAGCATTTAGATGAATCATTCCCAAAAGTGCATGTTGTACCTCAACTTGATCTAATAGACACTAAGCTAAATCTGTGTGCAAAGTAGCCTCACAACCCTGAACAAACCCATGTTGTCATGCTGTTACTAGAGTCACTATTTGATTTGCTTTCATTTGTGTAGAAAGCTTGGTGTCAATATTTAATAAAGAAATTGGCCTATTTGAAGGATAACTGTTAGCTGGATACCCTAGTTTTACAAAGGCCACACTCTGTTATGTCAATTCTTTTTAGAATTGACTATGTAGAGCTATCCAAACCTGCAGCCTTTCCATTTGGCAGAGTATTCAAGGACTTTCTGTTTGTTTGTTTTCATCTGATTGCTTTCTCTTGATCTAAAACTGAAAGCTTATATTCCTGCATGCTCTTACACAAGTGCTGGGACTCTTGCTCAGCAAAAACCTAAGTGTGAAAATGCCAGAAAAAAGTAGAATAGTGTTGTGGTCGCTCATTAGTTGATCATGGAGATTGTAAAAAATAAGATAAGATAATTATTGTTCCAACTATGGTTCTCCCTAGTCATAAAAGCTAGGGTGCTGTCTAATTTCACTTAATTCAAGTGATTTGTTATTCCCCGCAAGAACTGCATCTATGGGTTTAAATTGTAAGCAAAGGTTTTAATTTAGCCATAAACCCACTTAGAGCCACTTACAAGGCTTCTTGCAGCTGTTGATCACCAGCTTCCGCATGTTGCCTTTCTAAGGTCTCAATTGATTGGAGATTTTTTTCCTTCGTGTGACTCTTAGTTTATTACAAGACTACAATATAACTATCCCCATACATAAGCTTTTCGTGTTTTATAGATTCCTTGAATTGAGGTAGAACCCAGATTATGTTCCCGGAAGACCATAACCTCATGATGTTTGGAAAAAATATTGGGTTTTTAATATTGTGAGACAAGAATATTGTCTCTAGACTATTGTAAGGCTACAAATATTGCTGCCAAGAATATTGCAGGCAAACAAAAAAATATCATATTTCAGTGTTGTGTTAAATATCATTGTTAGAAATATTGTTGTTAAAAATATTGGTGTTAGTAATATTGCTTTTTCTCTATTTGTTAAGTTCTTTAGTGTAAGATTTTTGTTGTTGTGTTTTACATTTTTATTTTAGTTTAGATTTTTCAATCAATCAATCAAATACTTTATTTCGGCCACTTGGGCCATAAAAGTGCATCAAGAGAACAAACAATCAATACATCTATCTTTAAAAAAAATCGATAAATACTCGCATAAAAATTCATGTACATTAATCAACCCTCAATAAAAAAATGGGAACACAAACACATTACACATGCCTCATAGGGGCGGCAGGGATGGAGATTATCTATATAAAACATAAACAATTGTGATACAACCAGCCAGATAAAAAACACTAAAAAAATCACATCAATATACATAAAAATATCCAAACGATAAAATCTTGTACTAAGATCTTATAAAAATAGAGCAGTGGGGCTATAGTGAAGGACCGGGAACCATAACAAAGACCTGCTCACCCATATCACAAATTCCCCCAGACCCCAATGGTCACTTTATATAACCCCGTCGGATGAGCCACATACAATTTAAAAAACGCGATACAGCAAAAACAATTGGGGGATGGGTATCGTATTTTAAGACTCTGTGCGCCTCTGTGGGGCACTCAAACCATAGATTTTTACACAGTTGGATTAACCACCGCTGACGTGGCAGCCGATAGGCGGGACAAAGGAGCAAAACATGGATTTCAGACTCCACCCTGTACTTGCACGCAGGGCATTCACCGTTTTGATCCTTCCGCCATTTAGTGGAATATGCTGCAAGTGGAAGAGTCCCCAACCTCAATTGCATATACAGTTTCCTTGCAATTGGGGGTTCGACAAAGTCCAAAAAGGTTTCCCTACTATATACATCTTTTATTAGTAAGACCTCTAGGGTTAAACGACCACTTGAGGCACTTTCTCGGATGGCACTTAGCTTTACTGCTCTATATGTATTAACTAAATCCAGCCTTGAGAGCTTAGCACACGAGGTCTCAGGCGTGTTCCAAAGGTCCGGCTTACCTATCCTACGGGCAAGATCCCTTATGTGGTAAAGCCATGTGATTTTCTTTGTATTACTCATTGTTAGAAACTCAGACAGTTCATCCCTAAAAACAGACAACTCCGGTGTCACCCACATCCTCCGCCAGAAAACTAGGGGTCTTATAGCAATTTCTTCATCCAGCGGTCTCAATCCGAGGTCCAGACGTAGGGGAATTAACGGGGTGCTACGGGGTAAACCTAGGACTTGTCGCATGAAATTATTCTCTACCTTTGTCAGGCTTCCAGTAGGACAATGTCCCCACAACTCTACCCCATAAAGTGTGGCACCCCTTGCCTGGGCTTTATAGATTTCCACCACGGGGGCCGCCGGTTTGAAAGTAGAAGATCTATACAGTTTCATTATACCTCCAACAATCTGAGTTAGTCTGAGCCTCGCTTTGTCTATTTGGGGGCCCCATTCGAATTTCTCAGCCAGGGTAACTTTGTTGTTGTGTTTTACATTTTTATTTTAGTTTAGATTTTTAAAATAGAATATTGTTATAAACTATGTGGTTCAAGATTTTAAAAAATATAAATGTTTTAAATATGGAGGATTATTTAATTTTAAGTTTTTGCTTTTAGTAGTGAGATGTAGGGTTTATAGGCGAAGTAGGTGGGGACATTTTAATATTTATTTTTGTTTGTTTTGTTTTAAAAACATGTTTTTAACATGTTTTTAGTAAATATTATAAATCTAGTATATTTTAAATGTAAATTATTTTTTGTAATTTTAAGTAATTGTGCATTATTTTTTTTAATTGAACTGATGTTTCTATTTTTGTGTTGTATTTCAGTGTTTATGTATTATATATGTATAGTTAAAAAAAACAGATTTATTACATTTTCAACATTTTAAGTGTAATTTTTAATATATAATATATAGAAGTCAATTTTCCATTTATTAATATAATAATCAAATATATTAATATTTTAAAAATGTTTTAATAATGAAAAATGTGCTAACATTTTATTATTTGTGTTAGAAATATTATGTAAGTTTTGCTTTTAAGATATTTACATTTATTTCGTAATGTTTTTGAATTATTAAGTTTTGAATTTTATTTTTCTTACTTTTTTACAATTGTTACTTTATATTGCTTTTAAAGTATCATATTTTGTAAACTTTGGTGTAAATGTTAGTGTTAGTATTTTTTATTTACTGAATTATGTAAAATTTCTCCATTTTGGTATCACGTTGACTTTCATATGTTTAATTCTATAGAAAATGGTTTACAATATGGAATTCTATTGCTTTGATTTTTAGCGCCTTCCCCAACATGGTTTACGTTGGAGTACGAATAGTAAATCTGACTCTTCAGTATCCAACACCTTCCCTAAAATTGTTTAGATTGGAGTGGGATTAGTAAATCTGACTCCTTCAGTGGCTAACATCTTCTCCAAAACGATTTAGATTGGAGTAGAAATAGAAAATCTGACCCATTCAGTGCCCAACACCTTCCCAAAAATGATTTAGGTTGGAATGGGAATTGTAAAGTTTGACTTAATGTGAGGATGTTACTTTTGGTTGCATATGTTAATATTCTCCTGTTGCTAATTTAATTGTCATACAGGAAGAAAGATTCTTCAGTATATGTAATGGTTAGATTTTCAGGAATGTCTATGTCTTGGTATCTTATGGGGCAGTAGGGTCTACCCGTGGGGAATTTTTGGTTTGTGTAATTATTTTTTTTACATTGTGGATTCCAGGCATTTACCCTGTGGTGCATTCAGGAGTTTTGGGCAATTTCTTTTCAAAGATTTTTGCTGTGGGTTAATGGGAGCTAGTGTTTGCCTCTCGGAGGTCTTGGAAAACATTTCTTAATTCTATCTCTGTTTTATTGGGGGGTAGTTCTGCTCCCTTATATTAATTACAACTTCAGTTCTAGTTGTATCTCTCCAAAGCAAGCAGTAGCATAGTATGTATTTTTAACACTGCTCAAATAGCAGTGGGGCGATGCTCCTCAGCCTTAGCGGAGGAGCCACCACTAGGAAGTTGATGCTTTTGGTCAGCAGAGCGACGTTTCTTTTATTGTAATCTTGTAATGACAGCTAGAGTTTAAAAACTTAAAGAGAAGGATTTATTTTAATGGTTTTAGTGGTTTATGTAAGGTTAAGCAGTAGCCAAATAGTTTAGTTTAATTTTGAGTGAACTGTACTATTTTTACTTACATTCTGATGTAGATTGTAGGTCTTGTGCAGGATAGTTCCTGGAATTTCAATGTAGAATCCGGCAGAGTGACGCTTTCTTGTAGGTGTAGCAATTTTGCTGTAAGGTTTTTTTATCAATATTTTTGTATTTCTTTTTTGTGTATAGGGTGATGATATTTTGGTAAATCAATATATTTAAGTGCTTGATATTGTGTCATATCACCAACCTCGGCTTGAAGATGTAAAAAGAAGATATCAATCAGTAAGGTTTGCTATAAAGTTAACTTTTGAAACTTAGACTGCAGGTAGCAATCACTAACTGTTTGAGTCGGCATAGTATGGTACAAAACTATTGGCTTTTATATTGTCAGTTTGCATTTATCTGCACAAGATGGAGGAATACAAAATAAATCAATACAGCACTACTGACCAGAGGAAAATGTGTATGATTTGGTGTTGGGGCCTTATAATAGAATGCCAGTTAACCAAAAATCTGCACTAAATACGATATTGACTGTCTGGACTTCTATATCCATCCGCAATACCATCTATTTGAAGTGTCCTGTTACTCATCCGCTAGGCATTTAAAATCTCTGCAAACTAGTAAAAGTTTCTCCCAATTTGCCAATTCTGAAGCTAATTAGTCAAAAAAAGTTGGAGTCTGTTGTACCCTGTGCATAGAGACACTGGTAGCCTTGTAGAATTATCCAAGTCTTAATATTATGACAATAAATGGACCATAATTTTAAAGCAATGGTTGGCCTTTATAATTGTGTGATGGTACACTTACCAATTGAATCAGCTTTAGATATACGCTATATAAATTGCTATTATAAATAGGAATCTCAACACCTTGTATGATGCCCGTTTGCGATGTGACAACATACCAATTTCCTCCGAACTGTCGAAAACATAAACCCAATCTTTGAAACATGTGTTTCTTGTTTGGGAGTTCCAGAAGGCTCTAATGGAGCCAATCTGCTGACAAATATAAGACTTCTTTCCCAGAGTGAACGTAATTAAACATTGTAATAGAGGTATAAAGAGCATACAACATGTCGTCTATTCCCACAAGGGTTATGAATAAAACTCCAACTTGTGTTTGTGAAATTTCTAATTTTGAATATATCAGAATACAACACCTAACACGTCAGTCAGCATTGACGCTTTGTCAACAATCGTCATCATGAATTATGAAAAAAATTGTTCTGAAAGGTGATAGTTTCTGAGACAGTCGATTGATCAGTTCACAGAGATGTAAGTGAAATCTACTGTTTTTGAATCCGCAAATTATAATCTGAACTCCTGGAGTCGGAACAGTTGCAGAAGGCTAGCAATTAGACTGCGAGGCATTCCAGTATAGTGTATCGCTCTTTTCTTTTTCTCTGCTTTAATTTTTATTGTACTTTGTCAATGGTAGAGCAAATAGTAACAGTTTTTTACGGTCTTGGGTTGGTAACATCCCACATTGAGTGGGTGCATAAGCTACATGACAATTGTAATGTCCTTAAAAAGTATATCAAAGAAGTAATTCAATTGTGATAAAACTTAGGGCTTGGGACAGTAATAGAAAGTGATGGATTTCCTTCACCCCCAGATGAAAGACTGTTGGCATAGTCTAAAAGAAGTGCATCATCCTCACACAAGGACAGGTGTTGTTGGCTGTGTGGTATGAGGTAGGTGAGGAGAACACAGGTAGAGGCGGGTGATGCAGTAAAAAGAAGTGGGGGGAAACAATTCTGAATTTAAGGATTTCACAGACAATTGTCAACAAAACTTGCTTTTCATTATTATCATCATCAAATGTATTTATTCCAGATTACAAATCCTTAAAACATATACACAACCATCATCAGCAATTCAAATCGGCATTAGATTAAAAACGACAAAAGAGAAAAATGTGATTTAAAACTGCAACAGTGATTACAAACACATTTCCTTACTACAAAACAGCTAAGACTCAGTTACAGTTGATCAAAAGGCATCTAAGGAATTTGCACACCCACAAGAGCTGGTTCGGGCACTGTGCCTACACAGTTATGTTTTATTCAAGCTGCATGCAGGTACTAGGCCGTGCTAATCACTACCACTTCCCTGGTGTCAGAATTTAATATTAGCAAGCAAAAAGGAAGAAGGGTCGAGGCACTAAAGTCCCGCACTTGCCAACAGAATATTAGGAAAAGTTCAGATGATACTGTAAAAATATGTAAGTCCGTTTTTATATAGCGCAGCTACTCACCCTTACGGGTCTCAAGGCGCTGGGGGCCGTAGTGGAAATTAAGTGAGCTATTGCCCAGAGTCACATGGTGCTGAGCTGAGCTGCCGCCGGAGCCGCGGATCGAACCGTGAACCCTGTGCTCCGAAGTCAGCTGCCCTGGCCGCTGCACCACACCTCTCCACCTGATGTGCAACGAACCCGGAGTACAACCCTTCTATACTCCTAAATGGAAAATATTTTCCAAAATAAACTATGAAATTATTGGTTCAGCACTCAAAATTAGTAGTAAGGTATGGTGAAATGCATTTGTTTTATGCATAGATTCCTATACAGAGTATAACAACAGTATTCATGGCAATTTGGCACTGAATCACAAAAGATGCATATGAAGAAGGTTTCTTCTTTCAATAAATCTTTATTCGTCTTTATCTTCTAAAAACCCACATCAGCGAACAGTGTGTGTGGTCACACTAACAAGTGTGACCACACACACTAAATTATATTATATTTGTTTGTACTAATAATTGAATCACAACAATGCCACGTTTCACTGATGTTCTTCTTGCTTAATTGCATTTAGGTGCACAAAAGAGGAGGAGACAAAATCACCCATTTTACTGCCAGACGAAGGACTGCGCCCTGCTCACGACGTCACGTGACGTGTGACCACAGACATCTCTTCAACTTGTGCCGCTGCGTGCTAACTGACATCTTCAAGATGGCCTCAAAGAAAGGTACCAGGTCCAGTACCAAGAAAGTTGCCAGTGAGAAGAAGAAGGCACTGCCACTTACCACCACTGGTATGTCGCCCAAGACCTTTTTTGGGAAACCAAAAATTGCGCCTGCAGCAGCGGCGTCTGAGGATTAAGCTGGGAGCAGCACCCCCACATCAATGGACCCACCCCACTAACCTAGGCCCAAGCCCATATCTGTCGCAGAGGCAGCCAGTCTAATCACGCCAACGCCGACGAGCAGTGGTGTTGAAATTGACTTATCGTTATCGCAAAGTAGTACCCAATCAATGCAGGAATCTCAGATAAGTGGGCAACAAAATCTGCAACTACCCCCAATAGTAGTAGTTCCTCCTGAAGTAGGGGCAGTTCAGGAGATCGAGCTCCCTGATGAGGAAGAAGAACAAGCCACCCTTTCAGAAGATCCATTGTCTTCCAGATCCCCAGCCAGGAAAAAGAGGATTAGTCCATCAACTTCTTCTGCAAGCCCCCCTTCTGATGATCTAGACGCCACTTGGATCCCACCTCAGTCTGAGAGTGAGACACACCACGAGACAAGGCTAGGGAAAAGGAAGGTTACAAAAAGCCTTAGAGTTATGGAGGTAGATGTAGAAGAGGAGAATGATGATGAGCCAGTCATCATGGGCATTACCCCCACCCCAGTGGAGACCGACATTACCCCTTCCCAAATTGCTGTGAGGGATGTGGCATGGATACCACCAACACTGATACAACCAACAACACCTCCAGCTGCCATATTTACAAAGTCCCGGCAGCAACCTACATCCACCACAACCACCTCAGTAGAAGTAGATACTGCAGAGAGTGAAGCATCACGCCCACCTACCAGTTCATCCGACATTGCAAGCGGCACCAGCAGCATCAGAAAGTTGACCTCCCCAGTTTGGGACTTCTTTTCGGTTAGCAGGAAGGAGGTGAACATTGCTATATGCCCCATTTGTGGAGTAGGTGTTAGTCGGGGTAAGCTTGGTACAAACTATGGTACCGGAAGCCAAACAACCCATCTGAGAAAACACCACTTGATCAAGTGGGAGGCGCACCTTAGCGGCCAAAAAACTGAAAGTGTTGTTGGTGGAGGGGATTAAGATCCGATCACGGAGGAAGGTGAACAAGAGGGAGACATTTTCTTTGGTACACAAAGCAGCCCTGTCCCCAGCAGTGCAGTGGTACCGCCCACATCATCATCAGCAACATCGCAATGGCACAAGAGTCAGGCCGAGGCACCAAAGGGGTCCAAGGCAAGAGAGTACTGCAACGAAAAAACGTGCATTGAGCCTAACAATATCTGGTCTCAAGAATCACCTGCATCAGTGGCACCAGAAAAGAAAAAAATCCAGGCTACCATTCTCATCATGTTTAGTCCGGAGGGGCAGTACGAATGCAACCACCCAACGGCACGTTTGTACAATGCGAAGCTGGCTAATATGTTAACGCTGGACCTCCTCCCTTTTTCTTTTGTGGAAGGGGTGGATTTTTTAGAATTTGTGGCAGCCATCTGCCTGAAATGGAAGGTTCCCAACAGGTTCTATTTCTCCAGAGTTGCTGTTCCAGCACTACATCACGACGTGCTGGAATTGCTTGGACAAGCTTTGCAGCAGAGTGCTGTTCACACTATCCACCTGATGACAGACATGTGGACCAGTTGCCAAGCCATTGATTATATGTGCATCACTGCACACTGGATCTCTTTTGTGGGGGTTACAGAAAAGATATCTGCAGGTGTTGACACTGCTGACATTTGTAATGGCACTTGGAAGCATGCTACAGTAGCCATGTTCGCCATTGAGAAATCCCATACTGCTGCAAACATTTTGGAAGACTTTAAAACTAAGGTCTTTGAATGGCTGCGACCAAGAGGGCTTAACATTGGTTTTGTTGCCACGGACAATGGCAGTAATACAGTTAAGGCCATGGCCGATGGTGGCTATTTCAGGGTCCTGTGTTTGGTGCACTGTATTAACATCATGGATCAAGACTTTCTGAAAAAAGAAGACTGAGCCAGCAACTTACTGACCACCTGCAGAAGAATCTGCACACATCTCAGCCATTCTTTTAAAGTCTGGAAGCAGCTGAGGATCATTCAACATGATAATACAATGCCAGTTAAAGCACTCATCCAGGAGGTGCCAACACGTTGGAACTCGACTTATTACATGGTTGAACGTCTGTTTGAGCAGTACAGACCAATCAATGAATATGTCATGCAAAGAGGGGATGCAACTGTGAAAGGCATGATCATTGAGATGGGCCAAGGGGGCCTAGTTAAATGCCTGACTGACCTGCTGCTTCCTTTCGAGGTGTTTACACGTGAAGTCAGCAAGGAGGACTGTACCATGGGCCACGTTATCCCATTGTTGCACAAGCTACAGGAACAGCTAAAGGAGGTGTCTGCAATGTATGCAGGTGCAGAGGAAAAAAAGAAGCATATGAGTTGGTGCAGAGCTTAATCCTTCGCTTATCTGAAAATACAAGGGTGCAAAGAGACATTGTGTTATCTAACCATTACATTTATGCCATAATTCTTGATACACTGTACAAACCATTACTGGACACTTTCATTCCTTTTTAGACGGGGATGTTGCGACCTACAAAACTTGGATAGCTGTGCAAGGCACTCAGCTAGAAAAAGAACGACCGGGAATTAGAGGCCCGCTCCTCCAGGGAACAACAAGTACTGCAGGGCAGCCTTCAAGTTCAACTTCAGAGCCTGAGGGCAGTGTGGTTGGCTCACAGCAGCCAAAACCACCAAGAACAACATCAACACCAACAAGAACAGGAGCATCAGCCCCAAAATCGGCACAGGAATGGTTGTTACAGGCAGGGCTTAAGTCAGTGCTGAGGTAAAGGCAAAAGAAGGCGAGCAATGCGGAGCACCCATGACCATTGAGCGGATGGTCCAGGCCTATCTATTCACTGCACTCTAGAATCTCACCCCATAATGCTTTGCTGGGCCTTTGGTTGGCCTTGTATTTTTGCCCATAACTTTGCTTGGGGTGGTCCTAGGAGGATGGGACCACCACCAAATCGTTCAGCATGATATGCTCTTTGTGTTCAAGGCAACTGATTGGTCCTACCCCTAGGTTAGGGGGGACCCCAAAATCATCACCTCTCTCATTGCCTGATATTTTTCAAAGCTCACTTTTGTGAATTGGTTATATGCTTTTTAGCATGTAAAGGTAAAGTTGTTTTATCAAAGGGTTGTGGGTGCAGTAGCTAAGTCTGCTACGTGGCGGAGTCGGAGTTTTGGCA
The DNA here is from genome assembly GCA_963921515.1 of Calotriton arnoldi. Classification (NCBI taxonomy): domain Eukaryota; kingdom Metazoa; phylum Chordata; class Amphibia; order Caudata; family Salamandridae; genus Calotriton; species Calotriton arnoldi. Next base: position 937,767 of record CAWUFW010004298.1, read on the forward strand.
TGAATTCCGTGTTTTCAATGTAATGCGTAGTTAGCAAATCTCCACAATCTCCGCTAGCGGAGCGGAGTTCATTGCCAACGGTTAGTAACTGCCGGAAATGGACATTTAGCCATGCTGCCTCTGAAACAAAGTCTTTCTTGTTGCATTCCTTTATGCAGTTTAACTTTCCCCCTTGTTTCTTAAATATAAATTATTTCCATCTACAGGCCCTTATCCTGCGCCATACTGGAAAAACAACTCACACTTACCTTACCGAACCGGATCCGACAGGCACCCAAGATTAATGGACAGTCCAAGAGGAATGCAGTGCTGCAGAGATGCATCTCCCAATTTGGCAATACATACAGTATCATTTGTTTTCTTCAATCATTATAACTGTGTGTGTTGTTTATGTTTGTTTAGTTTACTTGACTCCTATAGATATTTTAATTTTATTTGCTATCTTTCAAAGTCCGCTACAAGAACATAAATGCAACTTGGGTCTCTCTGGCGGCAGACTAAAAATTAATTTACCTGTACTAGTCTAGTACTCATCATCATGCATGCATTTCCTTTTCCTACCATATCAGATTTATGATGGTTGGCCGCCAAGATGAATTTTTTTTGTCCTTGTGTTGTAGTGTTTGTCTTTGTCAAACCTTTCCCTCAAATCCCCCTTCCTATCCATTCATCAAACCCCTAACCCTCTTTCCCCGAGCTGTATGATTTATTGATGTGACTAAATTAAATGTACACCATTAATTGATCACACACTTGGTGGGGCGGATGTGGTGAAAGCAACACCAACTCAAGGGCAGGCAGGGCAAAGATCTGGTTCTGTCTAAGTATAACTATAGCCCACACTGATATATATTGGATTTCTCACCCATGCACAGACAGTATTCGATATTCAAATATTTTTCAGAGGAGCATAATCCATCACAATTGCCAGCATCACCATCCTTCCAGCACTAAAGGTTACGCTTGTCCACTTCAAAAGTTCGTAGCTTGATTCGACTTCAGTTTGTAACTTGTACTAGGCTAGCCCATTCTGTTTTTTTTTTTACTTTAGCATTGCTTATTATCATGGTTTCTCGTTTGGAAGTCTTCTTCTTGTGTACTGTCCTTCTACTAGTCGTTCTCTAGTCTCCTCTCATTTTCTTTTTTCGTAACTGCTACTGTCTCTACTACTACCACCACCATGGCACCTTGGGAAACCAAACCATCACCATGCAGCCATCGCTTCGCCTAACCATCAATCACAGGTAAGAGAAGAGGTTTGGGGGATGCAATAATGTTTATACTATGGAAATTAATTAATTCACATACCCACACCCTTCCGAGTCCATAGGGGTTTTAGTTGCAGACTGCATAGACTAGGAGGAGAGACTGACAGTAGTAGGACAAGTGAGGGTACCGCATCTATCTGTTGGTGTGTTACACTATCGGCAATTTTTTTTAAAAAAAGGCTGTGCACCTGCAGCAAAGGAAACAGTGCAAAGTAAAAGAGTAACTCCCAAAAAAGATTTACATAATTTGTAAAACTATAAATTTATTCCCCTAACAAATAAACTAGAATGAAACCCACAACACCTGACCCATCCCTATACCTAACCCCAACCAATGTCCAGTAAAAAAAGTCCAATTGTCCATGAATCCTAAAGGTCCATAAAAAACAAAAAAGAACACCCAAGTTTTCCCCAACTCCCACATTCCACCCTCTCCACAACAAGTCCCACCCACCAAAAAAAAGATTAAAAAAGGGGCAAGAAACTGAGGTCTATGGTCATCTAGCGGCATGCTAGGAGCCAAATCTTGCGCTCAAAATTGTCGAAGCGCTCCTTTATCCTGGCACTGAATTTTTTTACAAGAACAGGGGTGGGAAGCAGTGGTTGTGGTTGCCTTGTGGCAGGCGGCTGCTGGACCACGGCTCAGTAAAACCGGATGCACTACTGGGGCCTGGCTGGGGCCCGGTGCATTGGAGGCTGCAGCTTCTGCCTCCTCCTCCTCCTGCACCACCAGCTGCATATATTCAGACCTTATGGCCTCCAGCTTTCTTTGCCGGGTAATGGCTGCTCTCTCCCACCTATCAGATGTTGTTTGTTTGGCAGGAGTAGCTATATCAAGAAAGAAAAAAAGACCAATTGTAACCAGTACTCTTAGCAAAAAAGTAACACATAAAATTATTATATAGTGGCACAGTAGCATTAGCAGTACATAACATTTGTGGTATCCTCGATTCCTCAGCCCCTAAAATTTGGATGAGATTAGAGTTTCAGGCATCAGGCACTATGGAGTAGAGAAGTATTCTTCTCTCTCTTGTTTAGCTAAATTAATCTTGTAGTTGTAGGCATGCCAGCTCAGCTTGCCTTAGACAGACATACTAGTGTCGCAGACTCGCTTTACTTTACTACTGTCTGCAGGTGGGGCAGCTGTACTATACAATAATCTTTAGATACAGTTATTAGAGTTTGAGGTATTAGGCTCATATGAGGTGCAGGCTAGACAGAAGCAACATATGTTTGGAAATGAGATGAAACGATTGGTGAAAATACAGGCGTGTGCTCAGAATATCGAAGCCAGAGAATCGATGAGTCACAATATCGTGACCAGAACGTTGAGGGACAAAATATCGAAAGGTAAGTTTATATAGTTCTTCTACACCTAACTCCACATACACATATCATTGTGAAATATAAATCTTGAAGGTACGTAGATGTGGACTTTAGAACAGTAAATCCATGCCTTCCGTCTTGTAACTTACCTCTTCTATATATTGTCCTTCGATATTTTGGGCACAATATTGTAACCCATTGATACTTGGGCTTCAATATTCCCTACCACAGTCGAAAATACTTATATTTGGATTTCCTTTATGGAGGTAGAGTAGATTGGCCATCCAAAACTTTATGCTATTATAGCTGGCAAAAATAAAAAGGATAGATGTACATATATTTACAGGGAGTTTCTCTTTACAGCCTCTTTTACCCCGGCTCCTAGTCAAAACTGCTGCTCTCAGAGACGAGTTGGAGAGTGCCTATTTTGCATTGAAATCAGGTTCTCATTAACCCTGCTATGCTTGTCTTAAAGGCATTAAGGGAATCTTCAACCCTTCTACCCTTCTACCCTTCCTTTCTCAAAAAATATACATTAAGCCAGCAAAGCCAATACAAGCTATTTGTTTATGGAAAGTAAAGATTGTGCACATTTTTTAGCTCATATTTTTAAGTGGTGCTTTAATGTCTACATCATTTACCTATTCATTACAAAACCCACCATGTTTTAACTACCATTTCTGTACTTATTGAGTGGAATAAGCAGTTCAGTGCAAGCTGAGAATACTGTGGTCTGATAGCAGCAATTTTGTATGTCAATAGCACTCCTTTGATATCACAATTATGATAACAAAGTAGTTGAGATGTTATGTCTGTCCTGTTATCAGCTGCATATTTACCAGGTGTTGGAAATGACACTTTGTGCAACTTGGCATTTTAAACTTGCCTTTTATCACATATACCTCACCACTAAGGTAGGCCCTAAGTAGCCCTAAGGGCAGAGTGTTATGTAAGTAAAAGGTAGAACATGTACCTATATGTTTTACATGTCCTGGTAGTGACAAACACTCAAAATCGTTTGTCACTACTGTGAAGCCTGCTCCTCTCATAGGTGACAATTGGGAATTGTTTAATATACTTTTAAGCTGTACCTCATGATTGCAGAGGAGAAGTTGCTTTATGTTTAATATCTTTGGATTAGTAATGACAAATCCTCTTTACTGGTAAAGTTAGATTTGGTATTACTAGTTTAGGAGTGCCACTTTTAGAAAGTGTACATTTCTCTGCTCTTAGCTCTTTGTGTGACTTCCAGCCTGTCTCCAATACACATCTGGGTTTGGGTGACAGCTCCACTTTGTGCATTCCCTCTAGACAACCACAAACACAGCACACTCAGCTGCATGTATCTGCATGCTGATGGGTCTTCCTGGACAAAGGGAAGGAGGGGACCGACATGCACACTTCAATAGGTTGTGTCCTGCCCTCTCACAAAGCGCTGATCAACCCCCCATGGCTGGCCTGGCAGACAGGACTGGGCTGAAAGGGGACCTGTGCACTTCAAAGACTTTCCTTCAAAGTCACCTCTACTTCAGAGGAATATTTTAGGGTAAAAGTACTGGGGCTCTGGCCCCACTAACATTTTTTGACCTGTAACCAGAGATCACTGGCTCTACATCTGCACACTGCCAGAAGGAACTGCTGTGCTGCCAGGAGGGGCTGCCACTTTGCTAACTGCTCTGCTGTATTGGGCTGCTGCTAGCTGATTGCTGTGCTGCAGGAGGGACTGCCACTTTGTTACCTGCCTCGTGTTGCTGACCTGCTGCCTGCTGCCTACTGCTGTGCTTTACTTTAAGAATTCTCAAAGGACTTGGTGGCTTGCCCCCTGTTTTAGAGTCTCATTGCCATCAAGGACTCCATTGTACCATCACTGCCGTGGGGCTCTGAGTCTGGCAGTTCCAAGTAACCCAGATCAGCACTTCCCTCTTCCGGGGGGGAGGGGGTTCTTGTGAGAGGGACCTAGGGTGTGTCCTGTCAGTGACTTGGTGCCCTCTGTCATCAAGATCCGGCACTCTGCTCTGTCTGGAATCGAGTGACTGCTTTGCGGCCAGATCGATCATCAGATCCTCACCTCTGACGCCGCAGTGCCAAGGGAAGCCCAGAAAGTACAGCCCCACCTGTTCCTTGTGACGACAGAAGCTTCATGTCCACCAGCACATGCCCCATACATGGGCGGAGGTGACTCGGCACGCCTGCAGTGACCGTTCCCCTTTGGCAATGGACGACTGCGTCTGCTGCCAGCACCGACTTGGCTTCCTGTAGGAAAGCCCCTGTGATGTGGGTCCCCGGCGAGCAGAGGAAGGTACTGTAAACCTGAAATGGGACCCACGTGGCCCCATTAGCCGACCTGCGCATTTGTTGCAGTTGGAAAACCTCATTTGCACCAGTTCCTAAAGACTTTGAACTGAGTGGTTCAGTGCTAGTGCAATTATTCTTTTAAGACCTGCACCAAGATCATCGGGAGGGCTGTTGTGATCACTGTGTTCTGTTTGGGGGTAATACATTTGCACTCCCACGTGAAGGCAGTTCACATTTTTTCTTTCTATTAAAGAATCCAAAAGAAGAGAACGAGTTTCTGAATGTGATGGTCATTTCATGCCCTTAATGTGATATTTTACGAACTGCCTAATTCGAAGAGTCCTTATCTGATTTTGATCATTTTACCTTTGTTTTGTTCAGGACAACAAGTGGCATCCTTATATATTTGTAAGTGCATATCCTGAAAAGTATATACTGTATTTAAATCGTTTTGGTCTAGAGATTCTTATAATATATTCTATTTTTATAACCCTGTGTTGAGTCTTTTTGTGGTTTATTCATTGTGTTACTGTGTGTGTGTTGCACACATATTTTACACATTCCCTCTGATGATATGCCTGCCTGCTCGGCGCCAAGCTACCAGAGGGTGAGCACAGGTCATCTTCCTTGTGTATCTAGCTTACCCTGACCAGAAAGATGGGCTCTGCCTGGCTGAGGCGCATACCTTAGCCAACCACGAACCCTATTTTCTAACACCAGGGCATCGGAATACTTGTGATTTTTTTAAGTGTTTATTTTTTGCCAGATGCCATGATGCAATTAAATTAAAGGACAAGAACGAAAGGCTAAAGTTACAAAGCATACAAATGCCAATGAAAAACTGCCACAATTTACAGGCAAACAAATTAATTTCAGCCACATGCCATTATAATGGTTCCTCTTATTTAAGCAACACTTTAAAACGAAAAATACCATTTGTCAATACAAACTGAGAGAGAGAGCATCATTCCAAAACAAGATGAACAGAAAAGCAACAGGTGTTAGCAATAATATGTCTGATGTAGGTTGTGTCGCTGAATTGGTCAACAGCAAAATGACTGCTGTTCTCATCTCGTTATCGTTCATAGCTGTTGCACCTCCTGTGAGCGTCGCCGAGCTCTGATTACAGGGGAGTGATCACAGCCAAGTGATTACAGGGGATATGATCACAGGGGAGTGCTTCGTCGTAACTCACAGGTCAATGGTCAGATGGGGCGATCATTACCAAGCACGCGCCGACCAGCTAATGAGACTACAGGCCCAATCAATGACCTGTTTCTGTCATCCTTTGCATAGCTTTGCCTATGAAAATTTCACGCTAATACTTTATTGTTCCCTGTTTTATTGCCTAATGGGCATCTATGCCTGATTTAGAGCTGCGAGAAACAGTGAGCGCTCCAGGCAGCTTGACGTTGCTGGTGCCTAACATCAGTGCAAGATTTTTTAAGGCAGATTTTAAAAGGCCGCTCAGAGGTCTGTTTGTTAAATAATATTGAACGGCAGCTTGTGTGCTTGGATTTACGTTCTAATTTAGAAAAAACGAGATACATTCCTTTAGTCTAAGGTGGATGTTTCATCCCATTTATTTTACTCACAACATTGTCCTGCAGCGCTGTAACATTGGTTTGAGTCCTCTGTAGAATAAAAGAAAATGGCGGAACTGATAGAGCGAAATGTTCTTGTGAATTGTAGGGGTGCATCATAATCACTGATAGGCCGCACCCATATGTATTCAGACATATATTCGTTTATATTCCATTGTATACTCATGCATGTTTAGTAAAGAATGAATAGTTCACTGAGACAAAGTGAACTCAGCAGTATAATGGTGTTAGGATAATGATGTAATGTAATGCTTATTGAATTGTGTGAACATAATGCATAGAGGAATTAGTTTGTGTGTGTAATGTAATTGCAGTAGTTTAAACGTGTACCATATTAAAGTTGCACATGTAATTCATCGTTTGCATATGAATCATAATGAAAATGATTATAGGGAAACGTAAGGTGTGTTTAAAAGTCATATGTAAAGGCCTGACTACATATATGCTTAGGGAAGGCCTGGTATAGTTTTATGTTAGCTTATTTTGTAGGCCGAGAAAAGTTTCTCTTGGTAAGGCTCTCTGGGCACAAACGGTAGATTTAATTTGCACAGTAGAAGGTTTCTGTTGAAAGTATCTTTTGTTGCAGGTGCAAGGACACATGTCTCGTTAGTAAGACTAACTCTTTGTTTTCAAAAGCTAGAGAGAGGGAGGCATGGTACGGGGAGTGAAACGGAATGTAGGGATGATACTTTCAGCGGAGAAGGTGCCTGGGACTCAAGGTCAACGCAACCGTCCAGGATGAAGTAACCGTTTCGATGGAAAAGCACAAGAAAGAAGACCTGGCCAAGGAGGCGTGACAAAGGCGTGTACAATTGTAGTGTGGTTTTGTATTAGGGATAGTGCCCTGAGGGAGGAGGCCAGAGAAGAGGTAGGGGAGACCTGAAGAAGGACAGAGCAGAGCTTAGGTATTATGTGATTGCACTTCTTAGGAAGCCTTCACAGCTGACACCTTTTATTCACTCTTGCCTGGGAAATCGTTATGCAGGGATGTCACTTAGCGTTAGTGTAGGGACAGCAATTGATTTTAAGCTTGTTTAGTCTAATGAAGAGCAACTTAGAAATTGGAGCAATCATAGTCTGGTTGATCCTTCTAGAACTTTCTATTCTCCTTATCCTGAGTCGGATGAGATTCCTGCGTAGATTATTATTTGTATTAGTGCCCATCTATTTCTTTAACCTCGTGTTGAGGTGCTTGCACGTTCAGTTATTTTTAGCGATAATAAATTCTCAAACTTGAATTCGGAGTCAGTGGTCCTTTCAGACAAAGTAAATGCTGATATATATAACCTGATGAGATTCTCTCCTTTACACTATTCAACAGGTAAAAAGATCTTGGCGACCAGAAGGTTCTTATAGATAATTAGATAAGAATCGGCGTTATCAGAACCTCTCTAACACAAGCATGACTCCTGTCTGTATCCCTTCCCCGACCTGATGCTCGGACATCTGCCTTCCTCCACTCCCCCCTTGCCCATCACCTTTCTCTGCAGATCATTATCTGTGTCCCTACACAAAAGCTTGACATGGAGCTCTTTCATTTGCAGTCACCTGTGTTGGTGAGTTTGCCGCATAGCTCTGCCGAGAACACTCCCCCATTGAGTTCCACACATTTTATTATTTTATTTCTCTGGAAACGATGAAAGGCACAGCCAGCCTTGCCTAGCAACACAGCTTGACCAAGTTTGCTTTTGAAAAAGACCGGCAATGATTTTTTGTTGCTAAATCCATAACTGGATTTTTCTTTAAAGCAATCAAGTAAAAACACTGCTTTCATAATTTCTTTTTAAAATCAATCTAGTATAAACATTGCTTAATTTGTGCATCCTCGTATCCTGTGATAGACTCATTTTATGATTTTTAATCATGCACACTGTGTTTGTTAAAAGGGAGCATCAGTTAGGGTATTACAGGGGTATTCCTTTCATTAAAATCCCGTATAAAAGTCTCCTCTGGGTGTCAGTTGCAGAATTCAATAATATATACTTTAGGTTTTATGCTGGATGGAAAATAACTTTTCTCCAAGGGAAATTGTCCTGATACAGCATGCATTGCATGGAGGTGGCCAGTAATGGATTAAGTCCACGCCAAAATATTTCTTATCAAGACTGCATAAGAATCTGCTCAGTTCTATCAACGCCACATAAACACTGTAAACAATTCCTACTAAAATATTCTTTCCTGGAGACGCTCCTTTCAAGCATTCATCAATCTTTTATTCGGTGAGGTAAGGCATAAGTCGCCACAAACTTGTTGTACGAAAATATTAAAAAGGCTGCTATGAATCCGGCCATTATCTTTGTCGCAGGACATAATGTGTGCTCTGACTTTCCTTGGATCAAAACAGGTTTTTTGTGTACCTTCCTCCAAGTAACTGCTGCAGAACTGGCTCGTTTTTAGCAATCAGGCGAGTTTCAAACTTGTTGTACCATATGGCATCGTTCACCTCTTTTTGTGCCCAATATGTTGAGTCTCAAGGCCGGAGCCATGTGAAGATAGGGGCCATTTTAGTATAATATAAACGGATTATTTCAATTCTTCGTGTGATTCTGAACACTTAAAACACAGTTTAGAGTTGCCTTTTAGATATTCAATTTCGGATCTGGACTTGATTTTCAGAATCTAGCTATTTTTGTGTTTTTTCAACTCACAGTTAAAAAAGTGCATTCATATAGAATATATATTGAAGATATGACACATTTTGAAATGTTTATTTTACTGCCGTAGTCACCCTTACTGCTTCTGCCACACACAACAGCTCTGTAGATGCCCAGTGTACAGTGCGCCATGGTGGTAGTGGAAGGACACCTGTGCCTCTATGTTCATCACTTGCTCATGTGTCGCTCACAATCCGACACAGCAGACACCAAATAGTTATCCTCTGGACTGATCCAAATTGCTAGTGACTCTTCAAACAAAACAATGATTGAAAGGGTCTGTCTGGTGCATTACCAAAGTCTGTGTGTGTTCCCTGAGGACTAATCCAGAATGTAAATGACACGTCAAGCAGGCAATAGCTGATGGGGGCTGACAAACGCTCTTCTGTGTATGATTATTTTTTGATACATTATTTACAAATTCTCGGGAGAGACAGTTAAAGATGTTCCAACCCAGACCTAAAAACTTGTCTGTTTGGCTCAGCAAAGCACCTCTCCTCCCATGGCTAAAAATCATCCAGTGTCAGGCATTGACAACTTCATTTTATTATTTGCTGCTAATCATCTTCTCATCAGCAGTTATCTGAAGTGTAGGATCCTGTCTAGAGTGCAGCAGGGAAAGTAGCCCTAACTTCACCCACCTTCAAGGTCGGGCTGGCCTGTAGGGCAATTTAGCTGTGCCAGAAGAGCTACTCTGACGGGTCGCTGTCTGGGACCATATTTGGCTGTTTGTGGGCCTTTTTTTTGGACTGGTGGACTAGATCTTTACTGTTCAGTTTGCTGATGTTATAGCTAACATTGACTGCAGCAAGCACAAAACACCTACACCAATGGCCTGATTACGAGTAGTAATTCCGTGTCAATCCCTGATTATGCGTGTCCAGAATTACGAGTTTGAAGGAATTTAAAGCAGTATTAAATAACTCAACCTTCATTACAATTTGGCAGGTCAGACCTACCAACATTTAACAGAGGAAAAGCATACAGTAGTTACTGCATCATGTGGATTTTGTTGCATTAAACACCAAAATCCAAATGTTATTCCCCAATAACTCATAATAGGTGTTATTGATTTAACCTGATATATTACATACTCCATGGTTTCGTTATTTATCAGGTGCGTTAAATAGCACCTAAACTCGAAATCAGGCCCAAAGTGCATTTACAAGTTGTAAACTTCCCTCATTTCCAGAATAGGAGCCACAGTGTTAGCTATCTGATTCACTAGTAGGGGACACTTATATTTTGGTCCCTTGGCTTATTTTCTGACTCCCTTAGACCTCACCAACTCTGGAGATACATTAATGGCCTCCGGCCTTTCATCATGCTAATTAACCTCCCTAGGAAAAGGTAAATCTTCAATGTTCAGAGCTGACAGATAACACAGAATTACTTTTGATATTGTACCACCGTTCTGTATGAGTAGCCCCTCCTCTATGAGACTGAGTGCAATATTTAGGCAACACTATATTTCTATGAAAATGTGAATCCAAAATGGAGTAGCACCTATTACATTTACAGGCCTTTCTAACCATAGCAAAAATGCCTGCAATGAATTACATGCATTTTAAAAAATCCTGTCAATGTATGTGTATAGAAATGGAGATGGAAAGCAGACAACTGTAAACAATGATTAGGTTGACATGTATATTAGCAAAGTTGCAAGCGATTTTTCTTTTCAGACTTCATAACGTTGTTTTCTAAACTCTGTTATCCAGTGGCAACTCCTCCGCTAAGGCGGAGGAGCGTCGCGCCATTCCTTTGCAGCAGTCAAATAAAGGAAAAATAAAATGATAACTTGATGTTATTATTATTATATTTTGTCCAGCTGCGGCAGCTCTGCGGGGCGGGGTGGGGTGGGGCTGCTCTGTTCTCAGAACAGAGGGAGGAGTGGTAGGCACACTCTGTAAGTGCGCATGAGTGCCGAACAATTGTGCTCAGACCAATCACAACGCTGCATTGCAGAGTAGTTATTGGTTTAGGGAAGCCTGGGTGTGTTATGGTTGGAGCGAGGGACTACGGAGGAAAGACGCGGCGAGGAAGCAATGAGGAGGTCTGTTTTTTCTTTCTTCTTTTTTTATACACCCCCCACCGCCGCCCGGCCCACCACCCTATCCGTGCCGGCCACCACTGGTCAGATACCCTGATCCACTGGGGCAAAATGGAGGCCTGATCTTACTTCGCTCTAGGCACTACCTTTGCTATCTCTATCTTGTAAAAAAACCTCTCTTTCACATGCCTCCCATCATTCTGTCACTTTTTCTTTATGTCCCAGCCCTACCCCAATTAAATAAACCTGTTATTGATGTCCTGCATCTTGGCCACCTTCCCCACTCCACTGAGTGTCTGAGGAGGTATTGTTGTCTGTCCCCTCCACTGTGAAGTTACTCATACTCTTGATCAGGATGAGTGGTACCTTTGGGCTATTTCAGGGCTGCACTGTCATACAGCAGAAGGGGATGGACGATTTCTCTGCCTAAGTGCTGTAGGTTACGCCTAAAATATTACTGCAGTAAGATTATATTTGTATTTTGAGACATGTGTGTACCCATTTTTAGGTCGAGCATTCAAGACCTCTTGTATATATTTTAGTATATACTTATATGTGTATGTACTTTGTGGGCTCTGGAGATCAGCCCTAGGCCTTGTCTGCTTCTGCTTAGGGACTTTTTTTCTGTTCAACTGCCTCTATTTAACTGTCTTGATATAAAACGACCAGTAGAGGTCAGTAAAATACCAGAATTGCTTTCTGCTAAAGGACTTTCTTTTTAAAAAATTTCAGGCAACTGCCTCTATTTAACTTTCTTGATAGAAAAAGACCAGCAGAGGTCAGTAAAATACCAGAATCACTTTAGCATTCTCTAGATTCCAGTGCATAGAAATTGTCTTCCACGAGCACCCGTAGACAATAATATTTTTTTCAAATCTTTTATTTTCAGTGATGTGACCACCGATGGCCCTGATTTTATATTAAAAACAGAGCTTTGGACTATACCATTATCCGCTGAAAGGCAATATTTCTCTCCATGTGTTCCCATGCCTGGTGTGTCACGCAGTTTGGTGCTTACTTTACCTCCATGTTAAAGAACAGTAGATGTTTCAGCACCCAGGCTAATGTGCTGCATAGCTATATACATATAAGGTCCCAAAGGCGAGACCGATTGCATTGCAAATGCTTGTTTAAAACTGATGTTAATTATTGTCCTTAACTTAAACCTAACCCTTAAATAATTAACATTAAAATAAATTAATAATTATATTGGGCATGATAAAAAGATAGGCAGATTATCTCTAGAATGGTAACTTTACAATTTTCCGGAATTAGAAGGCTAATACTTATTTAAGTGGCAGTTCATTACAATTTGCATTAATCTCTGACAGAGAATTTAAAAGAAGTTAAAAAATGTAAAAATAAAAATGGTATGGGTAGATGTATATTTCCACCAATCAAGTCATGTCTAAGAATATAGAACTCAAGACATTTACCATCATAAGGAATGTCTGACATATAAATCTAGAGATACCATTGTATGTGACATAATTGCACACAGCCCTTTTGGGAACTCCACACATTTTCATTTATAGTTGTGTTATATAAATTACTATACAATCTCTTAGTACTAATAGAGAATATGTTTATGGGCAGCTGGTTTTTAAAGGTCATAAACATCTTCACCCAAATTGACAACAGACTAGAATATTTGAATATTTTCTTTGAATATTTTCAGAATAGAAGCCTTTTATGTGATATAACATTATACTATAACTCTGCTATCAAAAACCTAATAAAACCATAAGTAGAAATGGTTAAGCATTAACGAAACTGCAAAACAATGTAGATTTACTGAAAAACATATAAGTAAAGTGCATAGTGATAAGCATGTGGTGGATTGTGTGTTAAAGATGCTTATGGTGAATTTTATCAGATGCGTACACTGTAGGTTCAAAAGGGCCAGATCCATGCCAGGCTTTCAGGATATCCACAGAGGACAAATATGCATAAACACAATACAAATTGAAATATTTTACATCATCATTGATTATCCTTAGATTCTGGAATGGATCCAACCCTCTTGGGCCTACATTGGGCACGTCTCGTGTATGTGTTTTACCTATGCCACTGACATTACAGACTGCACTTTATGTCAAATGATGTATTCTTGCCCTCAAAATATTGTAGGTACAGGCTGTGAAGTATATTGAGAACAGCTGCGATTAAATTTGTGACAAAAGGTCCCTTAGGATTGTTATTTCTGGAATTACATTTAATAACGAGGACGTAAATACACAAAGTTGCAAACTTATTTCTATTTAATAGATATAGACAGTGACATAAAATGTGACCTTCTGTTGGATAGTTATCTGATTATTAAACGTTTGGTTCACATATATCAAATAAATTATATTTAAATAAATACTAATTACATAGGTACAAGGAGCAGCTCCCCTTAAAAAGTAAATGTAGACCGCCACTGTCATTATTTGCTTTTTTTTTTTTAACCAAATGTAATTGTTTTACAAGAACAGAAGTACAAACACATGCACCCTCCCCCCTTCCCAAGCCAAATCCCAGAGTTGAACAACATGGAACGAGGGTCACCCTCTCACCCTAAGGAGGTAACATTACTGAGTCCAGAATAAGTCCACCATCGACCCCATACCTTGGCGAGCCTATGCGGGCAACTCCTGGCCCAGTAAACGTGGGCTCCTCCAGATTGGAGCACCAGTCCATCGCTAAGTGCCAGCTCGCAAGCTTGGGAGGGTGTGTGGCGCTCCAGTGATGTGCTTTGCCTCGTTTAGTGAGAAACATACCCCTGCCCACCAATGTGCGTACCCCCCTGTGACCATCAAGGTCGTGCAAAATTCAAAGCAGTGCCATTCTGGGAAAAAGTTCCACTGGTCTCTCCAACACCTCTGCCAAAACCCCACCGACAGAAGACCAGTATTGTGCAATAATGGGGCACGACCACACCACATGGTAAAAGTCTGCCTCCGGGGCCGCACATCAGTTGCACTGCAGAGTAGGTCGCTTACCCGCCCTCCAGAGATGCATTGGTGTTAGATAAGTGGCATGCAGATAGTGAAGTTGGATGATGCACAGTCGGGAGGAGATAGCCAGCACTCTAGGGCTCATTCACACATCCCATCAGTTTGAATTGTCTAAGGGACCAACCCAGGCCTCCCTTTTGTGTTTGAGAAGATCAAATTTGTTGGGGGAATTAGGACCAATGATTTATATACTAGTGAAATCCCTCCCTTGCCAAAGGTTCCCTGAAACAGTCTGACCTGAAGCAGGTTATACTCTTGGGGGGAGGGGGGGTTAGGCATCTCATCCTGATGACAGTAGAGGGCATGCCGCATCTGCAAGTGTTTGTTAAACTGTGTGGTGGAAAGTTAGAACTGCATTTGCAAGGTTTGAAATGTGATAATGGACTCTCCCTTCCACATATCAATCAGATGGGTAATACCAGTGATGTTCAATTTCCTGAACCCCTCGAGGCATGACACTGGAGCAAGTCATCTCCCCCTCCACAATGGGGTCTGCTGTGTGATTTGCTTTTCCCACCCCAGGTGCCTCAGCGCGATTCACCAAATGGAGAATACCACCCTAGTTGGCTCATGGAGGAAACGCGGGAGTGTCCCTCCATAGAGTATTTGATGGACGCTATCTAAACCTAGTAGAGAGAATTCTAGTGTTCAGGCCGAGTCTCCCCCATTTATCCAGTCATTAATAACCAGCAGTTGCGAGGCTCAGTAATGCAGGAAAGGCATGCGGGAAGGCAGAGCCCGGACCCTTTAGGGGCCCGGGTTGAACGCCGGCTGGCGGCGGGGGGACCTCCCCCTCCCCCACCCCCTACACATGTAGATGCCCGGCTAAACCGGGGAAGGGGCCAGGATTGGCCCACAAAACAAAGAGGGCTCCCCCCCAATCAGGGGGCGAGCAAGTAAGCCCAAGGGGGGGTTAAGAAGGGGGCCAACGGCCCAAAGGAGCCACAATTCACCCCACCCCCCCTTGGCGAGGAGATAGGAAGAGAGAAACCCACCCACCCACACCTAAGAATACGGGCGTCGCAGCCGTAGCAGGGAAAGGGCAGCGGATCAAACAACAAGGAAGCTAGTAGGACTAAAGATCACTAGAGGATAGACGGGAGGCTCTCCCAGTGGCCTTGGGATGCCTCACGGCAGGGGCACTGAGGGAGCCAGGGGGCGGCGTGCCGCCAGAGAAAGAATAGAGGCGACACTCCCGCAGGACCCTTGGGATGCCTTACGGCAGGGGTACAGAGGAGAAGATGGTAGGGACTCAGCCTCAGGAAAGAGAGAGTAGACGGCTCAAGCAAGGTCCTTGGGATGCCAAACGGCAGGGACCCCCGGGGAAGGGAGGGCCCACAAAAAGGCCCAGGGCGAGCGGGACGGCACTTGCAGCCCGGGCAGGTCCCAACGGACACCCTCCAAATCAGTAGCAAGTTGAAGCCTAGACCCGTGACGTGAAACCCCGAGAAAGGTGCCCTCCCTCCTCTCCCAGAAAGTCGAGGAGGCTGGGAGTCCAGATCACAAAGAAAGTGAGGAAAGCTAAACAAGGATATAGAAGGCTTATGACCATGGACGTTGAAATATAAAAATTGTATGTAACAAAATTTGTTGTATTGAAAATAAACTGCGACCTTTTCAGGCACCAAAGAAGTGGTCAGTGGTGATTGTAAGGGAAAGCGCGCAGTTGGCGGTAGCAAGCGGGGGGTGAGCAGGAGGGGGGGGACTCGCCGCCTGGAAGGGGTTAGTGACTTGCAGCACACCACCTGACCTCCATTGGCACGTGCGTTGGTACAGTGAGGAGCTCTTGTGACACTGTTATGGAAATACACTGGCATCATGGGTAGGACATTCCAGAGCAGTCCTGGCTAACGAGTGCTGTACTTCTGGCATGGCACAATGGCGTGCAAGTTCACATGACCACAGGTTCCTTCCTCCTGGCTTGGCTACTGTTTTCATGTGAATTGACCTGTGTTACAACTTTGAGAAGCGGGGAGCTAGCATAGGAAATAGTGTTTTTAAAATGAGGACAGCCGATAGGGTCGAGGTCTGATAGAACAAAAATAATTTCAAACTATTCTAAGCAAAAATAAAAGTTTGCTCAGAAGAGCGGGTGATTGGGGGGAATAATAAAGATGTTGTACCTTGAAGACTTTCTCTGTGTTTGCACATAGCGGATGCGAAAACGAAAAATACAGAATCCGGGTAGAGTCCGCGCACAGTCCCCCTTGTGTTACTTTGATCATGTGTTTTCCTCCTCTCGCACAAAAGAGCTGCCTTCTCCTACCAGGGGTATTGATTGACACTTCATTGAGATAAGACCACTTGCAGGCAGCCTCTGCTCCTGCTATTGAGCTCGGGCAGCACACGAAAGAGAACAAAAGATCCTTTTGAAGTCTCCAAAAACAAGGCGATAACATACTGGCGTCCATTGCTCCAAGGTCTCTCGGGTGACATTATGTGCATATCTTTTTGTTGCAATCACAGTGCCCGTTTGCTGTAACCTAAACAAGCCCGTCCCTGCACTTTCTCACCTCTAGCTACCTGGTGCCGCTATGCTTGTTTTCCTGCACCATGCATGTCATACACTTCCGATTCAACATACACCTTATAAGGAGGGGCCTGGCTTACGGTTGATTGAATATAGTTGTCTCTGCGTGCTCAATACAAAACGAGTTGGGCGACCCGCGTGCAACAAGACGTGCGGCCGCCATTATTTAATGTTGAAAAAAAAAAGAGTTGGGCAAGCGCGTGCTAGCGAGCAGCAGGCGTGACCACACGCTCGTGCACCATGGCCTTTTGCTTGCGGTTACCCGCCCGGGCGCGATAATTGAAAACACATGGCAGCCGTGCGGGTAACCGCACGGAAAAGGCCATGATGCACGAGCGTCTGGTCAGCTTTTTGAAGCCCCTACATAAAGTCTTCGCCAGAGCAGCGCTTGCGCGCTACTCTAGGCTCGACCTAAAAAAGGCAACCTTCCCAAGGATCTGAAGAGGCTCGCAGGACTTAAAGTTGTGTTTCATTTTGGTCAAAAGCGGAGGAAGGTTAAGGAACCAAGTCAAAGCCAGGTCCACAAAGACACGGATGCCAATATACAGAAAGCGACACCGTTTTACTGGGATCTGTGTCTGCCAATTCATGGCTTCCATTTCCCTGGTGAGCTATTCTTTGCTGAAGTGGGTGATACACAAAATTAATTTAGCATTTAAATCCATCTGAACAGGCTCATAGTTCTTTTTGTTTGTGGTTTATTGAAGTTAAACATTGCCATAAAATATTACATAATGGTACAGAGTAATATGTGAAAGCATGGCTGGCAAAAAATAGAAGTTACAAAAAAAAGGGAAGGGGATCCATTGGGTTGATATGAATCACATAAATGGTCAATAACCCAACATCATAGCTTTAATGATTGAATAAAGCAGTCTGTAACAATATGAGCAGAGTTCAATGTCAGACATATTTTGAATTGCGGAAATGTATACAAGCATAATATCTATGGCGTGACCACTCTCCTAGCATCATATGATACATAGTGTTGATGCCCATGTTATGCCAGTTGTCATTTCCAGTGTAGGAGGTATGCAGTGTATCTGGACAGGGTGGTGCTCAGGGTGTCCCAGGTGGCATGGGAGAGCTCGATCCTTTCTGTGGTTGCCAGTCCATAAATGGAGCCCAAATGTCTTTGGGTCTGGACCTGGGGGGCATTAATTCCCAATAAGTGGATAGTTGTTCCTAACAGAATGTAACATCTTTAATCCATGCAGGGAGCCTGCCCCAATGCATGGCCACCCTACGTTTTGCCAGCAAGAGCAGCATGGCAAGAAGGCGGCGACCTGCGGGGGGAGTATCCCTCACATAGCCTAGCAAGCCCAGCAGGGGTGTGGATCTAGGCGTCAATCCCATGACGTCCTGAATGATGTCACAGACCTTACCCCAAAACCACGCTATTGGTGGGCACAACCATGCCACATGTAAAAATGTGGCCTGTGGCATACGGCATCTCCAGCAGTTAGCATCTGCCCTGAGACCCATGCAATGACCTGTAGTGGAGTTCGATAAATCTATATAGGAATTTGAAATGGATGAGTCTTAACCTGTAGTTAGGGGAGAGGAGTTCCAACGGCCACAGAAGAACAGCCACTGCTCATCCATGATTGGTGAGGCCAGGTCCATACACCAGCTTTTCAATGCCCTCAGGACAATATCGGGAAGGTGGGTTGTGTGATGCTGTATAGACGCGTTATCAATTTACGCGGGGAGGTGTCAATTGCCATGTGTTCACATGATAGAAGAGTGGGGGGGCCGGAAAAGTGTGATGCAACTCGTGGCAGGTAGCAAGTAGTTGATAGTAAAATAAAGTGTCTGAGAAATTGAGTGGGGTGTCCCCTTCTGTTTGTGGGGGAGCAATAAACTCATCTCGAGGGTATAAGTCTGCAAATGTGTTAAAGTTGAGCTTACATTCCCGCCCAACCAATCCGCTGTCCGGGGGAGTGTCGAGTTGTATGCTAGTGGGATGGACAGAGCGTAGAGTATGGAAAGACCCGCCCTCCTGTGTAATCCATCCCATGCCCATCTTATGTTCTCCACTGTGTCTACTTCTTTTCCTGGGTTCCTATGGACATGATACAGTGCAGTACGCAAAGGAGTAGGAACAGCCCTATCCAATTCCACTGCAGCGTGGGGTTGATATGGAGATGGGTACACCTGTTTTAGTGAAAGTGTGAGTATCTCCCAGGATATTCTTGGTTGCTTGCCCGTCCAAGCTAGTGACACCATGCTGGAGTAGACACATTTAAATAATGCAGAGGTGAGCGGTATGGGTAGGTTGGCAAATAAATGCAATATTTTGGGTAAAACAATCATTTTCACTATGGCTATCCTGCCCTCCAGTGATATGGGTAGCTTAGACCAAATGGCCACTCTCTCCTCCAACCATGTGAGTGTCAGTCCATAATTCAGAGACCAAAGTTTCTGTATATTTCTACTAAGCCAGATTCCCAGGTATTTGATGGGACCCTTGACCCAGGTTAATGGATACTCTAGTGGGATTGGCTCTGTGCTTTCAGTTAATGGAAAGAGTATAGATTTGGACCAGTTGATATATACTCCAGAAAACCCACCAAAATGAATAAGCTTGCATACCATTGGTCCTAGGTTCTCTTTGGGGTTGCAGACATATAGGGTAACGTCGTCTGCGTATAAAGAAACAACCAATCCCCTAGATGTGAAACCCAGTCCCCTGTTAGCAGGATGCTGTCGCCGCCAAGAGCTCTATTGCTATGGATAATAAAAGGGGTGACAAGAGGCATCCCTGACGTGTGCCCCCAGTCGCGGAAAAGGGATCTGACAGGAGATTTTTAAATATAACTCATGCGATGGGGCCTGTGTATAAAAGACGGGTCTGCTGTATGAAGGTCGGGCTGAAGCCAATCCTGGCCAAACGTGTGAAAAGATATGACCACTCAAGCGAATCAAACACCTTGGTGGCATCCAGAGCAGCCTGCGCCGACACCCAGGGGTCAAGGTAATGTAAGACAGCGAAAAGCGTGCGCAGATTGTGTGATGTAGAGCATCCGGGTATGAAGCCGGACTGGTCAGGCCGAACTATAAGAGGGAGCAGTGGCTGTAGTCTGTTAGCAATTAGTGTAGCATAGATTTTACTGTCTAGGTTTATTAGGGACAGTGGGCGATATGAATCTCGGATGTTGGCAGGTTTTCCCGGCTTAAGAAGCATGATAATCACGGCTTCCCGCATGAAGGGAGGTTAGGTTCCTGTTTCTAATGCCTCTAGGTAGACGGCCAAGAGGTAAGGTGCCAGCAGTAGATCATAGGATTTATAGACATGAGTGGTAAGGCCTTCCAGACCCGGGACCTTATCCCCTGGTAAGTGTTGTATCACTTGTATAATATCTTCGATGGTAAAGGGTTCATCTAGGTATGCGCAGAGCGCCCAATCTAACTATAGCAGCTGAAGTGTATTGAAATATTCATCTATGTCAGTTGTCATGCTGCTGGAGTTGGAGGAGTATAATGAGGAATAAAAATTTGTGACAAGGGTTAGTAAGGCTTCCGGGGCCCTCACTGGGAGGAGTCTGTGTCTAATAGCTCAGTGATGTAAGTGGCGGTGCGAAGGGATCAAAGCGTGGTGACCAGTGTCCTACCAGCTTGGTTGCCCTCCCCGTATCTTCAAGCCATAGCAAACTTCCCCAGGAAGCGAGTCTCTCTCCGGACTTCATCTTCAAATTCGGATATTTTCTCTCTGAGAATTGCGAGGTGTCCCGGCTGGTTGGTATGAAAGTAAGTGTCTCTGTTTCTCGAATCTCCCTCTCCAATTTCTCCAAGGACTGTCTAATTGCCTTCAGTACTCCCATGTGTTTGGCGATGCAAGTCCCCCTTATCACCACTTTAGATGCCTCCCAGAGTACAGTAGGTGAGGACACTGAAACTTTATTTAGTGTGAAGTACTCTACAATCTACTCGCATATCTCCTCCCGAAAGGCAGTGTCTAGAAGCACGTCTGAGGGTAGACGTCATACAAATGCTCGAAGGATGGACTTTGGTAATGATAGCTGAAGTAATACTGGGGCGTGATCAGATAGTGTTCTCGGCAGGTGTTCAACTGAGGACGTCCAGGTCTCAACATTTCTAGGGACAAGCCAGAAGTCTAGCCTAGACCACACCATGTGGTGTGCTGAAATGCAGGTGCCCTCACGGGTGTCTGGGTGCAACTGTCTCCAGACGTCCACCAAGTGATGTTCTTGGGTGAGCGCCTGCTGCATTGTCATAGCCCTAGGATGGAGACTGCTGGACTCAAGCGACCTATCAAGTGTGTTAGCCAGTATGGCATTGAAATCGCCCCCCCTAGATTACAGTGTCGTGCCCGAGTATGGTGATTTTGGACCAAATGGTACAGAAGAATTCGGGGTCATCTGTATTGGGCCCGTATATTGCTGCCTCCCTCCCAGACTGCCATGCACTATAACAGATCTACCCTCTGGATCAATTGATGATTGCAATGTGGACCAACCTGGCTCTCAACGTATCAATATCGCCAAGCCTCTGGTATAGTTAGAATATGCTGCCGCATATACGTCTCCCCATCTCCAAGCCCGCAGTTTAGGTGTCGATGCACTGCAGACGTGTGTCTCCCAGAGGAAGCAGATATCTATCTTGTGTCTGACTAAGCATGATTGTGTTAAGCGTGTTTTCAAATGATCATTTAGGCCACGAATGTTCCAATTAAGGCACATGTTAAATTAACAAGTGCAGGAGAGTTGCAGCCTGAGCCTAACCGGATAATCTGGGCTACGTTCCTGCTCATTGATGCGATTTGATGTTGACTGTGTTTGTGAGAGTTGACTGCTGTGGGTTTGTGCAACATGGGTTTAAGTGCACATGACTGAAGAAGTGACAATGACCTCCTGGTTATTCGATCCAACGCAGAACTATCCCATCCTCCCCGCCATCCACACCAACCCTCCTATTAGGTTGTGAACATGTACCCACCCAATACCCAGCAAACTGCCCCAACTTGTAATCTGACATGAAAACTGGAGTTCTCCCTGTGGGGCTGGGGATCGCCGGCGTACTGCCCCGCAAGAAATACCACGGTGGCGGGGGTATAAGCAAGTCAAGTGCAGCACAGTAGTAACAATGGACTGTTAACAATAATAAAGAGAGCAATGCAATATGTACGCAAGGAGGAATAACATGTAGCCAGGATGTAATACAGATATAGTTTGTGGTCCACAGCAAGGTATTTACACCAATTACTCCTGTCAGTTGATATATTCTCTACAGCAGTCTCAATTGTTGGCGCTCGGCCTGGTGTCTGCAGCAGAGCGCGGCAAGGCTTCTGTGGAACGCCTCTGCCCTCCAATATGTTTAGCAAATTTAAGAGCAGATTTCACATCTGTAAAAAGGTGGGATTTTCCTTCAAAGGTGACTCGTAGTTTGGCAGGGTATAAGAGTGCATATGGTGCACCCACCTGTTGGAGTATAAGTTTAGCAGGAAGAAATTCAAGACAGGCAGCTTGGACCAAGGGGGTGAAATCAGGGTAGAACGAAATGCTGTTTCTTTGGTGATGTATGACTCCACTCTCCCGTGTAAGGTGCAGGATCACATCCTAGTCCCGGTAGTTGAGCAGGCGCATAACTACTGGACGTGGTGTAGCACCCACTGGTGGTTTGGGACCGAGAGAGTGATGAGCCGGTTCTACAATAAACGTAGTTGGGAGGTCTGAACCAAACAGGTCCTGCAATAGTGTCTCCACAAAGTCTTCCATTTTGACTATATCTGTGGTCTCCAGAATAGCTGTAATACGGAGGTTGTGCCGCCTACAGCGGGCCTCTAAACCTTCATTCTTTGCCTGGATGGCATGTAACACCTTTTCTATCAGGAGGAGTTGTCCCTTAGATTCCACCTGGTAGTCGTGCACATCAGGGGCTCTGTTTTCAAGCTGGTCTAGTCGAGTTTCATGAGTGTCCACCCATTGCTTGACTTGATCGAGGTGGGTGGTCAGCAAGTTGAGTTTGGTGTCAATAGTTTTAAGGCTTGTTTTTACCTCCAGGAGGATGGGGCGAAGGTCGCCATCTTGGCACTCGGTCTCTGCATGGGTACCCTCTTCAATGTCGGATTCTGCTCCGGTGTCTGTCAGACGTGTCAGCCTTTTATTTTCAAGGGACAACTTGTATTGTTTTGCGTCGTGTTCCCCCACTTTAGCTCAACTGCAGTTAGCACAATGTCTCTACACTGATATGTCCCGTCTCTCCTCACGCTTGTTGCATTCAAATATTGTGGCAACCTGGGCCCCGGTACGGTGCAAGGAGAAGCCAGAGATGAAAGAGTTGAGGCCACGCCTAGCATACACGTCTATGCAAGGGGCACATGCAGGCTTGATTGGAGGGCTGATATAGTGTCAGAATCTTCAGCAGAGGCACTCTTCATGCAGGATGGTATACCAGCGTTTCTCCTCGGGACAAGTGTTATATCCAGGAGAGGCCCCAGCAGGTTTTGGAGTGATGAGCTCCAGGCCGCGGACCTTAAGTTCAGCCCACAGCTGGGCAAGCGCCAGGGCTGTCCCCGTAAGGCAGCAACACCCATAAAGGCAGGGTGGGCACGAGGCCCAGCCCCAGCAGTGGGCCAATACAGGACACCACCTCACCCGTCCTCAGCAACAGGGCCTAACGAGGACTGGCGACGATGCAGCCACAGATCTGGGTATGCCCTCCTGCCCCAACGTAGGCTGCGTCTGCAGCTGGGGAACGTGCTGCCTGCACTGCATCCCGCAACGAGCAGAGCGGTGGAGCCACGCAGCACGACAGCGCTCGGAGGTAGGCGGTGGGGCAGGGAGGAGTCACTCACCTCGGCATCCTCGGCCCTCTGCTCGGTGTCCCGCCCAGCCTAGCTGCATCGGCTACGGGCTTCCACTCTAGCCCCACAGTGCCGATGGTCTCTGGCCAGCAGGACGCCGAACATGCTCATAGTTAGTGTGCTATCTCAGCACACATAGTTAGTGTGCCAGCTCAATCTGGATTCCGTGCTTCATATAGCACTGAGTATGCTTTGGTGGAAATTACGGAGGCCATCCGGGAGACGTTAGATGCTGGGGGCAGGGCAGTTCTGGTCCTTTGGATCTTTCTGCCACCTTCAATACGGTCCCCCACACTCTTCTCCTGGCTCGATTACAGAGGCTAGGTATCGCTGGTGCCGCATGGGAATGGTTAAAGTCCTTCCTCGACGGTAGAACCCAGCAAGTTTGGATCCCCCCCTTTTGCATCTACTATCCAAGCTGTGCAAACAGGGGTTCCTCAGGGATCCATACTGAGCCCTTTGTTATTTAACCTGTATATGACCCCTCTAATCCAGCTAGCCATGGATCTTTGCGCTAAGGTGGTAGCTTATGCTGATGATACTCAGATTTTATTCACCTGGAAAAAGCACGAGTCTGCTACTTCCCACGTCAGAACCTGCTTGTCTGCTGTGTTCAACTGGTTTACTTCTGCCCAGTTGAAATGCAACGAAGATAAAACAGAGATACTGTTCTTTGGGGAATTCCCTCCGTTGTTTTGGCATGACTGCTGGCCTGCTGGTGCCCCTCGTCCATCCCCTTCGGGTCTTCCAGTGAAAAACCTTGGGATCTGGTTTGACGAAAAACTCAGCTTTGTCAATCAGATCAGTAAATTGACAGGTACATGTTTCGGCATTCTGAAGCTTCTTAGAAAGTTTTTGCCCCTGTTGCCTCTCCCCGTCAAAGAAACAGTAGTCCGGGCCTTAGTCACCTCCCGTCTTGACTATGCTAATGCATTGTATGTGGGTCTCCCGGGCTACCTAATGGATAAATTGCAGGTTGTGCAGAATGCCGCTGTGCGGCTGCTGCTGGACTTACCCAAACACATTAGCGTGAGGCAACATCTACGCAACTTGCATTGGTTGTCGATAAAAGCTAGGGTCATGTTCAAGGCTTTAGTTATGGCCCATGCAGCACTCTACGAGTTTGGCCCGGCGTATCTGAGGAAACGATTCTCGTTTTATGTTCCAGGCAGACTCCTACGCTCATCGAACATGTGCTTGGCCTCCATACCCAGAATCCGTCTGAAAAGAAAGGGGGGCAGCTCTCTGTCCTATCTGGCAGCTAAGTCTTGGAACTCTCTTTCCCTGGAGCTCCATAGCCTTCAAAACCCTACTCAGTTCAGGAAAAAACTCAAAACTTTCCTATTCAATTAAGCTCGTTTCCTTCCTGCCATTTCTCTGTTCACTGTTCTCGTTCTTTCCGGGCTCGCGCCGGGACACTCATTCGAGTAGCTGTGCGCGTTATAAATCATCACTAACAAATCATCACTATATTTTGAATATTGAACTCCTATTCCTATAGCTGGTGTTATTTGCAATAAAAACACAACTCGTCTTTCGCCTTATCGAATAATTTATGATGGTGAGTGAAAATCAGTACAACATTAGGATATGAGAAATAGGAGTCCAACTTACAGAGAAATATTTATGTGTGCCTATGATAAAAATAAATCTGAGTGCACACATATATTTGATACTGTAGCATGATTAATTTAATTTCCAAACCAAATTGTGAGTGGCCATCTGCCAAGTGCCATAGAGTAACGAAATATACCAAAGAAGCAGCCTTAAACAAGTGATAGGAAAATGATTACATTTTAAATAGGCTTTCCTGTTTTCAGTTTCTATTTTTGGTAAATTCTGGTCGTTTTTTCCAGTGTTTTCAATACCTTAAAAAAACAGTTGTTATCAGTGGTTAAACATTTTCGTGCCATTAAAAACAACAGAAATTGTGTTTTTCAGTTGTTTATGGAACGTTTTGCTTTTATTATTGCTTGCTTTCTGCACTGATAGTGCATAGTATATAAACAGTGTTGGTACAGTGTATATGAGGTCCAAATACATTTTTACACCTCAAACTTATTGTAGTACACCATACAATTCTTCTTCAGTGAGTCTTTTGTCATGCACACTTGCTCTTTCCTTCCCATGTAAACTTTTATATGTGAAAAGTCCCTCTCAACACTGGCACTTGAGACGGACAACGCCAAAACAGCCAGTACACAATTTGCTAACTCTGGCTACTGACATAGCTTTCCATGTCAATACTGGTGCACCTGAAGATCGCGATTCTCTGGGACATGTTCTGCCTCAAATGCGTTGAACTAGGCACATACACCCTTAGAGTTATTGAAGCGGTCAAAACTGAAACAGCACTTTTGAAAGTCCAGAGAAAATTCCCCTTTATGGAAGTGATCTAGAACTTGTGCAGAGTACAACAGTGAGGATTCATTGACTTCAAATCAGTGGTTGGTGAAGGGACATTTCTATGCAGCATTGCAAATCATTTCTCATACATTGCAAAATAAAATTTCCTGAATTGCTCCTCAACATTTCTTTGCTTACCAAGTGTCAAGCACTCTAACATGGAACATGTTGCAATGCCAAAGTGACTAAAAGTGTAGCCCAGCCTACTCTCAAGGAGATGTTTCACATCTACACCAATTATGCTGAACACTACAAAAGGTGTTTTCAGACTCTAGTTTTTTATTATGTGCACTACAGCAGTCATGTTTTCCTGTAAAAATCTAAGATTGCGGTAGAGTGTACTTTTTCACATCACTATAAATATGCGAACGAAGATCCTCACATTTCTTGCCTTTGGCATCATCACTCAGCAAACATTCTGCAAACGGTTGCTACATAGATATTATAGCATTCATGGCCTCTAGGACTGAGTACCACCAGCAAAATGACATAGTTGGGATGACTCTTTCTTTGATGTCACACAAAGGAGAAATATTTGCATTTTAGTTCCCGCACATAACAAAACAGTGCACCAGAATGGACTAAAAAGTCAATAGCATTCTTCATTAACTCTGAACATTGCAAAGATGATTTCAGCATACCATCTAGCAAGTGGCAAGGACCTCTTACAGGGAAGCACTTGAGCTCAAGTATCGACAGGTCATCACACAACTTTTTCAAAGACGTAGCTGGATCACTACATATACAAACAATATCACTCCAATCTTTGTTGAACTTGGCAAGAACGTTTTGCAGCAGTATTCCAAGTGACACTGCGTTCCATGTTTTCCAAAAGTCTGGTGTCATGTTTTCACCACTATCCCAGATGCTTGGTGACAGCACTCTTGTCACATATAACTGTCACTACAACTTGCATTGAATGTTTAAAGCCTGGGGTGTTTGGCAATTCACCTACTATCAATACTGACTCGCTAGAAAAGGGGGATGATGTGCCAAAGGGTTTTACCCATTCTCTGTGGGAAAATGTGATGGGAAAGATTCTTATGAAACCAGCCTATTTACTATCAGTGAAAGAATCAAATGTAGCCAAAATATCAAATATGATTTTGATATTTCCTGATTCTCTACAGTTTATAAAATAATTAAACAAGACCTAAAACATGCTTCTAGACCCTGCGGGCCCAATTCACAAAAGTAATCTGAGACAAAATCCTAACTTTACGATTTTCGGTATTCACAAAGCACACTTAGGAGTAGTAAAGTTAGGATTTTGTCTCAGTTAAACTTAAGTTTTGGTCTTAAGTTTAGGTTTTGGTCTTAAGTTTAACTTAAGACCAAAACTTAAGTTTAACTGACAAAGTTTTGGTCTTAAGTTTAAGTTTTGGTCTTAAGTTTGACTTAAGAACAAAACTTAAGTTTAACTGAGACAAAATCCTAACTTTACTACTCCTAAATGCCCTTTGTGAATACCGAGAGCCGTAAAGTTAGGATTTTGTCTCAGATTACTTTTGTGAATCGGGCCCTGCATCTTTAGACCAAAGACCACAAAACTGAAAAAAGTAAAAGGAAGAAGAAACAATATTTTAAAGACATCCCTAAACAGCAATACTCGAGCAGACTAATGTTAGCCCAGGCTTTCTTACTGCTACCTTGTATAACAAAGTTACATTGTATTTGCCACTTAAGGAAGAGATAAAAATTAATCTTTCACTCTCCTTTTCCTTTCTTTGAATGGCATTTAGTTTATGGTTGTACAGGTGTTTTTCAGTGTTTATATGTTTACACTGGTGAGGGTTATTTCCCTTTTGGTGGGGCTTTATCAGTTATTATAGTTAAACCTAAAACTGGATAGCCTAAGTTTAAATTAAAAAATGACGCTTATAAGATGTCTTATGCAACATTAGATGTGGCTTGTTGTAAAGCAGTGAACTAGATTTTAATAAAGTCTGATTTACATTAGTCATTCTCTTTGAAAGTACCACTGAAAAGCCAAACACATTCAAGATCCACTGTTTCCGCAGCATACGATGGATCGATAAAATATGATTAAACTTTTAGGGTTAATCATCCTTCATAGGACAGAAAGAATGTAATCGGCAAGCTTAACCTTCTAGGATATTACATGTTTGGCAGATACCTGAGCTGAAGTTACACATGTTTAATGTGTAAATGATCCTTGATTATAAATCACTAATAAGAGAGTAAAGGAGGTTCCACGTCAAGTATATCCTTCAAGGATGCGACACAGGAACGCAACTTGAGGGTATTTTTGAGTCAGCTCTGTCCTATTCGGTTTTCTGACTACTGCTATACTAATATATCCCTGGAAGTTCTTAAAAATCTATGCTCAGGGCAGAACACTAGGTCCTGTTTTTTGGAGCAAGAGTGAATATAAAATATGCATAGAGGTATACTCAAATAATTTTTTTATTCAGTGAGTACCTCTGGTATGTTTAAAAACAATAAGAACAAATTGGACATTAGATTAAATACAATGAATTACCTGACCTAGGATTTATGTGTTACCAACATGTTGCGACCTCTATATAAGCCTAAAAGGTCTCAGGTCTTCTTCAGGGTAGAATAATTATAAGGCAATGGTGTACATTCAAACCATGTAAATAGGTGAAAACTGGCACCCAGCCGGTCCCTCCATTAATTCAGAGAATACCTGAAGGGAAACAAAGAGGGGAAAAGGGAGTAGGGGAAGAAGAGGGATGGGGCAGATAGTAAATCCAATGCTCTTTTATATGGTAACTTACGACGAAATTACAACTTTTTGTTATGTATAAAACAGATATTGGCCATGGTGTATTTGCTCAGCCCACTATTAATCATGCATCAATGGACACCCGAAACCAAGTGCAAGACAAGTATTCATGTCGTAAAACGTGCCATTCATCCATCTTCACGGCGAACCTTCAATTATTTTGCCTTGTCATGAATATCACAATGTGTGAAAACTGGGAAATGTTCTAAGGGAAGCACCCTCTAAATATCGGTCTGCTTCCATTCAAGGTTACATGTGTGTGTGTCCCCTGTGAGCAGATGCTGTGCGGTGGTAGTATAAGTATCACCATGCAAATGTTCTGGCTTAGGCAGAGAGAATGTGCTGTTAAAGGAAAGAATGGCAGACGTTATTTTTCAGCTCCACTTACTTCGTCAGAAGGACGGCGTGGTATAATCACCTATCGTACCCCCGTCCACTGCTGTAAGGTGAGACCGGAGCTGCGAGTTCGGGCTGCAAATAACTAGTGGCCGGCGCGTCGATGGTGCGTCACTGTCACCTGTGCGGTTGGGACTACACTAGCGCCGGGTGTTGTAGTTCTTATCAAACGAGCCGGCTTGTACCGTGATGACATGGGTGTCAACTATACTGATGCCCCGAGACTGCTGAGTTACTGGAACTTGTAGTTCTACTCAAGGGAAATGAAAAAAATAATTTTTAGGTGACAACAGGAACACCCTGTGGAATAAATTCTCTCTTCTCATTATCGAGCGTCTAGGGCTTAGTGTGATTGGGTGTACATTTAGAACTCCTCAAGGACATAGAGTACTGATCATCAACTGAGGGTGTGTGTGTGTGTGTGTACAACACTTGTCTATCTCTACATTGTGGTAAAATGTATTTTATATATTTATTTGTTTGAAATCGTAACTTGTGTGCAACCATTTATTTGTATTTGTTGTGGGTAGCCTCCTAGTTTTGTAGGTACCCATATGTAATCGACAATGTATGTAACGCTCTTATGCTAATATAAGTGATATTTCCTATTTGTTCTAATCATGTGTGACATTCTGAGGAGGAGATTACAGTTTATCTCTCCTATGTATGAATTTGTTTATCTTTGTGTGTTCAAGGTAAGGAATTTATTTGTAGTGTGACAACTGGACCACTGGTGAATATTACTGTATTTATAATTGTGTCTATTGTGCTTCATCGTTCAAGCTCCTACTTGAGGTGCTCAAATGGTATATCCATCTTTGTTCAGCTACAAAGAATTGTTCATTATTGATGTCTCTGGGTTGGATTTTTTTCAATGATGGTCTATTTGAAATCACTTTCAGAGTGTTTTTTCAATGAAATGTCTCATCAGTCTTGTGGTGTTCTTTTTACACCTAAAAGTACTCCTATGTACGTTCAGCCCCTCTTTTTCTTTCCTTGTGGTCATTCCGACATATCTTCACCACAGGTACATCTAAGGAGGTATAACACGTTGGTGGAATCACAGTTTGTAAATGTCTTTTGTACCCATGGGGTTTTTAAGCCCAAGTCTATTTGCGTTGTCCTCTTTGTAAGGGCCCACACACTACAATATCCACATGGGACATGGCCTGATATCGCTGGTAGGTTCCACAATGTGAGTTGATTAATTCTTTCTTGTTGTGTCTTTGGACGGGCGTGGACTAGTTCCTCTTTTATAGATCTCCCTTGTCTGAATGAGAACATTGGTTTAGTAAATTTTAATGTACAAAATGTCAGAATATTCCAATGTTTTTTCACTATTTGTTGAACTTCCTTAGAGTGCTGCCCAAAGGTGGCTACACAGATCAAGTGATCTGGCGTCTCTCTAATTGAATTTTTAAGTAGAACTTCTCTTGGAGTATGGGATGCTCTTTTGCATGCTCGATTGATCACTTGTCAAGGGTATATCTTTTCGCTCAACTTCTCAGATAGTCATTCTGCATGTTTCTAGAAGTCCTTTTTGTTTGTACAGTTTCTTTTCAATCAAGGAAATTGTCCTATAGGCAGCCGCGGCCGCTGCAGGTGAGAGTGGTGGGGCGGGGGCCAGCTGAGGTGGGATTTCGAGAGACGACCACCAGGGAAAATGTATTATTTATTTAATTTTCCCTCGTGGTCATCTCTGGAAATCCCTCCTCACCTGGCCCCACCGCTCTTACCTGCAGCAGCTGCCTATAAGAGATTATCCCGTAATGACTTTGGATGATTGCTATCATACTGTAGAAAGTTCTTTCTGTCTATGGGTTTGTAGTATACTTCACTCCTCAGTGTGTTTTTATGTGGACTGATCATTAAATCTAAAAACAGGATGTCCTTGCTGCTCAATGTCATTGTGAATTTCAGATATTCATTCACACTATTGATCCATGACTATGAATTGCTTAGCTGTATCTGCTGTGCCCGTCCAAATGACAAAATTTAATCAATAAAGCGTTTCCATACCTTGATGTGATCATGTATTTTCTTCATTATAGATGTGTTCTACCTCAAAGGCATGGACATAGGGGCAGGCTACATTGGGGGTGAACGTACTGCCCATAGAAGTCCTTTGGGTTTGCAAATACAATCCTTCTTCAAACTTGAAGTAGTTCCTTGTAAGTGCTGTGTGGGCACAATCCATTACAAACTCCTGTGGGGTTATCGATGTCCATTCTCCCTTTTGTAATAGTTGGTCCAACACTCTTAGTGACTCCTCTTGAGGGACACTCATATAGAATGCTTCTACATCTAAAGTAAGAAGCAATTTATTTTCGGGATCGAATTGTAGCTGGTTCAGGACTTTTAACATGTCCTTTGTATCCTGTATATAAGATGGCATTCTCTTCACTATGAGCTGTAAGAAGTGATCAGCGAATTTGGATAAGGGTTCTAGTGTCAAACCTATTCCTGCCACAATAGGATGCCCCAGTGGTGGTGTTTTTCCTTTATGTATTTTTGGCAAGATGTAGAAGTAGAGCACTGTTGGTTTTGTCTCTACCAGGAACTCTGCCTCCTGTTTTGTTATCCATTCTTCTCCTTCTGCCCTTTTTACCATGTGTGTAATGTCCACCATTATGTCTGTGGTGGGATCTCTTTCCAATTTTTTGTAATTTCTGCTGTCCTTCAATAGCTTCTGGCACTCTTGCCTGTACATCTCTACAGGGAGGATGACTACTGCACCTCCTTTGGCAGCCGGCTTGATTATAATTTCCTTTTTTTTGTCAAGTTGGTTAATGCTTCTCTCTCTGCCTTCGAGGCATTGTGAAAGTACTGTCTCTGTGTGTTGTATCTTGATTCCCACGGATTCTTCATATCAAGCCAGTCAGAAAACTCCACTGGAAGACACATTTCAGAAGTGGCAATGATGTAACTAAACTCAAATAATCTAGGAACTGCATAAGGCACTGGCCTTGAAAGCTATTTGCATTAAATACTACTAGATTCAGTAGTGACTGCCTGGATGTTAACATGCAGTTGGTATTTTGCATGTCTTTTCCTGCCTTTTCCTTGTGGTGAGTAGCAGTGAGTGAAATATTTCTACATGTAGGGTCACCACCAAACCTTTTACCTTCACCACTCCTGTTTTCTGAACTGGTTGCTGTTGGGTTTTAGAACTCGGTGCACTTTACCACTGCTAACCTGTGCTGAAGTGGTTGTGCTCTCTCACTAAAACATGGTGAAATTAGCTTACACTCCATTGGCACATATAATTTACTTGTAAGATCCTAGTATATGGTACTCTTTGTACCTGGGGCTGTAAATTACATATGACTAGTGGGCCTGCAACACTAATTGTGCCACCCACTAAAGTAGCACTTTAATACGTCTCAGGCCTGCCATTGCAGCCTGTAGTGAAGAGTTTTACAGGTCCTGGTAGTTAAAAACTCCTAAATTCGTTTTTCACTACTATAAGACCTACCTCTCCCATGACATATCAATGGGGTACCTTATTACCTTCAATAAGTGCTAACATTTGATTAGGAACAGGTGGAAATGTCATGTTTGGACTCAAATGATTTGTAATTTAAAATCCACTTTAACGGTAAAGTTACATTTAAATTGCAAGTTTGAAAATGCCATTTTTAGAGAGTTGGCATTTTCCTGAACTAAACTTTCTGAGGCCTTCTAGGAGGTTTCAGCTGCCTGGGCCTATAAATTGCACCCCTATCAGGAATGCGTACTGAGCCCAGGCAGTGAACAGTATGACCTGGATGTAGCTGTGAGAGGGCCAATCTGCCAAGATGGAATGGGCGGAACTCTTCCTTGCCCCACTTGCAGGGCCGCCTCCAGCACAGTAACAAAGGAACTTGATACTACACTTTTGTCACCTTAGATCTCTTGGAGCCTGGGCAGGGGAAGATAGGAGAAGGAAGGAACTTTTCCCTACTTCAAAGGGTGGCACCAAGTATACATTTTGGACCTTCAAACCACTCATCAGTACACTCCTAGACCTGCAGACATTACAGAAGAAGGACTGCTTTTTTCCCCCAGAGGACTGCCCTTCTGCTTGAGGCCTGCTCTGTTACCCAGAAAATTGCAATGCTACCTGAGATCTGCCTTGTCCCTCAGAGGACTGTCCTGCTGCTACCAGAGGACTGCCCTGCTGCTTGAGGCCTACTTTGTTCCCCAGGTGACTTCCCTGCTGCTTGAGACCTGCCCGCTCTCTGCAAAGTAACACTGGACCGGCTCCCTTCATCCAGGCTATATGAGTGACTCCAAGGGTCAGGTGGCTGTCCTCCTGTTCTGAGCAACAGAGGCCTCCCTGCAACTAGCCCTGTCTGGACCTGCAACTGGACCTGCCTGGGCCCTGCTGGTCTCTGCTGGAGTGAGTTCTTGATCCGTATGAGCTGCCTCCACAGGTCCTGTACCCAGGACTAGCATCCGTTGACCTCCTCCTGTGAAATCCTGAAGTTTTGAACTCTGTGCACTGGACTTTGAGAAGGTAATTGTTTTAGCAGGGCTAACCTGGTCCCTGTATACGGCTTACACTATATCTCAGTCAGCCTGAACCAATGACTTTATACAGGTCTAGAGTGACCAGATACCGACAGTTAGCTCTTTCTCTTTTTTGGCACTATGTTTACATAAACCTTTAAAATTTCATGTTCTACTGAGACATTTTATGGTTGAACCATCTCCTGCACACAAAAATTATTTACTCAGTAATATACTTGGGTGTTGCAGTCTGGAATATCGAGTACAGAATATTGTTGTATGTCAATATCGGAGCCAAAATATTGGAGACAAAATATCAAAAGGTGAGATGATAAAGGAAAGTATGAAACTTCTACTCATAACTCCACATCTACATATCTTGAAGATATATATATCATTAATAAACATATATGTGGAGTTAGATATAGAATATATATGACTACTTACCTATTGATATTTTTGCCCTCAATATTTTTGCTTTGATGTTAAGGTAAAATAATGTTCCGTACTCGATATTTAGTACCTACACCACACTTGTGTAATAAATGTTTTGAACAGCCCTGTTGGTGATCTTCACTATGAAGAGCACAACACATTTTAGAAAATGTTACTGTTTTTGTTCTGTGGAGCTATACAATGTGTGTACCAATATTGTCATCATCAACTCAATATTTTTTTTTAATCAAAACTAGTCAGGGGTGAAATAGTGTAATCATGTTCATTAAACTGTCACACTCACCTAGATGTAAATCTAAGGTAAACATGATTGAGGATCTCACTTGTTTGTTTCTCTTGACATCCAATCTATTCTCAAAGTTGAATTCAGAATCAACAGCACAAGTCACAATATCTTCCTACTAGGCCACCATAAAATGAGAGCAAATATGTTAGCAGTAAAGGCAAAGGTGTGCATATTTTACACTTGTGCCCAAGAATGAGGTGCTCCTTATTTCTCTGTTGAAACTATTCACTGCGGCTGTCACATTCAGTGTCACACCTATACTCATCAGAGACACCAATAATTAAAACCCAGCAGCATTGCATTTGTCCTTTCACCAGCTCCCAAGCCCACATTGAAGTCAGCGAGTTCATACTCGCTAACACAGCCTGGCCACAGGGGGAAAAGTGTAACAGAAACTGAAGCAGCAGGCACTAACCCAAAAGAGATTGTAGCTATTGGAGTCTAGGTGGAAGTCCAAACAGCTAAGGGTTCCAAGATACACCAGCAAATGCAGAAGGATGGAAGCTGCTACAATTAAAGTCTGCTTTGATAGGTCAGATCGCTCCTGTGGGACCCTTTGATCTCTTACAAATACCTAACCAGCACACCTGAAACCATGGAAAAGCCTATCAGAAGGCCATAGAATGATAGTCTCTCAGAAACTTTCTAAGTGTGAGATTCTACCTGCAAGACTGTTTATTTTGTCCAGATCTACTTCAGCCTTCCTGCCTTGGTTTGCTAAGGTAATACCTTTTACTGACCATGTTCCAGTTCCTGTCTTCCTTCATTAGGAGAATTACCAAAAACTACTCTCAACTACTTGTGACAGATGCTTCCTAACACTCTCCAGAGTTTTTTAATCAATTATCTGCTTGGACAGCCAGATTTTCAGAATCTGTGCATTCTGTATCAGATAGTTCACTTAGTAAGTCTAGCAATAAGAGAAGGATTAGCAGGAACACAGACCCCCATTGTGCTCAAAGGGCTTCTTAATGATTATTGTCCTTGTCTCATTTCAGCTACCTTGGCATAAATGCTATCTCTTTCACTACATGAAAACACAACAAGGAGGGAAGAGGAAAAGATCATTAGTCAGTCTCACATTACTATAATCCACACACAGATATTGATGTAAACACTGTTTCTGTCTTCTACAGGAAATCCCCTTATTTAGTATGCAAAGCTCTCGCCTACTTTCTTATCATGCCTCTTCATAAGGATTGCTACAAAATCTATAATATAATTATGAGTACCAAATTAGAGTCCTTTAAGTTATCAGCCTCTAGATGATATTTAGGGATCAGAACACCAAAATGATTAAAACTGTCCAAAGCAATACCTAATCTGTTTGATTTTATTTGCAGATTCTCTTTGACAGAGTTAAAAAAAAAGTTGTGTCAGAATGTGGATGGCCACTGGGCCATTATCACCCTTCCCTCTGTGAATCAACATCTTTTGGCTGGTATTTCATGTCCACATTGGTTGATGGCCTTCAGGACTTGCACATTCCTACTGTCACACAATTAAGGTAATCTACATACTTTTAGTCGACTTATATGTCAGTGCTGACAAGAAATTAAATAAAAATGTTCTACTCGCAATATCAGACACTAGAACTATCTCTGCAGGAGTACAAAGAACACAATTGTTGAAATTAGAAGGTAACATTCATAAACATAGTGACCAATAATAAGGCTCAATTAATAACATATGTTTGTTATTCTATTTGTCAAACATGAAGGCAATGAAAACCAAGTGATACACAGTACACAATGTAAGACAGAAGAGAGTGGTGGGTTTCTTATCTGCAATTATTTCGTAGGGTCTTACTCAGTAATCACGCTAGAATTTCTTCACCCAGGGTAGGCGCATAGGCATAGCCCTGTAGTCACACAGTAATAAAAGATGGAGTTACGGATCAAGGAACATTTCTTATCCTACTCTCTTGAGTGCATTAGGCTATTTCCTAAATCAGTTTTTCTACACAAAAGAATTGATAATATGTA
This sequence comes from Calotriton arnoldi, assembly GCA_963921515.1. NCBI lineage: Eukaryota > Metazoa > Chordata > Amphibia > Caudata > Salamandridae > Calotriton > Calotriton arnoldi. The sequence continues at coordinate 974,109 of CAWUFW010004298.1, forward strand.
CGATCAGTATTATCAGCTCTGTCATGTACCATTCTCTATATTTACATAGCGCTATACAAAGCAGAATAGTATGGTTGTTTTTTGGATGCTCCCTAATTCGGGCTCCTTGTTTTAAAGAGAATCTCAGAATGAGAGACAATGCTGCACTTAATATCTGAAGTTGTATAGCCCATAGTTCTTGCCCATAAGCACTAAATTCTGTCAGGATCCTTCTGGGATCAGCCCCATCTCCCACTAACTTCATCAAGGGTCCCAATACTGAGTACATGCTGTGCCATTCTCTCTGATGGTAAATGAGATATGAGGCACTGGGAGTGGATGCACATGATATCATCAACTTACGGTGTCTTTGAACACTTACCCTGTTGAAAAGAACTAGTTCCTGACTCTAAAGGAGAGCCATCCAGTTGGAGGTGGAACTGCCACCACTGTGCTCCCGCCATGATTAATATTGTAGTTTTGTTCATGACAGCTACATCATGTTCCCCTTTGCTGAATTACAACAAAGGCTGGTCTACAAATGATCCAAAAGTTCTGAAAACTAATTAAAAATGTAATACTGTAATACTGCTGTAAGTCTAAATACTGCCCATGTTGCTCAACTTACACCTGTGAGAAAAGTTGTTGTGTCGTCTAAGCATGACATGTAAATAAGCAGACATATATAGTCTCAAAAAAATCCCAAATATCACAATTTTCTTAACAAATACTTTTCAAAAATTGATGATGGTATCCCAATGAAAGGGTGTGGAGTTGTTTCTGCATACATCCAATGTAACTTCGGTCAGTGAAGTCTTCTATTCTCCCGATTCTACTGAACAATGAATAGGAAAACTGAAAAGGGTTATTACATGTTAATGTGGTGCCATGGGATGTCATCATTTAAACCTCCCACATGGCTCCACAGTCTATGTATCCAGTGTTGTTTAAAACTATCTATTTTAAATGATCCTCATAATACTTATTTTCCAAAAAGTGTGTGGTTAGTTTAGTAATGTTTTTTTTTACACTGAATATTGCTTCTATGCTCAGTTATTCTTATTTTTACTTTTCTTATGGTCATACCCATGTAGGGAAGATTACATGGACACTGGATCAAAAAGACTAAATTTTCTGAGTTGCAAGTAATATGATGATTCAGGATCCATGGATATTTTAGACCTACGTCTATGGACTTAGTAGTGCTTGTTAGGTGGCACACTCTACATGCATCACAATAGTAGTGCCCCTTCATCGAAGGGAGCCCCATAGATTCTGTTCCGGTGGCTCTCCCCCTCTATCTGGTGGCCTAGTATGAACCAGCAAGTTCCTGATACTAGTACTTCTTTTGAAAGAGAACATAGGTTTCTCAAAGGCTAATGATTTAAATTTAAAACGCGTCAATATTTGTTTATAATTTTCTTAAGCACATTTGGTGCTGTAAAGAATGTGGTTACACATATCAGTCTGACTTCCGTATGTTCCATGTGTGTTTTGAGTAGATCCTCTCATTGATTCTTGCTTGTATGTATGCTCTTCTCATTACTCCTGCGGGCTAATTATGTTCTTCCAATTTTCTACTGAGGTTTCTAACTCTAAAGGTGTTCCAATCTCTGGCTAGAATTCATTTTCCATGGACTTTCTCACAGAAGAATGTTTCCTGATTGACTTCCAGGTATAGAGGGGCGAAATCAGGTGGCAGGTTCCCCACCAGGAAAACACTTGCTTTCCAGACAGGACAAATGCTTCTTGGGAGACTGAACTCTTGCTGCTCCAGACGGTGCTGATAACAAGTTGCAAGAATGCCCACTTAAACAGTGTGCACTTTGTAGACCTGTAGCAGTTGTGTGGGAAAATATTATCTTCTGAGGATTGATGAACCCTGATGGGGCACCTGCTTCTAAAGTTCCCTGAAGCTGAGAAGGGCTTGTAATACCAGAAATGCAACCCACTAGGAAAAATTTCAATGGGGTGACATTGTGGACTTGCTTCAAATACAATGACACCCCCATTATCTTTACTAAAGAGAATCAAAGCCCATGGAAGCAATCTTGAATATTAATTATGAAACTGGTAGGCAAACCAATATGCAAAAGTGCACAACATCAAGTAAAAGAACCAGTATGCATCTACAAAAGATATTGACTTCCTCCAATACCGCTGGCCCCCTGAGGGTTGATCCTCTCTTGCGGATACATTTTGTTCACTGCTGACCTCTAGTGTTTTTTAGTTTTTTAAAAATTTGTTTAAATTGAAAATTTTCAAAGAAGAAAAACAAGGCCATAATATGCTCAGTAATAACCATACGTCCACAGATATATATAAATGAGAATTGCAAGGATCGCTGATAAATATGGCATGAAAAACAATAATAATAACCAAAAGAAAACAAAACAATCAATAAACATCGCAGTGCCGGTACATATAATGGTAGATCTTAATAAAACAGTTCATCACAACTGGCCAACCATCATTGCTATTGTTTGAATAGTGGGAGACGCATCAGTCTGTGAGTTCAGGATGGAGTAACAAATAGGTGCGAAGTGGCTGCCAGATATTTTTGGGCCGGGAGGCAGGGGGTAGTAAGGATGCATAGATATCGCTTGTAGTATCACAATACATCAAATCCTTCAGCCAGGCCTTTATCAATGGCAGTGAAGCTCCCACCCAGTGCAAGGAGACCTGCCTTTTGGCCAACAGTAGTGCAAGTGCGGTAAAACGCCTGATGCCAACCCGCAGGGGGAGAACATACCCCAGCAGTGCAAGCAGTGGTGAGAGTGTGAGTTTGGTTTCGACCATTAGACTAAGGTGTTTAAAAATCGCTTCCCAGAAGGCCAATACAGCAGGGCAATTCCATGCTAAATGGATAAAATCAGCATGCTCCATCGCACACCTCTGACAATTATCTGGCTTAGCGCTATTCATTTTGGCAACCAACAAAGGGGTAATATACATTCTATTCAAATACTTAAAATGCAAAAGCTTGTGCTTGTAATTATTTGATGCATATCGGGTCTGCAATTTATCTGTCAAGGATGTGCCAGGTCCCCCTCCCAGGCCGCCCGCATCCCCCCCCGCCCACCGCCGGTCGGAGTGTCTGTGCAATATGGTACAATCTGGAGACTAGGTGTGTGCTGCCAGGCGTCGTAATTATTGTGGTGAGGGGCTTAAATTCAGGGGGTTCCGCAGTCAGGGGACGCAATGCTGCAGTCAATGAGGTGCACGTTCTGTGTATCAGGAAGCAATCTAACTCAGTCACATCCCGGTCTTTCATTAAATCCGCCACAGAGCACATCAGCCCAGTTGCAAACATATCGGCCACAGTCTGGAGGCGGCAGCGGGTGAGCGCACGTTGCGTTAGTGACTCTGTAGTGGGAGGCGCTATGGATTATCCAGAAGAGGCAAATGTGGAGAATATGAATGTTTGGCCCCTACGTATTTTCAAAGACGAATCCAAGCCCAGCTTGTGGTTTGCAAGGTGTGGATTTCAGTAGCAGTCCTGGTGAGTCCCAGCAGGAGGATGGTGGAGAGAGGATGAGGGCGAGCCTGAGTATACTCTGGTTTAAGGAACTGTAATCGTGCATTTGGGTGATACCAGAAGTATGTATAGTGTGTCTGTGCCACAAGATAATATAAATAAAAATCGGGGACTCTGAACCCACCCCGCTCAAATGGTTGAGTGAGTGTCTGCCATTTCACCCGTGCCTGTCCTCCCGCCCTAACCAGCCGCGTCAACATGCTGCGGAGAGTATTAAAGAATGATACCATGACTGGGATTGGGATGTTCAGGAACAAATCCAAAAAACGGGGTAATACCACCATTTTAATGATCGCAATGCGACCAGCAACAGATAGTGGGAGCGCTATCCATCGATATATCTGTCCCACCAAACGATCAATAGCCGGGCTGTAATTGAGCCGGACGACCTCCGATGCTGTGCGGTGTAAGACTACACCCAGCTATCTGGGAGGGTCGTCGCACCAGCACAAAGGGGAGTCCAATGCAAAGGGGAGGGTGAACTCAGTTAGAGAAAAGACTTCAGATTTGGACCAATTTATGACCATTCCTGAAAAGACCCCAAAACAAACCACCCTCATGTATATCGGGGAGAGATTTGTGGTAGGTTCCCGAACAAATAAAAGGATGTCATCTGCATATAAAGAGGCCAGAAGGGGGCCCTGGTGGAACCCAATCCCTCGCTGGATGTGGCGCTTCTGGAGATGGTGCACCAACGGGTCCATCGCAATGATAAACAATAGGGGCGACAGCGGGCACCCCTGTCTGGTACCGCGCAATAGTGAGAATTTGTCCAATAATACGCCATCAACTCGAAGCTGTGCAACCGGGTTTGTGTATAATAGACGGACTAAAGAACGAAAATTCTGTGGGAAACCAAGTTTAGTGAGTGCCTCCAGGAGGAAGTCCCACTCCAAGGAATCAAGCGCTTTTTCAGCGTCAAGTAGTATCGAAGCAGCGGGGAGTGTGGGATTTATTTGGCTTAAGACTGCGAACAGTGTACGTAGATTTACCGACGTGGAGCGGCCTGGAATAAAGCCTGATTGGAGAGGAGAGACTATCTGACCAATTATGAGAGCTAACCGTGTTGCAAGAACCTTGGCTAATATTTTGTAATCTTGATTCAATAAAGAAAGCGGTCTTTGGGCACACACCGATCTGGCGGCTTGCCCGGTTTAAGGAGCAGTGTCACTATTGCCTCTCTCATAGTAAAAGGCAGTTCACCCGACTCTAGGGCCTCTGCGTATACTTCCAAAAGGTGTGGAATCAATAATGCTTCATAAGCGTTATAGAACATACCAGTGAGGCCATCCGTGCCAGGGGCAAGGGAACCACCTAGCTTATCAATGGCCTCCTCAATCTCTTCTGCACCAATTGGTGAAGCTAAGAAGTGCTGCTGACCGTTTTCCAGCCAAACCATCGCTATTTCGTTTAAATAATCGGAAAGGGCTGTGCAGGTCGGCGGGGAGCATGAGGTATATAGCCGAGTATAATAGGACAAAAAAGTAGAGATAATGTCTGTGTCTCGTGTGACACAGGCACCGTCTGCAGTCTGAAGTCGGATAATGTATGTAGTATGTTGTCGAGGGGTAAGCAGATGGGCCAAAGTATGCCCCGGCCTCTTACCCTCCCCGTACACTCGAGCGTGCATGTACTTCCCCAAAATTGCGGTCTCGCGTGCGGCAAGATCCTGGAAATCACCTAAGAGTCTCGCACGCTGCTGCAATGGCGGGGGTGACATTCCAGACAGTGTCTGGGCATCCAAATTCTGCAATGCCTGTTCGGTTTTTTAAAATTTCCCGGCGGAGTGTGCGCAACACACCAGCCTGTTTAGCTATGCAAACAGCCATAATGCAAACTTTGAAGGCCTCCCATAGGGTGGCGTAGCGCGACACTGAGCCCGTATTAGTTTGAAAATATTCTACGATCGCGTCTTGGACTTCGCTTTTGAAAACCGTGTCCAATAAAGCATCAGTCGGAAAGCGCCAGGGCCTGTAGGGACCTGAAATAGTAGGCAGAATGACCAATAATAATACAGGCGAGTGGTCCGAAAAAGTGCGAGGCAAATGATCAGCCTCTCAAAATGTGACCAGGATGTCCGGCATCATATACCATCTGTCTATACAGGACCAGGTACCATGTGGTGCAGAATAAAATGAAAATCCCTTGTCTACGGGATGTAGGTGTCGCCATGCGTCTGCTAATAGATGCATGCATAGTAAAGCCTCCAATTCCACAGTAGAGCACGGTTTTGTGATGTGACCAGTGCCCGTGGTATCTACATTCGGTTGCAACGTGAGGTTGAAGTCCCCGCCAAATATAATGGAGTCTATCGATGTTGCAGTGATATGTGCGGAGATACTAGCAAAGAAGCCACGGGCGTCTATATTGGGGTAATACATGTTAAAGAGAAGTATTTGTTTTGTGCCTAGACTTCCTGCTACCAACAAATAGCGCCCCTCAGGATCTACAGTAACCGATTGGGACACAATGGGGAGCGACCTGTGTATGAGCACACACACACCACAGGAATAGGTGCTGTAACTAGCGAAGAATCTGTTGTTACCCCAGGAGGCAGCAAATTGGTTTTTTGAGGTTGGGGCATAATGGGTCTCCTGAAGCAGAGCAATGTGTATTTTGTGTCGTGTCAGCTAGGCCAATACCTGTCGTCCCTTGTGAGGGTTCGACAGTTCCCTCACATTCCATGTTATGCATTTAAGTTCAAGTCACTCCCCCCACACAGTACCCCTCATGACGGATGTAGTAATTTATGGACCGATGCGTCATTACAATTGGGGATGAGTAGCTCGCCTAGTGGATATATGTACGACCTGCAACATATAAATAGATTGAACTTTACACAACTTAACTTCCCACCCCACCACCCTCCTCCCACATCGGATAACCACCCCATTTGGATCCGGTGAATTCCAACCCATCACAACAGAAGAGCGACAAAGTTTTACAAAGGTTAGGAGATCTCCTGGGGGGGGGGCAGCAATGCCCGAGCTGGCCACTAAAAACATAAAACTGATAAATTGCAAATTTGCATGTAACTGCTCTCATATGGAATCGGCGCACCAATTATATCATCCATCGAAAAAAAAAAATAGAAAAGGATGTCCTGTTACGTCATCTGTGAAATGTTTAAAGAGCTTGCGTACATTGTGTTCATCACACACGCCCAAAGCACCTATCTACGGCTATCAGACCATCACAAACAACCGTGGGTCATTTTCCAGGGGAGGGACCGTAACTGGACTTCTGGCGTTTCCAGAAGTCAGACGCCTCTGCAGGTGTGTCAAAAATGGAGGTTTTACCGTCAATCTGGACGCGAAGGCATGCTGGGTACAGCATTGCATAGCAGATGTTTGCGTTCCTCAGGGTTCGCTTAATGTCTTGGAACTTGCGCCTAGCCTCCTGCATCACCGGTGTAAAATCGGGGTACATGGACAGTGTCATTCCCTGGAACTGTAGATCTCCCAACTTTCTGGCTCTGCGCAAGGCAGCGTCGCAATCGCGGTAGTTAAGCAGTCGCGCTATAATGAGGCGCAGGGAGCGCCAGGGGCTGATCTAGGAGCCAGAGCCGGTAGCATGCAAATACTTACATTCCGACACTCTACTATCTCAGCAGCAAAATCTATATAGGCAAATGTGCTAGGAGGCATTTTTCCATCCTTGAAGAATTTTTCATTTCATTCCCTCCAGCTTTAATGAATGAAACTTTTTATTGAATGATTACTTAAAATCATTGCAATTTCCTAAATTTGTACAATCACATATATATATATATAAGATAAAACAGGATATAAAACATGCTGATACATACATATTTTAACTGTGGCTTGTGAATTGAACTGAATACGGTCGCAATTTTGAGAATGGGGGATGAAAATGAAAGCAAAGTGACGATACATTTCCCTGCCATTTGTCATTTGATTGTACATTATTGGTTACAATGCCTATCAATATGAAAATGCATACTTTCCTAGCTAGAGATTTTAGTACCTTCCGTCGTAGCTGTAGCAAGGATGGAAAGCAGCAAACCAGATGCAACAGGGACTCCACTCTGTACTTGCAGAGTCTGCATTTGACTGTATGTGATAAAAACTTCCACCCTGGGTTTACCTCTTTTGTTGGCAAGGGCACCAACCTGACCCACTGGATCTCTTTTAGGCATTTCCTTTCCAGTGCTTGGTTCAAATATGGGTGTATATTGTTCGCCTAGTAAGATGCGATTATATCTGGCTGCCCTTTGTTGCCCTTGTATCTGATTATATCCTCTTACCGCGACAGCTGGTAGATTTGTTTGTTTATGGTGGTCTTTATGGCTGCACGATTTTTGCCTTCCTTTGACCAGTGTTCGGTTGCCAGGTTTAGCAACCCAGCAGCCTTTTGCGTGTAGCTGTTTCAGGGGTTAGCCAATCCTTCGCACATTGCTTTAGGGCACAACTTTCAAAGATCCTGCTGAAGCTTTTAGGACCTGATAGTAGTATTTCGCCTGCATGTCCAAACATACGTATTTTTGCTGGACAAGGCCAAAATCCAGACAGATCAGGCTGTGGCACGTGTATTTTGGTAACCTAAAGATGCGTTTGTACACCTAACACTGGGATTTCTCCAGCATCGCATCCATCTGGCCAGGGAGCACTTGTTGTTCATACCCTTCATTTGGCAATAGTTTGGTTTTTATGACCCTCCTGATTAGTACCGGTGTTTGGCCTACAGAGTTTCCCATGGAGTGTGCTGAGAGCGCAGATAGTCGATTGCATTTTTGACGTCATCCCTCCAGGTTTTTTCTACATTTTTGTTCTGATTTCCGAACTATATGTATATCTTTTACTCGATTTTGATGTGGCTATTTGTGACCTTCATTTCTTTTACTTTTTTTCATTTGATTGGTTTCTCACCTACATTCAGTGGCGGCTGGTCACATTTGAAAGTGGTGAGGCGTAAAACAATTGTCGTACTTCACTGCAGTGAGCGAGCGTAGTGAGCGACCCTGACCACCTACGGTGGGGTTCGGAGGGTTTTCCCCCCGAGAAAATTTTGAAAAAAGAGTGGGCAAATGGTGCATTTTCAAGCAAACCAGAAGGTGTGAAGAACAGCTCAGTCAATACTACTGTTTAAATTTGTGGGATTTAAGAAACCTTATAGAAGTTTGACACATAATGAGAATGCTCTGGGAATATGGAACTAAAATGAACAACAATTTACTGGTACCGCAGTAGCACAACTATTCTTAATCATACTGGATAGAACCACAAGCTAACATGTACAATACCATGATTGACAGGGTGATGAATTTACTTGGACACTAGCACTTAGGGAATGTAGCAATTTCTCACTCCAAGGCTCTCAAACATATCTGCATTTCCTTCAGACACCTCCTATGCAAGTCAACAAATGAGTCAATAACTGCGAAAACTATTCACACATCAACAATATGCTTTTGTGCAGTGCTTTGAGGTGCTGACCATACATGCAGACAGGGCTTCTCAGCGTTGGACACAGGTTGAGCGCACCATGCGTGGCAAAACACAGATGTGTCCCACACACACCATTGTAAAACACTGCCATTACAAGATGGAAGCCATGACTGGTGCATCACTATTAAGGCAGCTAACTAGAGGTGTAAACATGCTCAGTGCAACAGTGTTCCACTGTGGTACCAACAGACTCAAGTTATGATGCTGGCTGCGCCACTGCCCTGTGCTTCAGTTAACCATTTGCCAAACTCGTGCCACCTAGAAGCAGGCCTAACCACACTATTAGGCGCTATATAAAAACTGCCTCCTGCCTACAATCAACGACAAAAGCTGGATAATGCAGCTGCACTGGCATGTTTGGGGGGAGGGAGTATACTGAAGTGGTATATTGAAGCCAAAAACTGTGTTTCTCTTGCAAACATACCCCAAACATCGACCCCAGCCGCTCCATGATTGCAACACGCAACGCCAAGCCATAAAAGTCAATCAGTGACAGCGAGGCATCCCTCCCCCAACACTGCCAAAAGATTCCAGCAAACCAAGGTCTGTGCTCCTCTGAGGGAGGGTATTGGGGTAAGTCAGCCAATCAGAAGAAAACAATGGATAGATTCAAAACAGACTTTCTCTCCATTGACAGCGCTCAAGGGTGATCTCTGATCACGATGAGATAATTTCTTGGAAACACTCAGTAGTACAATTCTAGAAGGCATCCTGGACTGATCCGTTTGTGCCTTCGGAGCCGGAGCTAGCCATATTTTCACGAGGAATCGTCTGATTTGACGTTGCGAAGGTGCTGGCACACATGAGCTGGGAAGCGGGCTGATGTGTGATACCGACACAGACGGATTAGAGTACTGAATTCATGATACTTTAATATATTTAAACTGTGATGTGCATTTCTGATGATTGAAAGGTATGCGCCTTCTACTCGTCCCAAAGCCGCAGTATGTAAACATCTCCTCCTCGGAAGGTATACTTCAAGGTTTTGTGATGTAGACACACAGCCAGTGAGCTTGACGCAAAGGAAGTTTCCCCAAACAAAATGGGCCCGACAGATCTTATCTACACGTTTGGTTTCACAAGATGCTGAACTGTGAGACCTCACAGCAACTTGAAATGTATTTTTCTTCCTGGGAATGCTGCTGAACAAAACAATGTTCCCGCCAATACTTTGACTGCCTCTCACGCAACAGTTTTATTTTAAACAAAAGTAAAACGGAGCTTGCTGTTTCAGTACTCCCCAAGTTTAGCTTTTTTGTTTAAAAAAAATGCAAATTAAGCCAATGAGTCAGCAATGCCTGATGCATCGGTCTCTTGTTTGTGTGAGACTTACAAAACACACACACACACACGCTCTCACACACATACACTCTCTCTCTCTCTCTCTCTCTCTTTCTCTCTCATCAACTGCATAGACTGCTGCAACCTACACGCAACAGGCTTGAGTCAGAAGAGGAATAAGTTGCCTTTCGTCCTTCCAAGAACGACAAAATGAGACAAATTGAGATGTATATTACAGGCATATGTTATTACAGTGCTTAGATGCTGTGTTCTGTGCAAATTATATTTAATCTAAACACACTGCAATCTGAGCAGCATGCAGACCGTAATTAAAACCACAATCGCAAACAACCACTGCTAGATTAGCTCAAAATCAGATGAACCGGACCATCACCAAAATCCACAGCAGGTAAAACCAATACAAACAAAGCAATTTCAAACCAGCTAATACTCTGTTAACACTAAACATGCACCAAGCCAATACCATCTAACAACAAATAGAACACTGCAGTGTCTCCTGCAAACAAAAGAGCCCCATAAAAATGCAGTGGTGTAGCAAGACTACCCCAGGCGTTCATGCAGGGAATGGAAATGGGCCTCCATACCCACAGATTAGTAGAACATACATCTATAATTGGGGTTCTGAGCGTCCTCGCACCCTTGACACAGGTGCCACAGCACCTGCTGAACTATTAATAGCTACTCCCCTAAAAGCATGTCATAAATGATACAGCATCGTCAATGAAAAGTGGCAATTTTTAAGAGGGCGTCTATGAAATAAACTGAGAATGACTGTGCAGTATTACAAAAAAATATATAAAACCTAAAAAAACGGCTTCTGTTGATAGGTGCTTTATTAATGCGCAGAGTGGAATAGTTGTTTAAGTACGTCTGTTCTTGCGTGGTTATGCTAGGCTCTGTATTGCTCAGTACTTGCCAGGTCTACTTTCTATTGCACAGTGAAGAAAAAATATGAAACATTTCGATTTAATTGGACAAATCCCTCTGCTGACACAGGTTTTTATGGTGGCTCATATGGAGCGTGTCCTATTAGCAGTCAAGGCCGGCAAAACGGGCGGGTGGGTTCACGGGGGGGAGGGAAGTGGCGGGACGGTAATCTTTATTATATAAAATAAAAAAACTTACCTTCCAAGTTCCTCCAGTTCTGCGACCGCATCACGCGCCGCTGCCTCAGCTCCTGCTGCTCCTGGCGCGTTGTAGGCAGCCTCCCTCCTCCTACTTCCCTAAGCCAATCACAACGCTGCAATGGCAGCATTGTGATTGGTGAGGCGCAGCGGAGAGCGCCCCAGCTGGGCCATTTTCTCTATGGGCCCGATTCACAGAACTAACTTACGACAAAATCCTAAACTTACTACCATTTTGGTATTCACAGAATGAACTTACTCCTTTTGGTATTCACAGAATGAACTTACTCATTTTGGTATTCACAGAATGAACTTACTCATTTTGGTATTCACAGATGGCACTTACACATTTTGTGTAACTTACTCATTTTGTGTAACTTACACATTTTGTGTAACTTACTCATTTTGTGTAACTTACACATTTTGGTATTCACAGAAGGCACTTACTCATTGATGAGTAAGTGCCTTCTGTGAATACCAAAATGAGTAAGTTCATTCTGTGAATACCAAAATGGTAGTAAGTTCATTCTGTGAATACCCAAATGTGTAAGTTAATTCTGTGAATACCCAAATGTGTAAGTTCATTCTGTGAATACCAAAATTGTTGTAAGTTTAGGATTTTGACGTAAGTTAGTTCTGTGAATCAGGCCCTATGTACGCTGCATGCAGCAGCCTACATAGAGAAAAAGGAGAGTGCGCATGACTGGGTTGGTCGGCCCTGGGGCCGACCAAACAGTCAGTACCCACAACAGTGGGCAAGCCACTCCCCCCCTGCCCTCGAGCAGGACCACCCACCCGCCCGCCCCCAACCAGGCACTTCTGCTTTCTCGCAGTGCGAGAAGCAGAAACATGAAATGGTAGTTTCACCATTTTATGTTTCTGCCTTCTCGCACTGCGAGAAAGCAGTGGGGCGACCCCCCCACGCCCCAATGAAGGAGCTGCCACTGCCGACATTATCTCACACATTTCTCGGGGGAAGCGGGGTTGAATTTCTGCTCGTTCTAAACTGCTGAACGTGATAGAATGTTCACTTTCAGCTAAATAAATTTTCAGTTCTTCACAGACCAGCCAAGGAAAAATTAAGCCTTACTATATCCCACAAATCAGAAAGGAACAAAGAAAAACAATGTAATTTTTTAAGAAAATGCACAAATTTATCTTACTATTCTTTGCAAGCAACTCTAACTTAAGTGGCCCAATAAATCATGTAGGGAATTAGCGTCTAAGGGCACCTTTATATTTGATTGCACACTCAAGCAAGAAGATGTCAGATTAAACTTTCGGCTGTTTTTCCAAGAGGATAACTTATGAATTAGTGGCCTCATGTGGCCTAACAAGGTGAAACAATGGAGCATATTTACAAGTGGATATCGCCACCTGAGCGTCACTTTTAGCAATGTTCTGGTGATGATATGCCCTTCTCCATATTTACAAAGCGGCATTAACCCCTTCGCTGCTAGGCCTATTCCCCCCCGTGCTAAGCCTTTTTTTGGCTATTTGGGGTAGTGCGCGCTTAGGCCCCTGTAACTTTTTGACCACATAAGGTATCCACGCCAAATTTGCGTCCTTTTCTTCCAACATCATGGGGATTGTAAAGGTACCCAGGGTTTGTGGATTCCCCGGGAGGGGACCCAGAAATTAGCCAAAATACAGCAACATTTAGTTTTTTGGGGGAAAAATGCAAAAAAAGGGCTACAGATGAAAGCGTCTTGTTTTTCCCTGCAAATGGCATCAAAAAGGGGTTGTGGTGCTGAAATCACCATCTTCCCAGCTTTCAGGGACAAGCAGACTTTTGTCAGAAAACCAACTTTTTTTACACAGTTTTGGCATTTTTCTGGGACATAGCCTATTTTTACTATTTTTTGTGCTTTCAACCTCCTTCCAGTTAATGGTAGAAATGGGTATGAAACCAATAATGGATCCTGAAAAGCCATACCTTTCTGAAAAGTAGACAAAATTCTGAATTTAGCAAGGGGTCATTTGTGTAGATCCTTAAAGTTTTCCTTATAGAAACTAACAGTTAAATGAAGGAAAAATTGAAAATTAGTTGAAAAAAACAGCCATTTGTGTCAACGTTTTCACCTGTAACTTCTTCTAATTATGACAGCTATTTGAAAGCAATATACCGTTATATCCGCTGGACCTTTCTGGTTGTGGGGATATATAGGACTTGTAGGTTCACCAAGAACCCGACAAACCCAGAGCCAATAACTGAGCAGCATCTTGCAATGGTTTTTTATTATGTACCGGGTATATAGCAATTATTTTGGGAAAATGTATACATGGAAAAATTGTTATGAAAGACACCTATGTATTTCTGAAATGGGAACAAAATGTAGATTTTAGAAACAGTAGATATTTGCACATTTCCGAAATTGGGAGTACCCATACTAGCATGAGAATTATAGGTCATTTATCAAAATGACTTATTTTTTACACATTGTCTTTCATTTGGAAGGCAGAAATGCATCGAAAGTCAATAGGTAATAACAGTTGCTCTACAATTCTGTGTTACCCTAAGTCTCCCGATAAAAATGGTACCTCACTTGTGTGAATAGGCCTTGTGCCCACAACAGGAAATGGCTCAAAATGCAACGTGGACGTACCACATTTTCACAATGAAAAATTACCCTTTTTTTGCAAAGTGCCTAGGTGTAGTTTTTGAACCCTAGCTCTGCCGGCACCTAGGAAACCTAGCAAACCTATACATTTTTGAAAACTAGACACCCAGGGGAATCCAGGATGGGGTGACTTGACTTCCTCCCACCAGGTTCTGTTACCCAGAATCCCTTGGAAACCTAAAACATTGGTAAAAAAAACACATTTCCCTCACTTTTCTGTGGTGGAAAGTTCTGGAATGTGCGCGGATCCACAAAATTCTACCCACCCCGCGTTCCCCAAGGTCTTCCGAAAACAAGGGTACCTCACTTGTGTGGGTAGGCCTAGTGCCCGCGACAGGAAGCAGCGCAAAACGCAACGTGGACGCACCACATTTTCAAAGTGAAAAATGACGCTTTTTTGGCAAAGTGCCTAGCTGTAGTTTTTGAACCCTAGCTCTGCCGGCACCTAGGGAAACCTAGCAAACCTATACATTTTTGGAAACTAGACACCCAGGGGAATCCAGGATGGGGTGACTTGACTGCCTCCCACCAGGTTCCGTTACCCAGAATTCCTCGCAAACCTAAACAATTGTCAAAAAAAACACATTTTCCCCACATTTCTGTGGTGGAAAGTTCTGTAATCTGCATGGATCCACAAATTTCCACCCACCCCGCGTTCCCCAAAGTCTTACGAGAAAAATGGTACCTCACTTGTGTGGGTCGGCCTAGTGCCTGCGACAGGAAACGGCACAAAACGCAACGTGGTCACACCTCAATTTCGCAGTGAAAAATGACCCTTTTTGGCAAAGTGCCTAGCTGTAGTTTTTGAACCCTAGCTCTGCCGGCACCTAGGGAAACGTAGCAAACCTATACATTTTTTAAAACTAGACACCCAGGGGAATCCAGGATGGGGTGACTTGACTGCCTCCCACCAGGTTCTGTTACCCAGAATCACTCGCAAACCTAAAAAATTATCAAAAAAACCACATTTTCCCCACATTTCTGTGGTGGAAAGTTCTGGAATCTGCGTGGATCCACAAATTTCCACCCACCCCGTGTTCCCCAAAGTCTTACGAGAAAAATGGTACCTCACTTGTGTGGGTCGGCCTAGTGCCTGCGACAGGAAATGGCGCAAAACGCAACGTGGTCACACCTCAATTTCGCAGTGAAAAATGACCCTTTTTTGGCAAAGTGCCTAGCTGTAGTTTTTGAACCCTAGCTCTGCCGGCACCTAGGGAAACGTAGCAAACCTATACATTTTTGAAAACTAGACACCCAGGGGAATCCAGGATGGGGTGACTTGACTGCCTCCCACCAGGTTCTGTTACCCAGAATCCTTTGCAAACCTAATAAATTGTCCAAAAAACCACATTTTCCCCACATTTCTGTGGTGGAAAGTTCTGGAATCTGCGTGGATCCACACATTTCTGCCCACCCCGCGTTCCCCAAAGTCTTATGAGAAAAATGGTACCTCACTTGTGTTGGTCGGCCTAGTGCCTGCGACAGGAAACGGCGCAAAACGCAACGTGGTCACACCTCAATTTCGCAGTGAAAAATGACCCTTTTTTGGCAAAGTGCCTAGCTGTAGTTTTTTAACCCTAGCTCTGCCGGCACCTAGGGAAATCTAGCAAACCTATACATTTTTGAAAACTAGACACCCAGGGGAATCCAGGATGGGGTGACTTGACTGCCTCCCACCAGGTTCTGTTACCCAGAATCCCTTGCAAACCTAATAAATTGTCCAAAAAACCACATTTTCCCCACATTTCTGTGGTGGAAAGTTCTGGAATCTGCGTGGATCCACAAATTTCCGCCCACCCCGCGTTCTACAAAGTCTTACGAGAAAAATGGTACCTCACTTGTGTGGGTCGGCCTAGTGCCTGCGACAGGAAACGGCGCAAAACGCAACGTGGTCACACCTCAATTTCGCGGTGAAAAATGACCCTTTTTGGCAAAGTGCCTAGCTGTAGTTTTGAACCCTACCTCTGCCGGCACCTAGGGAAACCTAGCAAACCTATACATATTTGAAAACTAGACACCCAGGGGAATCCAGGATGGGGTGACTTAACTGCCTCCCACCAGGTTCTGTTACCCAGAATCCCTTGCAAACCTAAAAATTGTCCCAAAAAACACATTTTCCCCACATTTCTGTGGTGGAAAGTTCTGGAATCTGCGTGGATCCACAAATTTCTGCCCACCCCGCGTTCCCCAAAGTCTTACGAGAAAAATGGTACCTCACTTGTGTGGGTCGGCCTAGTGCCTGCGACAGGAAACGGCGCAAAACACAACGTGGTCACACCTCAATTTCGCAGTGAAAAATGACCCTTTTTTGCAAAGTGCCTAGCTGTAGTTTTTGAACCCTACCTCTGCCGGCACCTAGGAAAACCTAGCAAACCTATACATTTTTGAAAACTAGACACCCAGGGGAATCCAGGATGGGGTGACTTGACTGCCTCCCACCAGGTTCTGTTACCCAGAATCCCTTGCAAACCTAAAAAATTGTCCAAAAAAACACATTTTCCCCACATTTCTGTGGTGGAAAGTTCTGGAATCTGCGTGGATCCACAAATTTCTGCCCACCCCACGTTCCCCAAAGTCTTACGAGAAAAATGGTACCTCACTTGTGTGGGTCGGCCTAGTTCCTGTGACAGGAAACGGCGCAAAACGCAACGTGGTCACACCTCAATTTCGCAGTGAAAAATGACCCTTTTTTGGCAAAGTGCCTAGCTGTAGTTTTTTAACCCTACCTCTGCCGGCACCTAGGGAAACCTAGCAAACCTATACATTTTTGAAAACTAGACACCCAGGGGAATCCAGGATGGGGTGACTTGACTGCCTCCCACCAGGTTCTGTTACCCAGAATCCCTTGCAAACCTAAACAATTGTCCAAAAAAACACATTTTCCCCACATTTCTGTGGTGGAAAGTTCTGGAATCTGCGTGGATCCACAAATTTCTGCCCACCCCGCGTTCCCCAAAGTCTTACGAGAAAAATGGTACCTCACTTGTGTGGGTCGGCCTAGTGCCTGCGACAGGAAACGGCGCAAAACGCAACGTGATCACACCTCAATTTCGCAGTGAAAAATGACCCTTTTTGGCAAAGTGCCTAGCTGTAGTTTTTGAACCCTACCTCTGCCGGCACCTAGGAAACCTAGCAAACCTATACATTTTTGAAAACTAGACACCCAGGGGAATCCAGGATGGGGTGACTTGACTGCCTCCCACCAGGTTCTGTTACCCAGAATCCCTTGCAAACCTAAAAAGTGTCCAAAAAACACATTTTCCCCACATTTCTGTGGTGGAAAGTTCTGGAATCTGCGTTTATCCACAAATTTCTGCCCACCCCGCGTTCCCCAAAGTCTTACGAGAAAAATGGTACCTCACTTGTGTGGGTCGGCCTAGTGCCTGCGACCGGAAACGGCGCAAAACGCAACATGGTCACACCTCAATTTCGCAGTGAAAAATGACCCTTTTTTGGCAAAGTGCCTAGCTGTAGTTTTTGAACCCTACCTCTGCCGGCACCTAGGGAAACCTAGCAAACCTATACATTTTTGAAAACTAGACACCCAGGGGAATCCAGGATGGGGTGACTTGACTGCCTCCCACCAGGTTCTGTTACCCAGAATCCCTTGCAAACCTAAAAAATGTCCAAAAAAACACATTTTCCCCACATTTCTGTGGTGGAAAGTTGTGGAATCTGCGTGGATCCACAATTTTCCACCCACCCCGCATTCCCCAAAGTCTTACGAGAAAAATGGTACCTCACTTGTGTGGGTCGGCCTAGTGCCTGCGACAGGAAACGGCGCAAAACGCAACATGGTCACACCTCAATTTCGCAATGAAAAATGACCCTTTTTTGGCAAAGTGCCTAGCTGTAGTTTTTGAACCCTAGCTCTGCCGGCACCTAGGGAAACCTAGCAAGCCTATACATTTTTGAAAACTAGACACCCAGGGGAATCCAGGATGGGGTGACTTGACTTCCTCCCACCAGGTTCTGTTACCCAGAATCCCTTGCAAACCTAATAAATTTTAAAAAAAAACACATTTTCCCCACATTTCTGTGGTGGAAAGTTCTGGAATCTGCGTGGATCCACAAATTTCCACACACCCCGCGTTCCCCAAAGTCTTACGAGAAAAATGGTACCTCACTTGTGTGGGTCGGCCTAGTGCCCGCGACAGGAAACGGCGCAAAACGCAACGTGGTCACACCTCAATTTCGCAGTGAAAAATGACCCTTTTTTGGCAAAGTGCCTAGCTGTAGTTTGTGAACCCTAGCTCTGCCGGCACCTAGGGAAACCTACCAAACACACACATTTCTGAAAAGTAGACACCCGGGGGCTTCCAGGGAGGTATGGCTTGCATGGATCCCCCAACCTTTCCTTACCCAGAATCCCCTGCAAACCTCAATTTTAGCTGATAAAAATCACTTTTTTCTCACATTTTTGTGTGGGAAAGTGTGGCATCACTGGCCTCACACAAATTTCCTACCACCCAGCGTTCCCCCAGGTCTCCCTATAAAAATGGTGCCTCACTTGTGTGGGAGGCCCAAGTACCCGCGACAGGCAAGGGCCCAAAACGTAGTGAGGCGACATCAAAATTGCCTATCTCAAAACCACCTGGTTTTGAAAGGGGTCACCTGGGTTTTGGCCCCGTGCTCGGCGGCCATCTAGGAAACCTACCAAACCCACACATTTATGAAAAGTAGACACCGGGGGCTTCCAGGGAGGTATGGCTTGCGTGGATCCCCCAACGTTTCCTTACCCAGAATCCCCTGCAAACCTCAATTTTAGCTGAAAAAAATCACTTTTTCACACATTTTGTGTGGGAAAGTGTGGCATCACTGGCCTCACACAAATTTCCTACCACCCAGCGTTCCCCCAGGTCTCCCGATAAAAATGGTGCCTCACTTGTGTGGGAGGCCCAAGTACCCGCGACAGGCAAGGGCCCAAAACGTAGTGAGGCGACATCAAAATTGCCTATCTCAAAACCACCTGGTTTTGCAAGGAGTCACCTGGGTTTTGGCCCGTGCTCGGCGGCCATCTAGGAAACCTACCAAACCCACACATTTCTGAAAAGTAGACACCCGGGGCTTCCAGGGAGGTATGGCTTGCGTGGATCCCCCAACGTTTCCTTACCCAGAATCCCTGCAAACCTCAATTTTAGCTGAAAAAATCACTTTTTCACACATTTTGTGTGGGAAAGTGTGGCATCACTGGCCTCACACAAATTTCCTACCACCCAGCATTCCCCAGGTCTCTTGATAAAAATGGTGCCTCACTTGTGTGGGAGGCCCAAGTACCGCGACAGGCAAGGGCCCAAAACGTAGTGAGGCGACATCAAAATTGCCTATTTCAAAACCACCTGGTTTTGCAGGGAGTCACCTGGGTTTTGGCCCGTGCTCGGCGGCCATCTAGGAAACCTACCAAACCCACACATTTCTGAAAAGTAGACACCTGGGGGCTTCAGGAGGTATGGCTTGCGTGGATCCCCCAATGTTTCACTTACCAGAATCCCTG
This sequence comes from Calotriton arnoldi, assembly GCA_963921515.1. Lineage (NCBI taxonomy): Eukaryota > Metazoa > Chordata > Amphibia > Caudata > Salamandridae > Calotriton > Calotriton arnoldi. The sequence goes on from CAWUFW010004298.1 coordinate 993,635, forward strand.
CAAACCTCAATTTTAGCTGAAAAAATCACTTTTTTCAGAAATGTTTGTGTGGGAAAGTGTGGCATCACCGGGCTCACACAAATTTCCTACCACCCAGCGTTCCCCAGGTCTCCCGATAAAAATGGTGCCTCACTTGTGTGGGAGGCCCAAGTACCCGCGACATGCAAGGACACAAAACGTTTTGAGGCAACATCAACATTGCCTATCAAAAAATGTTTTGGGCCCTTGCCTGTTGCGGTTACTTGGGCCTCCCACACAAGTGAGGCACCATTTTTATCGGGAGACCTGGGGGAATGCTGGGTGGTAGGAAATTTGTGTGAGCCCGGTGATGCCACACTTCCCACACAAAAATGTGTGAAAAAGTGATTTTTTCAGCTAAAATTGAGGTTTGCAGGGGATTCTGGGTGGAAACGTTGGGGGATCCATGCAAGCCATACCTCCCTGGAAGCCCCGGGTGTCTACTTTTCAGAAATGTGTGGGTTTGGTAGGTTTCCTAGATGGCCGCCGAGCACAGGGCCAAAACCCAGGTGACTCCCTGCAAAACCAGGTGGTTTTGAGATAGGCAATTTTGATGTCGCCTCACTACGTTTTGGGCCCTTGCCTGTCGCTGGTACTTGGGCCTCCCACACAAGCGAGGCACCATTTTTATCGGGAGACCTGGGGGAACGCTGGGTGGTAGGAAATCTGTGTGAGCCCGGTGATGCCACACTTTCCCACACAAAAATGTGTGAAAAAGTGATTTTTTCAGCTAAAATTGAGGTTTGCAGGGGATTCTGGGTAGGAAACATTGGGGGATCCACGCAAGCCATACCTCCCTGGAAGCCCCCGGTGTCTACTTTTCAGAAATGTGTGGGTTTGGTAGGTTTCCTAGATGGCCGCCGAGCACGGGGCCAAAGACCCAGGTGACCCCTTGCAAAACCAGGTGGTTTTGAGATAGGCAATTTGATGTCGCCTCACTACGTTTTGGGCCCTTGCCTGTCGCGGGTACTTGGGCCTCCCACACAAGTGAGGCACCATTTTAATCGGGAGACCTGGGGAACGCTGGGTGGTAGGAAATTTGTGTGAGCCCGGTGATGCCACACTTTCCCACACAAACATTTCTGAAAAAGTGATTTTTCAGCTAAAATTGAGGTTTGCAGGGGATTCTGGAAGTGAAACGTTGGGGGATCCACGCAAGCCATACCTCCCTGGAAGCCCCGGGTGTCTACTTTTCAGAAATGTGTGGGTTTGGTAGGTTTCCCTAGGTGGCCGCCGAGCCCCAGGCCAAAACCCAGGTGACCCCTTGCAAAACCAGGTCATTTTGAGATAATGTGTTGTTTATTTCTGCAGCGTGAAAATTTTGGCACAATATTGCAAGGAAAATGTGACAGACAGTTTGAGGTTTGCAGGACATTGTGGGTACCATAACTTGGTGGGATCCACAAGAGAGATATCACCATGTACTCCCATGGGTGTTTCGTTTACGACAATATCTACAGTTGGTAGGTTATTCTTAGACGGAATGTACACCTTGGCAGACAGACTAAAAAGACAAAGATTACTGCACAGCCATCTATTCCTCAAGCACACACACATACTGGTTGGATTTGGCACGAGGGCAAGTGATGGTTCAGTATATACAATTTTATTAACAAGAGATTTCACAAAAATGAAATGCACTGTCAATAATTGAAAGGACAAAAAACTGAACCAGTGACTCGCAGCTCGTGAGCTGTAAAGCCACGTCAAGGCCCCAACCGCTTTACAGGCCATTCACACACCTTTCATACGTGATACACACAAGACCATTCACACCACCAGGCACTGAAACAAACACATTACAACATTCACAAAAAGGGACAAGGTACACCCTGCTTGAGAAAGACAAAAAATATATATTACTGCACAGCCATCTAATCCTCAAGCACACACACATATTGGTTGGATTTGGCATGAGGGTGAGTGATGGGTCAGTATATACAATTGTATTAACAAGTGATTTCACAAAAATGAAATGCACTGTTAATAATTGAAAGGACGAGAAACTGAACCATTGACTCACAGCTCGTGAGCTGTAAAGCCATGACAAGGCACCAACCTCTTTACAGGCCATTCATACACCTTTCATACGTGTGACAAATACAAAACCATTCAGACCACCAGCCGCGGGCCCATCACATTACAACACTCACACCAGCAGACAGCGCCATTCAAGGGCCCATCACTTTCACACGCCCACATTCCTAACACAGCAACCACACAAGCTGATGGATTGCATGGAGTGTCGCTCGGCTAGAAGTGTGTGTAGTGACCAGCAGCAAGTCACTACTCACACACTGCCAGCCAAGCGCCACTCCACGCACACCGCCAGCCAAGCGCCACTCCACGCACACCGCCAGCCAAGCGCCACTCCACGCACACCGCCAGCCTAGCGCCACTCCACGCACATCGCCAGCCTAGCGCCACTCCACGCACACCGCCAGCCAAGCGCCACTCCACGCACACCATCAGCCAAGCGCCACTCCACGCACACCGCCAGCCAAGCGCCACTCCACGCACACCGCCAGCCAAGCGCCACTCCACGCACACCGCCAGCCAAGAGCCACTCCACGCACACCGCCAGCCAAGCGCCACTCCACGCACACCGCCAGCCAAGCACCAGCCTACACACACCACCATCACATTTAGGATTTTTTTATACAAAAAGAAAACACAAACAAATTGCAAATAGATACAAATCTACTAACACAAAATCAGAAACTAAATACATTGCACTAATGCCAACCTTGAAACAGAACAACAATTCTTAAACATTACAGACCAGGCAGTTCACTTTACCACTCATGGTTGCTCCCAATAATTCTTTTGCTTGTGGTACGCTCTATAACAAGCAGGCACACACAGCCCAGGGTTAGAAGGACACTCAGGGCAGTACATACGAGTCTCCTTCCGCGTACCTCTTCGCCAACAGACTCTACATCTCCTAGTGGGAAAGTCTTTTGAGGGTGTAGGAGGAATGTGATCAGGAAAGTGGCGATCTTTCAATCGAGCCACATCCTCCACCACTCCAACTCTAGGAACACTTGCCTGTTCCAAAACAACAAGGCTGCCTATGACAGACTGCTGAAACTGAACAAAAGTCAACTTTGACGCAGGAGAACACTCCTTGAACACAACAAAAGCATTGAAAGTTGCTAAATTGAAGAGATGGATGGCCAACTTCTTATACCAAATGTAAGCCTTACGAATAGCAGTGTAAGGTTCCAACCTCTGATCTACTCTATCAACACCACCCATGTGCTTATTGTAGTCTAAAATGCACACAGGTTTGCGCACTTCAGCAATCTGACCCCAAACAGCCACAGGTGAAGTACTCTCATCATGGATGGTAGTCAGCATGTACACATCCCTCCTGTCCACAAATTTCACAGCTAGCAGTTCCTCACCACGCAAGGCACTGCACTGTCCCCTCTGAAGTTTTTGCAAACAAGCTCTTTTGGATAACCTTTACGGTTAGAGCGGATTGTGCCACAAGCAAAAGTGTCCACTTTGAACAATTCCTTAAACAATTGCACAGCAGTGTAGAAGTTATCAAGGTACAAATGGTGGCCTCTGTTAAACAGTCCTCTAGCAAGATCCCACACAATTTTCTCTGAAACTCCAAAAGTGGACGGACAACCAGGGGGTCAATAGTGGAATCCCTACCAGTGTACACACGCAAATTAAAAACATATCCGTCCTACTCTCAGACAACATATACAGCTTAATTCCATAGCGTGCCCTCTTGCTAGGAATGTACTGCCTAAAAACCAAACGGCCCTTGAACAGGACCAAAGACTCACCAATAGATATTTCTTTCCCTGGAGTATAGATCTCTGAAAATCGATCTACAAAGTGATCAAGAACAGGCCGAATCTTAAAAAGATGGTCACATTCAGGGTGATCTCGTGGCAACGCCAAACCATTATCAACAAAATGCAGCATCCGAAGCAAAAGTAAATACCGATCACGAGTCATAACTGCAGGAAATATGGCCGTTGCCATCAAGGGACTGGTAGACCAATATGAACCCATGGACGGCTTCCTTATCAAACCCATCAAAAAAGTCAAACCCAAAAACTTCTTCATCTCTTCCAGATTTGTGGGACTCCACCGGGTAGCTCTAGAATGGGGCCTAAGTCTGGCACTGTTGTCCCTCAAAAACTGTTCAGCATACAAATTAGTCTGCTCAACAATCTCACCCGAAAATACATCATCTATAAACAACTGAAAATACTGTATAGGCAAATAATGTTCACAATCCACTCTACACCCTGCATAACCACTAAAGGCAGGCAACACCGGCTGCACCATGTTTGGATCAACCCAGAGTCCAGCACTTCCAGTAGGAAGCCTAGCAGCCCCAGGCTGCAATCCAGATGCCTCTTGCATCATCGGCACAGTAGTATCCTCCTCTAAAACAGGCACTTCATCTGCACTGAGAGTACCTTCATCATCCGATGATTCCATGTGGAGAGAAAACTCACTGCCTGAATCTTCCCCTCCCTCCTCTCCCTCAGACGCACTGTCAGTCTCATAATCCTACTCAGAGGAAGATTCAAGAAGCAAACCAACCACCTGCTGAGCAGTAATTCTACGGCTAGCCATAATGCTTACTAATAAAGGTTACTTGTCAAACAAGTCAACAACAACAAACCCTTTGTAAAAAAAAGAAATAAACAAAATGTAGCTTTATCACAAAGACCTATATACTCCAACACTATACCACTCACGTGACAGAAGCAGCTAGACTCACCACCACCTACTCTGCACAGACACAGTAAGGATCAACAATATCCCACTAAAAAAGAAGAAAAAAAAATTACACATAAGACAATGCAAAACATCGCAAAGAATTTCATGCTCTGAACACTAACAAATATGCTGCCATTATGACACCACTTACAAAAAAATTCATTCATGCATGACAATAATACTCATTTGGAGTACACACAACAAAAATATTTTTCATACCAAATAAATGCAATTACGCAAAACTGCAGAACAACCACTGCCGAAACCGCAAACAGGAATCAAAAGCTTTACACTAGAATAAAAAGGAGAAAAAAAACATTACAATCACATATGCAAATAATGCACCAGTCCACACACAATCCACCAGCCAAGCTAAGGGGTAGGTGGGCCAAAGAGTATAAATAAAATATTCACCCCCGTAAAAGGGGAGCAACCCTTGCCCTTTTGGCCACTCCCCAACACAAAAATTAAAAAAACCCTGGTGTCTAATGACTTCTGACCTCCTTGGGGGCAGATGGGCCTAAAAACATACTGCTATTCTGCCACCCAAGGGGTCACTCTCCACAAATAAATGCCTGGTGGACTAGTGGGAAGATACCTTTATCTTCCGCACACGATCTCTCACTACTCAACTCTACTCTCAACTCTATTCACAACTGGATGTTAGCTCACCAACTCATTCTGAATCCCGCCAACACTGAATTCCTCCTCCTCTCTACCTCTCTCTCACCTCCTCCTGTTCAATCTTGGATGGATCAGCTGAACCTACTCAACAACAAACCCATCATTGTCGACAGCGCTAAATCCCTAGGTGTCATTCTTGACAAAAGACTCAACCTAATCTCCCACATCAACTCTATTGCTAAGAACGCACGTTACCAGTTGCGCCTTCTATGGGGGATCCGTCGGTTCTTCCCGGAGAAAGACTTAATAACCTTGGTACAATCTCTGGTTCTCTCAAGACTGGATTATTGCAATTCTCTTCTGACGGGCCTACCCAAATCCCACCTCTCCCCTCTCAAATCCATCCTCCATTCAGCAGCTCGCTTCATTTCAGGGTCTAAACGAAGCGACCACGTCACTCCTATCCTGTCCTCTCTTCGATGGCTTCCGATCGAGGCAAGATCTATTTACAAAACTGCCTGCATCACACACAAAGCCTTACACACGTCCTCCCCTCGTTACCTGGCGAATAAATTGAAATTGTCTGGTGTCTCTCGCCCTTCTTGCAATGCGAAAAAGCTTCTGCTTGAGCCCCCCCCCCGTCTTCAAAAGGGAAAGATCGATGGCGCAATCCTTCTCAGGCAATGCGGTAAGAATCTGGAACTCGCTTCCCCCATTGCTCCGTGCCACCTCCTCTACCCGGATCTTATAAGCTGACCTCAAATCTCTTCTCTTCCAAAGACTCTTTCAGAACTAATACTTTCACTCTCAGCCCCCTCTAGGAAGTTCGCTCTTCATTGTAAATTTGTACTTTTTCCTGTACATTCCTCACCCTTGCGTGCTGTGCTGGATTTGTGTACCCTTCATTTAATTCACGCCCTCTCTACTCCCTCAAGGAAGTTCTTCCACTATAGGAAATTCTGTACTCCATGCCTATAGAAGTGCCTTCCCAGTGTGTTCTGCCACTTATTGCAGTATTATACCTCTATTTGTATTTTGTATCTCATGTATCATGCACAATTGTCACTTTTTCCTCATGTAATGTAACGCTTGCTTTTGTATTATGCTCACTTGTAACCTTCTCATCCATGTAATGTTACTGTTCCTATTGTGAAGCGCTCTCACACCTTCGGGTAAAGCCCCGCGCTATATAAATAAAACTGCCCCCCCCAGGGGGCAGAGCACCAAAACATAAGGCCTCCAAAGGGGAGCGACCCTTGCCCAAGGGGCCGCTCCCCAAAACAGTATTTTCCATTTTTTTAAAAAATTCCCTGGCGTCTAGTGGGCATTCCCGCTGCACGATCGCATGATCGTGCAGCAGGAATGCACAAAGAGGCATCGAGGGAAAGGAAAGGGTTTTCCTTTCCCTCGATGCCTCTTCTGTTTCAAATCCCCTCCCGGAGCCAAAACTAACCTTATTCCCCGACACGCTATTGTGAAGCGCTCTCACACCTTCGGGTAAAGCCCCGCGCTATATAAATAAAACTGCCCCCCCAGGGGGCAGAGCACCAAAAACATAAGGCCCCCAAAAGGGGAGCGACCATTGCCCAAGGGGCCGCTCCCCAAAACAGTATTTCCGTTTAAAAAAAAAATTCCCTGGCGTCTAGTGGGCATTCCTGCTGCACGTTCGCATGATCGTGCAGCAGGAATGCACAAAAGAGGCATCGAGGGAAAGGAAAGGGTTTTCCTTTCCCTCAATGCCTCTTCTGTTTCAAATCCCCCCTCCCCGGAGCCAAAACTAACCTTATTCCCCGACGCGCTGGAAGCAAATGGCTTCCAGCGCGTCGGGGAGCAAAGGGAAACCCCGCTGACGTCATTGAGGGGGGTGGGCAGGGGGAGGCAGGGGAAGCCCTTCCCCTGCCTTCCCCCAAAAAAACCCGACGATCGGATTCCCATGGGGGGAGCGCCAGCGCTTCCCCCGTGGGTGGTCTTATGACGAGCTGGACTCGTCATGAGCACACGACCACTGTGTGCCATGACGAGTCCAGCTCGTCATGAGCATCGAAGGGGTTAAGCCACTTTTTATGGCCTAACGCCAACTTGTAAATAAGGCCCTTTACATGCTTCACTCAGTGTGAAAGGGGCTTGTAATGGGTGCTGCTGTGGGCATTCCACCACAACACCCATTGCTTTTGACGCTGCCCCAGATTTACAAGGAGGTGTAAATCTGAGGCTGCCCCAAAAACTAACGCCATGCAAGAGCAGACGTTAGTATGGCAATACAAGGAGAAATACTTTTATTTCTCCTCGTTTTTGCTTTTTCTATGTGTGCTGCATTCTGCAGCACACATAGAAAGAGAAAAATGCCATTAATGATTGTTTATGTGCAGGAAGGTGTCCCTTCCTGCACATAAACAATCATTAAGTAATGATGATTTGCTACTTCTATGTGTGCTGCAGAATGCAGCACACATAGAAGTAACAAATCGCCATTAGTGATTGTTTATGTGCAGGAAGGGATAGCTTCCTGCACACAAACAATCATTCCCTGTAATGCAGGCACCCTTGCACTATGGTGCAAGGGTGCCTGCATTGGCACTAGGCAGCGAAATTTAGTGCCAGCTACTTGGGAAAACACAGGGGTGCGCTGTATTCTGCACATCCCTGTGTTTTGGAAATATCCGAGCACGATGCTGCCGGTAAATATGCAGTCTGTGGTGAACTAATGCGGAGGCCACATGAAGCAATCAACATTTCCCTTGTTATGTAAAGAAATAGAGAGGCTCCTTCATTTTAAATTTGCTGGTTCTGGACTTCATTGTAATAATGACAGCAAGCCGAGTGATCTAACTAATTCAATGCCATTGCATTATTTAATATATTCTTTGCTGTTGCTGCACACTTTAGAATAGATAATATCTACAATCAACATTTAATGAGTTCCCAAAAAGTCAGTGTTTTAGTGCTTGACGGAAAGCTGTTGGCATTTAGCCATCTTCCTCTTTTATCCCATGTGTTCTAATGGAGTTGATAAAGACTAAGGGCCAGATGTAGGTAAAATCAAATTTGCGAGTCCTTAATAGCGAATTTTACTGATTCGCTATTAAGGACTCGCAAAATTGAATATAGGTAGGAATCGCTAAAATATTAGTGATTCCTTAATATTCCTTAATAACGAATCGCAAATTGAGATTCGTTAATAAGGAATACCTACCCATTCATTCCTATGGGCTAGGAGGCCCATAGGAATGAATGGGAAGATATTCACTATTTGCGATTCGCTATTAAAGAATCGCAAATAGCGGAGCTATTTCAAGGGTGCCAGGGTGTCAAAGGACACCCTGTTGCACCCTGAAATGTGCATGTGTGCACATGTGGCGCACATACATGCCCTAAGGGCATGAATGTGTGCCACATGGCACTTTAAAAAAAGCAAAAAGTGCTTTTTTAAAGGAAATCGCTAATTACCACCAACTTGAAGTTGGTGGTAATTAGCGATTCCTTAAGGCTAAAGTGCACTTTCTTTTGTGCTACTTGCATTGCATTTAAGGAATCGCAATTTTGCGATTCCTTATTTTGCTAGTAGGTTTAAACTCACCTACATTGCTCGCAGCCAAATAGCGATCGCAAACGCTGAAATTCAGCGTTAGCGCTCGCTATTTGGCCACCTACATCTGGCCCATAGGGGCATATTTACAAGGAATTGGCGTAGGGCAGCATTGCAAAACATTTTGCTGCGCTGCCATTTGCCAATTCGAAAGGAAAGGAATGCACCATGCTTTGCTGTCCTTTCAGCCAGCGCACATTTTGCAGCAGTGCACCAATGTGGCACCCTTGCACCATGGTGCAAGGGTGTCTGTGTTGTTTGCATGATTGTTTTTGTGCAGGAAGGAGCACATTCCTGCACAAAATCAATCACAAGAGCTGTTTTCCTCTTTCTATGTGTGCTGCAGAATGCAGCAAACATGGAGAGAGGAAAATAAGAGGAGAAATGTAAACATTTCTCCTCATTACACCTCCCCTGGTTTACAAGTCCTTGTAAATCTGGGATTGCGTCAAAATCCATGGGTGTTGCCTGGGAACACCCACTGCAACACCCATGGAATGCCTCTTTGATGCAGTGTAAAGCAACGCAGCGACTTGCACAACTTTGCTTTACTCCATATCTACGAGGCCAATGAAAAGCCACGCAAAGTTTCTTTGCGTGACCTCGCAAATGTGGTGTTCCAGTTTGCACCTCCAGAGCATCACAATTGTGACGCTCCGGCAGTGCAAATGATCCACAAGGTGCTTGGAAATGAGCCCCTTATTTCTAATTTTGAATGACTCTCCAAGTTATATTAGATCAGAATGTTCCTCGTGTATCTGTTCTTCCAAGGTGAATGATTAGTCACATATACAACATTATCCATTGATTATTCTATTTAGAGTTAGACATCTTTTTTTAAGCATATTTTATTGATTTTTATGAACAAGTTGCGCAGGGCATTATCACATTTTCATAGTTTCATCGCCACATCTGTAGTCTTAAGACAGAATAGTCGTACACTGCAATGCAATTACACATTATACAATCTGTGATATTTTGACAGTTATAGATTGACAAGCTGTATTCCAAATTGTTCTATTATTCGTAGTATGACTAATCTTATAAACCATCATAAACTTAATCTAACCCCCCATACCCACCCCCAGTGTTCCAATGTTCTATAGCGAGGTAAAGCGTGTCATCGTCCTGTGTCATTGGTCTAGTTGCAATAATACTCGTCAGTAGCACCGCCCCGTCCTGGCACCCATCACACACATCGTTATATGTCCAAGCAGCACTATAGTGTATTGAGTGTTCGGGGTACTAGATGTATGATCTGTAGTTATACCCTTAAGCGCCTCTATCATTATGTCCCAATCCATGGATATTGGCTTTGGGAGGAGACCGCGTGCCTCTTCGCGACGGATAGCTGCGCTTTCAGCCCCTCCCCAATGTAACACTTCATTGTGCCATGTATATATTGTGGGTGGCCTCTTCGATTTCCATCTCATGGTGATGGATCTTTTCGCTAATATAATCGCGAGATCAAGGAAGCGGAGCTGGACTCTATGGGAGGCCGATCGTTTACGGAGGCCTAGCAAGTATTCCAAGACCGAGTCCTCAAGACCCAAACCTGTAACTGTTTGTATATGTTGGTGGACATCTACCCAGAAATCCCTCAATCGCAGACATGCCCATAACATATGAATCAAATCTGCTTCCTCTAGTTGACATCTAGGGCAATGATGTCGCGTGTGGGGGTACATCTTCTGTAGTTGGTGTGGTGTAAGATAAGCCCTGTGTAGTATCATGCACTGTATGAATTTAAACTTTGCATTCCTAGTCACTTTCTTGGGATGTTCTATGATAGTCGTCCATTCCCTGACCGTTATTTCACGTCCTACATCCTCGACCCACTTAACTCGCAGGGCATCCAGAGGTATCGCCGCGTGTGTATGGATCCCCACATACAACCATTTGATTAGGTGACTGCCCCGTCCCATGTAATACAATGCCTTAACTAATTTGTGTGTTTTAGGCTCCTCCCTTTGAGGGGCCCAGTATTTTTTAACATAATGTAAGATCGATGCATGAAGCATGTATAGATGATTCGGTACTCCGTTTTCTCATACAAAGTTGTCATGGTCCATCAATATACCAGAATTGAAAAAATCCCTGATCGTATCTACACCCTCATCCGACCATGGCCGGATCCTGTGTGTCGTAAGCCTACCAATGTGTAATGGGATTCCCAACAGCGGTATGTTGTCTGCATAAGGAGGGGACCAAGATCTGTATTGTAGTGCTCTCTTCCAACAGTGTAGGGCCGTTTGCAATAGGGGTGGTATATCCGATGGAATCCTAGCCTTTGGTAGTAGCAGAGTGTGCAGAGTCCCTTGGTTAACATGGGCCGCTGTATAACCTATCTCTTGCAGGTTGCAGCCTGCAGCCCAGTATGATAGCCATTGCAACTGGCATGCATAATAATATGCTCGAAAGTCCGGCACCCCCGGTCCCCCACCACTCGTTCCCACTTGTAGCTTTTTAAGACTTATCCGTCGTCTACCAGGTCCCCAGATTAATTCCAAAAGTGCAGTATCCAATGTCTTAAAAAGGGCCAGAGGTATTATGATCGGTAAGTTGGTGAAATAATATAGGAGTCGAGGGAGGACCACCATCTTGGACACTGCCACACGACCCATCGTTGAAAGTGGGAGCTAGGTCCAGAATGCAATATTGGAGCGCAGCCCACGTATTGCTCTATACAGATTGCCCTCCAACATATCCACAGGGGACCTATATATCTGAATGCCTAAATATTTAAAGGTGGTATGGGCCACTGGTAGTCGGCACATACCAAAGTCAATCCTGTCAGGGTATGTATGGTTTTGAAAGAAAAAGGCGTTGGATTTCGATTCGTTTATTGCAAGGCCAGATATAAGTTCAAATGAGGCAAATATTCCAGATATCGGATCTAAGGTGCCCAAAAGGTCACTCACATAGACTATTATGTCATCTGCATATGCGGATATTAAATGGGTGGTATTGCCGGACAGTATCCCCACGTGAATAGCCTCCTGACGCAGCCTAAGTGCTAGCGGTTCTAAAGCCAGTACAAACAATAGTGGGGAGAGAGGACATCCCTGGCATGTGTCTTTATATATGGGATATTCCTTCGATATGTGTCCACTTGTCCTCACTCTAGCAGTGGGAGTTTTGTATAAGAGACATAACCAACGAAGGTACCCTGGGGGCAGTCCAAACTTCGCAATAGCCCGAAACATATAGCTCCATGACAATGTATCAAATGCTTGTCGGAAGTCAAGTGCTATACAACCAGCATTAACCAACTGATCCAGATTAGTTGTCATTATGTGATGGAGCCTCCTTATATTCAAAGATGTGTTGTGCGCGGGTATGAATCCGCATTGGTCTATGTGTATTAATTTGTGTAGATAGGGAAGGAGCCTGTTGGCTAATATTTTACTTAATATTTTATATTCAGTCGTTAGTAATGAGAGCGGGCGATATCCTGTGATGGCTGAGGTGTCTCTACCTGGTTTGGGAAGTGTGACTACTAGAGCTTGCTTAGTGGAGTCAAGGAGCCTGCCTAATTCTAGCGAGGTTTTGTATAGGGTTTCCAGTTGTGGGGCCAAAATTTCGGAGTAAGTAGTTAAAACTCTATCGGTAGACCATCTAGTCCTGGTGTCTTATTGCATGGGAGGCCATTTATAGTGACCTTTATTTCTGTGCTCGTAATGGGGCCTTCCAAACCTTTATTTGCTCCTGCAGGAATCTGAGGATAGGGCAGGTCCGCCAGGAATGCATCCATTAGGGTATCATCTAATGAGGGCGGCATACTGTACAGGGCAGTGTAATATGAACAGAGGAGTCATTTATTCCTTGCTGGGTATAAACCATATTTCCCCCAGGCATGGCTATTTGGCTAATTACAGTAGGCGGAGGATCCGTTCTCAATATCTTTGCCAGGAGTGTCCCTGATTTATCTGCATCTGTGTGCTGTGATTGTGTATATGCTCTTTAGTCAATGACTCTGAGAGTTTCCAGTAGCTCAGCATGTTTTATGCGAGCCTCTTGCAGTGCAGCATGCTTGTCAGGGTCTCTCACCGCAGCTTGTTCTAACCTACCCATACCATCTTCAACAGATTTCAAGTTTTTATGCACCTCCTGTCTGGCACCTACTAGGGTGCTAATCGCGGTTCCCCTAATTACTACTTTCAGCGCATCCCACTCCACTAAAATTGAGGACGCGGTATGTCCATTTTCAGTAAAATAATTCACAACTGCAGTGGATAGTGTCGAGCGAAACACAGTGTCTTCCAATAATTGGGGCCACAGTCTCCATGTAGGGACTGGGGTGGGGACCCTGCCCCATGCAATACGGATTTCTAGCGGGTTGTGATCAGAGAAGGTTTTCGCCAGGTAGGTAGTGTGAGGTACCTGCGCGGCTATGGAAAGAGAGCAGAGAATCCTGTCAATTCTCGAATGTAAATCATGGACTGGGGAGTAAAAGGAGTATTCTTTATGTGTTTTATTTTTTAGGCGCCATACGTCGCACAAGTCCCATCCGGTCACCCAATTACGAAGAGCCTCAGCTTGTTTAACAGCCCCTGCGCTATGGAGGGGGGGGTGTGAACGATCCAACTCTATGTTCATTACTGCATTACAGTCACCACCTATGACCCATGGAAAAGCCTCCCACCCCGCTAAAATCGCATTTAAGCCCATAAAGTATTTGTTCTGATCGAAATTTGGAGCATATATGCTCCCCAATACAATATGCCTACCATCTAGGGTCCCATGAAGGAAAATGTATCTGCCCTGTGCATCGCTACGCCATTCTAATTCCACAAATGGGACTCCATACCTGATCCAAATGGTAACCCCTCTAGCAAAGGCGGAGTAATCGGTGGAGTATAGTTGCCCTTTCCATTTTTTCCGCATTTTTGCCGTTTCTGATAGCGTAAGGTGGGACTCCTGCAAGAATACAATTTGCGCCCCACGCCTGAGCAACTGCGCATGCACCCTGTGATGTTTCTGCACAGAGCCCAGACTCCGAACATTCCATTTTAGTAATGTGTATGTATTTAGTTTATGCATCACATGACATGCACAGTAGGAGGACCCATGGCCAGGACAAGGAACCAAGAGGCAGGACGTGACATTAAATGTACATCAGAACACATTGATCCCCAGCGAACTACTAATACTAGGTCCAGCCAATAAACGATGCAGGACCGAACTAAAAATACAACAGCTAACATTACGCTGCATTTAACTAGTGCATCCGCAACTGGGGGTACGTTGCTTACGCCAAGAATAATTCAATATTAACCTATACCAGCTCGGGAGAGCCCGGAACAAATCAGAGAAACATTACAGTGCCTACATTAGTTACTAAGAAGAAAAAGGATATGTATGTCCTGAAGAGCATGCAGCAACAGTTCTTTAGTTCCATAATCAACCATATAAACGAGGCTGCATTTCCATGGTCAACAGCCCAAGAGTTCATCCGCAGTCTGTGGCGTTACCGTAGGGAACAAGGCGATGCTGCCCTCTGAGTCAGATTATTCGACACTTCCCTCCGTAGAGTCAGAGTCCAGACGCAAGGCAGAGTCCCTGAATATGGTTGCGGTATCCAAGGCTTCGTCCCTGCTTTTTTGCACCTGCTCATTGGAGGGGACCTGGGTTACCTTGGAGTGGGAACCCTTGCCATTGCGATGCGAGCGATGACCTCGTGTCCGCATGGAGGTACCAGATTGTGATTGGTGGTTCGTTCTGGATACTGCTGTTGGATCCGTCACTTCTATCCACTCCTCCACATCCTCAGGACTTTCAAAGAAGTAAGTTTTCTGGTCGTGCATGATTTTTAATCTGGCCGGGAATAGTAAAGCGTACTTGAGGTTCATATCTCGCAGCTTCTTCTTGACAGACTGGAACGAAGATCGTCGTCGTTGGACCAGTAAAGTATAGTCTGGGTATAAGGACACCTGACAGTTCTCATACCGGATTTGAGGTCGTTCTCTTACCTGCTGGAGTAATACATCCCGGTCTCTGAAATTCAGGATGTTGACTATGAGTGGCCTCGGAGGGGCGCCAACTTTAGGTCTCCCAGTGGGAATTCTATGAGCCCGTTCCACACAAAAGAAGGTCGACAGTCCTTCAGGAGCTACATACTCCCGAAACCATTGTTCCATGAATGAAGTTGCGTCAGTCCCGTCTGATCGTTCGGGAAGGCCTATGACGCGTATGTTATTCCGCCTAGCCCTTCCTTCGGCATCCTCCACTCTGTCCAGGAGACCTGTAACTTGTCGTTGCAGTGTCAGTATTTGCGATGCCTGTTCTTTATGCTGTGGTACAATTTCTGTCAAGGTTTCAGTGTTTGTTTGCACTTTGGAGGCTAATTTAGCATGGTCTGCCTTGAGCAGCATGAATCCAGTAGTTAGCGAGCCGATCTGCTGCTCTATCGCCCTTCTGGACTCCCTGACTTCCCTCAATATTAAATCTAACTTGTCTGGGGCCGACGTTTCCACAGTAGGCTGTACACAGGAGAGTGAAGGAGGGCAAGTAGACTGTTCCAGTTCCTCAGCGGACTGCGAGCTAGGGACAGGGGCTTCCTGCATTTTTCCTCTTGGACGTCCCATTGCGCACTATATGTCGATCACTCCTGTTGCATCAACCCCACCAAGGTGATATTATAACTGGGACGACTTGAGCTGTGTGTGGTGTGCACGAGGCGCCACGCACAGTGTTAGAATGCAGATGATCAGAAGTATGGATGAGGGTCCCAACAACACAGGCTACAGTCCCACACGGGGGTCCAGTAGTAGGGGCGTTCAGAGGCCAACAATCACCACAGACTCACGTAGATAAAATATCTTTTATCGTGACACTCCAGTAATCTTATACACCCCAACTGCGGTATCCTTCAGTAAAATGCGTCTGTAGAGGTGATACAGCGTCTACAAGAGTGCACAGTCCATCACAAGTAGTGATCAATTGCTGATTTCATCATGTAGCAGTCTCAAGTATAAGACCTGGGCCCCAGTATAACTGCACTGTACTATGAGGAAGCAGGGTTTATTCACCTCGGGAGCCACAATAATGTATCAGGGGGTCACAAAGTCACCAGCAGTATTTGGCACAAGCAGCATGTTGATGTTACTGCAGCTTCACTTGTGCACACATGTGCTTCTCACGGCCGCCCCACCCGTTACCTTCGGTGTTCGCAGTCAGCCGCGGCCTCCGTCCGACCTGTCTGATCTCCCACAGCCACTGCGGAGTGCACAGCGGGCATGGGGGAGCACCCGGCACTCGCAGCCGCAACGAGGAGATAGATGGCCTCCCTGCGAGGCAACTGCGCTATCGCACTGCACAGCGCGTAGGATAAGATGACACCCAACAACGCAGTGGAGAAAGCAGCAGTCGCCGGTCCATCCGGGCGGGGTGTCGATACGCAGCGGGACCACCAGACAGCAATTCGCAGGTCATGCCCCCGGAGTAGGTAAGACGGAGATCCCACGAAGCAGGGAGGGGGAGGCGGGGAGGGCAGGACACCACATCGCCTTCAGGATCCGCACCAGCACAGGCCCCTCCAGAAGGCACCTCCGGATGTCTTCAGGCGCAGCTCACATTATCAGTGGGGGGGGTCTGCCCCCATCCCCACCGCCGCTCGGCAGCCCACTCCGTCGTCCACAGGCCAGACGGACCACACACAGGACCAGGGTATCGATGTAGTAGGCTATGCAGCGCACAGCAACAACAATCCTGTCGCAGGCCACCCAGTGGAGTATACCAGCGACGTCATCCGGGCCGTGGCTACAGAACCACGAATATTATCCACCCCGTCACCACTGGGGTCCTCAAAGTGTACCTGGGTCCGCTACAGTTGGTCCGTCACAGATATCTGCTGTGACCTGCTCCACAGGACGCAGTTTATAGCAAAGGCACAGGATGATTGCAGCCGGGCTCCGGAGCTTCCTCAAGCCACGTCCGCCATGCTTGGCAGTTCGCCACGCCCCCCAGAGTTAGACATCTTATATGTGTGTTCAATTATTTATATGTTAGGGCGCTGTTAAAAATTGCTTAAGTTATAAACTAATAATGCCACTGTAAAGAACCCATCTGTCCTGTATGAGCATCCTAACATTGAACTTTTTGCTTTCTCTTGGTCGGACTGCACTGTGATTGGGGTAGGTATGTTTTCCCCTTCACCACAGAATGGTAATACTCGTAGCAAGAGAGCAGGCTAAAGTTACTCAGGCTTGTAAGTCTGCATACAGGAATATTTTTTTAATTTCAAATGCACCTTAAGGAATGACTGTATACATGTGGACAGCAGCATGTGAAAAAACATGCCACTTTTAAAAGCAGTTTGGAGAGAAATCTTCATTTCTCATTTCTTTCCTTAGTCTCTAGTTGTGCTACGACTTGTCTGCACACATATGTCTGCCTACAGGCGCATGTCATTGATAATCTATGAACTGGTTCAAAAGTGTATTTTAAAATGGTCCTGGTCACAGCAGCTACTTACACGACAGTTCAAATTCACATCAGAGGACCCGAATAAAGGTCAAGGTCTTGCTCTCAAAAACAGAATTTTTCTGACTGCCACAAGTGCATAAAGGACTGTGCTCTGTAAAATATCTAAATCCAAATATAACTTTTACATGGGGCAAATCTCTAGCCCTATTGGAACCTGCAAACTTGCAAGTCAACCTGACGTTTTGAACTGGCCCCACTAAAAAGAACAATAGAGGCCACATTTGTCTATAAGATGAAATTGTTTTTTAATTTCCATGTTGATTAGTACTCCATTGAACCTTATTCGAAATGAAGATATAATTCCTAAGTTTATCTTTGTTGATCTTGTTTGAATAGTTATTTTTTTGTCAGTCATTATATCATTCTTAAAACCTTTTCTTGCATGCTACATTCACTATTCATTCAACTGTGTTGATGTTTGACTTGTTAAATACTCGCCCACCCTGACAACATATCTTAATCTTGCCCTATCTTGCCCAAGTGTAAGGCAAGGATACATTCGGACTGCATTATGAGATCCATCTGAACAGCTTGTCATCTCGCTGTAAAAACACAAATAACAGTCCCTGGTCGCCTTACCCATTCAGCCAGTCAGACAATTCTGTTACATTTGTGGCACAGGTGGAGTTTGTGTAAAGGTTGCAACTTCCAATTAGCCTTACACGTAAAAGAGGCCAACCACAGGCTAGATACTCTCTTTTTGAATAAAGATGGGTGTGATCTCTTTGCTTGGATTCAAAGTCTGAACTCTCAAGGTTTTCTCCAACAAGAGGGGTCTGCTTTATGGGAAAGTAATTAACTCAGAGTCTGAGGACCAAAAAATGAGGAGAATGCTTATTCTTCAATATATTCCAAATTACTGTCATTCATGCCTCACCACCAGCATACCATTCCTGCTCACAATGTGCCAGGAATTCCCACTATAGCACCAGGGCCAACATATTGCTAGTGTGGGTGCCACAATGGAGGGTTCAGCATTACAGTAAGTGCGGGTGCCATGAATTTCATCAATGCAAAATGAATACCGACAATATGGCCAAAATTACAACCATTCTGTGAATCTGTCATTGTGATACACACATGCACATTTTCCAGAAATCACAACCATTGTGCACAGGTGATGTGCATGATGGTTGTAATGAAGTTTGAGGATGATTTTTGTTCAGCAACAGTGCCATTAGTTAGCTGTCCTAGCCGGTAGATTAATAATACTTGATGAATTAGATGGTCTAATCACCTACTTGCCTGTACAGATAAAACATGGGACCTTAGGACTTGTGTGATCACACACTTACAAAAACATTTGTGTTTGAAAGATTTATTTTAAAATCCACAAAGGAGTACTTGTGAAACTTTATGGACCATACTAGAAAAAATATTCAATTAATAACTGGATTAAAAGTGAAACGGAAACATATGAACGGGTTGGCAATTTCATTTCTAGAGAGGACATCATGAGAAAATATTTTACAGTGTTCCTAAACTTATTGATCACATGAGCTTTTCAAAGTGTTGATAGGTATGTGAGCACAACGGTTAACAACATTACCCATAAGGCAAAGGTAGCTTGGCCCATTCATCGCCATTCTGCCTTATGGTAGGGTCAAGATGAGACTGTAGGGTATTTTCTCTCTTTTGAGAACAATGGCAAGCACACTGTATGGAAACACATGTTTTGTAGAATCTAGGAGCAACTAGAGAAGGTCTAGAAGGCAAAGCTCTGTGAGAAAGCACAAGAACATATTCTCTGAAAGATCGCTGAACACCATGACTGTTGGTTTCATAGACATGCTAAGTTCAAACACAAAAACAAGAATATGAAAGATCCTCTCAAGCCTCTATCTTGCTTCCCTAACCCTTGCATGTGTGTTGACTCCAACCCTATGGTAAACTCTTGTGTAGAAATAACCACAGTCAGGTAAAATTAGAGTAATTGACATCTCTGCAGTGATTCACAATAAGTAACAACCAGCCTAATCCTCCACCGAATGTACAAAATGCTGATTTTGATAAGACATGGAGAAGGAAAATAGACTCAGTTACAAAGTCCAGAGCAGAGTTTCACTAGAAACCCATGAAATCCCCCATACATATCAATCTGTTTCTAGTATCTTGTAGACTGAAGGCAACCTTATCATATTTGCAAAATAATAACCACATATTTGAACTTAAGACCTCACAGAGAATGCTTATTCTTCAATATATTCAAAATTATTTTCATTAATGCCTTACCACCAACATACCATGCCTGCTCACAATGTGACAGGAATTGCCACTATAGTGCCAGGGCCAACTTGTTACTAGTGTCGGCACCATAATAGAGGGGTCAGCATTACAGTAGGTGTGGGTGTCATAAATTTCATCGATGCAACATGGATGCCCACAATATGGCCACAATTGCAACCATTCTGTGAAAACTGTCATTATGATACGCACATGCACAATTTTCAGAAATCACAACTATCGTGCACAGGTGAACATTATGCCAGTTGAATGTTATAATATCGAGGACAAACATATTGACCCAGAAGACTAGTGCCTGCAGAATATCGATGCCCACTATATTATCAAGGTAAATATATATAGGCAAGTACAAATTTGTTATACTTACCGCCACATATTCTTACTCTGACAATATTTATATAAGTTATATATTTGATAACTATTTAATAAGTGTAAGTGGCATTAGTTATCTTTAATACCAAATAACCCTGGAGGGTGCAAATGCCCCTTGTGCCCCTGAGGTACTTTCTTTATTGTGGCCCTGATAGCTACAACAATTTGAGGAGCTTGGATGTTCATTGAATTAGTTTATATAAATTGTCAGAATCATTTAGCATCCCAGACAGTGATTGTCAATGAGAGATCTTCCTATTTTGTACAACAAAGTTCTGTTTTTTTTTCTTTTGGTGAGGGATTTATAATCCAGCATGATTTGCTCTAAAGCATTTGTGCCAGAATCTTTGGTTCACCCCATAAAAATATTCAATAGTATTACCAATATATCAATATTCATTAATCCAGTGTTTTATTTTTGTTCTGAAGTATGAGTCATTCATTTGACAGCTGCATAGGCAAACACAAGCCATCCCTCTTCTTTATAGCCTCACAAAGTACTAGCACATCAGCATCAGACTTGCCATCTCGTTGATAGGTAATGTCAGATTGACATCTTTCTTCCAAAGATCTCTTTAGGTTGAAAACAAGAGGAAGGAGATTCAGAGATTTAGGTGCTCATAATCAACTCTCTCAGAGTTTAGTGTGGTCAGTCTGCTATAAAAATGTCTGTAGGTTACCTTAGCAAAAACATTTTTGTTTTTGATTTGTACTCTCTAGATGTAGGGCCTTATTAGGAGTACGGCAGTTCTGGGACCGCCGTGCTCGCGGTGATGGTCCAACCACCACTGCGGGTACGCCCGCCTTATTATGATGGTGGTGGGACCGCCACAGGACCGCCACCTCTGCCGGGATCCAGGATCCCATGGCAGTGGCGGTGCGTAAAGGCACCGGAATATGCTTGCGGTGCAGATGCCGTCACCACCGAGCATATTACGACCTGCATATCCACCACCCTTTTCATGGCAGGGACCCTGCCATGAAAAGTCTAGTAGATATGTAGGTTAGGGGGCCCTAACAGGGCCCTAAGTCAAATCTGGGCCTGGGGACATGATTTGTACCCTAGTTCCAGCACAGTGTGGCATGCACAACATGGTGCCTGCCACAGCATGCAGGAACATGCTACAGGCACTCTCACAGTGACGGTGTGCTGTTAAGGCTCACCTATGAGCTTAACACAGCCACCACCATGAGACCGCCACTGCACTGCCCGCCCGCCCTGGATTAAACTCATAAACCAGCGGCGGGCTGACCACAGCCTTGGCGGTCTTTCTGGAACTGCTGCAGTGGCGGTCCCGTTGGAAGACCGCCAAAGTCATAATAAGGCCCTTAATGATTGCAGCAATGGAACCATGGTTGTTACCTATACCATATCATAATGGCTGTATTTATAAAGTGCACATTACCCTCAAAGACAGCTTTATTTGCAATATAAAATGTTTAAAAGTACGAATAAACAACTTTAAGAATATTGCTATCAGATTAATCAAATACAATATGATAAAACATCAATGAGCTATGGAACCTAATCACACATTTAAAAAAGAGCTTGTTACAAAATAGACATTTAAATCAAACAGCATATTTAAGTGCATTAAAGCGGGCCTACACCTAGTTAAACCATGTGCTTTAAGCAACAAGATAAAAATTCTTAAGGAAAAAGATTTATAAAATTTACAAAAAAAGATAATATGCAAAAGTGATTGGGGTGAATCCTCAGCAAGTGGCCAGCAACAGATGGAATCAGAGCTATAGGGCCCCTAAGGGAAAGAAAGAATGCCGTAAATAGCATCCAACCTAAAGCTACAAAGGAGGCTTCTCTCCCAGGAGTGAATAACAGCTGATAAGTATAACTTGAGGCCAAATGAGTTCTGCAACAAAACATATGCATGTACTCAAGGTTTAAGAAGCTCAGAAGCCTGAATTGAACATATACAGTTTTTAAGAAAGTGCTACCTTATCTTGTTTTTATCTAAGTTAATAATGTCCCAAGGGTTAGAAAACAGAGGCAATCTGCTGGGAGTGCTAAAAGAAGGTTTAATACATTTTATTCAAGGAAATCTAAGTGCTTCTGGGGAGCTAAAACTATCAATAATAATCTCCCTGTTAAGAGACACTTCAGGTTTGGACTAAATTGATAGTCACGATAATAAGGAAGCTAGCAAGATAAGATCCTCAACATACCGCAGACCAAGCTCCTCATGGCATGAAAAGTGAGGAGTGTCATGAATCACACTCGATAACATGCATCAGAAGAGATAGTTTCTTCTTCTTGCAATTTGTTTTCAATAGGCCTGGGTGGAACTCTCGGAGTTTGCTCCACAGAATTCCACGGAGTTACCCAAAAACCCTGCAAGATTCCATGGAACTCACACATTGCGCATGGGCGAGGTTATTTTGTTTTACCTGCTTCCTCTGTTCTGTGCATGATGCTGGGCCTTTTTCAATTTTCTTTTTTCTGTTATTATCCTCCCTTCATCCTACTCATCCACCTCTCCTTTGTGTATTTTTTATCAGTGTGTGTCTGTCTGTGTGTGTATTTTATGTTTTTGTCCTTTTTTTTTTTTTTACTTTTTCAGTACTTTTTAACTGTTTTTGTTTTCCCTTTCTTCCTTGTGTTCCACGGTCTTCAGTTCTTACTTTCTGCTTTGTTTTGTCTTACTTCTTTTTTTTCACCTTGCTACATGGCAGAACAACAGGCAGCAAGCGGCGGTGCCAGTACGACAAGTCGCCCACCCTGAGAGCGCTGGCGCTGCTCAGGGGTGCAGCCCTCACCATTTCTACAGAGGCAGAGGTAGCTGCACTGGTATTTTGGGTCCAGCACTACCTCCCCTCCATGCTGGCAGCAGGCTTGGGAGAGGGTACTCCCTGCGGGAGCATTGGCTGCTATAGGGGAGAGTGCGCCAGTGCGTGTGCCATAGCACGGGGTCCACACACCACACAGCAGCTGAGGCACCGCTGGGTGGACCTAATCGATCGGGAGCAGGACCTGTTCGACATCCCGGGTGTCGAGGTTGCGGGACTCATTGAGTAATTACTTTTTGTTTTCTAAAATGCTAACATGCTAATAGCTTTTTTTCAAATAGCATGCTGTTCACACTCAGAGGTAAGTCAAGTTAAAGTTACAAATAATATCTGATCCAGCTTGAGCTAGACAGGTGCTCAGCACTACCTACTCGTACTCGTTGGCGCTCACTTGGGCTGATTATTTAAGAGGTGATGCAGACTCCTCTGTCCTGTCACTAAGATAGTAGATAATCAGGGAGTTAGCATTCTCTGTGCCTATCTTTATGTAGCTCATTCAGTATCAATCTCCCAGGGATGTGTAGTTTGCATTAAAAAGGGAAACTGAGTTGGCCCATTAAAGGGCATGGGGAAGCATTAGTAGTTCAAATGTAGTTTAAGTTTAGGAAATTAGGAATAGGGCTTAGGTTAAGGACATTAGGAATAGGGAAATAGGCTATCTGATTTAGAAAAGTACAATGCTGCTGAGTCTGCCTGTCAAAATATTTTTGCGGAGAGTAACTGTACCACTAATCTATTTTTTTATCTTCTTTATTCCTTAAATCAGCACCCAATGGAAAGAGGACATCACAGCAGGGCAAAGGGTCTCCCACCACCAGTGCTTTTGGGGGGTGCAACCACCAACGCCAAGGCAGATGGTTCTGCTGGCCCCAGTAAGTCCTGTTATAATTGTTTCCCTAACTTTTACCTTTCCCCACTAGTAGAATAATTTTGCCTTGTTTATTTTTTTATACTGTGTCCAGTTTTTCAACTCCTCTACCTAACGTTTGTTAAATTCTTGTTATCTCTACATTATCCTTTTTTTCTATATTTCATGTTTATGTAGCTGACTTCCTCCTGTCTGTAGCTTTCTTCTGATTTTTTAGTAAGCTTTCCCTTTCCCCTTAAATGTCTTGTGATACTGTAAGACTAAGAGAGCAGATTTTTGGTACTGTGAAGATTGCAGGCCCAAGTAAGCTATTATTCACCATGCATGTTTGTCGACAGGCTTTCTTTCTCATATTCAAACAGTCAAAACAAGAGAGTGGCCATGATCATGGACCCCCCGATGTTGTGTTATCATTCACTCATACAGTATACCAGCTGTTTCCATGACAGTGCAGCATAGCAGGAAAGTATGAGATCCCTTTACGTTAGCCAACCAAGACCATATGTCCTTCATTGACCATTCCACCCTTTCATTTCAGTTTAATGACTCAGAGTCATAATAGCTCTGTGCCTCCATTATGAAACATTTTTGGATGGCTTGACTGCCTGGTGTTTCTAACATGTCAACCAACAAAACTTGCAAAGTGATAGTTTTGATAACTGAACTGAAGTGAGGTATTGTTGTTGTACTTTGTCCGAAAATAATAATTTCTTAGAAGGCGAATCTGATATTAAAATGGGTAATTTTTGTTTCTAGCCACACAGACCACCAATGCTGGGGCTGGCAGCGCCAGTGTGATGGAGGAGGTCCAGGAGGTTGAAGGGAGAGGAGACCAACCCGTAGTAGGGATGGTTGGTGGTAAGTCACAATGCTTGCTTATTGACAAATTAAATATACTGTATTTGTTAAGCGAGGCAGATATCGCACCCATCATCATTGATCACTTCCCTGCCCATGGAATTTCGCCACCCATGACCTAACTGCAGCATGGTTCAATTCAGCACTGCAGTGTCGGCTGTGTAATGTGCGTCTGCTTCAGTTAATGTGGCATTACGAAGTTTTCAATGTGTTACAAACTGAAAACAAGGTGTGTTACCCAGTGACCACTCAGTCACCTTCTTCTAGTACTCCACTCCATTTGTCTTTTATAAGTTCTGTCCCAACCTACAATTATTTTTAAAAATCCGTTCTGGACAAGCGCCACATTTTTTTGGTCAAGTGATTTATATATATTATATATATATATATATATATATATATATATATATATATATTTCACGGCTTCCATGACAGATTTGCGCCTGTTCAAATGTTTTCCTTTCGTCATTTGTCAACTGCAATGACTAACTAAACAAAAGCTTAGCACATGATGATCAGTGACACCCCACTATTCTATAGCAAAACCTCAACCTAACTTAATCCCTCTAAATTATCTTGCACTAGAGTAACTTTCCTTACTGCCAAGCGAAGGTATTTGTTGAAAATCATTTGTGGTGGAGTGCAAGGCCAGGGAGTAATGTGGGACTAAGTGCTTGATTTAGAGTTTGGTGGATGGGATACCCTATGACGAAAGGTCCAAAAAAGATATATAACCCGTTACTTTCCCTATACTGCAGTGCATCGTCTACTTATGGCAGACAGGATATCTGCATTTATACATAACGTAAAATTATTATTATTCATGTGCCTCTTTGGATTCGGGGTAGAACTGAAAGGCAGTTAGAGAAGAGCAGGGCCATTGAAATTTAATAAGACAATAAATTGTCCAATACAGCTGCCCCAGCTCCAGACTGCAGAGAGTACCAGACCTGACGCTACCATGCCTCCATTAATATTGCACAACAAGAATAGTGTTAATTGTACTGCATATATGTCTTACTCATTAATGAGAGGCAATTAGTATTTTTACACACAGAGGGCTTCATTACGAGTGTGGCAGTCCTCCTTTTGGCCTGCCATCGCCGCGCTGATGGGAGGACCGCCAAGCCCGTCGAGCTCTCACCCACCGGATTACAAATGTAATCCATGGCGGGCAGATGGTGCTGCAGCAGTCTCCCGGTTGCAGCTGTTTAAGTCTCATAGGTAAGCCTTAACTGCAGATGCCACCGTGACAGCACCTACAGCACAGTCCTGCACGGTGTGGCATGCATGCCACACCATGCAGGAACTGGGGTGCAATTCCAGGGGGCATAACATGTGCCCCCCTGCATGCACCCCCAGGACCAGGAGTGGCAGGGGGCACTATTAGGGCCCCCTTAGTTGTCTCTCCACCATGGTTTCCATGGCGAGCTCACCACTGTGAAAGGGGCGGTAGACAGGCAACCCATAATATGCACGTCGGTGCTGCAGCGGCACCGCCAAGATATTGCTGCACCCTTCCTCTGCGCGACTGCCACTGGATCCTGGTCCACCCACCACACTCTGAATGCTGCAGGCAGACCTGCAGTGGTGGCATGGTCAGATTGCCATGGCGAGTACGGCGGTCCTGTGGACCGACGTACTCGTAATAAGGCCCGGAGTGTCTGTTTAGTTTTTACTATGAAATTCTCTAAACAAAAAATCACTTTTATTCTGGTGGTATCCTGGCTTAATTCCTTTCAGTCAATGATTTATGTGATGTATGTGTGAAAATTTGGCCCTGTGACTAATCACATCAAACATTCTACTTGCCCTAGGGGACCAGCAATACTCTGCTACTGTGCTACTATATAAGCAAGTGTTTGCACTGAGCATTATTTACAATTCGTCTTTTTTATTTTTCTTCTTTCTTGATATAGCTACTCCTGCTGATCCATAATCACAACAGGAGTAGCTGCCCGGCTGCAGCGCCACCAGATGGAGGCCATCCAGGCCGAATATCGCCAGCTGATGACTTTGGAGGAGGCGGAGGTGAAGGCATGTGCCACTGCTCCCAATACCTCCAGGTAGCTGCCAGCCCCCCCTGGCCATACAATCGTCAGCACCAATGGCAGTTGGGATCCTCCACTGCTGCACCTCCCTCCTCATCATCATCCAGTGACCGCCTCCTCCACCCCAGGTGTTACAGAGGGTAGTAGGACAAGGGTATAACTAACTGGAACATACATTTTGATATGTGGCTCAGAATCTGAAGTACCTTGACATATAATTATTTATTTGCTAGGTTACTTAATTTACTTATACCCAAACATACCCCGCTAACAGAGTGGGATCAACACAGACTAGGTCTGACTTATTGCTTGAGGATGTTAACTTTTGCCACTTTTGCAGCACCAAGCAACTTATCAAAGTGTATATTCCAGTTAGTTATACCCTTTTCCTACTACCCTCTGGAGCTATATTGACTGCTAGGGGGCATGCCTATGGCTATATTGCCTACACCTGACCCGAATACCTCAACAACAGACTCACCCTCCATGTACCCAAACAAAACCTCTGCTCCACCAACCTCCTCCTCGCCAAAACCCCACGCATCCGCAGAGCCAGAGCAGGGGGAAGATCCTTCTCCTACATCGCGGCCAAGACCCGAACGAGCTCCCCACTGACATCAGACATGCTCCCTCCCTGAACACCTTCAGGAAGGCTCTGAAGACCTGGCTCTTCGACTGAAACGGACCTGCTGCCCCCCCCTCCAGCGCCTTGAGACCCTCACGGGTGAGTAGTGCACTTATAATCCCCCTGATTGATTGATTGAAGGCACATACATAAAAAAGATCTTAATCTTCAGAAGAAGTTACTAACTAAACTAGTTCACTTAACTCCTTAGTTCTCTTATCGTAATAGATGAAGCAATAGTTGCTACCTCTCTCAAGCTTCCAAAACCTTATTGGGGGGTTCCCCAAGAGGTGCCATCTTAATGGTGGTGGTAGTAGCACCAGGCTAGCACACTAACAGGGAAGAAAGCATAAGCGAAGTCCTACTCCCACCTAAGTAAATATCAACTCTGTAGGATTAACCAAAAGGATTATCCATCACAGGCAACTAGATTGAAAGAGAACACAGAGTTAATGGGTTATTTATAGGCCTGGACGGTGAACTCCGCTCCGTTCGCGGAGTTTGCGGAGATTTCTGTAGTCCGCGCTCTGCGGAGCTCGTGGAGTGCAAAAAACACTGCTTCACATAGTGCAGCTGAGTTTTTTCCCAGCTCGCGATCACGAACAGTAAGTTCGTGAGCGCGAGCTGCAGGAAGATCAGCAGGCAGACAAGCGCGAACGTGCACTCCACTACTTGCGGAGCTCCACAGAGTTTGTTTGTAACTTTGCGGAGTTCCGTGTAGCAAAACTCTGCGAACTACGCCCAGGCCTGGTTATTGATATCATAATTTATCAAAGACTGAGACCATACAACCACAATGACACAAAGAAGGCCTGATATTAAAACTAGCAGTAGTAATGCCTGAGCAATGGGGAGCTTTTTAATTCATTTATAAAAACAATTCAAACAAAATCTATGAAATCCTTGATTTAGCAAGAGTGGACTCAGGACAGGAGAAGGTCAAGCATGTAAACAACACAAGGCCTAAATGATGATGTTGACAAATGTTGTTATATATGACTATGTATCACTTTTATGCATGGGTGGGTAAGTGGAGCTGGCATAGGCTATTGCTCAGGTAAGAGAAGATCCCACAGTGAGTTGGTGTCGCTTTCACCACATCCACCCCAGTAAGTGTGCGATTTATTTATGATGTAAATTCATATGTCACACCTCAAGATATGCCTGGGGTAAGAGGGTTAGGGGTTTGATGAAGGGATGGGAATGGGAAGAGGGAGTTGGAGAAAGGTATGACAAAGCTAAACACTACAAAACAACAATATTTATGACGGGGATGAGCAGCACATCATCATAATCAAATCTGTTGCGGAAGGAAATGAAGGAATGACAGTCAAATGCATTGCAAACAGCCCTTCAGCCCCAGAGCCCCAAGTTATATCTAAATGTTCTGTCATATAAGTTAGAAAAATACAAACTATGGAGGAGTGAATAAACACACTTCTAAATATTATGATTGTTAAAAGAAAAATTATGCTGCATATAAATGCCAAATTGGGCGGTGCATCTGCATTCTTCTAGGAATGTCCATCTTGAGTGCCTGGCTGAACCGGTCCAGTAAGGTAAGCAGGAGTGCTATGGAGCTTTTGACTTTCGTGCAGGAAAGAGGCCTGCGGATTTTAAAACAGAAATGATATTGTTGAGTCAAGGAGAAGGACAGAAGGTAAACTTCATGAGGATTGGAGCCTAAACTGTTCCAATCATTCATTATGAATCATGTGCGATTAAGTGAGAAGTGAGAGCAAATTTACAACCAGTCCCAGACAAGTAGCTGCATGTACCTAGCTGATCAATCTCACAACTGCCTTAACATTTAGCCAAGTGTGTCTATAATGTGATGATGTAACATCACATGTCTGCCTCCAGTTATAGGCCCCCTCATCCAAAACCACATAACAGAGGGGTTTGACATTTGAGCCAGTATACACTACTCAGCATATCCCAAATCAACACACCTCTCTCCAGTCTATAGGGCTGAGTAGGGCTCTTAGAGTCATCTTCATGTTGGTTTCCCCTTGAAGTCACTAACTTCCTTTTTCTGGCTGTTGAGGAAGTCCTGGCCTGAGTCCTGACTCCGAGCAACGAATCAGTCTGACTCCCAACCCAAATGAGATTGAGAGAGATAGACCTGCGCTGCTGTTGATGAAGAAGAGAAAAAGAATTCAAGCATTTTGTGTAGAACTGTGTTTGTTAACTAAACTGACTGGTCTGGTTCTTTAGGAACCGAAACAAAAGTACAGCAAGGAGTAGACCACGCAAGTAAATCTAGGTAAATGTGCAAGGGCCAATCACCCCTCAGCCTCCAAACATTGCAAATCATCAAAATCAAGTTTACAATTAGTTGAACACCCTGACTGCCTCCCACCACATGAATCATCAATCATCAGTCACACTCACTCAATAATATATATCACACATTGGTGCAATAGTTACCTGTTCCAATCCAAGCATGGTGGTACACAATTGTATTGTATCTCCTGGTCTTTTACCATGGAAGCCACACATTGGCAGTCTTGTGAATTAAATGATCTTTACTGGGGCATCCCTGCTAGTGAACGAAAAAAAGGATAGGCATGGGACGGAGGCAGGCATTGTCTCCACTGTCCTTGAAGGGAATGGGGAGGCTTCTTCACTGCACACTGGTCCAACTCCAATCCAGTGATACATGTGACTAAATGGTGGGGCTGCATAAGTCAGACTCAAAATGTATAATGTTCCTCTAGCTATATCCATTTTATTTCTTTTTTGGTAAAGCAGTTTGACGATAATCTGAAAGTTCTATGGTGCCTACTCAGTCAGGGAAGTAAAGCTCTTCCTCACACTCAGGAGGTTCACCTAGAAGTTGGTCAGCTATCACAGTTGTGTCTGACAAACATCCTCATCCTCCTCCTGTGGTGTTTCAGGAAGAGTATAATTTTGTGGTATAAAGTGTTGGTTCATTTTTATCATGGCGATATATCTGCAATTTTTTTTAAGTGAGATACTGGTCCTCCTCCCTATGTGACAACTGAACCAGCTGCACTGAACACACACTCAGCAGACACACTGGCACAGGACAAGCCATATACTTTATTGTCAGCCTGCTGAGCTCTAGCCATTGGTGCATCTTCCCATACCAATAGACCAAAGAGTTTTGATCCACGTAGAACTACTTTGGGTCATCCAGATAGTCTTGTAACATCCTCTGAATGGTCATTGGTGGTGCCACTTGCTCGACCTCTTTTGCCTTCACCTCTGCACTTGACTTAAGCCCTGACACTTGAAACCAAGCCATTGCAGAGTTTGGGTCTGATTCTTTTTTTGCTGTTATTATTGCCGGTGTTCTTGTTGCTGGTGTTGGGTGCTGTGAGACAACAGCATTGCCCTCCTTGGAGCTTGAGGGCTGCACACCAGAACTTCTGACTGGCACTCTAACTTTCAGCCATTCTCTTCCAGGTCTCTCGCTTGCTCAATAATCCATGCCTTGTATAGTGAAACATCCGCTTGTGAAAAAGGAATTAAAGTGGCCAGTATTTATTTGTACCGTGGATCAAGCATTGTGGCACAGATGTACTCTTTGGATGACACAATATCTCTTTGCAGCCTTTGAGAAACAGTCAAGCGAAGGATTATGCTAGCAACCAACTCATGCGCTTCTCCTTTCACACCTGCGAATGTTTGTGACACCTTTTTTAACTGGTCCTGTAGCAGATGCAACAACGGGATAGCTTGGTTCATAGTACTGTCCTCTTGCTGACTTCTCGTGTGAAAATCTCCAAAGGAAGTACCATCTGTGTCAGGCATTTGACTAGGCCCCATTTTTCCTCCTCCATGATTATGCTTTTTCCCAGTTGCATCCCCTCCTCTTTGAATGGCACAGTCATTGATCGGTGTGCACGTCTCAAACAGACGCTGTAACATGTAATAGGTCGACCACCAACATGTTTGCATCTCCTGTATCAGGGTTTTGACTGGTACTCTAATAGCACGCTGAATGATCCTCAACTGCTTCCGGGCTTGAGAAGAATGACTGAAATGAGTGCAGATTCTTCTGCAGGTGGTCAGTATGTTCCTAACTATGTCTCCCTTTTTGAGAAAGTCCTGCACAATCAGGTTGATGCAATGCACCAAGCACAGGACCCTGAAATAGCCACCATCTGCCATGGCCTTGACTATATAACTGCCATTTTCCGTGGCAACAAATCCATTTCTGAGACCTCTGGATCACAGTCATTCCAACACCTCGCTGTTAAAGTCTTCCAAGATGTTTGAAGCTGTATGGGATTTCTTGATGGCCAACATTGCTACTGTTGCATGCCGCCCAACACCCTTAAAGGATTTTTTCTTCTGTCATACCACTGACACAGCCGACTTCCGGAAAGAACCAGGTGGTGGTAGACTCAAGGTGCATCTTGGGGGAGTCACTGTATGCGGTGGTGTCTCCATCTGACTCTTGTGCCATTTTGAGGTTGCTGATGCAGGCTATGGTGGTGCACTGCTGGGGACAGGGCTGCTTTGCGTAAAGCTGTCATCCTCTTCTTCTTCATCACCGTTCACCAGGATTGGAGCTGATTCCCCTCTCTCATCACCACCATCACCTGCAGCATTTTTTTTAAGGTGCTCCTCCCTCCTGATTGCTTGATGTTTTTTCATACGGGTCGTTTTGCCTCCAGTACAATAGTGTGAACCAGGCTTACCTCGGCTAACACTTGCGTGGCAAATGGAGCATAATGCAATGCTATCCTCCTGCTTGCTAAAAGTAAAGAAGTCCCAAATTGGGGAGGAGAACTTTTTTAGTGTGTCACTAGTGCCACTGCCACTGCCAAGGCCCGAAGAACTAGAGGAAGGAGGGTGTGTCGACGCATACTTCGACTCAGGTAGTGGTGGATGCAGGTCTCAGCGAGGGCCTTACCTATATGGAAGCTGGTGGTGGTGGTGGTGGAACAAGTGCCACATCCCTTGGAGAAGGTTGAATAGGAGGGGGAATGTCAGTGTTCGCTGAGGCAGCTTCCATGACAAAGACTGACTCATCCTCCTCACCTCCTTCCATAATTCTAAGGCTTTCAGGAACTTTTCTTTTCCTTTGTCTCTCGTGGCGGATCCCGGACTCAGCCATGGTCCAATACATGTCCAGATCATCAGAAGGGGGGGCCTTGGAGAAGATGGTGGAGTACCCTTTCTTATTCTTGCTGCAGATCGGGAAGTCAATGGTTCAAGAAGAGGTACATCTTGCTCAGCAGGAAGCTCAACCTCCTGTTCTGCTCCTACTTCAGGATAATCTATTGTTGACTGCTCGTTTGTGGCTGAGACAGTCTAATTCAGACTCACTGCTCGTTAACTTGATTGCAGTGGCTGCCTCGCTGAGAGAGAAGGGCTTGGGCTTAGGTTTGGCTGGTGCTGTCATTGATGCGGAAATGCTGCTCCCAGCTTGCGGCCTGGAGGAGGGTGTGGCAGGCACATGAACTGTCTTGAAAAAGGAGGAGAATGGCAAACCAGTGGTGGCAATCTGCTTCTTCGTCTCCTCACTTGCCACTTTATTGGCAGCACCTTTCTTTGAGGCCATCTCTAAGCTCTGCCAGATGGCACTTAGCTACACAAGCGGAAGAGAGGAGGACTCATGTGCTGTGGTCACGTCACTTTGTGCTGGCTTTCTGTTTGGCAGTACTGTGGGCGATGTCTCTTGTGCACCTAAAAGTAACAAGCAAGAAAAATATTTAGTGAAACATGTCATTTTTGCAGTTTGAATTATTCATAATACAGACAATATAATTTAGCTGGCTATCCTAAATAATTAACAACAATAGCTTATCCATTCCAGAGTCAAACCACAGCGCCCTAACATAATATTTCAATCAGGATAACAACTTACAGATGTAACTGTTTGCTTTATGTGCATTTAAGGGGAGACACCTGTGGCAGGCCGAGAGGTGCAGAGGAAAATTGAATAATCCTTAAAAAATAAATGCTGGTGTGCACCTATGGCAGGCAAGGAGTCCAGGGGAAAATGGAATAATCCTTAAAAAAATTAATGCTGGTGTGCGCCTATAGCAGGCAGGGGGTCGAGAGAAATGTAAAAAAAATAAAAAAATAAGTCCAAACATTAAAAATTAAATACAAAAAAACAAACAAAATAAATAATTGCCGGTGTTCTAAGGGACTATGAGGAAACCATTGGGAGGCAAGGAGGTGCAGGAGAAAAATGGAACACTGTTCCTATATACATATACTACAATGATCCTCAAACACATTAAACTAATATCTGGGAAAAGTTAAAAAACAAAGAGGCATAGACCTCTTCTATTGATCGGCCGAGAAAATGGCTTTGGAAAATGACCGTCAGCAACATGGTCAAACAACAACAACAATCAAGGAGGTATGGACACAACAAAGAACACATGCAGGCTTATGGCAAAAGCACACTGTCTTGCTACACAAAATGGCCTGTGGCCATATGGTCAAACAACAACAACAATCAAGGCGACATGGTGGTGACAACAAAGAACACATGCAAGCCTATGGCAAAAGCACACTGGCTGGCTACACAAAATGGCCACTGGCCACATGGTCAAACAACAACAACAAGCAAGGAGGCACGGACAACAAAGAACACATGCATGTGTATGTCCAAAGCAAACTGTTTGGCTACACAAAATGGCCACAGGCCACATGGTCAAACAACAAGCAAGGTGGCATGGTGGACACAACAAAGAACACATGCAGGACTATGGCAAAAGCACACTGGCTGGCTGCACAAGAAGGCCAATGGCCATATGGTCAAACAACAAACAAGGTGACATGGTGGACACAACAAAGAACACATGCAGGCATATGGCAAAAGTACACTGGTTAACTGCACAAAATGGCTGCCGACCACATGGTCAAACAACAAAAACAAGCAAGGAGGCATTGATAACAAATAACACGTTGAGGCCCAAGGAAAAGCACACTGGCAGGCTACACAAAGTGGCCACCGGCCACCTAATAAAGCAACAACAATAAGCAAGGAGGCATGGACACAACAAAGAGCACATGCAGGCATGTGGCAAAAGCACACTGGCTGGCTACACATAGACATAGACTACACAAAATGGCATGGAGAACAAAGACAAATGGTGGCCTATGGCAAGCACATACACACACACTGGCCAGACAAAGGCATGTTAAACAATGAAGAAAAATTTACCATTAATCCAGCAATGCCAAAACCAAAACCAAAAATTAAGTGAGCTATAAAACTTTTACAACAACCCACATCATCCAAAGGCATCAAATATTACCCCACCAAAATACACGTTTTGCAGAAAAAAATGGGAAATGCAAAAAAAATAAGAAAGTCCACATTTTTAAATTGAATCTAATCCCATCCCTTGCCTAAATAATGTTTTAAAACAACTTAGAACACAGAAACATTTGTTTCATGTACCCAATGACTAGTACTGACTGGATGGCCCATGGCCAGACATGGCCACATAGTAAACTAAATGAATAGTGCAAATTTAACGAACATGGAGAAAATGTACTAGACTGTGCAACCTTTTTCCCTTATAAAAGATTTAAAATGAAATGCAAAAAAACAGCTAGGCCCTCACTGCTACTCCATGCCACCCACCATAACCACAATCAAATGTAAGAATTGAATAAAAGTACAAATAAATACTGGTGCATGCCCTCTATCAAACAAACAACACCCTTATGCAAAAGTTCTTGAAGTTACGTGTGATATCACAAAAATAAAGTCCTTAAAATCCAATGGTATATGTGCAGCAGGAATTGCAATCAAAGAGAGTGATTTTTTCACCTCGAAACCAAAAGGAAAAATGACCAGGAGATGGACAAAGAACTCTCAAGAGCCGGGGGCGTGGCTTGGCCGGCTGCAAGATGGCCGCACTTTGAGTGGGCTCTGCCGGCCAAGCTAGATAATCCGGCATAATCCTGCAGGAATCCTTACCTGCTCTGCACATCAACGCTGCTATTGAAATCCCCACAACGCGAGGCGCTGATTGTTCGTCTCGCTGACCTCCAGCTCATCTCTGTGGCGGAGAGCAGCCATCTGGTGCGGACGCCTGGCCTACTTCCCTGGGCCCTCGAGGTTCGGCCTTCCTCGCCGCTGACTGCGGAGACTCCCTGTCGCCGCCCGTGGCCGTGGCCCGCTCCTGTGGCATCGACGGCTGACCCCCGGTGAGTCGCGCTGCCTCTTTGGTCTAGCTGGCGGGGTAGGGGGCTCGCGGGCTGTTCCGCCCGGCCCGGGGTGCCGCGTCATGGGCGCCGACGCTGGGGCACCTACCAGGCCACTACCTGCTGCTGGCGCGGGCACCCGGGTTGGGCGACGTGAGCGGCGGGCCCCCGGCAGCTCCCTGCGGGCTCTGCCTCTGTTTGGCGGGTGCGCTCCCCTCCCTTCCGGGCACCGATCTGCCTCGCTGTGCGGGCGCTGCCCGTGCACTGCACCACCGCAATCAGCCCCTGGCGCATCATTGGCACTGGTGTCCCCCGGCCCTGGATCTCCGTGCTCCCGCGATCGGGCCTAGCCACTGTTTCCCACCTGTCGGTTCCTGCCAGGGGGGGCGTCGCAGGGGCCTGTAGTGCCCGCCCCCGCACCAATACCACCCTGATCTCGCCGCAACTGGGGCCTACATAGATGTGAAGCTCCCTGAGGCGCTCCTGTTGCAACACTGCCTGGCACTGTGGCCCCTTCGCGTTCTGGTGGGACGCCGCGGGGGCCTGGCGTGCCCGCCCCCGCACCAACACCACCTTGAACTCTCCGCAACTGGAGCCCTCATCAGTATGTCGCTCCTTGTGACGCTCTTGCTCTAATGCTGCCAGGTACTGTGGCCCTTCTGCGTTCCGGGGGTGGTAAATAGCCCCCGGTGCCCTTCTGCTTCGACGCCCTGCGACTGGTGGTCCCTTTCCGGCCTGGCTTGGCCCCTCGTGTCCTGTGGTGTGCCCGGCGCCTTTCCTGCCTTCTGTGTGCTGCGGCCTGGAATCGTGGCCTGAGGCGGGCGAAGTAGCCATCTTGGACCCTACTTTCTGGTGGGTTGACTACCTGCCCTGGCCTCTACTTCCGTAGGTCCGGGGTCCGCCTGTGGACTACCTGTCTGGTGCCTGCCTGGTCCTTCGCTTGCCTGCCTCCTTTGCCCGTCGTTGCTGCGACACTGCTGGCCTCTCCACCTCTTCTCCTCGAAAGCCTACTGCCTCTTCCATTGCTCGAGGTGTCTCTCCGCGGTTTCTGGCGGCCTTCACCATTGGGGGCCCGGCTGAACTTTGGTTGCCTCATATTGTCAGTAGTCGGCGGCTGGCGCCCTCTGATCCGAATTGACCCCCTCCTGCCCCGCGTGGGCCTCTCCCCTTCCGACTGGACCCCTCATCATGGGGAAAACGGATCCGAAGCAGCCCAGGATTGCGTTCGAGCCCCGAAGGTCCTCCAGACAGGACGGTGCTGGTTCCGAGGGTGCCGGCTCTGCTGCCACTATGGACGCCCCCCCGAGTCGGGAGGACGACCTCAAGGCAATCATGCTGGACGTTAAATCTACAGTGACTGGCATCGTGACTCAGCTGGACCAGCTCTCTGCCCGTCTGGACACAGTAAAGGCCCGTGTTGACTCCCATGACAATCGGTTGCTCCACGTCGAGCCCAGAGTGTCAGACGCAGAGGATGCCGCCACCCAGGACCGCCAGAAATTACTCCAGATGGACAAGATCCTAGCGGTCATCCGGGAAAAGAACGAGGATTTGGAGGCCCGCTCCCGCCAGAGCAACCTCCGCATCACGGGACTTCCGGAGTCCACCAACATTTCAAGGATGGAGGACTTTGTGGAGCAACTAATCAAGGAGCTCTTCGGTGACGTCCTCTCCCCGGTGTTCATTGTCGAGCGGGCACACCGGTCTCTGGGTCCGCGTCCTGGTCCCGGACTTCCTCCACGCCCCATCATCGCCAAACTCCTGAATTACCGGGACAGAGACGCCATACTTCGTGCTGCACGAGACAAGGGCACCATCAACCACCAGGGTAACACACTCTCCTTCTATCCGGACTATACCCTCACTGTTCAAGCTGCCCGTAGAGAATTCCTCCCCGCCAAGCGCATCCTGCAGAAGCATGAGGTCTCATACTCCCTGGCCTACCCAGCGAAACTGAGAGTCCGTCGGGGCGCCAAGACACTTGTCTTTCCGGATCCGGGAGCGGCCCTGGCATTCGCCAAGAAACTGGACAAGGAGGCCCGCTCCTCCCCTTCTAAATCTCAGCTTGATGGCGCTAACCGTCTTAGTGACAATGATTGACTGTGCAGACTTTATTGTTTTATTAATTTCTTTTTCCTGAGTGATTCCTGAAATGACCCACGCTTGGCCACCCTGCTTCCTAGCGGGGGTGTTCGCCTAGCCCTGCCATGCCCCTACGGGATGATTCCCTTTTCTCCAAACGTTCCTCCCTCTCCCAGTTGTGGGTCCCTGGGGTGGGGCGGGCGGGTTGCTCAGCCTATTTGGGGGGTTGGAGTGGGTGTGGGGTCGGAGGGTACTCTTTGCCTGGGTTGGTTGGGATGGGATGGGGTGGGGGGGGTTCTTCTTGGGGTTGTTGGCTCCTATATTGGGGTGGTGGCTTTATTTTGCCACTTTATGTTTGTTGAGTTTTGTTTTCACAAGCCTTGATCACGACACTGTACTGTGTTTCATGCCTCGTCTTGACTCGAGTCTACTGTTACCCACATTCTTTGTTTGCACTTCTCCTCTAATCTCTCTCCCTGCTTGCTTGTTGCACTCACCGGGTCGGGGTACACGGGGTGCTGCCTCTGCTCTCCGACGCGCTCTGCACCTCAGCGCCACGTCTGTCAGTCTGAAGCCCGCGCACCCCCCCCGAATTGCCCTTTTGGGGGTTCCCCCTGATGTACTCACTGCACCTGCCTGCGGCTCCCCCCACCTATCCTGCATCTTGCTACGCTTGGGACCACCTCCTCATGACTGACACTGTTTGCTGGACCTGGAATGTCCGGGGTCTGAACGATCACCGTAAGGCCAGATTGATCCACTCCCACTTACAGCGACACAAAGTCGACATTTGCCTCCTACAGGAGACACACCTGATGCCAAACTCCCTCACTAGAATCCAGGCACGTTACTGGGGGGAATCAAACTCTTCTACCTACTCTTCATACGCAAGGGGTGTTTCTATTTTAATTCGCAGGGGTCTTCCCTGGCACACTGCGCAGGTACATGTCGACCCGAAGGCCGGTATGTAATTCTTCATGGTTCGCTGCTGGCACAGTCCGTTACGATCGCTGCGGTATACGGCCCCAATTTGGACGACCTAGATTTTTTCAAGCATGTGTGGCACCTCATCTCCGCTTGTGGCCCTGCGGCTATCGTCTGGGGAGGGGATTTCAACGTCACCCTATCGGCATCACTTGACCGGTCTGGTTCGTACATGTCTCACCCGGGCGATACTTCGGCTCTTCTGTCTATTCTAACGGACAACTCTCTGTACGACGCCTGGCGACACCTTCGGCCGGATACCTGTGAGGGCACCTGTGTCACCAGTGCGAGGGGCTGTTGGTCACGCATTGATTTCTGGTTGACCTCTCCAGACGTCCTGACCTGGCTTACTGACTCCGCTCATATGGCGCGTACCTTTTCCGACCACGCGCTGGTCCAGCTCTGCATCTGCCTTCCCCACTCCCCGCAACAGGCGTTTACGTGGCGTCTTCCCCCAAACGCCCTCCGGGACACTGTCTTTTGTGCGGACATTCAAACTGCCATCACTAATTACTTCGACTTAAACACTGGATCCGTTGACTCCGCGTCCGTCCTCTGGGAGGGTTTTAAGGCCGTCATACGGGGTGAATGTATTTCCAAGCAGGCTGGTGTTTTTCGCTCCATCCGCTCCACATTATCCAAGCTCGAGATGGACATAAAAGATCTGGATGCCGCTCAAGCGGCGCACCCTAGTCCTGATACGCTAGCCCGAATACGTCAAAAGCACACAGAATTTTCGGAGGAGGCGAACCGCGAGCTCTCCTTTTTGGGTAGGGAGGGTCGGGCCTGCCGTTTCGGTGAAGGTGACCGTCCGGGACGTACTTTAGCCAATCTCCTTCGCCCTCCGCGCGCTGCCTCCTACGTCACGGCTCTTAGCGATGGGGGTTCATCTAGAACCACCTCCCCTGAGGAGATTAAGACCCGTTTTCTTGACTTTTATTCCCAGTTATATTCTGCTGGCACCTCCCCATCTCGGGAGGATTTCGATCAATATTTTGAGTCTATCTCGTTGGTCTGGCTTGAAGACTACCACAGGGAATTCCTGGATGAACCATTCACCAGGGAGGAGATACTTGCCGCCATTCAGCAGCCTTCCCGGCGAAAAGGCCCCCAGCCTTGATGGCTTACCTGCCTCATTCTATAAAACGTATTCAGACCTCCTGGTACCACATTTGGCGGCCATGTATAACGAATCCTTCAACACTGGTTCTTTCCCCCAGTCTCTCCGTGAAGCCATGATAACGCTGCTTCTTAAACCCGACAAGCCGGCTGACCGTCGCGATTCCTACTGCCCCCTCTCTTTAATAAATATTGATAATAAAAGTTTTGCCAAATTGATCGCCTCCCGACTTTTGTTGCTCATGCCTCTCATTGCTCTTACGGACCAATCTGGCTTTATTCCTGGTAGAGCTACCTCGCACAATCTCTGCACAATTTTTTCAGTTCTCCACCAAATTAATCCCTGCCTCCCTGCGGTGGCGGCCTTTCTGGACGCCACAAAAGCGTTTGACACACTAGAATGGCCCTTCCTCTTCTACCTCTTGCCACGCATGGGCTTCAGCGTGATGTTCATGCGCAAGATCATGCTCCTTTACACCAACTCTTCGGCGCGTCTCCGCATTTATGGCCAGGTCTCTGACCCTATTAGTATCAATCGGGGCACTCGGCAGGGATGCCCACTATCGCCAATGCTTTTTGCCGTTGCGATGGAGCCCCTGGCCGCCAGGCTCCGTCAGCACCACACTCACAGGGGAATAGGTTTCTCCGCCCGTTCCCTCCTCTTATCCATGTACGTGGACGACGTTACCTTATACGTCCGTAACCCTCAGGAAAACCTTAGCCCCCTCGTTCGGGAAATCATACGTTTTGGTGGACTTTCCGGGATTCAAGTAAATTGGAGCAAGTCGGTGTTATTTCCCTTGACCGATGCCACTATGCCTTTCACTCCCGACTTTCCCTTTATGTGGGCTTCTGGCCCCACGCGCTATCTAGGCATCTGGTTAAGTAGGGATCTGGACGAATTATGGAGATCTAACTTCGGTTGTGCAGTTGATTGGTTGGAATCAAGGATCCCGACCTGGAGCCGGCTTCCGCTATCCCTGGCAGGCCGGATCGCAGTCGCCAAGATGGTGGTTCTGCCGAAATTTCTCTATCTGTTCTTGAACGTTCCGATCCCTCTTACCACTCAATTCTTTCGCAAATTGCGCTCCCTCATCATTTCGCTCGTCTGGGCAGGTAAACAGCCAAGAGTGGCATATGATATCCTTACTCTCCCCATGTCTGTCGGGGGGATGGGCGCTCCTGATTTCAAGATCTATGCGCTGTGCGCGCAGGCCAGCTTTCTCCACTTCTGGATTCATCCCACTCCTTATCAACCCCACGTTGCCGTCGAGACGGATATTGCTTCCCCTTGGCCTTTGTCCACGGCTCTGTTTGCGCCGGCGGTGCGTCCACGGGCGGAGGTGGACACGGTCGAGGCCTTGTGCTGGGCCTGGTCCGGCCTTCGCCGAATATCCAATCTTCCCCTACTCTCTGCCAATGCGGTGCCAATAGTGAACCACCCTGACTTTCCCCCGCTCCAGCCTTCTGGCATGTCTAAACATGCGACGCGCTTGGGAATGCGGACAGTTGCGGATCTTTACCCTGGCAATACTTTTTATTCCCCTCCTGCCTCCTCAGGCCCGTTGGATACGCTTCTGTATTATCAGCTACGTGCTATTTGTCGGAAACTACACTCCACATTTCCTCAGCCCCCACCTACCATGCAGGCCCTTGACTGTATGTATACATCCCTGTCCCCACATAAACTAGTCACCAAACTGTATGCATTTACTCTAACGTCCACCTCTATTTCTACAGATCGTGCGCGTGGGGCTTGGGGCGCGGATCTGGGTATGGACATTGCGCAGGCGGACTGGCTGTACTGCTGTAACCAGACGAAGAAGCTGTCGCCAAATTATAGGCTTCGTCTGATACATTTTAAGTTTCTGCACAGGCTATACCGCACCCCTGCTCAGCTACACACACTAGGGCTCATTCCAACTGACACTTGCATGCGTTGTGCGGCCCCCGCTGCGGACTTCGCACATTTAGCGTGGTCATGCCCTAAGGTCTCCGAATTCTGGCGGGCGGTGTGCTCCATTGTTTCAGACATTACTGGTGCTGCTGTGCACCCGGATCCCCCCCTGTGCTTGCTTGGCTTTGTGAAATTCTGCCCGGATGCTTCTCGACGCCTGATTGCGATGCTACTGGTCCTGGCCAGGCGTAGGGTGGCGATGTGCTGGGGTCGCAGACCTGCTCCTAGAGCTGAGAGTTGGCTGGAGGACGCCTCTCGGTGTCAAACTCTGTTATCAGAGTTTTGGGACTTACTGCCCGCTAGGTCCCGTCCAGTGGATATTTGGGGCCCTCTGATCATTTATCTCCACTCACGTACCCCCCCCCCAGCGGCGCTGCCTCTCCCGCGCTCCCCGCCGGCCCTGTGCCCGCGGCGGTCGCCGGTGTTGGCCGGTGACTGCTCCCCTCCTCCTCATTGGCCGCCCCATATCATGTGGCTTACCATTGCTGTTATAACTGAAGGCTGCTGACCTCACGAGGCGAGTGTCCTCTGTGTGCAAACGTTGTGATTTAAGTCTTAACATATTCATGTTCTTTGCAAGGTGCAGTCGAATTGTCCTCTAATGCTTGACTTGGTCTATACTGTGTTCGTTTGAGTTGCCATGTAGCACGATGAGTTGTGTCTGAATTTTGGTACCTCAATAAAGGTTTTTGAAAAATAAAAAAATAAAAAAAGAACTCTCAAGAGCCTGCTGAATAGGAAGAGGAAGATGGAGTCTCTGGGGCACTTCCTTCTTGTTGAAAAAAAGATCAAAAGTAAAACCCCAAAAAACTTTTACAAAGCTAGTATGATGGATGAGAATCCATTTGATTCTCAACCCACCATCCTTAATGGTTTCTCAATGTATCACAGAGGGAGAATAGCAAACCTTGTGGTCAGGCAAACAAAGGTAAACACGAAGAGGATTATGGTCACTCTAACAGCTAACAGGCCTAATGCCTGACACTATATACACTGAAATCATTGCAGCTATAAGAGCCACGGGTAGATCCAGTTGCCCACCTGAGACTGAGGTCCGGCCGAATGGAACACCAGGGGCTGTATCTCTTGCCTGACCCCAAGATGGCCTCCACAGTGGTCCTTTACCACAATGAGCTACTACTCTTGGACAAAAATTGAACATTGAGCAGACCACAAGCATATCCCCCATCCGACTCACCCATCAGGACATAGAATCTGTGACCTTGCCACCGAACGTTGAGACCTTGCATTTTGCCCGATGCCCGGTGGAGCTACCTTGATAGCTATAGAGGAGATGGGCCGTGGACTTCCCCCTCGGCCGTCACCTACCCAGCAGGACTTTGGGCAGACTTTCCTTCATCTCTCCGCTGTATCTCCCTCCTACCCTTTTACCTCACCCCCTTACCCTCTACGCTCCATTTATCTTGTCCTCTATGCTTCTTAAATGTTTCTAGCAACAGATGTAACTTGTAACTGATGTAACTTTGTAATAATGTGGACCCTCATGTAAAGCGCTCTGATACCTACGGGT
This sequence comes from Calotriton arnoldi, assembly GCA_963921515.1. Lineage (NCBI taxonomy): Eukaryota > Metazoa > Chordata > Amphibia > Caudata > Salamandridae > Calotriton > Calotriton arnoldi. The sequence goes on from CAWUFW010004298.1 coordinate 1,036,752, forward strand.
CTAGCCAGCGCTATATAAAACTCAAGTAAATAAATAAAAATAAATAAATAAAAACAGCTCACCTATACAGACTAATCAGTAACAAAGTTAGTCAGACCCAAGATACGAAAACATCATCTATAATAGAAGGACAGCTTTGATCTGTATAAGCTGGAATGCTCACATGATCAGAAAACAATGCATGTACATTAACAAGATCACATTGAATTCAAAGGCCATACAGTAATACTCAGTGTAAATTAGCAGCTGAGGAAAATAATCCTTATTATCATGCAGAGAGAAAGGATTAGGGAGAGTTAAAATAGAGCATATTAACATTGAAATAACTGCCCAAGATAAAATATGTAGCTGAGGGGTGGGCAAAAAGAGATGTTGTCCACCATATTGAAAAGTGCACAAAACGTTTAAAGCCATTTAGTGAAAAACAATTATTGTAAAAATGAATCAAATAGAATTGAAAACTATTTTCCCATGAAACAATGGATTGTTGAATGACTCAATGGAGAGCGTTAAGAACACTAACAATGCATTTAGGAGGAAGTGATAGGCTAAGAAACATTTCTACATATAGTCCAAAAATCAGGCACATTAGGAGCAGAGGTGGGTTATGAAAAAAGGTCCTGTGCTCACTGTGCCACTGGAAACAAGCTATACCTGGCTGGAGAGCCCTAACTAGGGCAAAACCAGTCCTAGGTTGCTTGTTTTCCAGTTCATGGAGGACCAGGCCTGACAGTTTGGGCTGACCTGTTTCCATGAAGAACAGGGTCGAGACTGATTTGCACATGTCTGGGTCCAAGTTGAGGTGGCATGGTGGGCAACAAATTATAGATTGGGCAGAAGCCAGAGCGATTGCCAATGGCTGAGATTAATTCAAGCATTCCATCCATCACCTTGTTGTTTTTTGCATTTGACACCCTAAGTGCGCTGGGTATGCCCAGAAGTGGGTCATGGCTCACTGTGCCACTGGAACCAAGCTATACCTGGCTGAAGAGCCCTAACTAGGGTGAAACCAGTCCTAGGTTGCTTGTGTTCTGGTTCAGGGAGGACCTGGCCTGGCAGTTCAGGCTGCACTGTTCCCATGAGAAGCAGGGTCAAGACTGATCTGCATATGGCTGTGTCCAAACTGAGGTGGCATGGTGGGTGAAAAATGATGAATTAGGATGCGGCCCGAGCAATTGCCAGTGGCTGGGATTAAATCAAGCATTCCATCAATCACCTTGTTGTTTTTGCATTTGATGCCCTAAGTGCGCTGTGTATGCCCAGAAGTGGGTCCGGGGCTCACTGTGCCACTTAAACCAAGCTATACCTGGCTGAAGAGCACTAACTAGGGCGAAACTGGTCCTAGGTTGCTTGTGTTCTAGTTCAGGGAGGACCTGGTCTGGCAGTTCGGGCTGGACTGTTCCCATGAGGAGCAGGGTCAAGGCTGATTTGCATATGGCTGGGTCCAAACTGAGGTGGCATAGTGGGCGAAAAATGATGGATTGGGATGCAGCCTGAGTGATTGCCAGTGGCTGAGGTTAATTCAAGCATTCCATCCACCACCTTGTTGTTTTTGGACTAGAAAAAACAACAAAATACAGGCCCTACAACACAATACAGCAAACAGAGCTCCTGGCCTTCCCTAATATGACCATGCCCAAGTTCACAGGCAACATTTAGACAGACACTAGCAGGATGGAGAGTTGGGTCCGTGAATCAGTCACTTCGCTGGCTTTTATTAAGTCCAGGAAATCTGAAAGAAGCAGACCTTTGCCCCCCTGGTTTACTGAAGCACTCATTGAAGAAAAAATACATTGTAAAAAGGCCGACAGAGTATGGTGTAGGAGTATAATTAAACAGAGAAAGAGTCACATTGGATGGCAAATGGTGGCTATTCCAACAGTAATTGCACATCCAATATTTTCAATTGTTAGAGATAGAGTTTCATAAACAATAATTTTCAATGCGAACTAGGGGTGCTGTCGTGGTACTGAACACCCCACCACCTGGGGTGTCTGAACCTGCCTAAGACGACGTCCTTGGCGGAAACTTAACAAAAAATAAGTCCAAAGCACACACAAGAAGTCCATTTAGTTTAAGTTGTTTTTAAATAATCAATACTGCAAAGTCCATAAAGTTCTTTTTTCTTGTGCCTTATTTATTCCATTTGTTGGTTTTCACAGTATCTGGTAGATAAAGGCAAGTGCAGCCAACACGTGTTTCGTCCGATGGACTTTTTCAAGTCTGAGTACAGAATAGTCTTGCTGTAGTATGGAAAATGGCCCGAACAGTAAGACAATCACAACAGGAATCTCCTCACGATCTGGGGAGCAGACGGAAAAGTACCACCAAAGACGAGACTTGGTCTCCAATTTGCTGGCTCCAGAGGCAGTGAACTCCTCTAATTCATTTTGTCACAATGTGGAAATACAGAGTAGTGGGTTCCACGTATCTGAGCTGCTAATGTAATGCGTCAAGAAAATGTTCCTATGCAGCATGTGGAGAAGTAGAGAGTGTATAGCCTGCGTCAAATGCTCCGGAGAGCATAACGGCCTTGATAACCCTGAGTTGCTGTGGAGAGTGCCCGTAAAGAGTTCCTGTAGAGGGTTCTGTATGACCTGTCCTCCTTTTACAGAAGAACCACCATGCTTCTTTCCTTGCTCCATCATTTAAATTCACTACTACTGAATGTCTTCAAACTGCTGGTGGACAGATGGAGAATTGTAATCCAAGTGAGTTTGAAGAACATGTCGAAGGCAACAAGGCTACTGAAACCAGTGAAACTAAGGGAGTGAAGCACAAAGCTCCAGGTACTGACTACTAGAAGCAACAGTCGCAGCTCTTCTCAATCTTGCCATTTCACTTACCCCATGCAGAGGACTAACGCCCTGAAGTGCCAAAAGGTCACACAATAGTGCATCTGGGAGTGTGAAGGAGGACAATCATCACTCCTCTTGGGTCTGATCAAGTAAGGTTAGTGATATTCATTGAACCTACCTGGCTACGTAACACTTGAGTCTGGACAGACCTGACACATTGTGAACTGTGTGACTGGTGACCGAAATCATTCCTGCGCTAACAATTCTCTGGAGGGTGGTAGACTGCTGTAGCAGACCATGATAAATATACACTGACTTGATGTTGGCATGAAAGTCAGGAGTACACATGTTTGAGGGATATCAGACGTGAAATTATTACATTGGGATTCAATTCACTTACAAACAATTCTCCCCTAATTATTTCATTGTGTCTTTAAATCATAGTAATTTCAATAGCTACTTTTCTCAGGTAAATAACCACAGATCTGCACCAAATGTAGAAATATCATTCTTTTTACTAATCTAGCTTATAATGGGCTCCATTATAAATATTGTAGTATGCCAGCATTGGAATTTCTGCATCTACAAGTACTAATAAAATGGATATCAGTAGTCTGAGAATCATAGGTGCTGGTGCATTATGAATAGGCCTTTGCGAAATGGGGATTAACATATGGGAAACCAATTTTCCAAAATGACTTATGCCTGTTGTTCCTCATTGTGCACATTTTGCCTGATTTGATCGGATGAATGCCTGGGTGAAAAGCTTTGGGCATTGGATTTTACCACTGATCTTGTAATTTTCATTGGAGACAGTAACCCTTGTTACTTTCCAGATGCAAATTAACAGCTGCCTGTATTCGGGACAGCATGCAACTTACTTTATTCTACAGACTCTTCACTTTCCTGCAAACCTCACATTGAATTCAGCTTACAAGAGGAGTCATTTTGCGGCTGGTAGATTATTGTAACGTGATGTACACAGGCCTACCAAAGAGCTTTTCACCGATGACTTATTCCATTGACTACAAAACTGAGCCTCCAAGATGTGCCTGAAATTATTATATTTGACTATTCCATAACTGTGCTAAAAAAAAGCCCATCATATTTAGCAAAGCTTGCACCTTACTATGTCCCTACATTTGTTGACTTCTTGGCCATGGCTTTGAATGAGAAACAGAGATTTGTGTTAAAGATGACCGCAAGGTTTTTAGCTTCCTGAATGGAGATAGAGGGGGCAGCAGTATCTAAAGTGAGTGGCCATGAGAAGTTTTCTCTCATCCAATCTTATAAAGGACTAGGCAATAGTTGATGTTGTTGTGGCCCTCTGAGCTAATCTCTAAATGATGTGATGTTGGGGACCGTCTTTTACATCTGGAAATGAATTTTGCACTGGACTAATAACTTTGATATGTGTCATATGTAGCAGTTCAACAAGGTTAGAATGAGAGCAAAACATTGAGGCACACAAGAGAGAGCACCACAAGAAAATGATTCTGAGGGACCCTTGTGAACTTGCTGAATACAGCCACAAAGGAATGAACTGATCGAGTCCTGAGCCATACCTTCAATGCTGAATCAAACTCACTCTAGGCCAAAATCAGTAATGTCATAGACCAGAGAAGCATATTGAGTGAATCATTTCTGTGTGCTGAAATTCATCAAGCGTGAAAAGGAGTCCTTCTCTAATATCAGAAAAGACAGATTCTGTTCTTCTTGGTGGACCTAAACTTTCATTGCCCCAATAGCTGGCCATGAGACCACAGAAAATATGACGTTCTTTGGATTTTTGCATCACTGGAGAAGTATTCATGTGTTCAATATTGGATTCGGCAGTATTCTCCTAGGAGCATCTAACTTGAGACAACATTCATGACTGTGCAGTTACAGACATGAATCATGACTGCTCCTTCTGTGTTGTTTTCCCAAGTCAATGAAGCAATTGATGGCTTGTAAAGCACGACTACTCATTGGTAAAGGTCTCAAGGCGCTGGGGGGGGGGGGCGGGGGGAGCTGCTGGTCTGTCGAAGGCGCTTTAGTTCAGTCAAAGAGCCAGGTCTTGAGGTCCTTCCTGAATTGAGGCAGTGACAGCGATTGCCTGAGGTGGAGAGGCGGGGTGTTCCAGGTCTTCGCTGCAAGGTAGGAAAAGGATCTTCCTCCGGCAGTGGTCTTACAGATACGTGGGACGGTAGCCAGAGCCATTTGGGCAGAGCAGAGGTCTCTGGTGGGTATGTGGAATGCGAGGCGGAGGTTAAAGTACGCAGGTTCCATGTCGTGTAGGGCTTTGTAGGCATGTGTGAGGAGCTTGAAGGTGATTCTTTTGTTGACTGGGAGCCAGTGGAGATCTCTGAGGTGGCTGGTGATGTGGCTGTGGCAGGGGATGTTGAGGATGAGTCTGGCGGAGGCGTTCTGGATGCTCTGCAGTTTCTTGCAGATTCTGGGTGATGCCTGCATAGAATGCATTGCTGTAGTCAATTCTACTACTGACGAGTGTGTGGGTGACCGTCTTTCTGGACTCAGTGGGGATCCATTTGAAGATCTTTTCCAGCAGGCATAGTGTGTGGAAGCAGGTTGATGAAACGGCGCTGATCTGGCGGTTCATAGTGAGAGAGGTGTCCAGGATGATGCTGAGGATCCACGCATGGTTTGTTTGTGTGAAGGAGGTTCCAGGTGCTGTGGGCCACCAGGAGTTGTCCCAGGTGGATAGGGTGGAGCCCACAATGAAGACTTTGATCTTTTCTGAGTTGAGCTTGAGGCAGTTGTTCTTCATCCAGAGGCGACAGCCTTCATCCAGTCGTGAAAGTTGTTCTTGGCGACTGTGGGTTAGTTAGTGAGGGCGAGAATCAGCTGGGTGTCGTCGGCATAGGAGACGATGTTGAGTCTATGGTTTCTGACGATGGCTGCGAGCAGGGCCATATAGATGTTGAAAAGCATGGGCCTCAGGGAGGAGCCGCAACTGATCTCTGTGTGTTCCGAGAGGAACTGAGGTAGTCTGACTCTCTGTGTTCGGCCAATGAGGAAGGAGGGGATCCATTCCAGAGTTATATGCTCCGAGGAGGATACTGCTGAATCCAATCTTCTGGACCTAAGGCATTCGTACTTGGTTGGAGGCATTATCGCTGTGCTTCACTCAATCGGGTTCAAGTGCCTTATCGAGGTGCAGGAAATTCACCAAAGAACTGAGGGCTCAGCTTCACCCGCAAATCACTGGCACTCATAATCCCAAGATATCCCAAAAACTGATAATGGATTACTGTAAACAGAAGTCCTGAATTTTGTCATCAGTGCAGTTAGGGAGCATTAGGTCTAAGAGGGGCATTGTAGTCAGGGCAGGGGCTATAACCATCACTACGACCACTTGAGGGGACATTCCTGTAAGACAACAGATTCATTTTTTTACCACAAAAACCGTGCCCATTATACCTTTTTGCACTCTTTAACGCACCCCAATCTTGTACTGTATGCTGTCTATTGCCTGTCAACCTAAGGTACCCCCTTTGCATCTCCCCTGCATGCTAACTGCTTTTTAACATCTCTATGTACTTTACACAGCACTCTTACCCTTCATTTACAAAATGTTCTTAGTACACTCCAATGTGTTAGCTCTCTCCTATAACATCTTCCTGCACTATACGAGGCACTTTGACTTTGCACTCTTGGTCGCTCACACCTTTTAGCCTAAGAGATCTCCTTTGCACAAATCAATTATGAGGGACGGGGTGAGCAGTGAGCGGAAGGCACATTACTAAGGTACCTGAGCTTGAATAAAATGTATCTTTTCTCTTTTTAGCAAATGAACTTGTTTTCGTATCAGTAATTTTAACACTATTTTAAGCATGATTGATTATTTTATTGTATGGATACACATTATATTGTATGGATGTACATTGCTATGGTTTTTATTAACTAAAACACTACTTCTGGCTGTCCCTGAACTTCAGGCATTATTTTTCACAGGTGAAAAGGGCTTTTTTCTCTATGCATATGCATGACTACCTCATATGCTGCAAACCACCTATCAATGCCATCCCCCACCACATACCTGGGCACTAGGTCTTTTGGAGATGTGCACTCTTTTACCTCTTCTAGGCACTTTACTGACTCAGCCACCATCATCACTGAACTCAGAGGCCCTTTTTGCCTTCAGGTCCAGTTCTTTATGGCTTACATCATGAGCCAGTGGGGCCTTTTTCTCTCCCAAGGCCAAGGCTAATTTACTCTCCTCCAGAACCAGTGCAATTTTTGCCTGCTCTAGAGAACGGGTAGACAGTGGTAGCTTTAGGTTTTTTCTCTGCGTTCCTGTCCTGTATCTCTGATTGGGTCAGAGAGGGGCCACATAGCTACCTACTCTGAACAATACAGGTAACCTAGGCCTGGAGGCCACCTCTTCCTCGAACAGTGGAAAGCCATCTCCTTCTTCCTCTATTTCCTCCTCCTCTACTTCCTCCTCATCATCCTCTTGCTCCTATTTGGTGGACTGGAGCAGGCCAACCTCCTTCCGTCCTCTGAGGTCAATCTGGTAGACCCACTTCCTGGATCCTTTTGCCAGCTTTAGCCCCCTCTCTCTGAACAGCTTCCTCATATCTGTCATGCCGAGGCTGTCAATACTGCAAGGATCCGCTTCCGTCCTTTAAGAAGTCACAGATGCAATATTGGACAGAACAAGTGAAATTTTGTAAGTATAAAAAATGGGCAATTAAAAATCAAAAGTCGATTTGAAAAATAAAAAGCCTATGTTGATGTCAGAATAGGGATTTTTGATTTTGCCGTAAATCACCAAGTGATAAGTTAAAAATTAAACTAGATGTTCTAGATACTTATCTTAGAGAAACGCTGACAAATCTGACTGTTAGAATGGAAGCAATTGAGGTGTCTTTATCAAAGTGTTTGGACCTACACCAATCAGCCATCCCTAACCATCCCTAACACGGTTAGATCGTATAGAAATAGCTCAGATTACGTGGGGAGAATTTCAAGCCAACAAGCCAGTAGTGGGGTATTTAGAACGGGTATTCAACCGAATATGAGGGAGGCACCCGGTAATAATGACCAACATATATCAACTGTAAAGTCAAATGCAGCGCCCACTCCCTTCCCCACAACCAAACTAGCCTCGTCCAGGGCTAAAAACACTCCTGTTTTTATGGATAATAACATAGCTCCTGCCATAGAGAGGAATAACTCAGGACCACAACCCTTAGTAAGTTTAGATGGGAGAAGCACAAAAGTGCAAGTAACACGGTCTAATCAGGAAGAATTTCCTATTTTTACAACATTAGACCTACCCCCAGCCGTCACTCCATATACGGTTGTTTTAGCTAATGTCCCCAGATTATCTACAGGGGTGGAGGAGTCCTGGGATTCCCTTAGAAATAAATCCCTCTGTTGGTTAGGTTCGAAAATAGGCCAAACCGAGAGGCTATTTGCCGATTTTAAAATGGCAAGAAGGATAAGTTGGATACCCAGGTCAAACAGGATTACTTTAGAAGCCATCCCACAGTCATTGGATGATCATCCAACTACTGTAGAAGTCATTTTCATGTCATCAGACATCATCAAGCTCTTGAAGTCATCAGCAGAGCTTAGAAACTTGAGCCTGATGATTTCAGGATGACTTGAAAATGAGTATCTGATGACTTCACAAGGTGTGACTATTCGCGATGACTTCAGGAGGATTTAAGAATGAGCAGCTGATGACTTCACAAGGTGTGACTATTCCTGATGACTTCGGGAAGATTTCAAAATGAGTAGGTGATGACTTCACAAGGTGTGACTATTCCTGATGACTTCAGGAGGATTTAAGAATGAGTATCTGATTACTTCATAAGGTCCAATTGTTGTTGATGATTAGAGGATGATTTGAAAATAAATATCCAAAACTCAACAAGCATCATTTCTTTTTAACATATTGAAATTCATCCTGATGTTTTGAGAATGATTTGCCGATTACCCCAAGAATACACCCACTATTTTGGTTTAATTTTTTGTCAGAAAGGTCCAACCTGCTGTGTGATTTTAGAATTATTTGCTGATTACTACTCAGTGAACACTATTTAGGTATTAAATGAGTTTTCTTTAAATGTAAATTAGCATACAGCGGGTTTCATTAGATATGTAATAACATTCACAGGTAAATATTTTTAGAGTTTTTTATTTGACATCATTTTTATTTATAATGATCATTATTAACAAGTATATTGTGATACAATGTTCAAAACATGTTAATTTTGCTTCCAATTGATCAGTTGTAGGTAGGTAGCAGCAATGGAGTACGAAATTATGGGGCAGCTCAACTGGGTGGGCCAGCGCAACTTCAACTGCCTTGTAAATGGGAGATAATTAGTTTCCTGGCCCGCTGTGTGGTACATAAATTAATACAATCTAGTGAAAACGAGTAATTTAATATTGAGGCGGCTATTGTTATGAGAACAGAGCATGGAAATGGGCAGCACAGCAGGCTCCCCTCATAGTGTGCGCCTTGGGATGGTTCCTAAGGTGCTATAATTGCATGACTAATACATTTTTGTGCGGTTTTGCGGACACCATCACTAAAATGCGTTAGTCTAACCCATGATGCATGGTACTTGGCAGGGCTGTTTATTACATCTCTATTTAATTCTCATTGGTTCCAGTGAGTGTGGCCTTTGAAACTGTGCCTCTGAGTCATTTAAGGGTGTGTACATTTGTACATCTTGCTTCAGTTTGCCATAGTGTCACTTAAAGTGTCACACATAAGGCCAGGGCTTTAAGTGGGATGAAAAAACTGGGGGGGTCTCTGAAAGGGGCGTGGCCAATGTAATTAAGGGCGTGGCTTAACAACTTGTAAGTTAAAAATCTGTGCTTAGCATAGTGTCCCACCCGACTTGTATTTTGCTGTTTCTATCATTGCATCCAGGTATATGATACAACAAGTAACATCATACCTACAACAAGTCAGGACTATTGGCTTTGTCAATGGTTGTTAGCTGCATAAGATAAATAAGCGGCAACTATGGCTTGTATATAATATTAAAAAGGTTTCCACTTAAAGCCCTGGTGACACCACGACGATGTTGCTGCTCCTGAGTTTCAAAGAGAAGCGAAATCCAGACAGAAAATGACTCTTTACAGGATTTCCCTTCCCTACAACGCTCACCTGGATGACGCAACTTCTCCACTAGTGAGAAGTGAGCAGCGAACATCGATGTGCCTGCAGTCCGCCTGTACCAGGGCACAAACAGAGCCCGGTTGAGACCCGTATCGAGGACCCCTTTAAAAAACTGCTGGTGCTCAGACCCGGCCCACTTAAACTTAAAGCCCTGCCTACTTATCACCATTACCTGTTGTATCCTACAGGCTAAGAGTTCGAGTCCCAGCAGGGCCGGTCAGTCTTCCAAATGCAGCTGGATATATATATATATAAATATATAACACGATTCCTCGTTCACACCAGTCGTCAAGACAAACGAGAGCGGACCCAGGTATTGTGCATATCTTTGTAGTTTATTGACGCACAAACAGCCTCGCCATTACGCGTTTCGGCAGTCGTGGTGCGCGCGCACCACTGGTTTTTATAACCACGTTTTTTTTAATTCAATACATTTTTATTGATTGTTCGAAGCAAAACAATGTATAATACATATAATATAGCAAATAAATAAAAGCTAGATAAATAATAACTAAATAAATAATATACTTATTGCAAAAGGAAATACAGCACAGTTCAAATCTTAGAGATCATAGATAGAGACAGAATAAGTGAATAAACCATCAGCACTGCGACAGCAAAATGACATGAGTGACGATAGTATAGATGGCACAAGGGACTTATCTTAAGGCAGAAACAGATAGCAGGGAAGGCTATTTCGTTTGGCATATGTCTAGTGGTTGCAAGACTTTCGACTACATCTCAGAACAGATATATCACACCGCGCTAGATATGGACGGCGATTAGAGGTTAGAGATCCTTGATGTGTGCTCCTCTAAGTGGTATGGTAAAGATGTCGGTCATGAAGGGTCTCCGTTTGGTATTATGTAAAAGCGTAGGGTAGTGTAAGAGACAGTTCACGGTGGTTTGTATGATTCAAAGAAGAGATCAAGGGATTCCCACTTGCCTCTATTCGGGGACTTCCACGGGGAGTTGTGAAGCGCTATATTATCAGCTCCTCGCCATTACGCGTTTCGGCAGTCGTGGTGCGCGCGCACCACTGGTTTTTATAACCACGTTTTAACATCCAATGTTGGGATATCACTTTGTTTTAAACAATGGCGCGATCGCTTATGTCTTGTACAAACGTGTGAAGTGTGCAACAGAGGCAGCCGTGGGGCTTTCTTGCAAACGCCACCAATTAAGTGGACGCAGCCTTCATTGTTATGAATATGTGATTGTAAAGCCACTTGACTACTGGGCTCACGCTAAAGTAAACTTTGTAGATGGAACGGCTGTGATGTGGCCAGATAAGGCCACTGCAGAATCTGAACTGTCAAATAGAAAAATAGTAATGTGTGAGTTTATTTTGCTGAAATAAAGAAAGGGGAGTGAAATAAACGGGTTCATATAAACAAACACTATTTTATTTATTGATTTGTGAGTTTTATATAGCGCTAGCTAGGAACCTTAAGTGTCGAGTGGGTAAAGACAGATTCCAAAATAACAACCACTCATGTCGTTCACTCCCTAAATTAAACAAAGGCTGCTTTGATCACAGCGCCCATCGATGGAGCATTTTATTACGCCGTACAAAAATAATTAACATCGTGTATGAAACATGTGCTGCAGTTGTTCCGAACGGGATGGGGGCGATTTAATTAAAGACAAGGCGACACGCATTACGCTGATCCCTTTCAATAATAATATAATTAAGAACATTATCCAGAAAACGAGAGGGCGGAAGAAGTTAATTGGTGATTGTGTGGTTCTGTCTTTTACATCCCCACAGTTCGTACATATGATTTTAAGTAGGGTAGAAGATCATGTTCTTTCAAGTCATAGTATTAACATAGTCCCTTTGGGATATTTTTATCGACCGATACATGATAACTGCCCTAAAGTAAGCCATGAGGCCCAAATAGCGAACTGTAGTCATCTGTTTAATGTACCAGTGTACAATAGGTTCGACATACTTCCCAATCTAGAAGAGGTTGACTGACTAAACATTGATTACGTAAACCAGCGGAAGAAGAGGGTCGAACCAAGCAGAAAAACACTGGTTACTCATTTAGGAACCCATTCATGTGAAGAAATAAATGTAACATTTAGAGACGGTTCCCTGTCAGTAAACGAACCATTAATGAGCTGTGGGGCATATTAGCAAGGGCACTATCGCCGCTTTAGCGGCACTTTTTGGCGCTAAAGCGGCGATATTCATATCGCCCTATCAGCAAACTGTCGCTAACAGCAGTTAGCGACAGTTTGCGGGCATTAGTGCCCGTTTTTTTTACCGCTTTGCATGTCAGCGATATTTATCGCTAATGACATGCAAAGTGGGCGTTCCCGACGAACAAACCTGGGAAACACCCGCTAACAGGCCTATCGCCTATTAGCAAGGTGGCCATGGCCCCAGTTAGCGACGTGAAAAGTTGCGCTAACCGGGGTCATCGCTATTTATTTAACACCTGCAATTAGCAGGTGTTAGCCATACCTAACATGGGGGTGGATTATGCTGATACGACCACAGGGTCGTATCAGCAAGGTGTTCTCCCTTCTCCATGCAACATCGCTGGTTTTTCAGCGATGTTGGCCCATTTCCCCCGCTATCGCTGGAATATTCATCGCCATAGCGCTAATCGTTGCTAATACAGCGTTAGCGTGGCGATATATTCCAGCGATAGCCGGCGATAAAAAAAATCACGCTAAGCAGGGTTAGCGATGATTATCGCCTCTTCTTGCTAATATGCCCCTGTGAGACCTACGATACTGACGCCTTAGCGATAGCTACGATGGTTGGAAATTGCTTTTCCTCAAAGCTTATCATACCAGATACTTATATTATTCCAGCCACCCCTTTAGCCATTCCAAAGGTAGTCACGTCAGGAATAAATGATGAGGTAACTGGCGGGAATACGAAGCATTACAAGGTCCAGTTTATGTTTTGGAATGTTGCAGGTGTAAAAAATAAGGTCATAAATCAATTATGGTGTGACTTTGTGAAGAGATATGACATAGTCAGTCTCCAGGAGTAGTCAGTCTCCAGGAGACTTTGGTGGTGGATCCTATCCATATTAATGGTTTTAAAACCTACCATACTCCAGCTATTACCTCGACCCATGTGTATTTTTGTTTCTAATTATTTGAATTTAAGTAAAATTGTTTTGACCGTTATTGATCAGTATTTTCAAGTTTTGCTTTTGGATATAGATAAATCATTAAGTATTGTTCTAGTGAACTTTTACAATAATGTTCCCCATGATCGGATCGCGGGGGTTCTGAGGTCAATAAGTAATAATCTACAAAACATCCAGGCCACGACAACCAAGGATCTGCTTACAATCTGGGGTGGGGATTTTAACTTCACCTTATGTAAATATGCGGAAAGTGGGCCCTGCGGCATCGGATATGATAAAAATTCGTATTGCCAACATTTTGTACATACGTATTATGGTGATATTTTAAATGACATTATGTTTGAAGCTGATTTGGGATTTGCAAATAACCTGTGTTCCCCGCCGGTGCCCTTTAACCCTACTTTTAATGGGCGTGGCATATTTTCAACGATAGATTTTGTTTTAATGTCTTGTAGATATGCCTCCAGAGTGGAGGATTTCTGTACCCATGAGATCTCTTTGAGTGACCATTTTGCTTTGAGTCTGGCAGTACTAGTAAAAAGTAACATGGCTAGCGCGAGAGATCAACCAACTCAAACCATAGACAATATTACTTTGATTAGGCAAAATGGGTATGCGCTACGCTGGGATAAATTGGACCCGGAGAAATTTACAAGAAAGATTATTACAAACTGTAATGATGCGGTCTTAGTTTGTTTAGATGAAGCTTCTTCCAATAAAGATATTATAGCTGGTTTTTTAGGTCGAGCCTCGAGTAGCGCGCAAGCGCTGCTTAGAGGCGAGACTTTTAGTAAGCGAGTTTGAAAAGCAGTCCCAAAAACGCTTGTGCGTCGTGGCTGGCCTTTTGGGATGGTACGCGCGGCAAACATGTGTTTCCAATTATCGTGCCCAGACGCGGGCGCGATAATTGGAAACACATGTCTGCCGCGCGTACCCATCCAAAGGCCAGCCACGACGCACGAGCGTTTGGTCAGCTCTGCAGGCTGCTGCGCCCGCTCGCCCCCGCTCCTCTGTTGTTCAAGTGGTTCCTGGCCCCTTCAATGCGTGCGGTCTATAGCTTGTGTGAGTCGCATCTCATTCAAAGGCCGCCCGCCTCAGTTGGAGACGGTCTATTCCACTCCCGCAGCACCCTTCGCGGCCGCGGCACCTCCTCCTCCGGCACACGGGCCACAGAACCGATGCGGCAGGAGCTCACCCTCGGCCTTCTTGAACTCGCGTCGATTCCCGGATCACCGGCAGCATTGCCTCTCTTACTTTTTGGTTCCCCGCTTGCCCGATCCTCGGTTTCCCTTTTCTCAAGGCTTTACCTTTGTGTTTCGAATCTCCGATCCGTCGCTGTTTTCTAAGATAGCACCGCCCGACTCTCCGGGGCTTCCTCGACTATGCTGCCTTCCTCCAAGTGGGTATAACTTTCCTTTTATTTCTTTTCACTGGTGGGATCAGGCTTCCGTTCCTTTGTCATATGCTCAGTTTTTTGGACCAGGATATTGTAGGATGTGGGCAAACTGTCAGGCTGTCGGAGGGAACTCCGGTAAAAGTGACTATGCATCCATCTTGTTTGTCACAGTGAATACTCCACATTTTTTCTACAAATCGGCATAATAACAATTCGATTGAAATGTTCATACAGCACATATACTGGTTCTAAGCACTGTAAAATAATAGCTGTTACAAATGGAATACTCCAAGCATTAAAACTCATAACCTACACACTAACTGATGTCAGCGGTGAGGGTTTAAGACACTAAGGCGCCACCACTTTTTGCTCTTTGCATTTTAGAGAATAAGAGGCCAAGAATTGAAAGTGTTTAACTGGGTATAAGAAAGAATGAAATACACCTTACCAGACGGTAAAGAGGGTATTTCAAGTTACCATATACGTGTCATCCTAAAAGACAGCGTTTTTAGCCTCGTTATTCTATGCAATCAAGGAACATCTCTGTAATTTACAATAGCCTTGATCAGGGCCACTGTAATTATGCAGCAATGGGGGACCAAATTATGCAGTAGTATTGACAGTACAGAGGCACGACTGAAAGTAACAACAGCATTGGCATAGCCAATAGGTCTCGCCTTTGGGACCTTATAAGTGTTTAGCCATGCAACAGTTGATGTTGTTGCACCAAGGATATTGTGCTGCATAACTAAATACTTATAAGGTCCCAAAGGCGAGACCTATTGGCTATGCCAATGCTTGTCTATAATATCAGATAACATTAAAAAGCTTTATTGGTGAAGACCAATAAAAAGCAGGACGTATACATGGGTGGTTCGACTCAAAGTGCTCCAAAGCTTACACTAAGCTTAAATACTCCCTCCATCAAGGGCCCGATTCACAGAACTAACTTAAAACAAAATCCTAAACTTACTACCATTTTGGTATTCACAGAAGGCACTTACTCATTTTGGTATTCACAGAAGGCATTTTCTCATTTTGGTATTCACAGAAGGCACTTACTCGTTGATGAGTAAGTGCCTTCTATGAATACTCAAAATTAGTAACTTACTCATTTTGAGTAATTTACTCATTTTGAGTAACTTACTCATTTTGGTATTCACAGAAGGCACTTACTCACTGATGAGTAAGTGCCTTCTGTGAATACCAAAATGAGTAAGTGCCTTCTGTGAATACCAAAATGAGTAAGTGCCTTCTGTGAATACCAAAATGGTAGTAAGTTTAGGATTTTGTCTTAAGTTAGTTCTGTGAATCGGGCCCAAAATAATTAAAAATCGGGATGAGATCAAAGAAGCTAGAAGAGAGTATAACTGTGCAGGGCCGGACTGGGAACCAAAACCGGCCCTGGCAAAGTGCTTGGCCGCCCCCCCCCCATCGGGGGGTTAGGGGTGCGGCCGAGCTGTTTGCCAGGGCCGGTTTCGGCCGATTTTGTTACAGGGCCGATTTTGCAGCTATGCTGCAAAAACGGCCCTGTAACGAAAACGGCCCCCCACGGGCCCAAAACCGGCCCTCACCTTGGCTGCCCACCGGGGAAATGCCCGGTGCCCGCTATGGCCAGTCCGGCCCTGTAACTGTGCACTAAAAGAAAGGAAAAAGGAACTAAAAGATGAAGCATGGCACGCGTTACATGTTGCCTCAGAGCTAAGAGACACCTCTGCCTTTTGGAAGGCAGTTAACATGCTTTTCTTGGTCGATAGAGATAGGGCTACTATCGAGATTGCCATTAGCGAGGCTGAGTGGGTCGAACATTATTCAAAATTGTACAATAAATTACACTCCGAGTCCCCTGCAGATGAAACCCCTGCAGATGAAACCCCAGCAGATTCAACAGGGCATGCACAAACAAGTAATACATTTAACTTAAGATTTGACCTTAGTGAGGTTAATTTGGCTATTGCGTTAAGCATGGGAGGGAAGGCGCCCGGGCCTGATGGCATTCCCGTTGATCTTTTTAAATTTAATATATCTTTGTGGGGTCCACTTTTAACACAAGTCATAAACGCATGTAGCATGACTGGATTTTTACCATCTTGGCTTGAATCGATATTGGTACCCATTTTTAAAAAAGGGGATAGGTCAAATCCAGCATGCTACAGGCCGATATCGTTGCTTGACTCCACGGTTAAAGTCATCGGGAGAGTCCTGTTAAATAGATTACAAGACTGGGCGGAGGAGCACTCGTTTATTAGCGATATACAGTTTGGCTTTCGCAAGGTTTTAGGCACAGTGGAGCAAGGCCTGAATTTAAACATTATGATCGGCAAATACACCAAGGCAAAAAGGGGTAGGTTATTCCTGGCTTTCGTGGACTTAACAGCAGCGTTCGACTGCGTTATCCACGAAAAACTATGGAATATTTTAGAAAGGATGGGGGTGGATGCTTCTTTAATATCGTTTTTAAGGCAGTTTTATTTAGGGGCCAATGCAAGGGTCCGATTTGGGGCAGGGGGGGAATGCACAAAACAATTTAAAGTGATGAGAGGAGTGAGGCAAGGATGTGTCCTGGCACCTTTCCTTTTTACGCTTTATATAAATGATTTAGGAAGAACGTTAGAGGAAGAGTGCCAGGACCTACCTTTGGTAGGAAAACGCCCAGTACCTGCACTGATGTACGCAGACGATGCGGTCCTTATGGCACGCACTCCTCTAGGCCTCCAGAGGGTAGTCTGTAGTTTTGCAAATTTTATGTCAAACTTAGGTCTTAATGTCAACATCTCTAAGACATTTGTAATGAAGTGTGGGGCAGGTAGCAAGAAAAGTAGAGCCTTTTTTTTAGATACTAAACATATTGAATGTTCTAACACATTTTCTTACCTTGGGATTTTATTTGATAGAAGGGGGAATTGGACCCAGGCGGTTAAGGCAAGGAGGTTGCTATTTTTAAAAGCCTTGGCCGCCTTATCAAATTTTAGTAGGAAACTAGGTAAACGGGCCCCGGTGGAATTGCTACAAATCTATAAGGCGAAGTGTATTGCGATTGCCACCTATGGCGCAGGTATTTGGGGCTACGAGGATGTTAATTCCTTACAGATTATTGAGAACAGGTTTTTAAGGTTTCTGCTGATTGTTCCTGACAGTACCTCCACCTTTATTTGCCACACAGAACTAGGTATGCCTTACTTAACGGATACTATCAAAATGTAGCCAGCTCTTTTGTGGCACAGGATTTGGACCTCGGAACAGACGACATTAAATCGACAAATCCTAAGTGATAGCTGTAGGTTAGATGGGGCTATGTACATTAGGTGGTTGGAGTATATTAGAAATGTTATGGTTAATTTAGGTCATCCGGAGTATTATACTGATCCGACCACCTTATGCTCTGTACGGAGGAAAGATTTCAAAAATAGTTGCCTGTACTATGTGGAAGAAATTAGGAGAAATAGTGAATTGAAAAAAGTAACTGTTCAAGCTCACCTTCTTACTTTGACAACCTTTAAAATACAGCCGTATTTAGGGACGATTTTAGGAGAATATGATAGTTTCCTGGCAGCTCGCTTTAGACTGGGAATTATTCATAGATCAATTACTTTCCCGGTCCAGAACGACTGGTCAAGAGTTCTGTGTAAATGCCCATGTGACGACATATCTGTCCAGACGACTATACATGTATTATTTTTTTGTAAATTTTATTTGATACAAAGGAAGAGGTGGATCCTCCCGATGTTAAGAAAAACTGGATTAAGACAATGTCGTCCCGCTTTTTGGTCCTACTATCCCTAGAAGAAGAAAGTACTATTGCACTTGTATTAGCGTTTTTAAAGAATGTTTTTAAATGCAGGAAAACCATCATGATGTGACCTAGGAATGTATATAGTGTAATGATCTTTTTATCTTTTAGATTTTAATATTGTATTTAAATTGACTGTATCTGTAATGTCAATTTGTTGATATTTTATTGTGCTTTTATGATTATAATGTGAAATAATCGAATAAAGCTTGTTGAATTTGAATTTGACAGAACAAGTGACATTTTGTAAATATAAAAAATGGGCAATTAAAAATCAAAAGTCAATTTGAAAAATAAAAAGCCTATGTTGATGTCAGAATAGGGATTTTTGATTTTGCCGTAAATCACCAAGTGATACTGCATAACACAAGTCCTGGATCCTACCACTGAATGCCGATGTAAGAAATTAGAGTATTAGTTGAAGGGGTGAGTACCCACCTCAAATAATAACCACAACCCTTGTCAGGGGGAAACCTTAAAGTCACACAATTAGCCTTATCTCAGCCCCCTGGTACCTATGGCACATAACAAACAGATTTAACTTAGAATAAAGTGTAAAGTATTTATGCAGTACTAAAACTGTAATAAAGTCAGAACAAAAGACAAAAAAATCCCAAACCAATTTAGAAAAATAGAATCAATTTTAATACATAAAATGACAAAATTCAACAAGAGAAGCTGGAGGTATATATTCTGGAAGTTTCAATGTTAGAATAGTGCCAACAAGTGTTGAGTGCCAACTGAGGTCTTATGATTGTGCTTAACCAGTAGCTAGGTGCAAGTTAAGGTAGGACGATGGAGCACAGGTTGGATACAGAAACCAGGTTTGATTAGTTTGGAAGTGTTACCTTTGGACTAAGGGTCTGATTTAGATCTGTGCGGTAATACCGCTGTCCTGCTGTGGCACAAGTCCCAAGTACTGCATCAAGCTGATGGCGGTCCGCTCACCATTTTTCGATATTGCGCAATAGACCAGTCTTCTCTGTTGGCTAACAGTACTCCTTCCCCGTCATTTTGGCATGTTATTGCCAAGCAGACTTAGATGTTACCATTGTGCTGGCGGTGTCCTGGCGGTGATGTCCTGATGGAGAGAAGCCATGGCGGTGTGGAGACAGGTAAGTACAACTTATTATCAGCTCAATACACATATATGTTTTGAATCTGTCAATATGTATATGGTGGTAATGTGTACTGCACATATTTTTACATATAGCATTGCACACCAACAACATACACACTGTGGAATGTACACCCACACCCACCACAAAAGCCTACCTCAGAATCCGGCAACAACAGGGTGGCTGAGTGTCGTGGCCAAGTAGCAGCAGCACATGATGGACCTGGACAATGGCGTTCAAGATGGAATTGGAGGTTGGACCACAAAAAAAGGTGAGTTTTCACCTCTTCTTCTTTCATTCATCAACCCGAGCTTGGAGGTTTGCCACCACAGTTGCCTCGATGGAAAGGCACAACGTAACCTGGACAGTGGGAATCTTGGTGGAACTCACTCTGACAGCAGCTTCTGCCTCTGACACCGTTGACGTGGGAGAAATATTCTGGCGAAGGCAGCAGGACTGCGGCAATCTTTCCTCCAGTGACCAGCCAACATCTAATTCGAGCGGGCGGACAGCCAAAGTGGTGGTCGGGAAGACCGCCGAAAAAGCAACGGCCGGACCAGTCCTGCCAAGATCTAAATCAGGCCCTTAGTCTCTGCAACTGAAGTCAAAAATCTGAAGCACTGCAAGGCAGCAGGCAGTGGCCTAGGAAGGCTTCAATTTGTTGGATGACCACTTCATGACGTCTCAGTGAAGCTTTTGAAATTTGGCAGAAATGATCAGTGGGAGAAATTTAAATTTTATTCCTAGAGAACGTCCCTTGCCATCTGGATACTTTTGGTGCCTTCACCTGGTGAAGATTTCAATCTTCAGACTTAGTCACTTTTTTGATTCTGACTCTTCCAGAGGTGCAAGGCTGTGGGCTGTAGCCAAAGAGGGCCCAGCGAGGCCAGATACCCTCCCTGCAAGGTCTCACTGAATTGCATTTGCTACTGCTGAAAAGCTCTGAACAGGAGAAAACATAATCTTTGACCCAGCGGCAATTCACCCTTGTCAGATTGGCTTGGCAGGTTGGTCTGTGGAGAAAACACATTTCTAAGTCCATGGTGACAGGAAACGTTAATAGGAGTACTTTGATGCTAGCTAAGGATCCGAAAGCTTTGAGGCAGCTCTTGGGGGTCTTGACTCACTCCAGCAGAGGCCAGCAGCATGATCCAATGCAGGTTCAGTTGAACTGGCCAGCTGGGCAGTTGCAGGAAAGACATCTTGTAGCTTATTGTGATCCTGTAGATTGAACAGGAGGTCAGCCTTATGTCTCTTGGAGTCATAGCTAAATGGGAGAGAGCAGAGCCAGTCTTCTGGGCTCTTCTCAAGTCATAGTCAACAGGTCCATAAGTCTTCTGTTCTTCCACAAGTCCAGAAAGAGTTTTGAGAAGGTACTGGGAATGTCACATGACACCAGCCTGTGGGTTGGGAATAGTCCTTGCCACTCCCTAACTAATAGGGTAAAGTCTCATAGGGGTGACCATATCCACTTTTGTATTATTTCCCATGTGTTCTACTTCAAACAATTGCACAGTGCCTCTCTCTACCTAAAACCAAGATTATAGAACTGCATGTGGTAGGCCTGCAGTCATGTTTGCACTACAACTGCAGTAGGTGCAGCGCTTAATTTGAGCTGGTGGTTGCTGGTCGAGGCCACAGGCACTCATTTTTGGTGGCCAGCAGTTATTTTTCTTCATCCGACATTCCCTGGGAGAAAGAGAGGGAAAATAGACAAAGGCGAAAGAGGGAGGAAGGTAAATACAAGAAAACCATCTAAAAATCCAAAAGTAGAAACCTGCAAGAGTGGGATAAAAGGGCAAGGAGTGTTTAGAAGTAGATTATATAAGTATAAGGTGGTTTGAAGACTGCAGCCTTGGTAGTCCGTGCACTGACATTTATGTGCTCCAACCGCAAATTCTGAGTTAAGCTTTGGGCTTCCTCGCTCATTCCTTTACAAATTATACACTGAGTAGTTGGCATTTTGGCTGCTGCAGCCCAGTGATGACTTTTAACGTATAGGCCCTAGGTACACTTTGCACCATATACTAGAGATATATATGTAAGTTAAATATACAATTAGGGGACTTCCAATTTCATCATGTTGAAAGGGGGTGCACAGGCACTTTACCAGTGGTTAGCAGGGGTAAAGTATACAGAGTTCTACAACCTGCAAAACACAGTCAAAGCAATTTCCAACGTAGATAAATTATGTGAGTACTGACAATGTATCATCCTTTCTGGGGCATTCACAGTGCCCACATGTGATTGCATCAATTTCACCGCTGTGAAATGGTGCCTCCCAGACCACAAATTGTGTTTATTTCATCGATGGAGCGCTAAAGGAGTCTCTCTATCGTTGTTCAACCAATGAACGGTCCTTACTTGGAATAGCTTTTTAGAAAAAAATGGCGTTTCACATATTTTACTTTTGATATGAAGCCCAACTGGTTTAGTCAAATGAAAACTCATGTACCAGGTTTTAACTTAGATCAGATATTTATCTTTTTTGTTTCTTAGAACAATGATAATGTGTAATACGGCCCCTGGTTTTTCTTATAGTCACTGCTGGGTTTGCTTTCTATGGGCCTCATGTACCAACTGGTCACAAAATACTGGTCACAAACTGAAACCTGCATTTTTGCGACCAGTTTTGATTTTTTTTAACCAACCTATGTACTAATAGATCGGTTCGCAAAATGCCCACCAACAGAGGTGGAAGTGGTTTCCGTTGTGACTGGCTTTGCCAGGGCACAAGTCTTAAACAAGCATTTGCAATGCAATAGGTTTCCAAATTCCGAGATTTTGTGCTATTGGCATTGTAACTGACAATGCCTTTTATTTATGTGTTTAAAAAACAACACATAAATAAAAGGCATTGTCATTTACAATACCAATAGGTCGAAGTTTCTAAAATGCTAGACCTATTGCATTGCAAATGCTTGTTTCTTTCTGTTGCTGAACAAGTTTTTGTGGGCATTAGTACTGTGTGCACTTTTTCCCTGATAACCAGTGGTAAATTGCTTTTGATCTCTCCCTAAAAACATGATGCAATTGGCATTTACCTGATTGGCATGTTTAATTTATTTGTAAGTCCCTAGTAAACAGTACTACATGTAGCCAGACCCTGTAAATGAAATGCTACTAGTGAATTCAACCCAGATCTGTGACTGGGGGTGAGTGTCTGAAAAGTTTCAGTGCTCCGTCCATCATCTCCTTGTATTTGCTTTGTTCGCCCTAAGTTGGCAGGGTATGCCCAGACGTGGGTCCCTTGCTCACTTCGCCACTGGATTCAAGCTAGCCTGTCTGATGAGGGCTGTTAGCCCGAAACCGGTCCCAGGATGCTTGTTTCCGGTCCAGGGAAGACATGGCTTGGCAGCTCAGGCTGGACTGTTCCCATGAGGCACAGGGTCAAGATTGATTTGCATATAGCTGTGTCTGAACTGGGGTGGCGAAGTGAGCTAAAGAACGATGATGGATTCAACCCAGATCTGTGACTGGGGGTGAGTGTCTGAAAAGTTTCAGCGCTCCGTCCATCATCTCCTTGTGTTTGCTTTGTTCGCCCTAAGTTGGTAGAATCACTGACAAAATATCGACCTCAAAAATATCGAGGTACAAAAATATTGTGACAAAAATATCGAAGTACAGAATATCGACATCCTATCTACATCATGGTAAGTACAAAAATATCGAAAAAAATATCGATGTAAAAATACCGTTGTAAAAAATATCATTTTTTTTAAACGTTAAAAAATAATCTAAAATAAAGTAAATAATACATATAATTAAAAGAAACATAGTTAAAATTATTTAAAATGTTTAAAAATAAAAACTGATTCATATAATGTTAAAATAAATTAAACATATACATATAAAATATAATATATATACTTACTTAATAATATTCATAAATAATTATTTTAATCACTTATAAATTGTTAAAAATATTTTATAAATTATAAATACAGACATACACATACAAAAATAATATTATTAAAAAAATATATATATTTTTAACAAATTAAAAAATTACAATACTTTTAATTTTTGTAAAATAAATTATACACAACATTAAGTAAAACAAGACAGAAAAATATTGGATAGCGGAGGGAAAAAATTACTATTCCCACTCCAAAGAGTGCAACAGTAGGGAAAGTGTTGGATAGCGTATGGGTAAAAATTACTATTCCCACTCCAAAGAGTGCAACAGTAGGGAAAGTATTGGATAGCGTAGGGGTAAAAATTACTATTCCAACTCCAGAGCGTGCAACAGTAGGGAAAGTGTTGGATAGCGTAGGGGTAAAAATTGCTATTCCCACTCCAGAGAGTGCAATAGTAGGGAAAGTGTTGGATAGCGTAGGGCTAAAAATTGCTATTCCCACTCCAGAGAGTGCAACAGTAGGGAAAGTGTTGGATAGCGTAGGGGTAAAAATTACTATTCCCACTCCAAAGAGTGCAACAGTAGGGAAAGTATTGGATAGCGTAGGGGTAAAAATTACTATTCCAACTCCAGAGAGTGCAACAGTAGGGAAGGTGTTGGATAGCGTAGAGTAAAAATTGCTATTCCCACTCCAGAGAGTGCAACAGTAGGGAAAGTGTTGGATAGCGTAGGGCTAAAATTGCTATTCCCACTCCAGAGAGTGCAACAGTAGGGAAAGTGTTGGATAGCGTAAGGGTAAAAATTACTATTCCCACTCCAGAGAGTGCAACAGTAGGGAAAGTGTTGGATAGCGTAGGGGTAAAAATTACTATTCCCACTCCAGAGAGTGCAACAGTAGGGAAAGTGTTGGATAGCGAAAGGGTTAAAATTACTATTCCCACTCCAGTAAGTGCAACAGTAGGGAAAGTGGTGGATAACGTAGGGGTTAAAAATAACATACTTATCAATTAAATAATTGTTTTCATTAAATAATGATTTATTAATAAATTAACAATAAATTAATTATAAATACCAATAAATGAAAATTAATAATTACTTTAATAACATTAAATTTCTTCCCACCCTATTCCCCAATAAACACAAAACCCACTCCACAGAAAATTTAACACAATTAATATAATGATCAATTAATCAATTAATAAAAATTCATTAACAAATAATAATTAATTAACAATAAAATAATTACCAATACCAATAAATAATAATTAATACAAATTAATTACCAATTAATAAACAATAAATTAATTATTAATACCAATAAATATTAATAAATAATTACTTAATTATAATAAATTACTTCCCACCCTATTCCCCTATAAACACACAACCCGCTCCTAAACTAAATTAATACAATTAATATATTTATCAATTAATTAATTAATAACAATTAATTACCAATTAATAATTAATAAACAATAAATTAATTATCAATACCAAAAAATTAAAATTATTAATTACTTTATTATAATTAATTTACTTCCCACCCTATTCCCCTATAAACCCACAACCCGCTCCAATAAAACATTTATACAATTAACCCCTTCGCTGCTAGGCCTTTTCCCCTCCTGTGCTAAGCCTTTTTTTGGCTATTTGGGGTAGTGCGCGCTTAGGCCCCTGTAACTTTTTGACCACATAAGGTATCCATGCCAAATTTGCGTCCTTTTTTCTAACATCATGGGGATTGTAAAGGTACCCAGGGTTTGTGGATTCCCTGGAGGGGATCCAGAAATTAGTCAAAATACAGCTAAATTTTGTTTTTTTTGGGAAAAATGCGAAAAAGGGCTACAGATGAAAGCGTCTTGATTTTTCCCTGCAAATGGCATCAAAAAGGGGTTGTGGTGCTGAAATCACCATCTTCCCAGCTTTCAGGGACAAGCAGACTTTTGTCAGAAAACCAACTTTTTTACACAGTTTTGGCATTTTTCTGGGACCTAGCCTATTTTTGCTATTTTTTGTGCTTTCAACCTCCTTCCAGTTAATGGTAGAAATGGGTATGAAACCAATAATGGATCCTGGAAAGCCATACATTTCTGAAAAGTAGACAAAATTCTGAATTCAGCAAGGGGTCATTTGTGTAGATCCTTAAAGTTTTCCTTATAGAAACTAACAGTTAAATAAAGGAAAATTGAAACTTAGTTGAAAAAAAGAGCCATTTGTGTCAACGTTTTCACCTGTAACTTCTTCTAATTATGACAGCTATTTGAAGGCAATATACCGTTATATCCGCTGGACCTTTCTGGTTGTGGGGATATATAGGACTTGTAGGTTCACCAAGAACCCGACGAACCCAGAGCCAATAATTGAGCAGCATCTTGCAATGGTTTTTTATTATGTACCGGGTATATAGCAATTATTTTGGGAAAATGTATACATGGAAAAATTGTTATGAAAGACACCTATGTATTTCTGAAATGGGAACAAAATGTAGATTTTAGAAACAGTAGATATTTGCACATTTCCGAAATTGGGAGTACCCATACTAGCATGAGAATTATAGGTCATTTTTCAAATGACTTATTTTTTACACATTGTCTTTTATTTGGAAGGCAGAAATGCATCGAAAGTCAATAGGTAATAACAGTTGCTCTACAATTCTGTGTTACCCTAAGTCTCCCGATAAAAATGGTACCTCACTTGTGTGGGTAGGCCTTGTGCCCACAACAGGAAATGGCTCAAAATGCAACGTGGACGTACCACATTTTCACAATGAAAAATTACCCTTTTTTTGCAAAGTGCCTAGGTGTAGTTTTTAAACCCTAGCTCTGCCGGCACCTAGGGAAACCTAGCAAACCTATACATTTTTGAAAACTAGACACCCAGGGGAATCCAGGATGGGGTGACTTGACTTCCTCCCACCAGGTTCTGTTACCCAGAATCCCTTGCAAACCTAACAAATTGTCAAAAAAACCACATTTTCCCCACATTTCTGTGGTGGAAAGTTTTGGAATCTGCGCGGATCCACAAATTTCCAAACACCCCGCGTTCCCCAAAGTCTTACGAGAAAAATGGTACCTCACTTGTGTGGGTCGGCCTAGTGCCTGCGACAGGAAACGGCGCAAAACGCAACGTGGTCACACCTCAATCTCGCAGTGAAAAATGACCCTTTTTTGGCAAAGTGCCTAGCTGTAGTTTTTGAACCCTAGCTCTGCCGGCACCTAGGGAAACCTAGCAAACCTATACATTTTTGAAAACTAGACACCCAGGGGAATCCAGGATGGGGTGACTTGACTGCCTCCCACCAGGTTCTGTTACCCAGAATCCCTTGCAAACATAAAAAATTGTCAAAAACCACATTTTCCCCACATTTCTGTGGTGGAAAGTTCTGGAATCTGCGTGGATCCACAAATTTCTACCCACCCCGCGTTCCCCAAAGTCTTACGAGAAAATGCTACCTCACTTGTGTAGGTCGGCCTAGTGCCTGCGACAGGAAACGGCGCAAAACGCAACGTGGTCACACCTCAATTTCGCAGTGAAAATGACCCTTTTTGGCAAAGTGCCTAGCTGTAGTTTTTTAACCCTACCTCTGCCGGCACCTAGGGAAACCTAGCAAACCTATACATTTTTGAAAACTAGACACCCAGAGAAATCCAGGATGGGGTGACTTGACTGCCTCCCACCAGGTTCTGTTACCCAGAATCCCTTGCAAACATAACAAATTGTCAAAAAACCACATTTTCACCACATTTCTGTGGTGGAAAGTTCTGGAATCTGCGTGGATCCACAAATTTCCACCCACCCCGCGTTCCCCAAAGTCTTATGAGAAAAATGGTACCTCACTTGTGTGGGTCGGCCTAGTGCCTGCGACAGGAAACGCCGCAAAACGCAACGTGGTCACACCTCAATTTCGCAGTGAAAAATGACCCTTTTTTGGCAAAGTGCCTAGCTGTAGTTTTTGAACCCTACCTCTGCCGGCACCTAGGGAAACCTAGCAAACCTATACATTTTTGAAAACTAGACACCCAGGGGAATCCAGGATTGGGTGACTTGACTGCCTCCCACCAGGTTCTGTTACCCAGAATCCCTTGCAAACATAATAAAATTGTCAAAAAAACCACATTTTCCCCACATTTCTGTGGTGGAAAGTTCTGGAATCTGCGTGGATCCACAAATTTCCACCCACCCCGCGTTCCCAAAGTCTTACGAGAAAAATGGTACCTCACTTGTGTGGGTCGGCCTAGTGCCTGCGACAGGAAACAGCGCAAAAAGCAATGTGGTCACACCTCAATTTCGCAGTGAAAAATGACCCTTTTTTGGCAAAGTGCCTAGCTGTAGTTTTTGAACCCTAGCTCTGCCGGCACCTAGGGAAACCTAGCAAACCTATACATTTTTGAAAACTAGACACCCAGGGGAATCCAGGATGGGGTGACTGGACTGCCTCCCACCAGGTTCTGTTACCCAGAATCCCTTGCAAACATAAAAATTGTCAAAAAACCACATTTTCCCCACATTTCTGTGGTGGAAAGTTCTGGAATCTGTGTGGATCCACAAATTTCCACCCACCCCGCGTTCCCCAAAGTCTTACGAGAAAAATGGTACCTCACTTGTGTGGGTCGGCCTAGTGCCTGCGACAGGAAACAGCACAAAACGCAATGTGGTCACACCTCAATTTCGCAGTGAAAAATGACCCTTTTTTTGCAAAGTGCCTAGCTGTAGTTTTTGAACCCTACCTCTGCCGGCACCTAGGGAAACCTAGCAAACCTATACATTTTTGAAAACTAGACACCCAGGGGAATCCAGGTTGGGGTGACTTGACTGCCTCCCACCAGGTTCTGTTACCCAGAATCCCTTGCAAACATAACAAATTGTCCAAAAACACATTTTCCCCACATTTCTGTGGTGGAAAGTTCTGGAATCTGCGTGGATCCACAAATTTCCACCCACCCCGCGTTTCCCAAAGTCTTACGAGAAAATGGTACCTCACTTGTGTGGGTCGGCCTAGTGCCTGCGACAGGAAACGGCGCAAAACGCAACGTGGTCACACCTCAATTTCGCAGTGAAAAATGACCCTTTTTGGCAAAGTGCCTAGCTGTAGTTTTTGAACCCTAGCTCTGCCGGCACCTAGGGAAACCTAGCAAACCTATACATTTTTGAAAACTAGACACCCAGGGGAATCCAGGATGGGGTGACTGGACTGCCTCCCACCAGGTTCTGTTACCCAGAATCCCTTGCAAACATAAAAATTGTCAAAAAACCACATTTTCCCCACATTTCTGTGGTGGAAAGTTCTGGAATCTGCGTGGATCCACAAATTTCCACCCACCCCGCGTTCCCCAAAGTCTTACGAGAAAAATGGTACCTCACTTGTGTGGGTCGGCCTAGTGCCTGCGACAGGAAACAGCGCAAAACGCAACGTGGTCACACCTCAATTTCGCAGTGAAAAATGACCCTTTTTTGCAAAGTGCCTAGCTGTAGTTTTTGAACCCTACCTCTGCCGGCACCTAGGGAAACCTAGCAAACCTATACATTTTTGAAAACTAGACACCCAGGGGAATCCAGGATGGGGTGACTTGACTGCCTCCCACCAGGTTCTGTTACCCAGAATCCCTTGCAAACATAAAAAATTGTCCAAAAAACACATTTTCCCCACATTTCTGTGGTGGAAAGTTCTGGAATCTGCATGGATCCACAAATTTCCACCCACCCCGCATTCCCCAAAGTCTTACGAGAAAAATGGTACCTCACTTGTG
Organism: Calotriton arnoldi; assembly: GCA_963921515.1. Classification (NCBI taxonomy): domain Eukaryota; kingdom Metazoa; phylum Chordata; class Amphibia; order Caudata; family Salamandridae; genus Calotriton; species Calotriton arnoldi. The sequence goes on from CAWUFW010004298.1 coordinate 1,065,723, forward strand.
TGGGTCGGCCTAGTGCCTGCGACAGGAAACGGCGCAAAACGCAACGTGGTCACACCTCAATTTCGCAGTGAAAATGACCCTTTTTTGGCAAAGTGCCTAGCTGTAGTTTTTGAACCCTAGCTCTGCCGACACCTAGGGAAACCTAGCAAACCTATACATTTTTGAAAACTAGACACCCAGGGGAATCCAGGATGGGGTGACTGGACTGCCTCCCACCAGGTTCTGTTACCCAGAATCCCTTGCAAACCTAAAAAATTGTCAAAAAACCACATTTTCCCCACATTTCTGTGGTGGAAAGTTCTGGAATCTGCGTGGATCCACAAATTTCTACCCACCCCGCGTTCCCCAAAGTTTTCTGAGAAAAATGGTACCTCACTTGTGTGGGTCGGCCTAGTGCCCGCGACAGGAAACGGCGCAAAACGCAACGTGGTCACACCTCAATTTCGCAGTGAAAAATGACCCTTTTTGGCAAAGTGCCTAGCTGTAGTTTGTGAACCCTAGCTCTGCCGGCACCTAGGAAAACCTACCAAACACACACATTTCTGAAAAGTAGACACCCGGGGCTTCCAGGAGGTATGGCTTGCGTGATCCCCCAACGTTTCCTTACCCAGAATCCCCTGCAAACCTCAATTTTAGCTGAAAAAATCACTTTTTCACACATTTTTGTGTGGGAAAGTGTGGCATCACTGGCCTCACACAAATTTCCTACCACCCAGCGTTCCCCAGGTCTCCCGATAAAAATGGTGCCTCACTTGTGTGGGAGGCCCAAGTACCTGCGACAGGCAAGGGCCCACAACGTGAGTGAGGCGACCTCAAAATGGCCTTTCACAAAACGACCTGGTTTTGCAAGGGGGTCACCTGGTTTTGGTCCCGTGCTCGGCGGCCATCTAGGGAAACCTACCAAACCCACACATTTCTGAAAAGTAGACACCCGGGGACTTCCAGGGAGGTATGGCTTGCATGGATCCCCCAACGCTTCTTACCCAGAATCCCCTGCAAACCTCAATTTTAGCTGAAAAATCACTTTTTCACACATTTTTGTGTGGAAAGTGTGGCATCACTGGCTTCACACAAATTTCCTACCACCCAGCGTTCGCCCAGGTCTCCTCGATAAAAATGGTGCCTCACTTGTGTGGGAGGCTCAAGTACCCGCGACAGGCAAGGGCCCACAACGTAGTGAGGCGACCTCAAAATGGCCTTCACAAAACGACCTGGTTTTGCAAGGGGGTCACCTGGGTTTTTGGCCCTGTGCTCGGCGGCCATCTAGGGAAACCTACCAAACCCACACATGTCTGAAAAGTAGACACTCGGGCTTCCAGGAGGTATGGCTTGCGTGATCCCCCAACGCTTCTACCCAGAATCCCCTGCAAACCTCAATTTTAGCTGAAAAATCACTTTTTCACACATTTTTGTGTGGGAAAGTGTGGCATCACTGGCCTCACACAAATTTCCTACCACCCAGCGTTCCCCAGGTCTCCCGAGAAAATGGTGCCTCACTTGTGTGGGAGGCCCAGTACTCGCGACAGGCAAGGGCCCACAACGTAGTGAGGCGACCTCAAATTGGCCTTCACAAACCGACCTGGTTTTGCAAGGGGGTCACCTGGGTTTTGGCCCGTGCTCGGCGGCCATCTAGGGAAACCTACCAAACCCACACATTTCTGAAAAGTAGACACCGGGGCTTCCAGGAGGTATGGCTTGCATGGATCCCCCAACGCTTTCTACCCAGAATCCCCTGCAAACCTCAATTTTAGCTGAAAAATCACTTTTTCACACATTTTTGTGTGGAAAGTGTGGCATCACTGGCCTCACACAAATTTCCTACCACCCAGCTGCCTCCAGGTCTCCCGATAAAAATGGTGCCTCACTGTGTGGGAGGCCCAGTACTGCGACAGGTAAGGGCCCATCAACGTAGTGAGGCTGACCTCAAATTGGCCTTCACAAAACGACCTGGTTTTGCAAGGGGGTCACCTGGTTTTGGCTCGTGCTCGGCGGCCATCTAGGGAAACCTACCAAACCCACACATTTCTGAAAAGTAGACACCGGGATTCCAGGAGGTATGGCTTGCGTGATCCCCAACGCTTCACCCAGAATCCCCTGCAAACCTCAATTTTAGCTGAAAAATCACTTTTTCACACATTTTGTGTGGAAAGTGTCGCATCACTGGCCTCACACAAATTTCCTACCACTCAGCGTCTCTCAGGTCTCCCGATAAAATGGTGCCTCACTTGTGTGGGAGGCCCAGTACCGCGACAGGTAAGGCCCACAACGTAGTGAGGCTGATCTCAAATTGGCCTTTCACAAAACGACCTGGTTTTGCAAGGGGGTCACCTGGTTTTGGTCTCGTGCTCGGCGGCCATCTAGGGAAACCTACCAAACCCACACATTTCTGAAAGTAGACACTCGGGGCTTCCAGGGAGGTATGGCTTGCGTGGATCCCCCAACGCTTCCACCCAGAATCCCCTGCAAACCTCAATTTTAGCTGAAAAATCACTTTTTTCACACATTTTGTGTGGAAAGTGTGGCATCACTGGCTTCACACAAATTTCCTACCACCCAGCGTTCCTCCAGGTCTCCCGATAAAAATGGTGCCTCACTTGTGTGGGAGGCCCAAGTACCCGCGACAGGCAAGGGCCCACAACGTATTGAGGCGACATCAAAATTGCCTATCACAAAATGTTTTGGGCCCTTGCCTGTCGCGGGTACTTGGGCCTCCCACCCGAGTGAGGCACCATTTTTATCGGGAGACCTGGGGAACGCTGGGTGGTAGGAAATTTGTGTCAGCCCCATGATTCCACAACTTTACCACACAAAAATGTGCGAAAAAGTGATTTTTTCAGCAAAATATCAGGTTTGCAGGGGATTCTGGGTAAGAAAACGTTGGTGGATCCACGCAAGCCATACCTCCCTGGAATCCCCCGGGTGTCTACTTTTCAGAAATGTGTAGGTTTGGTAGGTTTCCCTAGGTGGCCGCCGAGCCCCGGGCCAAAACGTCATGGGACCCCCTTGCAAAACCAGGTAGTTTTGTGATAGGCCATTTTGAGGTCGCCTCAATACGTTGTGGGCCCTTGCCTGTCGCGGGTACTTGGGCCTCCCACCCGAGTGAGGCACCATTTTTATCGGGAGACCTGGGGGAACGCTGGGTGGTAGGAAATTTGTGTCAGCCCCATGATTCCACAACTTTACCACACAAAAATGTGCGAAAAAAGTGATTTTTTCAGCAAAATATCAGGTTTGCAGGGGATTCTGGGTAAGAAAACGTTGGTGGATCCACGCAAGCCATACCTCCCTGGAATCCCCCGGGTGTCTACTTTTCAGAAATGTGTAGGTTTGGTAGGTTTCCCTAGGTGACCGCCGAGCCCCGGGCCAAAACGTCATGGGACTCCCCTTGCAAAACTAGGTAGTTTTGTGATAGGCCATTTTGAGGTCGCCTCAATACGTTGTGGGCCCTTGCCTGTCGCGGGTACTTGGGCCTCCCACCCGAGTGAGGCACCATTTTTATCGGGAGACCTGGGGGAACGCTGGGTGGTAGGAAATTTGTGTCAGCCCCATGATTCCACAACTTTACCACACAAAAATGTGCGAAAAAGTGATTTTTTCAGCAAAATATCAGGTTTGCAGGGGATTCTGGGTAAGAAAACGTTGGTGGATCCACGCAAGCCATACCTCCCTGGAATCCCCGGGTGTCTATTTTTCAGAAATGTGTAGGTTTGGTAGGTTTCCATAGGTGGCCGCCGAGCCCCGGGCCAAAACGTCATGGGACCCCCTTGCAAAACCAGGTAGTTTTGTGATAGGCCATTTTGAGGTCACCTCAATACGTTGTGGACCCTTGCCTGTCGCGGGTACTTGGGCCTCCCACCCGAGTGAGGCACCATTTTTATCGGGAGACCTGGGGGAACGCTGGGTGGTAGGAAATTTGTGTCAATCCCATGATTCCACAACTTTACCACACAAAAATGTGCGAAAAAGTGATTTTTTCAGCAAAATATCAGGTTTGCAGGGGATTCTGGGTAAGAAAACGTTGGGGAATCCACGCAAGCCATACCTCCCTGGAATCCCCGGGTGTCTACTTTTCAGAAATGTGTAGGTTTGGTAGGTTTCCCTAGGTGGCCGCTGAGCCCCGGGCCAAAACGTCATGGGACCCCCTTGCAAAACCAGGTAGTTTTGTGATAGGCCATTTTGAGGTCGCCTCAATACGCTGTGGGCCCTTGCCTGTCGCGGGTACTTGGGCCTCCCACCCGAGTGAGGCACCATTTTTATCGGGAGACCTGGGGGAACGCTGGGTGGTAGGAAATTTGTGTCAGCCCCATGATTCCACAACTTTACCACACAAAAATGTGCGAAAAAAGTGATTTTTTCAGCAAAATATCAGGTTTGCAGGGGATTCTGGGTAAGAAAACGTTGGTGGATCCACGCAAGTCATACCTCCCTGGAATCCCCCGGGTGTCTACTTTTCAGAAATGTGTGGGTTTGGTAGGTTTCCCTAGGTGGCCGCCGAGCCCCGGGCCAAAACGTCATGGGACCCCTCTTGCAAAACCAGGTCGTTTTGTGATAGGCAATTTTGATGTCGCCTCAATACGTTTTGGGCCCTTGCCTGTCGCGCGGACTTGGACCTCCCACCCGAGTGATGCACCATTTTTATCAGGAGACCTGGGGGAAAGCTGGGTGGTAGGAAATTTGTGTCAGCCCGGTGATGCCACAACTTTCCCACACAAAAATGTATGAAAAATTTGAATTTTTTCAGCAAAATTTCAGGTTTGCAGGGGATTCTGGGTAGGAAAACATTGGGGGACCCACGCAAGCCATACCTCGCTGGACTCCCCAGAGTGTCTAGTTTTCAGAAATGTGTGGGTTTGGTAGGTTTCCTAAGATGGCCGCCGAGCCCAGGGCCAAAAACCTCACTGGTGTGGGTGGTTCAAGTACCCGCAACAGGCAAGGGCCCAAAACGTATTGAGGAGACATCAAAATGATCTATCACAAAACAAGCTGGTTTTGCAAGGGGAGTCACCTGGGTTTTTGGCCCCGGGCTCGGCGGCCATCTTGGGAAACCTACTAAACCCACACATTTCTGAAAACTAGACACCTGGGGAGTCCAGCAAGGTATGGCTTGCGTGGGTCCCCCAACTTTTTCCTACCCAGAATCCCCTGCAAACCTCAAATTTAGCTGAAAAATCACTTTTTTCTCAAATTTCTGTGTGGGAAAGTTCTGGAATCTACGTGGATCCACAAATTTCCTCCCACCCAGCGTTCTCCCGGGTCTCCTCATAAAAATGATACCTCACTTGCGTGGGTGGGTCAAGTACCCGCGACAGAAAAGGGCCCAAAACCTATTGAGGCGACATCAAAATTACTTATCACAAAACAACCTGGTTTTGCAAGGGGGTCCCAGGAGTTTTTGGCCCTGGGCTCGGCGGCCATCTTGGGAAACTACCAAACCCAAACATTTCTGAAAGCTAGACACCCAGGGAGTCCAGCGAGGTATGGCTTGCGTGGGTCCCACAACGTTTCCTACCCAGAATCCCCTGCAAACCTCAAATTTAGCTGAAAAATCACTTTTTCCATACATTTTTGCGTGGGATCACCATGCCGGCACAAATGTCCTACCACCCAGCGTTCCCTTGTTCTCCCGAGTAAAATGATACCTCACTTGTGTGGGTGGGCCAAAGGCCTGTGACTGGGAAGAGCCCAAAACATAGGGATTTAGGGTATAGCACCGAGAATTCTAAGCGCTACATTTTTTAAAAATACGTTTGTAGCCAGTTCTGCTTTGGACACCCACACAAGTGAGGTATCATTTTACTCGGGAAACAAGGGCAACGCTGGGTGGTAGGACATTTGTGCCAGCACGGTGATTCCACGCAAAAATATGTAGCAAATATGTTTTTTTCAGCTAAATTTGAGGGTTTCAGGGGATTCTGGGTAGGGAAACGTTGGGGGATCCACGCAAGCCATACCTCATTGGACTCCCCAGGGTGTCTAGTTTTCAGAAACGTGTGGGATTGGTAGGTTTCCCTAGATGGCGGCGAGCCCGGGGCCAAAAAACCAGGTGCCACCCCCCCCAAAACCCCGTTAGTTTTGTTATAGGTAGTTTTGAAGTCTCCACAATACGATTTGGGCCATTTCCTGTTTCAGCCACTATGCCTACCCACACAAGTGAGGTACCATTTTTATCGGGAGCCCTGGGGGAACGCAGGGTGGTAGGAAATTTGTGGATCCACGCAGATTCCAGAACTTTCCCACACAGAAATTTGAGTAAAAGTTATTTTTTCTGCTAAATTTGAGGTTTGCAGGGCATTCTGGGTAGGAAAACGTTTGGGGACCCATGCAAGCCATACCTCGCTGGACTCCCCAGGTGTCTAGTTTTCAGAAATGTGTGGGTTTGGTAGATTCCCAAGATGGCCGCTGAGCCCGGGGCCAAAAACCCAGGTGACTCCCTTGCAAAACCAGGTTGTTTTGTGATAGGTAATTTTGATGTCTCCTCAATACGTTTTGGGCCCTTGCCTGTCGCGGGTACTTGACCCATCCACACAAGTGAGGTACCATTTTTCTCGGAAGACTTTGGGGAACGCGGGATGGGTGGAAATTTGTGGATCCACGCAGATTCCAGAACTTTCCACCACAGAAATGTGAGGAAAATGTGGTTTTTTTGACAAATGTTTCGGTTTGCAAGGGATTCTGGGTAACAGAACCTGGTGAGAGCCAGTCAAGTCACCCCATCCTGGATTCCCTGGGTATCTAGTTTTCAAAAATGTATAGGTTTGCTAGGTTTCCCTAGGTGCCGGCAGAGTTAGGGTTCAAAATCTACAGCAAGGCACTTTGCAAAAAAAGGGTCCGTTTTCACTGTGAAAATGTGGTGTGTCCATGTTGCGCTTTGGGCCGTTTCCTGTCGCGGCCACTAGTCCTACCCACACAAGTGAGGTACCATTTTTCTCGAAAGACTTTGGGGAACGCGGGTGGGTGGAATTTTGTGGATCCACGCAGATTCCAGAACTTTCCACCACAGAAATATGAGGAAAATGTGTTTTTTTGGACACATTTTTAGGTTTGCAAGGGATTCTGGGTAACAAAACCTGGTGAGAGCCAGTCAAGTCAGCCCATCCTGGATTCCCCTGGGTGTCTAGTTTTAAAAAATGTATAGGTTTGCTAGGTTTCCCTAGGTGCCGGCAGAGCTAGGAACCAAATTCAACAGGTAGGCACATTCCGAAAAAAGTCAGTGCCTACTGGGCTTTCTGCCGCCCTGGGGAGGGGGAAATCAGGGGCTATTGCCCCGATATGCCCCTCGAGGGGGCAGAAAGACTGTGGCTATTCTTTTGGGGGTCGGGGGCATTGGGATGCCTGTTCTGGTCAGACCCCACCCCTGCGTATAAAAAGCCAGCATAATCGCTGGCACATAGTGGGCTTTCTGCCCCCTGGGGGCAGATCAGGGGCTACTGCCCCTATCTGCCTCCTGGGAGGGGCAGAAAGACAGTGACATCTTTTTGGGGTGGGTGGGGGCATTGGCATGTCCATTCTTGGCAGCCCCCAACCCGAACTTTGTAAAAAAATATCCCTGGTGGCTAGTGGGCTTTCTGCCCCCGGGGGGGCAGATAAGGTGCTATTGCCCCATCTGCCTCCCAGGGGGGCAGAAAGACTGTAGCATTTTTTTGGGGTGGGGGCATTGACATGCCCATTCTGGGCAGCCCCCACCCCTACCTATATAAAAAAAATCCCTGGCGCTTAGTGGGCTTTCTGCCCCTCCCCGGGGAGGGAAGATCAGGGGCTATTGCCCCCATCTGCCTCCTGGGGGCAGAAAGTCTTTTTTTTCTTTGGGGGTAGGGTGGGGGCATTTGCATGCCCATTCTGGGCAGCCCCCACCACGGGCCTATAAAAAATCCCTGGCATCTAGGGTGTTTCTGAACCCCGGGGGCAGATTGGTGGCCACTGCCACGATCTGCCCCCCGGGGGCAGAAAGACTGGAATTTCGTGGGGAGGGGTGGGGGCATTGGCATGCCCATCTTGGGCAACCCCCACCCCATAATGTATCGAGGGGAAAAAACCCTGGTGTCTAGTGGGCTTTCTGCCCCGGGGGCAGATTGGGGGCTACTGCCCCCATCTGCCCCCCAGGAGCGGCAGAAAGACTGTACCTTTGCGTCGGGGGGTGGGGGCATTGGCATGCCCATATTGGGCAGCCCCTACCCCAAATTATAATTTAAAAAAAATCCCTGGTATCTAGTGGGCTTTCTGCCCCCCAGGAGGGGCAGAAAGACTGTACCTTTGCGGCGGGGGGGTTGGGGGCATTAGCATGCCCATATTGGGCAGCCCCCACTCCTAACTATAATTTTTTTAAAATCCCTGGTATCTAGTGGGCTTTCTGCCCCCTGGGGGCATATTGGGGGCTACTGCCCCATCTGCTCCCCAGGGGGGCAGAAAGACTAATTTTGTGGCCGGTGGGGGCATCGGCATGCCCGCTTTGGGCAGCCCCCACCCCTAATAAACATGCCATAAAAATCCCTGGTGTCTAGTGGGCTTTCTACTCCCGGGGGCAGATTGGGGGCTACTGCCCCCATCTACCCCCAGGGGGCAGAAAGACTAATCATGCCAAAAATTGTATGGGGGAGCAAAGGCCCTTGCCCAAGGGGCCGCTCCCCTCCCTGGTGCCTAGTGGGTGGATCTCTGCTTGGGATCGCCCTCCTGGGGCGATCCCCAAGCAGGATCCACTAGGGAGGGTACCATTGGAAAGGGAGATTCTCCCTTTCCAACGATACCTCTCCTGAGTTTCTACGTGCTCAGGGGCTGAGATAGCCCCTGAGCACGTAGGAAACTGAAATGAGCCTCTTGGCTCATTTCAGTTTCAGTTTTACTGAAATGACATCAGCGCGACGTGCGCGCCGATCGTCATTTCAGGGAAACCAGGGGGCCTCGGGAGCTGGGGAAGCTCTTCCCCAGCTCCCGAGGCTTTAGGGATTAAGGGAATCCCTCTGGTGCCCGCACCAGAGGGATTTCCTGTGCTGGGTTCCATGACGAGCTGGACTCGTCATGAGCACACGAGCACTGTGTGCCATGACGAGTCCAGCTCGTCATGAGCACCGAAGGAGTTAATATAATTATCAATTAATCAATTAATAAAAATTAATTACTAATTAATAATTAATTAACAATAAATTAAATATCAATAACAATAACTTAACATTAATAATTACTTAATTACAATTAAATTAGTTCCCACCCTATTCCCCTATAAACCCACAACCCACTACAGAACTAAAATGCAAAATTTCATTAAAAATAACTAATAATTTCTAAAAATTATTAATTAATTTACTATAATTAAATTACTTCCCACCCTATTCCCCTATAAACCCACAACCCGCTACGGTACTAAAACGCAAAATGTACTTTAAAAAAAATTACTAACTTCTAAACAATTAATACATATATTTAAAAAAATAATACAAAACATAAAACATGTGGAACACATACATATAAAATACATGCTAAAATACGTAACACCAACATAAACATCGATATTATTAACATCGATATTTTTACTATCGATATTAATAACTTTGATATTAACAAAAACGATATTTCTTACCTTCAGGTTGATATTCTGGTCACCGATATTCTTGATGTCGATATTCTGTCCCAACGATATTTAAAACTCGATATTAATGTGGGTCGATATTTAAAAATCGATATTTTGTCTGTGCACCAAGTTGGCAGGGTATGCCCAGGCGTGGGTCCCTTGCTCACATCGCCACTGGATTCAAGCTAGCCTGCCTGATGAGGGCTGTTAGCCCGAAACCGGTCCCAGGATGCTTGTTTCCGGTCCAGGGAAGACATGACTTGGCAGTTCGGGCTGGACTGTTCCCATGAGGCACAGGGTCAAGACTGATTTGCATATAGCTGTGTCTGAACTGGGGTGGCGAAGTGAGCTAAAGAACGATGATGGATTCAACCCAGATCTGTGACTGGGGGTGAGTGTCTGAAAAGTTTCAGCGCTCCGTCCATCATCTCCTTGTGTTTGCTTTGTTCGCCTTAAGTTGGCAGGGTATGCCCAGACGTGGGTCCCTTGCTCACTTCGCCACTGGATTCAAGCTAGCCTGGCTGATGAGGGCTGTTAGCCCGAAACCGGTCCCAGGATGCTTGTTTCCGGTCCAGGGAAGACATGGCTTGGCAGTTCGGGCTGGACTGTTCCCATGAGGCACAGGGTCAAGACTGATTTGCATATAGCTGTGTCTGAACTGGGGTGGCGAAGTAAGCTAAAGAACGATGATGGATTCAATCCAGATCTGTGACTGGGGGTGAGTGTCTGAAAAGTTTCAGCGCTCCGTCCATCATCTCCTTGTGTTTGCACTAGTGGGTCTGCAGCACTCATTGTGCCACCGTCTGAAGTAGCCTTTTAAAACATGTCTCAGGCCTGCCACTGCAGCCTGATTTAAACTAAACATTTCGACCTGGCAAAATAAACCTTTTGCAAGGCCTAAATCTTCCTTTTTAATACTTATAAGTCATCCCTAAGGTAGGCCCTAAAGGCTCGTAGAGCAGGGTGCATTGTATTTGAAAGTAGAACATGTGCAAGTTTTACATGACCTGGTTGTGAAAAACTCCTAACAATGTTTTTCACTTTTGTAAGGCTTATCTTTTCTATTGACAAACTGGGTTACCTTATTACATTTAATAAGTGATAACCTTGGATTGGAAGCAGATAGAAATATGATGTTTACATCAAAGGTTCCCAAACATTTTAGAACCGAACCACGACCCGCTTTTTAGAATGGCAAACTTTTGCAACCCACCTACCCTTAATCGGAGAAGGGACAATTTTTTAATTTAACCAAAGTATCATGAGAGAGCACATTATCAGTTACAGACAACACATTTTCCATTGAAATGGACACTAACTTTGCACAGACATACAGCTTATTGATAAAACTCTATAGCACACAAATGATTTAATGTGTGGAAATTGTTTCTGTGAATATTTATCAATTGTGCATCACCAAGTAATAAGTCTTGATTTGTTTTGATCCTATTAAAATCTCTGTTTCCAGCAAATTTCAGAATTACAAACAATGTGCTTTATTTTTGCTTTCCTATACTAGAGCCTTTCCTTATACATTCCCTGTACTCCAGCAAGATTGTCACATAATTTAAAAATTCCTCTCACTTTGCAGTCAAGAAAAGAAAAGTAAACACGTATCCCCATGTCAAACGAATAGGCAGCAATTTCTCAGAAGACATAACCTGACCGCCTGTCTGAGCTACTGGAACACAACAACCTGCAGAAGCTTTGCTGCAACTGCTCAGCTGCCTTGCTGCACTGGACCTGCCTAGACCAGCAACTGGACCTTCCTGAGCCCTGCTGTCCACTGCTGGAGTGAGTTTCTGATCCCCAAGAGGTGCCACCCTAGGCCCTGGACCCTTGGCTGGCATCAGTTGAGCTCTTCTGAAGAAAGGTGAAATCTGAAGTTTTGGACTCTTTGAGACCATGAACAGGCCCGTTCTCTCTGAAACTCTGCTGCCCGCTTTGTGCTATAGCAACGACAACCTGCAGTGACCAACGTAAAACTCCAGCAAGCATTGGCGTAACATAGGCCCCCCTGGTGAGGGTGCCCCCAAGCTCCAGGTGCCCCCCTCAGCACTGTACCCTGAACGTTTTGTTACGCCACTGCCAGCAAGCACTGTCTTCGAGGCCAGACCATATCTTTGCGCCACAGCGATGACCATCTGCAACACAAGACCTGCTCTGTGGAATAAAAAGCCTTTTTAGGGGCTCACTGATGCACCTGGTCCTTAAACCAACAAAGAAGAGATTGGCACGGAAGCTGTAATATTAAAGAGAATACATTTATTAACCTCACATGAGGGAGACTGCGTCAATACGGTACCCTCAGGCCACTGTATGAGGCAGTCCATGGAGTACAGAAACCATGGGCTTTTTATGCCCAGTTTATAGCTGAGTAAGCATGAAGACTCAAAAAGAGGCGGTACAAGTATACACATGAATAGCTATTACACATATAAGGACTAACAGAAAATACTTAGTCAACAATGTAGGAGGAGTAACAGAGTTGCTGACAATAGTTAAAATAGCCTGACAGTTACTCTAAGAGCAGGTGCATTCTAGCAGCTACAGGCCTTTCTAAGCATGTGCAATGCTCTGGTTCAATGCTGAAGGAGTTAACTGTAACTAATGACTCAAGCAGAATACAAGGGCAGGCAACAGTGAAGAGGGAGAAAGCACATGGCGAGCACATGGCTAACTAAAATGTCTGCCACAAACAAAATGGCTTCAGCTGATGCTAACAGCGATTTCAGCTAGTTTCCACAGATGGCCGTTTTAGCATTAGCTGAAGACATCCGCTTTGAATTAATAGAAGCATGGAAGTTATCCTGCACATCTATCCTCATAAATCCATTAATATCCTGATCCATTGCTAGGTGGACATTTACATTTTGAACATTTCTTTTAACTGGTGAGATACAAGTAGAAATACATGGGGAACAGAGCATTGGGTCATAATGAACACACAGATAGCAGGAGAAAATAATGGCTATTATTACAAACAGAACTATCAATTTTTTCCAACCCCAAGCAGAAAGTAAATCCCAAAACCATCCAGTCCAATTCTAAGTTTCAGGGCTCCGTTGTATTTCAGTGACCATCTATTTCAACTTCAGAATAGCCAACAGCACATATCTAATATAATATCTTAATTAAAAAAAAAATTTAATAGGCCTTTCCAGTGTTCTTTTTATGAGGGCTAGAGTACCAATTGATATGCTCAGGAGGAGGGCAGAGTAGTATTTATCAACTGTTCAAAAAAACGTTTCTCTTGCAGAATAAACATTCCTAATGCAAATATTAAAGCAACTAGACATATTGTCACAAAAATAATGTTCGTGTTGGGGGACCAGGAGGACCAAACGGGGCCATGGGAATTAGGACGAGGAGCCGCAAAGGGCTGCTCCTCTTCAAAAATAGGACGACCAAAGGGGTACATTGCTAAAAAAAGTACTTGAAGAATATAAGCCACTGTACAACCAGCCAGAGGGGAGTCTTCTCCCTGTGTCCGTCTGAGCCTCACAGGCAGGCTCCTATCATTCATCAAAAGTTCTTTTCCAACGGTGGAGCTGCCCAGCTTGCAACTCAAACAGCCAATCAGGGCCCAAAGTTTCTTTTTTCTTTCAGGATAGGGCATCCACCCTCCGGGGCAAATGCCCTCAGCGATCCTGTCCAGTGTCTCAGGCAGTGCACCAGTATTCTTCGCTTTAATCTAACATGCACCAAAGGCACAGCACCTGTACCCTGAACTCAAGTCCTTCCCTAACTCCTGTGTTGCTCCGTTGGCGCACTGCTCTTTTGTCGGGGCCACAGATTGTACCCAGTATGCCCAGGCACCTCTTGATCAACAAACAGAGGTGCAGACTTGCATTCACTTAGGGACCAGGATTCAGAGGCCTGATGCTGGAGTATCTGAAGCAACCCTTGTTTCAAAGGGGGTCACCTCAAGCAAAAGCATCCTTGCCGTCCTTGTCGGTCTGTGACTCTCTCAGCTGGACATAAAAAAACTGGATCCACGCAAAGAATTCTCCGTCCTGATTTGTGACCCCGTCTTTCGTCCAAGACAGTAGCAGGGGTACACACTTCACCGTTTTGTTACTGGGCCCAGTGCTTCCGGCCTTCTACCTTCACTGCGGTCCTAGTTGCCAGCAACGCCTGTGCTGGTTCCCTTTACCTCGACGCCAAGCTGGATCGGCGCTAACTCCCCAGGCTGAATCTGATGTCCGGGCCCCTCTGGCAATGGTTGTAGGGCAGCAGATATCTATTGGTGGACAGAACAAAAAATCTTTAGACAAGGCATACAAATAATCTATCAACAGAGAGGATACTCTATTTCAGAAAACTTCTTTAGTCTTGGGGCGCCCCATACATTAGCAAGGCACCCAAGAGCCACTTCATCTATCTGAGAGTAAAAAACAACAACCTGGACCTATTAGCGAGTATAAAAGGAACTTTTGGTGAACTGACAAGAGTAAAACGTTACACTATTTGAAGCAGCTAAGGAAGTCTATGTTTATTTACTAAATTCTGAGGGAAAAAGAAAAACAATACAGACATACTCTAAATCCTTACATTTGTGAATTCCTATATTATTCATCTGAAGAACCTCAAGAAAGGGAATTTTTAGAACAAGCATTCTTTTGTGCTTCTTGTCTTAACAAGCTTGTGTTTCATAAGTCATAACCTTTCACTACTTGTACAGGACTGCAGACACTTCTAAAATTATTTTTCTTACGTAAAAACACCTACATTTTACGCTTAGGACCATGCTCTCATGTTATAGGCGCGGCGTGAAAATCTAAAACTGCTAATTTAACAGGGATCCTTATTACATAAATAACTATAGCATGAGAATAACATAAACAATAATGGTGTTATCACCTGAGAATTTTAGAACAAAAACTACCCACATATAGTTCCCCTTTAAAGGTCAAATAAGGGAGCATCAATCTAGACTACTCATCCTTTCATAATTTCATCAGACAGGATGGGCAGTAACATGGCGTATTTTTTTTATTCATTTTATTAATCTTAACAATTTTAAAACAGTATTACTGAATAGCCAATTAGACGACTCATGGCCGTTCCTAGACAGCTTATGCAGGCTCAAGAGAGAGTGAGAAAAAAGAGAGAGAGAGAGAGCACATAAATCAAGAAAAATGACAATGTGTTACTTAATTTTGCTTACCCTTAATATGCCCAGGTGCTAATCTCCCTAATCTCCTCCCCCATTCGACAGTAGGTAACCGAAACAGGTGACCTCCTGTCGACAATATTTACCCCCGTTTTTTGGCAGCTGGGCACAAACAAACTTGTAGGAGATAGATAACTAGGAGAAACCACACCAAAGAGGCCATTGGACTGTACCACTTTACTAGAAGACATTAATCCTTAACCAACTACCAATTCCTTTTTAGCTCATTGAGCTGTGTAACATAATAGCACAATAATGCAAACTTTATTTCATAGCCTTTTGATCTGGCCCTAGCACAACAATTTTGAGTGAAAATCAGTATTTCTGTATGTATGGCAGAGCTATTCTCTGCATATGGCCTACAGACGCTGCTATCCCTTGATAATGTTATTCAATAGGATAAACCCCACCTGCATATCTCCTACACTTGTATTATTTCGCAAGAAAACAGTGATATTCCCATGTGCTCCTAACAGAATATGCAATATTTCCTTTAGCTAATGTTACCTAAAACATTACCTGTAGTGTTTTACTCTACAATGTTAGAATCAGGATATTTAATTAATACAAAAAAAATCAGTTTATCAAACTACTCTTCAACAGTACAAGCTTTCATAGTGTATGTAGAAATCACATACTGTCACAGTGGCTCCCTGCGTGGACATTTTTACGTTCAGTAGTGTTGGTCAGTTCTAAATACAGAACTTGGCCTCTGACCCTTAAACCTGTTGTCCCCTGTCTGAGAAAGGCTATTCCATGCGGTCTTTCCAATTCAAAGTAACTCTGGAGAAGCACAGCTGAAAAGCAGTCCTATTCCGTGCCTGTGTGCTAATAATTTTAAAGGTAGGATGCACTTTTTGCTGTCTTATTTTTGTTTTTATTCCTGTGAAATGTGCGTTCTAGCACCTAAAGAACTTGCTCAAAACTTCAGCCTTCTGAATGCCATAGTGCGCCCAGAATTCTTGTGCATAAAAGTAAAAGATTGCATAAAGGCTTGCAATGTAATTCTCATGTCTGTACAGCTACTCATTGCATAACTTTGTAAGTGCCCTAAGATTCAGTAATATTGTCATTGCTAGAGAAACTAATATTCACCTTTTTAATTCTGATGCACAGTATATTTTAACCATTTAGACATTGAAATATTGACACACATTTTGCACAAGGTAATTTTCTGTAGTGCTAAATATTATTAAATTTTCACAATAGTGGTATTAGACATTATGAAAGTTCTAATAGTGCAAAAACGATTTTAATATAATGACTTTTAACAATTTTTTTTTCATGTAGCATTTTTTTAATAATGATCACTAACCCTTTTGATGTTTCCACATATGAAAAGCAAGACTCATTCCTTTCCTTTTGCCTTTAAATGCATTTATTTATAACACTAAGCACAGAAGCTGTACTGAAACATAAAATAGTTTGTGTCACTTTTTAAAGGGCAGTAATTATTTACCATCAGAACCACAGATGTGCTTATTTAGAAAAGCAACAAGAAAGAAAGTCCCAACTTTTAATCCTTCCTCTTTTATCCAAAATAATGAAGCTGTATTTCTAACTTTTAAAATCAGTAGTCTTTAACGCACGTGCTTTCATACCATGTTGTACTAATTTAAAACCTAGTTCCCACAGCTTGATCTGTAGCTTGTGGCCGGGCATAGCCATGTGTTGTTTACTCAGCTGTGCTTTACGACCAGCAAGCCTCAACTTCTACGCCTTTTTCAGGAGAAAAACCCTTTGCTGTATTCTAATGTCCTCAAAAAGTTTGACCTCCGTCTGTTCTGACAGACAGCTGCCTTCAGACAGACAGCTTTGAACAGCTGTTTAAAAGCTCTTTTTTCTAGCGCAGGGAATGAGCACAGTGCAGTCTATTTAAAACCCAGGCATTCCAAGCCAGTACAAATCTATCATCTTGTAATGTGAAAAAGAGGCGCTTTTATTTCAGCAGCAACCAATTACTCAGATGATGTGAATGCCTTTTAATATTAATATCTAAGGATAATGCTGTAACATTTTGTATTGAGTCCTAGTTGTGTAAAGCACACAAATTCGTTTTTTTTTTCTATGAGGCCTATTTTTTTCTATTGAGTGTTAATTCTAATGTTTCTTTACCATTGTGGCAATATTCACACATCTATACTTTGTTATTATTTTACTTTAAATGGTAGCGTGCAGCTGTTTAGCATATATTATATAATTAATTCCTTGAATTTTAAAATGTAATTCTTTCAATGACATTTGCAGAACAGAAAGACGACAACAAACCAAATTGAGCTCATTCCAGGCATTTTCAAAAAGGGGGCCACACACTCAGAACACACAACACTGCTTGCTAAGGCAAGCCATTCTCACACAAAAACATAGTCACTACTCACTGAAACAAGTACTTCACAAGCATCACCACCGGTGTCAGTCCACAAACCACATAGACACTCAAAAAAAACAATTAACCCACAAATCAACACTTAGGACAAAAGTAAGAGACAGCCCACAGACTGTACTCAAACCAAACCATTTGTAAATACCAATTGTAAGTCATATTTACAAACGAAAGGACTCTCAAAAAAAGGTACAGAGATTACACCAAGACAAATAGACAGCCGAAAGACTGCCATGTTCAAAAAGACAGGCTCGAGCCTCAGACCTTTTCCAAAATACACCAAATTACCAGTTGGGCTGGCAGAACAGTCAAAAGCGCTCCATATCACCACTTATGAATTTTACTAAGTATGCAGATCAGGATCCTTTTTTTTATATATATTTGTTCCACAGTGTACTATACATTATGGAAGAAATACCATATTTAATGTACATAAACCTATTAGGTATACCCTCTTAGGGGAGTCAGCTGAGTACTTTCTAAATCTGTATTGGTACCTCCAAGACATCAACACTTTCTACGAAGTGTGCTAGGAGCAGGCATGCCAAAAATATTATAGTATATATAATATTATAACAAAGTAGTACTTAACGCAAACTGTACCGCTCAAGAATTCAAAAATTAGAGAAAAATCTCCTCATTACCTGCCTTTATTTGCTGCAGCAAACAAACAAACAAACCAAAATCTTGGCCAAGCTATACAAAAGTGTCGCATCGCGACCTTACCAAACAAAAGTCTCCAGCTTCCAACTGCAAAGTTCTGAGTGACCTAACGGTCGTTTTGAAATACTCACGCCAAAGAAGATCTCAGTCGGGACCGGCCATCACCTAGAGGGTCAGATCGGGAAAACCGGAGAACACGTTGGTCTGCAAAGACAAAGGGTCTCCTCATGCAGGGTACCTTCCTCAGTGGATTCCTGTCTTCCGTCACGACCGCACTCTTGGATGGCCTGGTCTCCGATGAGCCCCACGTTCGGGCGCCAATTTGTGGAATAAAAAGCCTTTTATGGGGCTCACTGATGCACCTGGTCCTTAAGCCAACAAAGAAGAGATTGGCACGGAAGCTGTAATATTAAAGAGAATACATTTATTAACCTCACATGAGGGAGACTGCGTCAATACGGTACCCTCAGGCCACTGTATGAGGCAGTCCATGGAGTACAGAAACCATGGGCTTTTTATGCCCACTTTATAGCTTAATACTTAGTCAACAAAGTAGGAGGAGTAACATAGTTGCTGACATTAGTTAAAATAGCCTGACAGTTACTCTAAGAGCAGGTGCATTCTAGCAGCTACAGGCCTTTCTGAGCATGTGCAATGCTCTGGTTCAATGCTGAAGGAGTTAACTGTAACTAATGACTCAAGCAGAATACAAGGGCAGGCAACAGTGAAGAGGGAGAAAGCACATGGCGAGCACATGGCTAACTAAAATGGCTGCCACAAACAAAATGGCTTCAGCTGATGCTAACAGCGATTTCAGCTAGTTTCCACAGCTCTTCGTGCTTCAGCAACCACCATCCGCATTGCTCTCCCTGCTCCTCATGGCCTCTTCCACCGCAAATAGAAATCTTTATGCCAGACTTTGAGAAGGTAATTTTTTCATTGGGACTAACATGTTACCTGTACACGGCCCGCGCCCCATCGCGGTCAGCCTTAACTTGTGACTTCCTCCTGTCTAGCATGACCTGATGACTATGAGTGGCACTTTGTGCTTTTAGTAGCTATATTTGCCTAAACCTTTAGAATTGCATATCTCTGGGTCTACTGATTGGATGTTTGTCGTTCTGATATTTTACTTATTACAATTTGTTCTTCTGAATTGGTTTAGGGGTTTTCTTGTGCTGTTTTTTCTCTTTTTTACTGTTTGTGTGCAGCTCAGCATAAATACTTTACACATTGCTTCTAAGTTAAGCCTGGCTGTTTGTGCCGAGCTACCAGAGGGTTAAGCACAGGTTAATTTACTGACTTTTGTGGTTCACCCTGACAAGCATTGTGGTTGTTGCCTGAGTGGGGCTTCCACCCCCTCAACCAATTAACCGATTTCCTATAATAATAATTTGCTGAATCCTAAAGTAGGGTGTTTACATAATAAATAACTTTTTTTCGACCACAAGTAGTTTAAATCACTGTTTTTGCATGTAAAATTATTTTGCTCATCAGACCCCAAGTTTCCTAATGCGTTGTGTGGTTTAGCTTCTATTTCGGACTTATTAGACCAAATACTGGTATCAAGGAGTTTATTGATGTTTCACCCTTTCCTGCTCATTAGCTCCAGACCTCCCTCTGTGGCACTGTATTTCTGTATGTATTGCTATTTATTGCAAACTATTTTTTTTTTTAATTATTTATTTTTTATTGAGCAGTTGCATGAAAAGAAAAACAACCATCGATAAAAACAGGGCATTTTAAGACACCATTTGACCAATATACATAAAAATTTGGATAAAACAGATACTGTAAAGTGCAGAATGGCATATTCCAGCAATAACCTGGCTAAATACAAATTTTTATAAAATACAGAGGTTAATATCCCTACTTAATACTAAAGTGCAGTGCTAAAGTGCATCCAGTGCAAACTTTCCTTAATCATCCTAAGCTACTTATCCTAATGTGCAATATTAAAGTGCGATTTTTTCCTTCCTTATTAACAACCCCTTACATTCTAAACAAGACTTTGCGATGCGATATGGGCTTCTTCTTCCACCGTAATTTCTAACTTCGCCATATATTTCCAAACGGCAGTGAACTTTTAGGTGCACCTACTCTGTTTGTATACGCTTCTTCAAATTTCCTTGTTCACTTCATCTTATTTAGCCATCCCACATAAGTAGGTATTTTCGAAGACTTCCAATTCTGTAGTATCAGGGAGCGTGCTACAAGGGAGGCAATTGCTAAAAATGTCTCCTCACCTCTTGTCATTGCTAGGTTTACCCCTTGTCTAGTAATACTGAAAAGAGCTGCATCTACCTCGGGATCTAATCTCTTCTGGATCCCATGACTTACGGCCGAGGAAATCCTTTCCCAAAATTGCCCTAGCCTTGGACAAGTAAAAAATGTATGTAGCCAATCTCCCTCTCCTTCTGCCTGACAACGGAAGCATCTATTCTCCAAATCTGGACATATTTTATGGAGTGCTTTAGGTGTATAATATGCCATCCATCGAGACAGAAAGGCTATTCTTTTAAAATTGGCAGCTCTTAGGGCCTTACTACCTAACTGAGATATGGCCTGCCAATCCCGATTCGAAAGTGTACATTGTGTCTCCTGGGTAACTTTTTATCGGAATTTCTTGACCAGCATTGATTCCCCCTGGGAGCATAAAAGACGGTACCAGTTTCCCAACCCTCTTAACTGTGCTCCCAGTAGGGCAGTCACGAGTTTATTTGGACCGGTACTTGAAGGGATATTGTATTTATTTAAAAAATATACGATCTGTATATATTCAAAGAAGCGAGGCTTGCTCCAGTCGCCACTTCTGTTTTGGACCTCTTGCCAAGTAATCACTCTATTTCCTATTAGAAAATGCCCCAGCTCTTTCAGAGCACAGTTATTCCAGCATCTTAGATGACTAGTCTGAATTTGAAGACCCAGGGCCAGATGTACGATGCGCAAAATAGCGACTCGCAAATTGCGAGTTTTTTGCGACTCGCAATTTGCGAGGCGCTATTTTGGATGTACAACAGTGTGTATCACACTGTTTGCAATTCCCAATGGGGTCGCACATTGAGAGGCTCATGAATATTAATGAGCCTCTCGCAATTTGCGACCCCATTGGGAATGGCAGGCCCTCCCAGGTATGGTGGCCTGCTGGGCTCAGCAGACCACCATGTCTGGGACTGCTTTTAAATGAAGCAGTTTTTTTAATGCAGCCCGTTTTCCTTAAAGGAAAACAGGATGCATATAAAAAAGAAAAAAATGAAACGTTTTCGTTTAATTTTTTAAGGGCAGGTAGTGGTCCCTGGGACCACTGCCTGCCCTCCAAAAATATTTTCCCCTGCATTTCCAAAGGGGAAGGGGTCCCCTGGGTAACCCTTCCCTTTTGCGACCCCATTACCACCCTCTTAAAGAGGGTGGTAATTTGCGAGTGTTTTGCGACCGCAATTGCGGTTGCAAAACATTTGTACATGGGGTTGTGCTCGCTATTAGGAAGGGAACACCCCTTCCTAATAGCGAGTCGCAAAACCTATTTAGCCAGTCTCAAATAAATTGTGACTCGCTAAATAGGCTTTGCACATGGCCCATGCTGTTTTTGCATGCCCAAACGGGTTCGCAAACCCGTTTGCGCATGCAAAAATGGTCGTACATCTGGCCCCTAGACTTTTACATACGCCTAATTTTAGGTAGTGAAACCCTGTAGCACCTGCTTGCTTAAAATAAGTCTGCAGTCTATAAGAATATTCCTGCAAAGTCTTGTACCTAGTTTATTTAGGGAGTTTTGCTGTTTTTAAAAATATCGGAATCTGCGAGCCAGTCTCCTGCACCATTTTATCCCCAAATAAATTATCTACTGATCCTTTCGAGTCCACTAGACGAGCTGTCAAATCTCAAATAGCAGCTTCATAATATGTACGAATTTGAGGAAGTGCAAGCCCCCCCTGGTTAATATCCAATTGAAGAACCGACAGTTTGACCCTGGGTGCCTTCTTACTCCAGATAAACTTTCTAAACATTGTTTCAAGCTCTTTAAAATAGATGGCGTTAATTTTTATAGGTATATTTGTGAAGAGAAAAACAAGTAAAGGTAGAATAGACATTTTAATAAGGGCCACAAGGCCTATCAAAGTGAGGGGTAATAATGACCAGTCATCTAGCAATTTTTTAATTTTATTGCGCATGGCTTCATAATTCAATTTATACAGTTCCCCATATTGGTTGGTGACACATATCCCGAGATAACGAATTGGATCGGCATTACGGGCTTGTTGTTTAAGGTTTTCGGGGAGAAAGTCACTTTCCGTATTGATGATTAAAATCTCAGTCTTATTTTGGTTGATTTTATAACCCCCATTCAATTCAAATTGAGCAAATTCAGCTAATACTTGCTCTATTTTCTCGCTCTCTGGACTAAGATAAAGGATGATGTCATCCGCAAACAACTTTAATTTTGCCATGCCTAATATTGGTGCTCTAATTGTCATATTATTACAAATTTTAGTGCCCAAGGGCTCGATAAAAAAGGTAAATAAGACGGGTGAAAGCGGACATCCTTGTCTAGTCCCCCGATTCACATTTATTATCCCTGCTAAGTTAGCATTGATAAAGACCTGAGCCTGTGCCCCCCGGTAAATATTCCATAGCATTTTTGTGACCTGTGGGGGAACCCCATACCTGCCCAGACCATAAAAAAGAGCATCCCAATTAACCAGTTCGAACGCTTTTTCTGCATCTATCATAATGACAAGCGCAGGGGTTCGATTGCTATTAAAAATGTTGAGTGCCTTTACTAAAAACCCTGTATTTGCAGACATTAACCTCCCTGCGATAAACCCTGTCTGGTCTCTATGGATCACTTCTTGTGCTAAAGGGGTAAAACGCTGTGCCCAGATTTTCATTAAAATTTTATAGTCCGTGTTAAGTAGACTAATTGGTCTATAGGCATTAATATCCTTAGGATTTTTCCCCTTTTTCACGAAGCTAACAATGATGGATTCTTTAAAAGTTGGGGGAACAAGACCACCTACCTTTATATAGTTAAAAAGCTTTGTCAAGAAGGGTCTTAATTCCTTAGCAAAGACCTTGTAGAATTCTGTTGGTAGCCCATCATTCCCACAGGCTTTCGCTCCCGCCATTGTATCGAGGGCTGCCAGAATTTCTGCTCCTGATATATCAAGTTGAATTTTCTCGGACTGGGTAATTGACAAGTACGGGAGATTAACACCCTCAAAATAATGCTGAATTGACTCTTGGCTGATCATATACTTGGTAGCATATAGCTAGTCATAATGGTCCACGAATACTTGGGCAATCCTGTCCTTATCCGTTACCGTAACTCTGGTCCTAGGATCTATAACTTCAGTAATTAAGGCAGCTTTCCTGTTTTACCTTGGTTGGCCAAGCTAGCAGTTTGCCTATCATTTGACTTTCTTCATAAGCTCGCTGTAGGAATGTCCGGGAGCAATTAATTTCTTCTAGCAAAAAAACTCTCTTAATTCCTTTTTTGCTTTTTCAAGCTGACTTACGGCTGACCCATCACCCCGTAAAGAGGCATTCTTCTGCATCAAAGCAATATTGACTGCCCGCTGGAGTTTGGCTATTCGATTGCTTCGATTTGAGGACTGAGCGGACATAAAAGCAATCCTTTGCCTATGTACTGCCGCCTTAAAACCTCCCCATACTGAAAAAAGTTTGTCGATTCCCTCATTGATCCTAAAAAACTCTTGTATCCATTCCCTTATGCCTGCTACCCATTGTTGATTTGAAAGGAGGAATCGATCCATCTGCCACCTGGTTCTTGTCCTCCTTTCCCCCTCAATTTCTAGGTCTAATTTGACCAAAGACTGGTCTGAGAATGAGTTGGCCCCTATTTCTGAGCCAATATGTTTCAGGGAACGAGATATTACAAAGAAATCAATACGGAATGCGGTTTGGAATTGACGGGAATAGCAAGTATTTTCGAGAGCTTTCCGGTGGACTTTACGCCATGGGTCAATTAGCTGATGATCTTGTATTATTGCATCTAAAATTCTTTTAGTCTTAGGTTTTAGTTCTTTCTTATTTTTGTTAGAAGTATCCTTTATCAAATCTTGGATGTAATTAAAATCCCCTCCAAAAATAATCTGCCCTGAAGCTCCTCTAAGTAATTTGTTAATCTGCGTCATGGATGAGGGATCGTCAGTAATTGGACCATCATAATTAACAGAATTTAACGTGATCCCATTTAAATTCGCTGTAACCCATAGCCATCGTCCATGAGGATCCCTCTGCACTTGGACAAACTGCCAGACCAAACCCGACAAAAATATATAGCTACTCCTCTCATTGCCAGCTCTGTGGAAGCAAAAAACACTTTCGAGAATACTCTTTGGACAAAGATTTTTGGTGAATTTGTTTTCAAATGCGTTTCCTGGAGAAAAAGGACTTGTGGTGCAAAGGAGGCCAGCCATCTTATTAGCCCTCCATACTTTTGTTTGTTTAAAACTCCATTGACATTAACCGAAATAATTCGACATTTAATACCCATCTCTATGATTTATACCCATTGTAATAATACTTGGTTCAGGACCCTGTTTTCCTTCCACCTCTCCACTATGCTTCTGCTCTTTTTGATACCGTACACCCTCCTGCTCCCTCCCTTAGCCCCATCATTTCCCTTCCCAGGAGATGTGCCAAGACCCGCGGGCCACATCTCGACCTCCCCTACTGCTCTGTGGGGTGCCCTGGTACTGCACCCTGGGTGACTGCTCCCCCGCCTTAGAGACCCTGCATGACAATCTATAATTCTAATCTATTTTCCAGAAGACATTTCTCTCAGCAGATCCTGTGCTTCCTCTATATTAGTGAACATGTGAAACTTGCCTCTCACAAACACTCGTAACTTCGATTGCTGAGCTATTGAAGCTTGCGCGCCTTGAGCCTTAAAAAGATATGGCAATTTAACAAACTCTTTACGCCTGCGTGCAGCTGCTACCAACAAATCAGCAAAAATCCGGCAGCTAGAGACCTCATTGATTGCAAATTGCCTCTGCTGGATTGCCTGAGTTACTATCTTTTCTTTAATACGGTAATCGGCAAAATGAATCAAGATAGTACGTGAAAATTTTGAATTTGGCAATGGGTGAGAGGGGACTCGATGTGCCCTTGTTATAGTGAGATCTCAAGACTACACTGTTTTAGTCTATTCTTCTTTCTCTGGCCGACTAAAGCAGTTCGCTAGCGCGGAGATACCCCTTGGGGGGTGATTCAGGCGCTTTATAAATCCTAAATCAAGTAAATTCAGGCAAGACATTCTTCTTAATAAAAGTCTCAACCCATTGAAGTGTATGGTACCCCTCACTCCCCTCAGGCACCCCAACTATACGTAAATTTGCATGTCGAGAATGATTCTCGAGTTCCTCAAGTTTACTCTCCAGGGCGACTTTTTCCTTTGTTGCTTCATTCACTTTCTGGTGCATAGTGACCATTGGATCTTCCAGATGTACAATCCTAGACTCCGCTTCTTGTATTCTAGCTGGAAAGCCAGCCACTGCCTCCTCAATCTTTCCGAGGCGTTGGTGAAGGGGGCTATTTCGCTCACTTCCACCCCTCAACCAATTAACAGATTTCCTATAATAATAATTTGCTGAATCCTAAAGTAGGGTTTTTACATAATAAATAACTTTTTTTCGACCACAAGCAGTCTAAATCACTGTTTTTGCATGTAAAATTAATTTGCTCATTAGACCCCAAGTTTCCTAATGCGTTGTGTAGTTTAGCTTCTATTTCGGACATATTATACCAAATACTGGTATAAAGGAGTTTATTGATGTTTCACCCTTTCCTGCTCATTAGCTCCAGACCTCCCTCTTTGGCACTGTATTTCTGTATGTATTGCTATTTATTGTGAACTAGCTAGCAAGTAACAGAGAGCTGTACAATACACGAGTAAGGGTTTGGGAGACGTGTACACCAAACACATATTTTCACACATGTAGGCACAGGGAGATAATGTGATTTGCTCAGAATCACACGTTGAGCCGGCACCAAAAACGCACAGTGACGGTGGCCCTCAATGCAACCACCGGCTCAAATTAAGCATGGATTAGAGCAAACCTACTTGTTCCAGAAAGTTAAGTAAAAGACGGATTAGGAGAAGTCACTCACATCTAACGTGAAAAAACTTCATATCTATTTGCAGGGGAATGAGTAACCAATTCCTAAAGCATACTTTACTGCAAGTCCCGAAACGGGTTATAGTTGTTGGTGTGACTTTTGTGTGTGGGCATGATCATAATACAATCAGTGCGCAGCCTGGGATCTGTCGATTACGAAAGCATATTATCCGCACAGATTACGCCTGAATCTTTGCTGCTCCCAGGGCAAAGTAGCCTTGATCGTTCTGTGAAAATGAAAAAAGTTAACACATTGGAGAAACCTAACTTCCAAATGATTAAATGTCACGCGCGAGTGGTTTTTCTAGGCAACAGCACTTTGCATTATCGGATTTGTGCTTTTGTTTTTATTTTTTACCTATGGACCTAAAAGCCCCAGCATGTGACCTGCAGTTGGTTACAATAGCCTTGGGTTGCATAGTGTTACACATCATATGGCTCAACATGGAAACTGTGCACTTAAAATGCTGGCATTTTAAATCTTTACTCATATTGTTAAAAAATGTACTGAAGTCCCAAAATATAGCATGCTCTTGGTTAAATAGCTGTACTGGTTAATGGTGTCAAATATTACAGCGAGCTACCTGGCAGTCAAGAACAGGTGATACATACTTTGCTGTCATGGGCCAGAGAATACACAGACATAAACCAGATGACTGCAATGGAATATAGGAACGTGGACAGTTACCGTGTGTCCATTGTTCATCTATAGATGAACGCTGGGGTGCAGGGAGGGGTGGGCACCCTCTAAGGGGCCTCACTCAGTATAAAGCCTACGAATAGCAGTGGGATGTGGGAGTGTCGGGACCCTCGTCATCTTTTGCAGGGGAGCATCGTTTTGAGTCATGCCACTGGATGAAAGCAGGTTGGTGAGATTATGATTTAAATAAAAAGGTAATTGCTATATTTTCACTGCAAATTGGCACTATGTTTTTGTCGAAAGAAATAACACATTCAAATCAAGGTTCCCCTATGATCTTCTATCTTTTCAATAATGATTTATCTTTTCAAGGCAAACACTGTGAGGTGGGGAGAGTCCCTCAGCAAAGATGAAGACACGCTTTTGCCTTATATTAGGTTTCTTTATTGCAGGTCACATCCATTGAAACCTCATCCTCTAAGTACAAGCTGCAACTGACTCTTCTTTGAACATGAACATTCCTAACAAGAAATCATTCTATCATGGAACAAGAGACCCTAGTAACCAAATGGAACTTGGTAATGCTAAAGAATACCACATCACCTCCCCCTTTCCCAGTAATAAAATAACAGCAACAAAGGAAAGAACAAGGTAAATAAATAATTAAATAAAAACAATTAAGAAGCCCAATCTTGTAAGCGCAGAGGAATCCTTCTTTGTCAATAGACCTTCTTCTCAAGACTTGCGGAGCACAAGGAGATTCTTCACCCCTTTCTTCACTTGAGCAACGTGGTAGACACTTTACAATCCTATTGAGATTCCAAACTCTATGATCTTGAGTTTTGACAGCATTGCCCAAAAGTTTGATGAATTTTATTGGCTGTCCAAACTTTGACAAACCAACTCTTCTCTTGGGAAGTTTTACCCTAACGAAATCACCAACTTCAACAACTGATTTCTTCACAGCTTTCCTTGCATCAAAGCAAATTTTCCTCTTTTCCATCCTCTCCAACTCTCTGTCTTTCCACACATCAGGACAGTCCAGAACGCCACCAGCCTCCTTTCTCCTAGAAGTGACCCAAAGAGGAGTGACTTGGGTGTTTGCCAGTCTCCCTTTAAACAATCTGAAGGGTAAAACACCAGTAGAACTATGTGGAGTGAACCTGTACTCACACACCTTTTTTTATTATTGCATCCTCCCAGTTACCACCAGAGACTACAGCTAATTGCATTGCTTCCTTCAGCACTTTCACAAATCTTTCTACAACAACATTGCACTCTGGATGGTACAGAGCAGCCCTCTTATGTTTAATGTCTCTCTCACTCAGGAACCTTTCCACAACCATGGAGGTGAACTGGACTCCGTTGTCAGACAATATAGAGGCTGGTAATCCTTCCCTCTCAAAGAGTTTGTCCAAGAAATTAACAATAGTTCTAGAATCAACAGAGTTAACAATTTTTACTTCAGACCACCTGGAGAACATGTCTACACAGACAAGAACATACCTATCCTGTGTCCTTATCTTCACTGGACCCAAAATGTCCACTGCAATATCAACCCATGGACCACTAGATTGTTTCCTGATCATCATGGGTTGTGTTCTGCATTTGAGTATTTTATCACTGCTAGCACACTGAGAGCAGTTGCGCACAATACTTTCAATATGTACATCCATGGCAGGCCACCAATAGGCCTCCCTAATCCTCTCTTTAGTCTTTGCTATACCCATATGACTGGCATGAGCATTAGCCACCAACTTGTCACGTAATTTCTCAGGTACCACCAGCCTGCTTCCTCTCAAGAGAATACCATTCAATATAGATAACTTGTCCTTTACACACCAAAACCCCTTGAGTAGGTCAGAACAATCACATTTCTCACACCATCCACCATGTATAAAGGACATGACTTGTATTAAAGTGGGGTCAGTACCAAGACACTCCAACCACTCAGCCTCAGTTAAAAAACCTTCACTGATCAAACAAACCTTAACATCTTCCTCAACCCCCTCACCAGCAAAATAATCATCCCCTTCAAAGCAATCCTGTACCTCAGAACAACCACCAAGCCTAGACAAACAATTCGCCAAAATGTTACATGATCCTGGTAAATACTCTTCGTCGAAGTCAAATTCCTGTAGAGCGACAACCCACTTCCTTATTCTGTGAGAGACGCAATCAACACCTTTTTTACTAAACACCTCTTTCAAAGGTTTATGGTCTGAAAGAACAGAAAATTGTTTACCCCACAGAAACTTCTTCAGTTTACGAACTGCCCAATATACACCCAAAGCTTCTTTTTCAACCACTGAGTAGTTACACTCAGCTCCCCTAAGAGGCCTCGAAATAAACAAAATGGTGTTGTCTGCCTCTACACCAGTTTGTAACAAAACAGCACCTAAGCCTTTAGAACTGGCATCAGTCATGATGTATGAATCCTTTGCGGGATCAAAACTTGACAAATTCGGAGCCTTATTCAAGCACTTCTTAATTACGTCAAACTCTTCACAACAAGCCTTATCCCAGGCAAACTCACATCCTTTTCTCAACAGACCTCTCATGCATTCAGTCTTCTCTGTAAAACCAGGCACAAATTTGTTGTAAAACTCTGCCATGCCTAGGAATTTCACAAGCTCATCTTTGTTTTCAGGATAGTTAAATTGAGAAATGGTGTCAACTAAGGAGGGTTTTGGCTTGATACCTGACCCTGAGAGTAAGTGCCCCAAATACTCTATCTCTCTTACATCAAACTTACATTTGTCCAATCTTAGGGTTAGACCTGCTTCTTGCAGCTTGTACAACACTTCAGACAATCTTTTGTCATGCTCTTGCAAGTCTGCCCCATGGACTAGAACATCGTCTTGATAAATTTTGATCCCTTCAATGTCTCTCAGAACACCCTCCATCACCCTCTGAAACTCAGAGGCTGCAGATATTAAGCCAAACGGCATCCTGAGAAATTTGTAGGTTCCAAATGGGGTAATGAATGCTGTGAGATCTTGACATGAGGGATGAAGTCTGACTTGATGATAAGCCGAAGAGAGGTCCAATGTCGAAAAATGCTTAGCACCACCTGGAGAGGACAGCATCTCCGAAATGTTTGGCAGGGGGTAATGATCTGTAAACACAGCTTTATTCAGTTCTCTCAAGTCAATACACAATCTGGCCTCCCCATTGGCCTTGTGGGCCATAACCACTGGAGAAACCCATTCAGTAGCTTCCACTTCTTGTATAATGCCATTTTTCAACAACTTGTCCAATTCCGTTCTCATCTTACTCTTGACCAACAGTGGGACATTCCTAACTTTCGCTACTTTTGGTGTGATATGCGATTTCAACTTAATAAGATGTACATAGTTTTTGAGACAGCCTAACTTACCATCAAAAATTTTGGGAAACTTTGTAGGCCAAGACCCACCAGTGGAAACAGTCTCAATAACAGGTAATTCTCTTAAACGCACAGAGGGAGACTCATTTGGATCTAGATAAACATGTAAGTCCTGCTGGTGACTCCAGCTAATGAGAGAGTCACCTTTCATTGAGACATACATTTTTCCAGTAACAACCCTTCCTTTAAAATCAATGGTACCCAAAAAATAGCCTAGTAAATCAATAATTTGACCGCCATAACCTCTTGGTATAATGTCCGGTTTGACAAGCTGAACCTTCCCAGAAAGACATTTCTCATAAAATATTTTTGGAATTAGGGTGATTCTTGCACCAGAATCAAAAAGCATTTCAACCGAATTGTTATTGACTAAAACATGCTCTAAAGGTCCCTCAACAGTCTGACCCTTCACCTGAGAAACAATTACTTCCTGATCATCATTATTGTAAATATCAATTTCCCTGACCTTCTTCTGATCTTTGCCAGAT
Source organism: Calotriton arnoldi (assembly GCA_963921515.1). Classification (NCBI taxonomy): domain Eukaryota; kingdom Metazoa; phylum Chordata; class Amphibia; order Caudata; family Salamandridae; genus Calotriton; species Calotriton arnoldi. The sequence goes on from CAWUFW010004298.1 coordinate 1,096,167, forward strand.
CTGCAACATTTAGTAAAGTGACCCTTTTTTTTACAAAGAGAACACACAGCTTTCCACCCTGGACAACCTGTAAAGTTTGCCATGTGGCCTGAATTACCACATCTAAAACACTTACCCTGGAACACATTAGAATTAGTGTAAGGACGTGTAGCTTTCGTTGAACCAGAGATACTGGGAGAGATAGATTTGTGAGCCCTGTCAGAGGGTTGTACCCTGACTTCTTTAACAGATTCATTGTCACTCTTAACAACATGGGTATCTTTGCGAATTGCTTCAACACAGGCTTTAGAGTGTTCGTGCATTTTTAAGATAGTAATTACCTCTTGAAGAGGAGGGTTATCTTTTTGCCAAAGGCTTTCCTTTGCCTTATCTAAGGCACAACCCAGCATCAACTGGTCCCTCAACCTTTCATCTAAACTATTGTCAAAGGAACATGTAGATGCAAGTTTGTGCAAAGCTGTAATGCACTGTTCCATAGATTCTTCATGCCTTTGCATTCTCTTCCCAAAGTGATAACGTTCTAAAATCATGCTCACTTTGGGAAGATAATGCAGATCCATCTTCTTTATACAAATTTCATACTCATTCAATGATGAGGATTCATTATCAGGAAAATCTGGAAGGTGTTCGAACACTTCTTGCCCTTCGGACCCAAGGCAATGTAAAAATAAGGAAGATTTCCTTTCTGCACTCAATGAAGTGCCACAAACCCTGGCATAGTTTGCAAAAACTTTTTTCCATTTTAGCCAGGGTATAGTAGGATTACCAGGCGCAGACAAAAAGAATGGAGGTGGAGTGACGTTCTGCATCACCAAGTCTGCTGAAATTTAATTTGTAACAAAGCTGTATAAAACAATGTGAATAGAGGTGTCCAAGAAGCTGTGCAGATCAGCGTGTAGTGATGAAATTAACCTGCATCTGAGCTGTGTAGGTCAGCGTGGATAAGCATAACTGACTTGTTTTCGAGCTGTGCAAATCAGCGCGTAATAATGAAAATTAACCTCCACTTGAGCTGTGCAGATCAGCGTGTAAATAACTTGTATTGGAGCTGTGCAGATCAGCGTGAACAATTGAAATCAAGCTGCACTAGAGCTGTGCAGATCAGCGTGTGGATGAAACGTAGTAGAGTCGTGCTGGAGCTGTGCAGATCAGCGTGAAAAATAGGAATTAACCTGCACTGGAGCTGTGCAGATCAGCGTGTGAGTGAAAGACAACTCACTTACCAGATCAGTAGAGAATAAATGGTGAAGCTGGCTGTGCCGATCAGCGAAGATGTAGCAACAGGCACATTGACTTTAGTGAAAGAAGTAAAGAAAATCCCGTAGAGAGGATTCTCAAATTCAGTATTCTCAGATTCGGACCGAAGTACTCTGCAAAAGCGCTGGGCTTGAATACAGCGCGGGGAAAGTGGTTGCCAACTCAACGTGACGTCTTTGCGTTTCTTGGAGATCAGGCACGGCGTTTCTTGATTGGTTGCACGATGTGAAGTAATGCGCAGGGTGACTTTTGCGCTGTCGTTGGAGTAGGCAACGAAAGTCAGGCATCTACAAAATGGTGGATAGGAGGTCAGGCACAGCGAGAAGGACGTTACGGGAAGAGTCCGCAAACTTCACAGGTGGATGTTGTCGCCTGAGGAGCGGAGGATAAATAAACGAAGGTCAACCAGCTGAAATAGACATTCCGGGAAGAGTCCTCACAGTGAAATGGAGTTTTCAGGAAAAGTTTGCAAACCTGAGAGGAAGCTGTTTTCCTCGAAGGGCGGAGGATCATTAATCAATAAAAGTCACAACCGCTCATCAGCAAACATCGGAGGTACCTATTGTCCCAGGTGCAACGGAGGGTTAGCAAATAGCGAGAGTCACCACCGCTCCCATACTTTTACCGATTTCGATGAAATGCAAGAGGAAGATGACAACAAGTCGCAAGGTGCAGTGAAAAAATAAAGATTTCATAAGGTTGAGGTACCTGAAGATTCCATAGGAGAAGTAAAAGTCCGTGTCTGCTGGCAACTTGATGGTAAGTTGTTATCTTGGGATCTTTGAATGTTGTTTATAGTATATTTCAAATGTCGAGTTGAGGTTTCTTCAATATGGATGAAGTTGATTTTCACTCGTCGCCAAAATGAGGTGGGGAGAGTCCCTCAGCAAAGATGAAGACACGCTTTTGCCTTATATTAGGTTTCTTTATTGCATGTCACATCCATTGAAATCTCATCCTCTAAGTACAAGCTGCAGCTGACTCTTCTTTGAACATGAACATTCCTAACAAGAAACCATTCTATAATGGAACAAGAGACCCTAGTAACCAAATGGAACTTGGTAATGCTAAAGAATACCACACACTGTTTATGTCATGTTGTGTACTTAAATTACAGCTCAGTCTATTTCTTTAACAAATGAAACACTTTCATTCATACTACATGAAACAATTGCCAACCATATCCAAATTACCAAAATATATCAACAGTTCTTTTATTTAATTAAGAATACAATGTTTCCCACTGTGCTTCTGAACAGCTAATTTCATATTACATAGAAAACTACTACGAATATTCTACAAACATTTACTCAAACTCATTCATCGATGCGTAATACCCACATACTCTATGTTCTACATTTCACTCATCTACCTGCTACCAGGGCATATTTATTTTTTCAAGTAGTGGAAGCGTAATTTGGAGCAGTGTTTTGGTGAGATCATGTTCTTTGCTCCCTTCCTTAGGACACTGACGGATGACATCTTTTAAAAAGCAAATAAAATGCTCGCACAAGGTCGATCTACAATGGAAAAATTGAATATTGAACCAACTGCTTATTTGACTAATTTCTTCAATAAATATCTCAAATTTAATGTAAAGCGATTTCATGTTCTTCACACAACAGTGGAAAGATTAATTTATCCGTACCACCAGTGCAGAAAATAACTTCAACATCCCTAGTGAACAGGCCATAGACATCCTCTAAACAAATTAATGTATGATAGCCTCACAGAACAAAACATACTGGCGAATCGCCTGTATTTTCTATGCTCGCCATCACTCATCTGGAAGGGGAAAACTAATACTAATTCTCTAGAAAGTATGTTATAATCCAAATACATCATATGCACCTTTTGTTTTGTACGTAGGAAACCCTTCTATACTACAAACCCTTTAAATAACCTCTATTTTAACTATCTTTTAGTTTTGAGAAAACATAAAGTCAAAATAGTCACTGCGGGATATCTCTGTTCACATTATACATTTCTGCTCTACTATTTATCTTTGCATTTCTACATGGGACAGGCCACAGAATTGCGTATTGGTCATTATTCTTTTAGGTCTTTCAAATGGTATTTTCCTTCCATTTCTTCAAAAACGAAACAAACAATCATTACTGGTGTTCTACATATTAATGTACAAAGTAATTTGCAATCTTAATGACGTGACTTAACTCACCCCAAAGTAGATTTAACAACTTTCCTCCTCTAACAGAAGGGCTAAAAGACCACGTTGGGATTTATGGCACTTAAACACCCTGAAAATGCTGGTGCCAACATTGAAACTGCGGTCCTCATTGAGGCACATAAGCTTCCTGCTTATTGCTGACTTGTGTCATAAGTCAACCTGTCAGCTGGCCTTGATTTTATATCTAATAGCAGTTTGCATTGTTTAGCCCATGTTTCTAAATTGTAAATTAAACCTATAGGTCCAGGCATGAAAAGTATTGTTGGGTAAAATATCAGGAGTGGTTGGAGGTTCCACAAATGACATGAGCTCATCTAACTACCAGGGACTTTATCAAAATGGCAACAATCTTGATTTTTTTTATCCTGCTCATTAGGCAAAAGACTCTGACCCATAGTGCTTGCAAAGACGGCTGTGTGGGGAAATATGCAGGTGTTAAAGATCATACCTGTTAAGATCCTTCATCCTACAGGTATGCCTGGCTTCCACCGAGAGCACTTTGCATGCTGGATCTTTTGTCAAATTTTGCAGTGTTCAAAGTGAGACTAGTGTCCCAGAAATCAATGATGATGGGTCAAAAAACAATGGAAAGGAGTGAGATCTTGCAGGCTACTCCTTATACATCCTGCTATTCTTAGATCACCCCCACAAAAAGTGTCTTTTGACTGCTTCCTGGTGAGATTATTACATCTATCCTGGGCCTGGTTTCCGAATTATTGAGCTATATTTGGCTAAAATAAAGTACAAAATCCAGGTGTGCTTTTCTTTTTTGTTTTTAGGCCGACCTTTTATATCGTGCCCAGGCACTGGCACATTCATAGGTGTCCAATCCTACTTTTTGCCAAGTGAAATCACTGTTTTTTTTTTTTTTAAAGAAAATGTTACTTATGTGAAGGAGGAGGGGCTTCCATGAACAGATCCAACAATGGGCATTTGTGTGGCAAATTAAAGGGCAGGACTGCAAGAATGTTGCTGTGATACTTTGGATCTACTAGACTTTCCGGCAGGGGCGTAACTACCTTGGTACAGCAGGTGCAGTGGCACCAGGGTCCAGAGCCCTGTTAGGCCCATTGAACCTGATAATCGTTGTATTTTCTACCTCAACAGCAGTCAGAGGGGCCATTTTCCTTCCTTGCACCAGGCCCCGTGCCATCCTTGCTACACTCCTGCTTCCTGGCCCGTTTTGGAGCATGTCCGCAGGTGCTCAGTGCAAGTTCATGACACTGAAAGAAAAATGGCGCCCAGAAACACAGATTACAGAAAAGGCAATCCCTCTCTTCAAAGTTATGCTGCTGTCCTACCAGAAGGCTGCCTCTGTCACCCTTGCGCTGCTGCACTGTTGCTGTCGGTTTTCATTATTTTCGTACTGGTCCTGTGGCCACCAGGCAAAGTGACACTGCCGTGCAGGCCACCAGTGCACGCCACCACGCACTGTATGTGCCTGGGCAGCAACTGACGTGGTGCGCTATCCCGCTCCTTTATAGATTGCCCTGGAAGGTATAGGTCTGAGCAGCTCGAAATCCAGCAGCTTTCAGTGCAGCGGGCCCCTGTACCTCGGGGACCCGGTTGCATGAATGTTACCCCCCCCCCCGACACTGCCTGCTGCATTTTGTTGACTCTTTAATGTAATACTTTTTTCTTAATGCACCAAAAAATCAAATCGAGCAATGGGTTAGCCTGCAAACAGTTAGGGCCCGATTCACAAAGGTAATCTGAGGCAAAATCCTAACTTTATGACTTTCGGTATTCACAAAAGGCATTTAGGAGTAGTAAAGTTAGGATTTTGTCTTAAATTTGTCTTAAATTTTGGTCTTAAGACAAAAAAGTTAGGATTTTGTCTTAAGACCAAAACTTAAGACAAACTTAAGACAAAATCCTAACTTTACTACTCCTAAATGGCTTTTGTGAATACCGAAAGTCGTAAAGTTAGGATTTTGTCTCAGATTACTTTTGTGAATCGGGCCCTTAGTTTGCAAATATCAGAAAATTCTATAGTAATAATAAAAATAATAATAAGAAGAAAAGCAATTAAAAAACACGTTTTCTATATAGCGCTACAGACCACATTTCTGTCCCTGTAAATATGAGATGTCTATTAAAAGAGTGAATAGGCAGTCGGTGGGCTCTCTGGTGTCTTTTGTAAACTCTCCTGGAGTGCTATGTCATCCTCAACTCATCATTTATTTAATATGAGAGAACACGTCACTTGCCAGCTTTAAATGATCCCTTTATTCATTTCTATTGTACCCATGGAAGCTAATGCATCTATTTAATTACCCATTTCTGCTCACCTGAAAGAGCAGCCACCATAGGTCACACTGGCAATTTTACAATGAAGACATCACACCTGAAGCCATTCAGACGGCTTGCCCATGGCTCATATCATTTGTTTCATCTCCCTGGTGATGATGGTAGATTTGCATGAGCAACAGACATTCTGCTTGACCTTATCCGCGTGCATGATTCCTTTAATGGCGTCGCCGTTCAGCAATCATTTCACACTCCATGTTCTATAAGAAGATTGTAAGTGGGGAAATTACAAAGATCTAAAAACTGTCAAGGGTGATCTTTCTAACTGGCTCTGACCCTGGAAGCTCGAAAAAAGAAATACAGAATGGTTTTCAACCCACAGTGTGCTAATGGCAAGCAGGTTGGTACGTATTCTCTCAGTTTCATGTGGGTAAAGTGGCCTACTGGGCTACTGGAGAAGAGGCATGGGCCACCCACCTTGTTTATTTAATGCAGACCAAATCTATTTATTTTTTAAGTTCGGCCCTTGAGCCTGTTCAGGTTTGGGAAATAATCATTCGAACAGCAGGCGTGTGCGGACCGTAATAATGCGTTGAAATATTTACAACATAGAAAAAGACAGTTGAGGTTTTTTTCAGGACAAAAAATACTTGTACAGGGGACGTATCGCTATCCCGACTCAGACTGGATCTTTTCCCCTGATTTGTCCTGGCCACAGCGCTGTCGTTACCTCCGAAATTCTAGGACATGCGTGAGCTGACGACGGTCACGGCACAGCTCGGAAGCATGTGCTAATTACTGCCCTGTTTCGAGCTGTTGCTGTCTCCAACCCGTGCACTAATCCGGAGATTTTCCGAAGTCATTTAAGCGCTATAGAGAGGCCACTTTTGGGGAAAAACAAATGCACAGATTAGAACGGAAGCAGCCCTTGCATCTGTCCGTCTCCGAGATGCGCTGTCTGCATCCCTAGCTAACGTGGAGAAAGTCTGAGTTAAATGTATGCGCTTTAGAAACAATCTATCAAAAAGGAAGAGGGACTAGGGTCGAAATGAAGGTCCAGAACCCAAGCTCCAATAAAAGCAATAAGTGGATACAAAGAAGGGTATCTGTTCCTATGAGAAGAAGGATGGATGTCTGCTGTGACCTGCAGGTGAAGATTGGGAAGTTAAGGGGAGGGTCTGCCTAAATGGAAGATAGAGCCCTCACACACCCACATGGATGTCATGCTTCATCATTGGGGTTTGTCTCCTCATGGGGCCGGCGCTCCAATGCCCCACGGGCCCGCTAGAGGACTCTTTGGCGGAGATCTTCTCTTTTTGTGGTAAGGCTGAGTGGGGCTCTGTGAATCTAGGGTAGAGTGTGCTTGGTGAGAACAGTGATTAAAACTACCTAAGGAATGTCAAAACGCGGTTTTAATAAGTGACCTCCTTTTCAGGGTTAAAAAGATGTCTCTATTCTAAAAGGCTTAGCTACAGGCTTTGCCAATACTATATGGTAACTGCATGGGAATGCATGTGCCTATTTTAAGATACTAGGCACGTACCTGGGTGATGCCTGAGCATGCCTTTGAAGAAAATTATGCATGGCTGCTTTTTGTAATTTACCATTCAAACATGGTGGACAGCCAAGTTAGAATGCTAAATAAAATATTTGAAAAACGTTAAAAACAATGCATGCATAACACAAAGAAGAAAGCAAGCAGCACAGAAACTCTTTACAGCTGCCAAGCCCTTGTAAAAATATAAAAATAATTTAAAAGCATTAACACAGGAAATCAGATTGATAGCAGGATATGAACATCAGGGGGCAGGGAAATGAAATGAGAGCATAGGGGAAGAGCAGAGAATAACAGGCAGACTAAGAAAACACATCTGTGGAGTGCTGAATATAAATTAAAAAAGTGTTCTCTCATAATGCAGGGGAAGGATTCCACTCATTTAATCCAAACACTGTGAGTTTGTAATTCTCCTGGCCGTTGCAAACACAAGAATATGGATGAAAGCTACTGAATCAATGACAGACTATTGAAATAGAAAACAAAGCCATCCAGGCATGAGCTAGTGATATTATAGTGTAGGAATGAGACTCGAGCTAACATAAAAAAAAAAACCCTGAACTACACCAGTTATAGTTCAATGATGACCTCTCATATTACATCACTCATGACATCTTAAGTGACATCATTGATGACATTTACTGATTATATATGAATATTTAAATAACAACATTGTTTAAATTAATGAGATCAGGCAATGATTCTGACAATGTACTATATGGCAAGAGGATGTAGCCTTACGGCTAGAGCGGTCTACCTTGCAGCTGGGGAACCGAGTTCGAGCCTCGGCAACAACGCTCAACATCCTGTGATTCTGGGCAAATCACTTAATCGAATGAATGTGTCCATCTGTAACGAAACTAGTGCTCCTGTAAAGCGCTCTGATACCTGATATCTTCGGGTCTAGTTCATGCTATATAAACCTCTAAAAAGAAAAAAAAAATGCTTTGTGATTAAGGAGTTATACACCCTAAATAGATGGTTGGACTTTTTTAACCCCTTCGCTGCTAGGCCTTTTCCCCCCTTGTGCTAAGCCTTTTTTTGGCTATTTGGGGTAGTGCGCGCTTAGGCCCCTGTAACATTTTGACCACATAAGGTATCCACGCCAAATTCGCGTCCTTTTCTTCCAACATCAAGGGGATTCTAAAGGTACCCAGGGTTTGTGGATTCCCCTGGAGGGGTCCCAGAAATTAGCCAAAATACAGCTAAATTTTGTTTTTGGGGGGAAAATGGGAAAAAAGTGCTGCAAATGAAAGCGTCTGGGTTTTTCCCTGCAAATGGTATAAAAAAAGGGTTTGTGGGGCTGAAATCACAATTTTCCCAGCTTTTAGAGAATGACAGACTTTTGTCAGAAAACCAACATTTTTTACACAGTCTTGGCATTTTTCTGGGACATGGCCTATTTTTGCTATTTTTTGTGCTTTCAACCTCCTTCCAGTTAATTGTAGAAATGGGTATGAAAGCAATAATGGATCCTGGAAAGATATACATTTTAGAAAAGTAGACAAAATTCTGAATTCAGTAAGGGGTCATTTGTGTAGATCCATCAAGGTTTCTTTATAGAAACTAACAGTTAAATATAGGAAAAATTGAAAATTTGTTGAAAAAAACAGCCTTTTGTGTCAACGTTTCCACCTGTAACTTCTTCTAATTATGACAGCTGTTTGAAAGCAATATACCGTTACATCCGCTGGACCTTACTGGTTGTGGGGATATATAGGACTTGTAGGTTTACCAAGAACCCGACGAACCCAGAGCCAAAAACTGAGCAGCAATTTGCAATGGCTATTTATTATGTACCGGGTATATAGCAATTATTGTGGGAAAATGTATACATGGAAAAATCGGTATGAAAGACACCTATGTATTTCTGAAATGGGACCAAAATATAGAGTTTAGAAACAGTAGATATTTCCACATTCCCAAAATTGGGAATACTCATACTAGCATGAGAATTATCGGTCATTTTTCAAAATGACTTCTTTTTTACACAATGTCTTTCATTTGGAAGGCGGAAATGCATCGAAAGTCAATAGGTAATAACAGTTGCCTTACAAATCTGAATTACCCTAAGTCTCCCGATAAAAATGGTACCTCACTTGTGTGGGTAGGCATAGTGCCCACGACAGGAAACGGCTCAAAACCCAACTTGAACACACCACATTTTCACAATGAAAAATTACCCTTTTTTTGCAAAGTGCCTAGCTGTAGTTTTTGAACCCTAGCTCTGCCGGCACCTAGGGAAACCTAGCAAACCTATACATATTTGAAAACTAGACACCCAGGGGAATCCAGGATGGGGTGACTTGACTGCCTCTCACCAGGTTCTGTTACCCAGAATCCCTTGCAAACCTTAAAAATTGTCAAAAAAAACACATTTTCCTCAAATTTCTGTGGTGGAAAGTTCTGGAATTTGTGTGGATCCACAAATTTCCACCCACCCCGCGTTCCCCAAAGTCTTCCGAGAAAAATGGTACCTTACTTGCGTGGATAGGCCTAGTGCCCGCTACAGGAAACGACGCAAAACGCAATGTGGACACACCCCAATTTCACAGTGAAAAATGACCCTTTTTTGGCAAAGTGCCTAGCTGTAGTTTTCAAACCCTAGCTCTGCCGGCACCTAGGGAAACCTAACAAACCTATACATTTTTGAAAACTAGACACCCAGGGGAATCCAGGATGGGGTGACTTGACTGGTTCCCACCAGGTTCTGTTACCCAGAATCCCTTGCCAACCTAAAACATTGTCAAAAAAATCACATTTTACCCACATTTCTGTGGTGGAAAGTTCTGGAATCTGCGTGGATCCACAAATTTCCACCCACCCCGCGTTCCCCGAAGTCTTCCGAGAAAAATGGTACCTCACTTGTGTGGGTCGGCCTAGTGCCCGCGACAGGAAACGGCGAAAAACGCAACGTGGACACACCTCAATTTCGCAGTGAAAAATGACCCTTTTTTGGCAAAGTGCCTAGCTGTAGTTTTTGAACCATAGCTCTGCCGGCACCTAGGGAAACCTAGCAAACCTATACATTTTTGAAAACTAGACACGCAGGGGAATCCAGGATGGGGTGACTTGACTGCCTATCACCAGATTCTGTTACCCAGAATCCCATGCAAACCTAAAACGTTTTTAAAAAAAAAACATTTTCCCCACATTTCTGTGGTGGAATATTCTGGAATCTGCGTGGATCCACAAATTTCCACCCACCCCGCTTTCCCCAAAGTCTTCCGAGAAAAATGATACCTCACTTGTGTGGGTCCGCCTAGTGCCCGCGACAGGAAACGGCGCAAAACGCAACGTGAACACACCTCAATTTCGCAGTGAAAAATGACCCTTTTTTGGCAAAGTGCCTAGCTGTAGTTTTTGAACCCTAGCTCTGCCGGCACCTAGGAAAACCTAGCAAGCCTATACATTTTTGAAAACTAGACACCTAGGGGAATCCAGGATGGGGTGACTTGACTGCCTCTCACCAGGTTCTGTTACCCAGAATCACTTGCAAACCTAAACAATTGTCAAAAAAACCACATTTTCCCCACATTTCTGTGGTGGAAAGTTCTGGAATCTGCGTGGATCCACAAATTTCCACCCACCCCGCGTTCCCCAAAGTCTTCAGAGAAAAATGGTACCTCACTTGTGTGGGTCGGCCTAGTGCCTGTGACAGGAAACTGCGCAAAACGCAACGTGGACACACCTCAATTTCGCAGTGAAAAATGACCCTTTTTTGGCAAAGTGCCTAGCTGTAGTTTTTGAACCCTACCTCTGCCGGCACCTAGGGAAACCTAGCAAACCTATAAATTTTTGAAAACTAGACACCCAGGGGAATCCAGGATGGGGTGACTTGACTGCCTCTCACCAGGTTCTGTTACCCAGAATCCCTTGCAAACCTAATTTCTTTTTTTTAAACACATTTTCCCCATATTTCTGTGGTGGAAAGTTCTGGAATCTGCGTGGATCCACAAATTTCCTCCCACCCAGCGTTCCCCCAGGTCTCCCGATAAAAATGGTACCTCACTTGCATGGGTGGGTCAAGGACCCGCGACAGGCAAGGGCCCAAAACCAATTGAGGGGACATCAAAATTACCTATCACAAACCAACCTGGTTTTGCAAGGGGGGTCCCATGAGTTTTGGCCTGGGCTCGGCGGCCATCTAGGGAAACCTACCAAACCCACACATTTCTGAAAACTAGACACCCGGGGAGTCCAGCGAGGTATGGCTTGCGTGGGTCCCCCAACATTCTCCTACCCAGAACCCCTGCAAACCTCAGATTTTGCTGAAAAATCACTTTTTCTCAAATTTCTGTGTGGGAAAGTTCTGGAATCTGCGTGGATCTACAAATTTCCTCCCACCCAGCGTTCCCCCAGGTCTCCCGATAAAATGGTACCTCACTTGCGTGGGTGGGTCAAGGACCCGCGACAGGCAAGGGCCCAAAACCTATTGAGGCGACATCAAAATTACCTATCACAAACCAACCTGGTTTTGCAAGGGGGTCCCATGAGTCTTTGGCCCTGGGCTCGGCGGCCATCTAGGGAAACCTACCAAACCCACACATTTCTGAAAACTAGACACCCGGGGGAGTCCAGCGAGGTATGGCTTGCGTGGGTCCCCCAACATTCTCCTACCCAGAATCCCCTGCAAACCTAAAATTTTGCTGAAAAAATCACTTTTTTCTCAAATTTCTGTGTGGGAAAGTTCTGGAATCTGCGTGGATCCACAAATTTCCTCCCACCCAGCATTCCCCCAGGTCTCCCGATAAAAATGGTACCTCACTTGCGTGGGTGGGTCAAGGACCCGCGACAGGCAAGGGCCCAAAACCTATTGAGGCGACATCAAAATTATCTATCACAAACCAACCTGGTTTTGCAAGGGGGTCCCATGAGTTTTGGCCCGGGGCTCGGCGGCCATCTAGGGAAACCTACCAAACCCACACATTTCTGTAAACTAGACACCCGGGGGAGCCCAGCGAGGTATGGCTTGCGTGGGTCCCCCAACATTCTCCTACCCAGAATCCCCTGCAAACCTCAAATTTCACTGAAAAAATCACTTTTTTCTCAAATTTCCGTGTGGGAAAGTTCTGGAATCTGCGTGGATCCACAAATTTCCTCCCACCCAGCGTTCCCCCAGGTCTCCCGATAAAAATGGTACCTCACATGTGTGGGTAGGCATAGTGGCAGCAACAGGAAATGGCCCAAATCGTACTGTGGAGACTTCAAAATTACCTATAAGAAAACTACCTTGTTTTGGGGGGGGCACCTGAAATTTTGGCCCCGGGATTGGCGGTCATCTTGGGAAAGTACCAAACCCAAACATTTCTGAAAACTAGACACCCGGGGGGAGTCCAATGAGGTATGGCTTGCGTGGATCCCCCAACGTTTTACTACCCAGAATGCCATGCAAACCTCAAATTTAGCTGAAAAAAACACATTTTCCACATATTTTTGTGTGGAATCACTGTGCCGGCAAAAATGTCCTACCCCACAGTGTTCTCCTTAGTGTCCCGAGTAAAATGGTACCTCACTTGTGTGGCTGTCCAATGCAGAATTGGCTAAAAACGTATTTTTTTAAAAATGTAGAGCTTAGAATTCTCGGTGCTATACCCTTATTCCCTATGTTTTGGGCTCTTCCCAGTCACAGGCCATTGCCTCACCCACAAAAGTGAGGTATCATTTTACTCGGGGGAACGCTGTGGGGTAGGACATTTGTGCCGGCATGGTGATTCCACACAAAAATATGTGGAAAATGTGTTTTTTTCAGCTAAATTTGAGGTTTGCATGGCATTCTGGGTAGGAAAATGTTGGGGGATCCACGCAAGCCATACCTCATTGGACTCCCCCGGGTGTCTAGTTTTCAGAAATGTTTGGGTTTGGTACTTTCCCAAGATGACCGCCAATTCCCGGGGCCAAAATCTTATAGGGAATAATGAAGTCTCCACAGTACGATTTGGGCCATTTCCTGTTGCAGCCACTATGGATACCCACACAAGTGAGGTACCATTTTTATCGGGAGACCTGGGGGAACGCTGGGTGGGAGGAAATTTGTGGATCCACGCAGATTCCAGAACTTTCCCACACAGAAATTTGAGAAAAAAGTGATTTTTTCAGTGAAATTTGAGGTTTGCATGGGATTCTAGGTAGGAGAATGTTGGGGGACCCACGCAAGCCATACCTCACTGGACTCCCCCTGGTGTCTAGTTTCCAGAAATGTGTGGGTTTGGTAGGTTTCCCTAGATGGCCGCCGAGCCCAGGGCCAAAAACTCATGGGACCCCCATTGCAAAACCAGGTTGGTTTGTGATAGGTAATTTTGATGTCGCCTCAATAGGTTTTGGGCCCTTGCCTGTCGCGGGTCCTTGACCCACCCACCCAAGTGAAGTACCATTTTTATCGGGAGACCTGGGGGAACGCTGGGTGGGAGGAAATTTGTGGATCCACGCAGATTCCAGAACTTTCCCACACAGAAATTTGAGAAAAAAGTGATTTTTTCAACGAAATTTGAGGTTTGCAGGGGATTCTGGGTAGGAGAATGTTGGGGGACCCATGCAAGCCATACCTCGCTGGACTCCCCGGGTGTCTAGTTTCCAGAAATGTGTGGGTTTGGTAGGTTTCCTCAGATGGCCGCCGAGCCCAGGGCCAAAAACTCATGGGACCCCCCTTGCAAAACCAGGTTGGTTTGTGATAGGTAATTTTGATGTCGCCTCAATAGGTTTTGGGCCCTTGCCTGTCGCGGGTCCTTGACCCACCCACGCAAGTGAGGTACCATTTTTATCGGGAGACCTGGGGGAACTCTGGGTGGGAGGAAATTTGTGGATCCATGCAGATTCCAGAACTTTCCCCCACACAAATTTGAGAAAAAAGTGTTTTTTTTCAACAACATTTGAGGTTTGCAGCGGATTCTGGGTAGGAGAATGTTGGGGGACCCACGCAAGCCATACCTCGCTGGACTCCCCCGGGTGTCTAGTTTCCAGAAATGTGTGGGTTTGGTAGGTTTCCCCAGATGGCCGCCGAGCCCAGGGCCAAAAACTCATGGGACCCCCCTTGCAAAACCAGTTTGGTTTGTGATAGGTAATTTTGATGTCGCCTCAATAGGTTTTGGGCCCTTGCCTGTCGCGGGTCCTTGACCCACCCACGCAAGTGAGGTACCATTTTTATCGGGAGACCTGGGGGAATGCTGGGTGGGAGGAAATTTGTGGATCCACGCAGATTCCAGAACTTTCCCACACAGAAATTTGAGAAAAAAGTGAATTTTTCGGCAAAATTTGAGGTTTGCACCGGATTCTGGGTAGGAGAATGATGGGGGACCCACGCAAGCCATACCTCGTTGGACTCCCCCGGGTGTCTAGTTTCCAGAAATGTGTGGGTTAGGTAGGTTTCCGTAGATGGCTGCCGAGCCCTGGACCAAAAACTCATGGGACCCCCCTTACAAAACCAGGTTGGTTTGTGATAGGTAATTTTGATGTCACCTCAATAGGTTTTGGGCCCTTACCTGTTGCGGGTCCTTGACCCACCTACGCAAGTGAGGTACCATTTTTATCGAGAGACCTGGGGGAATGCTGGGTGGGAGGAAATATGTGGATCCACGCAGATTCCAGAACTTTCCCAAACAGAAATTTGAGAAAAAAGTGATTTTTTTGGGCATAATTTGAGGTTTGCAGGGGATTCTGGGTAGGAGAATGATGGGGGACCCACGCAAGCCATACCTCGCTGAACTCCCCGGGTGTCTAGTTTCCAGAAATGTGTGGGTTTGGTAGGTTTCCTAGATGGCCGCCGAGCCCCGGGACAAAAACTCATGGGACCCCTTGCAAAACCAGGTTGGTTTGTGATAGGTAATTTTGATGTCGCATCAATAGGTTTTGGGCCCTTCCCTGCCGCGGGTACTTGGCCCACCCATACAAGTGAGGTACCATTTCTATTGGGATACTTGGAGAAATGCTGGGGGGTTGGAAATTTGTTGTTACTTTCTGCAGTGTGAAAATTTGGGCACAATAATGCAAGGAAAATGTCACAGTCACATTTTGAGGTTTGCAGGACATTGTGGGTAAGATAACTTGTTGGGATCCACAAGAGAGACATCACCATTCATTCCTATGGGTGTTTAGTTTACGACAAAAACTACAGTTGTTAGGTTATTCTTAGATGAAATGTACAGCTTGGCAGAGAGACAAAACAGACAAAGATTACTGCACAGCCATCTATTCCTCAAGCACACACACATACTGGTTGGATTTGGCACGAGGGCGAGTGATGGTTCAGTATATAAAATTTTATTAACAAGAGATTTCACAAAAATGAAATGCACTGTCAATAATTGAAAGGACAAAAACTGAACCAGTGACTCGCAGCTCGTGAGCTGTAAAGCCACTTCAAGGCACCAACCGCTTTACAGGCCATTCACACACCTTTCATACATGATACACACAAGACCATTCACACCACCAGGCACAAAACCAACACATTACAACATTCACAAAAAAGGACAAGGTACACCCTGCTTGACAAAAACAGAAAAGACACGTTTTTATGCACAACCACCTATTCCTCAAGCACACATACATACTGGTTGGATTTGGCACGAGGGTGAGTGATGGTTCAGTATATACAGTTGTATTAACCAGAGATTTCACAAAAATGAAATGCACTGTTAATTGAAAGGACGAGAAACTGAACCATTGTCTCACAGCTCGTGAGCTGTAAAGCCACGACAAGCACCAATCTCTTTACAGGCCATTCATACACCTTTCATACATGTGACACATACAAAACCATTCACAACGCCAGCCGCGGCCCAGCACATTACAACACTCACACCAGCAGACAGCGCCATTCAAGGGCCCATCACTTTCACATGCCCACATTCCTGACACAGCAACCACACCAGCTCACGGATTGCGTTGCGTGGCGTTTAGCTAGCAGTGTGTGTAGTGACCAGCAGCTACTCACTACTCACACACCGCCAGCCTAGCGCCAGTCCACATACACCGCCAGCCGAGCACCAGTCCACGCACACCGCCAGCCAAGCGCCAGTCCATGCACACCGCCAGCCAAGCGCCAGTCCAAACACACCGCCAGCCAAGTGCCAGTATAAACACACCGCCAGCCAAGCGCCAGTCCACGCACACCGCCAGCCAAGCGCCAATCCAAACACACCGCCAGCCAAGCGCCTGACCACGCACACCGCCAGACAAGCACCACTCCACGCACACCGCCATCACATTTAGGATTTTTTTTAATATAAATAAGAAAACACAAACAAATTGCAAATAGATACAAATCTACTAACACAAAATCTGAAACTAAATACACTACACAAATGCCAACCTTGAAACTGAACAAAACATATTAAACAATAGAGGCCAGGCAGTTCACTTTACCACTCATGGATGCTCCCAAAAATTATTTTGCGTGTGGTACATTCTAAAACAAGCAGGCACACACAGCCCAGGGTTAGAAGGACACTCGGGGCAGTACATATGAGTCTCCTTCCGCATACCTCTTCGCCAACAGACTCTACATCGCCTAGTGGGAAAGTCTTTTGAGGGTGTGGGAGGAATGTGATCAGGAAAGTGGCGATCTTTCAATCTAGCCACATCCTCCACCACTCCAACTCTAGGAACACTTGCCTGTTCCACTAGAACAAGGCTGCCTATTACAGACTCCTGAAACTTAGCAAAAGTCATCTTTGACTCAGGACAAGAATCCTTGAACACAACAAAAGCATTAAAGGTTGCCAAGTGGAAAAGATGGATAGCCAACTTCTTATACCAAATGTAAGCCTTACGAAGAGCAGCGTAAGGTTCCAACCTCTGATCTACTCTGTCAGAACCACCCATGTGCCTATTATAGTCTAAAATGCACACAGGTTTGCGCGCTTCAGCAACCTGACCCCAAACAGTCACAGGTGAAGTGCTTTCATCATGGATGGTAGTCAACATGTAGACATCTCTCCTGTCTGAAAACTTCACAGCTAGAAGTTCCTCGCAACGCAACGCACTGCACTGTCCCCGCACAAGCTTTTAACAAACAAGTTCTTTTGGGAAACCTTTACGGTTAGAGCGGATTGTGCCACAAGCAACAGTGTCCACTTTGGCCAATTCCCTGAACAACCGCACACCAGTGTAGAAGTTATCTACATATAAATGGTGGCCTTTGTTAAAAAGTCCTCTACCAAGTTCCCCACACAATTTTCTCAGTCACTCCAAAAGTGGAGTGACAACCAGGGGGGTTAATCCTGGATTCCTTACCGGTGTACACCCTGAAATTAAAGACATATCCAGTCCTACTGTCACACAGCATTTACAGCTTAATTCCATAGCGTGCCCTCTTACTAGGAATGTATTGCCTAAAAACCAAGCGGCCCTTGAACAACACCAAAGACTCATCCACTGCTATTTCTTTTCCTGGAGCATAGATCTCAGAAAATCGATCAACAAAGTGATCAAGGACAGGCCGAATCTTAAAAAGACGGTCACAATCAGGGTGATCTTGTGCCAACGCTAAACCATTATCGACAAAATGCAGCATCCGAAGCAGAAGCAAATACCTATCACGACTCATGACTGCCGGAAATATAGCCGTTGCCATCAAGGGGCTAGTAGACCAATATGAAGACATTGATGGCTTCCTTAGCGAGCCCATCAAAAAAGTTAAACTCAAGAACTTCTTCATCTCTTCCAGATTTGTGGGAGTCCACCGGTTAGCTCTAGAGTGGGGCTTAAGGCTGGCACTGTTGTCCCTCAAAAACTGTTCGGCATACAAATTAGTCTGCTCAACAATCTCTGCCAGGGGGGGAAGAAAAACATCAACAAAAAATGCTCCCCTTTGGAAGCGACCCTTGCCCAAGGGGTCGCTTCCATTCAAATAAAATAAATCCCTGGTGCTAGTGGGGCATTTCCGCTGCACGATCGCAACGCTGTGCGCGATCGTGAAGCAGAAATGCCTCTGCAAAGAGACATCAGGGGAGAGGAAAATCTCTTTCCTCTCCCCCGATGCCTCGATGCATTGCGCAAACCCCCCCAGGAACAAGGAAACCTACCTTGTTGTCTCCGACGCCTGGAAGCAAATGGCTTCCAGAGCATCTGGGACTTCCTGATTACGTCAGCGTGCGCTGTGCGTGCTGACGTCATGGGATTCCCATGGGGGGGTCGGGGTGGCAGCGGAAACTCTTCCGCTGCCATCCCTTTTTGTGGGGGCGAAATCGGACACCCGTGGGGGGAGCGCCAGCGCTTCCCCCGTGGGTGGGTGTCATGACGGCCTGGAGCCGTCATGAGCACATGCCCACTGTGCATCATGACGGCTCCAGGCCGTCATGAGCACCGAAAGGGTTAAGGTTGCGTGTAAGCTTTCGAAAGATGCAAAAAATTGGAAATTTCAGAAGTGCAACTCTTTTGATGGAAGTCATTGTCTTGCTACTTGTATTCAGCCAATGGATGGGTGCAGTGGAGGTAGGTCACTTACGGAGAGTTGGCTTCTGAACACCATTAAATAATCGACCCTTTTGTCAATCTTTGCTGTGAATGGCTGAAGGTTGAGCAAGTAAGGTGCTAGAGGGGTGGGTGCAGGGCCTGGACAATTGTGAGGCCTTGCGGCTAATCCCCTTTTGCGCATGACTGAAGAAGATGCACAGGGAGGGTTGGCCACATATGCAAGGTTTGGCACCAGGTCTGCCCAACCACGACTGTATGTTGGATCCAGGTCTGATGTGACACTAGGCCATGCAAAAAATCTCCACTGTGTATGTCCAAAGTCTGTGGATAGTTGGGGTTGTCTGCTTGTGGAGGGGTAAATGAAGATCGTGGCCAAAGGGTAAGCCCTGTGTCAAATCTGCCCTATGTACAGCTGAAGATCATGTGGAGTGGGGGGTTGATGCTTGTGGATGGTTGGGTGCAGGGCCTTGCTGAAGCATAGACACTGAGACTATGGGGCTGATTAGAAGTGTGGCGGTCTTCCGACCGCCGCACTTGCGGTGGCGCAGAAGTGGCGGTCCACCGTCTGCCAGATTACGACTTTCAAAGTTCTACCAGCAGCGGACTGCCAGCTGCACCAGGGAACTGCAGTTCCCTGGCGGTGGCGTGACAGAGGCCCAATGTAACATGCTGAGCGGGACTGGCACAGGCCTGCTGAGCATATTACGGGTTCCTCCACCGCCATGAAAAGGTTGGCAGTGGAGGAAAAAAGGGGGCCCTATAGGTCCCACATGCCCCCCGCCATGGGGATGCATTTAGGGGGGCACAATATGTGCATCTGCTATCACCCCCAGTTGCAGCATGACATGGATGTCACCGTCCATGCCATGCTGGAACATTTTTGCCATTCCCATTTCGGTGCCTGTTTTTCTGGCACCGCCATGGGAACGGCAAAAAGACCGCCCGCCTGCACGATAAAAGCTCATAATCAGGCAGGCGGCCTTTGCGCGACTTTGGCGCAGCTGCGCTGGGGGAGACCCGGGCAAACTGTGCCAAAGTCGTAATCAGCCCCTAAGTCTTGATGTGGATTGGGTGCAGGGTCTGGCTGGAGGCTATGACTAAAATGCCATGAGTGATGTCATCAATGATGTACTTTAACACATCATGAGTGATGTAATATGTGATATCATAAGCATAATAGGCTGCAAGTTATAGCTAGTCCGCTTAACTATAACTGGCATATCTCAGTGTTTTATGAGTTTTTCTGATGCTAGCTTGCATCTCAAAATGAGGAGAAATGTTGCAGCCATCATTACAGGACTCGGGGACTCGGTACCCGTGTCCCCAAGAGGTACATTTAAAGAAAATAGGATAGGGCAGGATAGGGATATTCTGTCTTCTGGTGGTTGGTTGCAGGGCCTAACTGCAGGACAGGCAATGTGGCCAACCCCATGCTGGGCACAACCGAAGGCTATACAGGGTGGTATGGGGTTGGCCATCTGTGGGGGCTTGGGCACAGGGCCATGTGCAGCAGAGGGTTGGCCATCCATGGTGGGTTCAGCCAGGTCAAAGTCCATGCACAGCAGCAGGCTGGCGGCAGAATAAATCTTTACCTGCTTTCGATGAGATGAAAGCAGGCAAAGATTTATTCAAGGCCATGCGCAGCAGGGGGTTGGCTGCAGTAACTATAACTTGCTTTCTCGCCATGCACTGCTAATTACCTTACATATTACAACACTCATGACGTTCTATGACATCATTGATAACATCACTGCACCATCATTGATGACAACACTGTGCATGGGGGTGGTGCGAGTTATAGTTACCGTAGGGAACAAGTTTTAGTTACAGCAAACGGTCTGGTCTCCTTCTTTTTCAGGCCCCATGCCTCCGCTGAATATAGGGGTTCCTCAGGGCTCCGTTCTAAGCCCTACCCTATTTAATATGTACATGGCCCCCCTTGCTCCATTGGCGGAACAGCTTGGGGCTAAAATTGTATCATATGCTGATGATACCCAGCTGCTATTTACCTGTGAAAAGGATGAGGCATTCAATGGTAATGCAGTAAATGCCTGTCTAACCAAGGTATTTGCCTGGTTCAGGCAAAACCATCTAATGTGCAACTCTAATAAGTCGGAAATCATTTTCTTTGTACATACCCCAGGCGCAGAATGGCGTCAATGGTGGCCACAAAATCTATCCCCTCCTGAAAGTCCAGTTTCCATTGCAAAAAATGTAGGGGTAAAATTCGACTCCGACCTGACCATGAAGTCCCAGGTCCAAATGGTAGCAGGCACCTGTTTCGGGCTACTAAAAAGGATGAGGAATTTTCTCCCTCTACTTTCTATCTCCCATAGGAAAACTGTGGTCCAGGCACTTATCACATCAAGGTTGGACTACGCAAATGTACTGTATCTGGGCCTTCCGGACTACCTACTGAACCGTCTCCAGGTGGTCCAAAATGCAGCGGCGAGGGCCGTGCTTATGGTCGGACCCAGATCACATATGTCCTCCTATCTCAGAACCCTGCACTGGCTCCCCGTGAAAAAAAGGGTCAGTTTTAAAGCTCTGGTTCTGAGTTTTAAGGCCCTAAATAATATTGGCGCCCTGTACCTCAGGGATAAAATCCGACCTTATAAACCTTTTAGAACTCTGCGTTCATCAACCCAGGAACTGACTATTGTGCCTAAGTTTTGCCGTTCTCGTAAAGGAGGACGCTCCTTCCAGGTAGCAGCCGCAAAACTATGGAACAGCCTCCCACTGTCGCTAAGACAAGAGCATGATCTCCTCAGTTTTAGACGCAATGTCAAAACTTGGCTCTTCCAACAATAGGCTCGCCGTCCTTTGGGCGTCTAGGTCTTGCTTACGCTCTGTTCAGGGTTCAAGGATAGCGCCGGGACACTCCCCGGAGTAGCCGTGCGCTTAATAAATACTCCCCATATCATACCATACTTGAGATAACTATATCTGATGAATGTCAGTGGTTTTGTTCTCCTAACTATAGCATCCCTTTAACCTTTGTTTTTTTCAGTGAATAAATATATATCTGCACGTCAAAATGTTTTACTGACATGGATGAGGAAGCTATATGAGAATTCATAGAAAATGTGTTCTCATTTTAGCTTTCTAGAGGTTGAACAGCAATTTCTATGTCAAAAAGACCCCTCCCCCATTTTGATCCTTTACTGCAGTCCCATCTGTAAGAAATGCTTTCAGATTTACAGTTTTGATTCCATCAAGATGGATTTGAGGTATACCACATGTTTGCCGTAAGAATAGAATGTTAGAGCTCTAATTGCTCATTGGAACTCTGTGATGAAGCCACAGTTAATCACTAGGGAGTTAACTGACAGACTGCTGCTTGTGTTGATATTCCATGTTTCAGTCTGCATGTCAGAATTCTTTACTGACATGAATGGGGAAGCTATTTGACAACTCAGAAATTGTGCCCTCATTGGAGCTTTTCAGTGCACTAACCATAGTTTCTATGACAAAAAGAAACCCCGATTTTGTTCCTTTACTTCAGTTTCCTCTGTTGGAAGTGCTTTCAGTTTTACAGGTTTGATTCCATCAAGATGGCATTCAGGTGCGCCACACTTTGCGCCACACTTTTGTCATAAATACAGAAAGTTAGCACTGAAGTTGTTCATTAGAACACTGTGGCGTGGCTACAGCAGAACACTGCGGGATCAACTGACAGGCTGCTGCTGCTACTGGAAGTACATATTTTACTCTGAATATTAGACTTTGTTCTAATATGGCAGTGGAAGACAGTGTGAACGTATTGAAAATCTGTTCTCATTTTAGCTTCCGGGGCACCTGAAATCATGAGACAACAGTTTTCTTCAAACATGGTTCATCAAATCCCAGCAGAAGGTCAGCATTTTCCATTGGTTAGAATCACCTTAGAACACACCAGAACTCCTAAAAGGAAAATAAAACTACCCAAAGATTATTTATGTTGCGAGGAAAATCTGTTATCACCCTTTATATGTGCTCCATTGTGACTCCCAAGACCTGGAATTCACTACAATGCATTTCAGTGGGGACCATACCATGTCTCCAAGGGCCAGATGTCCTAAGGTTCCTGTTTGCATTTCTTAAACAGCAACGAAGTAGGAATCGCTGTTTAAGAAATGCAAAAGGATATGTACAAAATTTATGATTCCCTAATAGCAATTCCTAGAGATTAGGATTCGCTATTAGGGAATTGCAAATAGGAAATGCCATTGCATTCCAGCCTATGGCAAAATAGGAAATGGTTTGCATTTCCTAAATTGCGATTTCCTAATAGGAAGTTTTAAAGCATTTTTTGATTTTCACAAGGTTACCATTGACTTGAAATTAATGGTAATTGCATTTCCTAAATGCCCAATCCACATTTAGGAAATGCTTTGTACATGTGCTTTAGGAACCGCAAATAGGTAATCCCTATTTGCGATTCCTAAATCACGGTCACAGTTTGTGTTTTCTACCATGCAGAAGTCGCAAATTGTGAACGGTTTTGGGCCTTTATACGTCTGAAAAAACCATTTAACATTTCTTAATGGGCCGAAATAGCAATTCGGCCTGTTAAGAAGTGCGAAATGGCTTTGCACATCTGGTCCCAAGTCCTTAATGAGTGCCACAACATGCTGCCCAAGTTGCGACCACCTAGTCATTTTGGACCCCCGTCATGCCCTCGGGGTTCTCATCTGACCCCATATACATTTTTTTAAGTTCATTTTCCGGGCCCAGAAACCATGTCCCTGAGTCCTGAAATGGCAGCCACAGCATATTGTTCATTTTGTGGCCAGCCAACCAGGATTGAATAGTCCCTTCTAACTGACACCAATGGGCTAGATATATTAGATTTTTTAACCCCATCATGCCCAATCTGAGTCCCTCTTTAAATAATAATTACTCTACAATGGCTGAATGGATTTACACCAAATCACAAACAGCAAGTTTTCTGAGCAAAGTTTTTGCCAGTTTTCATGTAATTTCATCTAGTCATTTTTTCTGTATCAAAGTGCAAATTTCTGCCAAGTTTGAAAATGGTGAACAACATGAAAAATTGATGAGATGAAAGCAGGGAAATATTTATTCAAATTAAGCTCATTCAGTGGAGGCTGGCACAACAATAATCAGCTCAACTGCCGCCTCTGAATATTACTAGTGTCAAAATTCTAATTGAACCAAACAAGTAGGTGAGAAGGGAACAAATAAAAAGGAAATGGCATAAGAAAATATTAAGAAGAACATGACACATTTCCCTTCTTTAACAATATAAATGTGAAAACAAGTCATTAGCTTTGGAGAACATTCCTAAAAGGTTTTTCTGCTCCTGGTTGATATTTTACATGTTCGGCATCAAATCCAAATTCAGCTGGAAAGGGTTCTGTTACATCAGGTTTGAGAGGGACAGGAGAGGATGACCAATTTATTGGGTTTTGAACATGTGAATTATTTTTACTAGCGGAAGACTAAGCAAACAAAATGATTAGAGGGCAAAAATAGATCATCTCCAATAAAATCATCAGCATTATCTTTCATCTCTAAGTCAGTGGGCATCACATCCCTCACGTTTTGGATAATCCCCTCACACTCCAATATTTCCCATCCTGGGTTATCACACTTCCTTTATTGACTTTAACCACCTTTGGGGGCCAAACAGTAATGACTCCTGCCCTTCTCAACTAGTTTAGGAGTGCAGATTCTAACTGAATCACCGACTGCTAAGTCAGCATCAGTGGATCTATGTATGGTATTGTAGTGTTCTTCGGATTTGGACTGAGGTTGTATTACCTTTGTTCGTACATTATTTCGTTCAACTGCAGTACCACTTTAAACAGCTCTGGGGTATTTGGACATTAGCCACCAAGGGCAGATTATGACATCGGTTGTCTCCATTTTAACAATTGGAAAGTGACAATTCAAAACAACAGCACAGGTGCACCATGCAGCAAAATTAAATCAATAAAAGAAGTCTGTATCCAGACACAAAAGTTCTTCAGTTTTTTCTTTCTTTTATTCCATTTTCATTTGACGTTGATAAAAGCACAGAGTCCAGCTCAAGTGACTCAACAAACAGTACAGCCGACGCGTTTCGTCCTAATACAGGACTTCTTCAGGGCCCAAGATGATGGTAGGATCCAACATTGCCATAGTGTTACAGGTCATAGAATTCCCTGCTGGCAAAATGTTTCCCGTCCGATTTGTTTCTTCAAGATATCTAAACAAAGGTCTAGGGGGTAAAGGGATGACACCACTTGATGAGAGGTGGAAGTATACAGGAAAACACCACTAGACCAGAGTGAAGCTGTAACGGTCAACGAAAGCGCTGGGACATATAGCAGCAAAAGCCGGGCAGGAACATTGGAAAGTGACACTACAATGACCAAATTAGGTGAAATCCTGTATGCTCACAATATTTCTCTGATGTCGATCACAACAGGAATCTTTCCTACAGTGGCTGAGCATATCCTTCAAATATTTATTGAAATGCCCTACATGCCCATTACATTGTAGATTATGTAATGCAGTTGTGATATGTTAGATGTTGAGCACATACAAAAATTCTCACATCTATCAAGAAGAGAATTGTACTCAATTGTCAGTGACAAGAAATTCTGGAAAGCCTCCCCTACGGAAAACTTTCTCTAGAAAGTCAGATACAATTGTGGTATATAACCTTTCTGAAAACATGAATTGGGCCACTTTTGAAGGTTTGCATGATGTCTGTAGCATATTGCATATATAATATCTAGGCTATTTTCAAGCATGCAAAACACGGCCAGGAATCAGGATGCATTGGAGGAACCTAACAAAAGGAAAGCTTCAATTTGCCTAACCAAAGGCTCTACTGCAGTGTCAATTCCATGCCATTCAAATTGACTTCTCAATGAATATTTAGAGAAGACAGTCCCATGCACCCTTATAGACATGCATTTATGACATTTTAATGCAACCCTTCTAGGAGAACACACATACCATAACAGACAACATAATTTCCTATCACCCATGTCTAAGATGCCGCCTGGGAAAATGAATGCAGACATTTTTAAGGTTTTGCTTGTGGGCCACCCTTCACCAAAATATTTTCTTACTAGACTAAGATTATCATCCTTGCATCTTCAGAGATCCATTTCTCCTCATTCTCCTCTTCGTCTCACACTGTACACACATCATTAATGCTGGAACAACATCCAATTTGCCTTCAACAAATATTTCTTCTTCAGCTTTGCTATATAGTGATCTGAATAAACAATCAGCAGGTTGATTTTAGTTACACATGCCACATCAAAAGTGTAGTCCAAATGTTTTGAAGTAAGTATGGCAAGGAGGGCCAGTGAGACTAACTCTCCCTGGGTAGACAAAATCTGTACCTATTGCTTGTTGTCTGTATATAGAGAAAACCTATTTACCCAAACAAAATGTCCTAAATCATTTGAGGCCCAAACACAAGTGAGCAGCTCATGTTCAATGATGATGTATTATTTTACCAATTTGGACCTCTGCCACCAGGCATAGAGCAGATATCTGGACAGTGTAAAGACAAGCCACCTTGTCGTATCTGATCTAAATACACGTAGGGGGTCTAAAGGATGTGAGAACGACATCAACGACAAGCCGGGATAATCCATGTTTTTCTCAGGGCAGCATAGGCACGACAGAAGAAGACAAAATGTTCAATGGTTTCTGGGATAATACTACAGGGCGGACACAAAGGAGTTACAGTAGCATTAGCACAACTACTTTTCATGACATTTAGTGGGAGAACCCCAATCCTAAATTGTATGTAAAGGGCTCGTGCCTGTGCGGGTTCAACATCATCCATGTAAAAATCAAACTTAAAACAACTTTTTACATTTAAGAATCTGGTAGTTAAAATGCCATGTGACCTAGTATCAGTGCAAGAAGAATCAATAAAATCCCAATACCTTTTTTTAATCTGGGAAATCATTTTTTTGTAATTGACTGCGGATCATCCCACATGGTCCCCAGCCCCAATTTACAAAACCACTCCTTAACCTTATCAAACCAAACCAGATGCCCTGGCTGTCTTTGAAGGGTTAATAGTTCTTCCACAGTGTCCTTTACTGGAATAATCTGGGTATTACTAGTGCAGAGTCTTATCCAAAACATAAGCACCTTGAGGACAGCAAAGTGGGTAATAGACCTTATTCTGAGATCAAGGCATAGGGGTAATAAAGGCGTATTCACTGGAAGATTTAGAATCGATCTTAAAAATTTATTTTCCGTGACCTCTAGCTGATTAAGATGCTCCAACCCCGACAACTCGGCACAGTAAAGGGCTTCTCCCAATCCTTTGGCCCGATGTATTTCTAAAGTGGGAGAAATTGGGCGGAAGGCTGAGCATTTAGCTCTCTTAACTATTGCACAGTCCACTTGCTGAAGCGCACTCTTCTGGATTTGGGGAGTCCATACCATATTGTCGCTAATTCTAATACCCAAATAGTCAAATTACTTGACCTGTTCTAGGAGTTGGGTACCCAACCTCACTATGTTGGTGTTGAGAACTTCTGGAAATAAACTGATGATATAAGTGCCCTCAAATCAGGATGTGTGATCCCCATGACCCATTGTTTTTTTTGTGGTTTTTTTTTGTCCTCATTCGCCATTAGATATACCCAGAGCAATTTAAATTTCTCTGTGGGCCCCCACTTGATTGGCACCGACTTGAGAGCTCTGAATCTAGATGGATGCACTTTACACAGAACCTCTCTTTCCCATATTCGGTCTGTTCTGTTCCTCTCTCTGGGTAGCCCACAGAACAAACCAGAGGGGTAAAGTATCCCAGTGTAGAGGCGTAATCATTGGACTATATTAACCCTAGTATTGCAAGTATCCAACCAATCCACACAAGGCAACAAGAAATCCTTTTTCTTGCTTTTCTTTTTCTGTGCGGCCCTATCTAGCTTCATCGTATATTTAATAAAAATTAACCAATCTAGGAATGTCGGAGATGTATTTTTGATCCAGCTTTTACAGATTTCTCTCCGTGCAAGTAAGATTAAATAGAAACATAACTTATTTTCCTCTAGGGATAATAATTCATAATTTGGAAAGACCCCAAAGAATACCAGGATTATGCTCACCTGAATATCAGAACCAAACATGGCTTCCATACCTCTAGTTACAGAGACCCAAAAGTGATGTAACATTGGGCGGCTTAAAAACATATGCACATCATCCGCTTTTTCCTGATGGCATTTCGGACAACTCGGAATAGGACCCTTCACAAATTTGGAAAGCTTTAAGGGAGACCAGTATACCCTGTGAGACAAAAGATGTGATTTCTCCTTAGGTTTGCAGCTTGAACTGTGGAATATAAGATGTTATAGGATACTTGCCATATTTCTTCAGTACAGGAACCTGGCAAGCACTCCACCCACAGCTCCGATGGAAGATTGAAGTCGCCGTCTGCCAGGTCTACCAGAAGCCAATATAGGTTCGTCACCTCTTTCTTTTCCCCGATTTTCTTCCTCGGGGTCGTCTCCAATTCGTTAGAGAGACCAACAGTTGTGCCAACCACCTGACTCCAGCTTTTTATTTGTAAGTATTTAAATTTGGATATTTCATTGTCTGTAATGCTCCTCAGGTTTTCCCACGAAAGCAGGGAACCCTCTGGTACAAGTTGTGCCCAATATAATATCCTGGCTGGTTTTAAAGGGGTTACCAATGAATCGTTGATCCATTCGGGCGAGCCTGGGGCATCCCAAATAGGCGCCATTGCGCTATAGTAGCTGATTTTCAATAACTTTCTAATCTTAAACCATGTGGAGGCTAGCCCATTTAGGGACTTTAGGCGTACTTTTTTTTTAAATCTCGGATCTCCGAATTTATATGTAAAGCCTTGGTATCTTCCTTTTAGATCTAGCAGCATTTCTTTAAACATTGTCCCGATGTCCGAGCTGTCCGGTTCACTCATGAGCATTTTTCCCGCCCTCATTAGGAATCCCCATGCATAAAAAACTAGGTCCGGCAAACACAACCCTCCCTTGTTTTTCTTTCTGCGTAATTTTTTCCAAGATATCCTTGTGCCTTTAGAGGCCCATATGAAGCTATTTATTTTTGCCTGGAGTTTTTTTAATCCCTCTTCTATAAATGCTAGGGGAATATTTTGAAACAAGAAGATAAGTTTTGGTAAAATCATCATTTTTACTAAATTGACTCTACCGATTAGTGTCAAAGGTAGATATGCCCAGCTTGTTAGGGAATTGCAGATTTCTTTGCTAACCTTGTGGAGATTGGTGTCTGTAATATTCTCGATATTTTGCGTGATCATGATGCCCAGATATCTTATCTCCCTTTTTATTGCGTAGGTGTTCGAATTAAAATTCCAGGCCATACACTCCATCTTAGACGCGTTAATATCATAACCAGATACCCGGCCGAACTGTTGCGCTTCGTTATATATAATTGGGATTGCTGTATTTAGGTCTGATGTGTACACCATCATATCGTCGGCGTATAAAGCCACCTTTTTTCCCAGGTTTCATATTTGAAGGGGAGTATTCCTATATGTCTTCTGATCTTTTCGGCTAGGGGCTCAATGTATAAATTAAAAAGCAGCGGTGATAACGGACACCCCTGCCTTGTTCCCCTCCGAACTTCAACAGGAGGAGACAAGTTCCCATTCACTAAAATTCTGGCTATGGGGGTTTGATAGATCAAGCTAACTACCCTGCAAAACTTTTCCCCCAGGTTACACAGTCTCAATACGTGCATTAGATAGGCCCAATTAAATCGATCGAACGCCTTTGTGGCGTCCAACGTGATAATAGCCAGTGGTGCTTTATGGAGTGTCACTAGGTCTATTGCTTCAATCAGATTGTATGTAAGATCTCAAATCCCCCTCCCCTGGACGAAGCCTTTTTGATCCCCATGCAGCAGGCCACCTATGACTCCATTTAACCTCTCTGCTAAAATCTTGGCAAAGATCTCATAGTCAAGATTAAGCAGAGAGATCGGTCTATATGAATCACAGTGACTAGGTGGTTTCGATGGTTTAAGGATCAAAGACACTGTGGCTTCGTTCCAAGAATGCGGCATATTCCCGCCCTTTTCGAAGATATGAGAGAATAACTTTTCCATAACGGGGATAAGAACCTCCATCAGAGATTTATACAGTTCCACCGGTAAGCCGTCCGGTCCTGGAGCTTTACCAGTTTTTCCTGCCTCTAATGCTTTCTTAATCTCGCTTGTTGTTATCGGGCTATTGAGATTATGAGATTCCTCCTCGCTAATTTTATTTAGAGCATATTGGTCCAGCCAGGCCTTTATTGCTTCCTCTTGAGGAGTTAGATCCTCTCAGTACACCTTTTCGAAGTGCTTTTGAAAAGCCTCTTTGATCTCTGTGGGGCTCTTGAGTAAATTCCCGGAGATGTCACATGTTACTTCTTTGATGTTTCCTTTAGCTAACTCTTGTTTAGTCTTCCAGGCTAAAAGCTTCCCACAGCCTTCCCCATACTCGAAGTGGGCGAGCTTGCTAGCTTGCCACCTCTTTCTTAGCCTTGAATTGATCACCCCTGCCAGTTCTTTTGTTTAAGTTTAAAAGTAAGTTTATTAGATATAAATTTAAAAATAACATCAATACTGTATTGCATCTAAATATAGCATCAAGCAAGTAAAATCATATATGGGATAGAAAAGGGAAGGACGGAGAGAGAAAGAATGAGGGGGAAGTTTACATCAGATAATAACACTGATCATATAATTGAAATATCAAAAAGTGTCATACATTAAGTTCTATATTTGCGTATCGTGCTTCAACCAAAGTCTAAAATTAATTAGATACTTAATAATAACCATTAACTTCAAGGAGGTTTGGATACTTCTTCACTACTGGGAGTATGTAAAGGTATGGCTTGAGCAGGAGCATTTAGAAAGTTGGTGATAGGTAACCATAGTAAATCACGCTTAATGGCAAGTGTAATAGGATGAACATATGCCCTATCTAATCTATGATTGTAACAGACTCCATACCACCATGCTTGAAATGAAACATTCGAGGCCTGTTTCCATGACTTTGTGATTTGTTGAAATGCAACTGCAATAAGTAGGTCTACAATAGAAACACTAGCAATTGAGGAGGGCCATAACTCTGAGACGCTACCTAGAAAAATATATGAACAAGAAAAGGGAATATGGGTAGAGAAAATGTTGTTAATTTGTTTCCAGACGCTAATCCAGAAATGATAAAGTGAATAACATGTGTTTAAGGTCGGCTACAGGGGCGTGGCAAGACCAACAAGTAGAGGGGGTAGAGGGGTCCATGTGATGTAGCTTGGCTGGAGTAATCAGAAGTCTATTATATATGAAGAATAGAGTTTGTGTAGTATTGGCTGCTCTAGAAGACTTCCTTATTTTAGTCCAAATTTTGCTCCATTGAAGGAGGGAAAAAGATTCACCTAAATCAGACTCCCAGTCACACTCTATTTTAGATTTATCACGAGTAACTGAGGAGTCTCTTAACTTATTATAAATTTGAGAAGCAGAAGAAGAGGTGCATAAAGAAGAAAGAAGAAACGAAGAAGATTTGACAGACGTGGAAGAGGATTTAAAAGCATCAAAAGAGGCTTGAGCAGCATTAATTAGCGATTCATACTTGGGGTAGTAGGAAAGAGGCAAAGAAAAGCGGGTTTGGGCTACAGAGAAAGGAATACAAGAATCTTCATGAAAAAGTTGATGAGTCCATTTAAGTCCGAGATCCAACCAATCCTTCCAAAAAAGGGTTCTATTCTTAATTTTGATCAGCTTATTATACCAAATAGGGGATTGCAAAAATCGGGTGCGTTCATCAAGGCCTTCGATTATTAGTGGATGAAGGACTTTACGGGAATTCTTAAGAATGGGAAGAGATAGTCTTGCTGGAACTTGAGATATAGAAATTACTTCTTCGAAGGTAAAAGGAGAAAAGAAGGAGGCTTCTATATCTACCCATAGAGTTTGAGAAATGGGGTCAGTCACATTTTGAGATAATAGAGGAGAAGAGTGTTTAAGAAAAAATGAAGTGTGATATGCAGAAAAATCCAGAAAGTTGACTCCACCCATATGTTTAGGTTGTTTAAGTTTGGCAAAGGACATCCTAGCTTTTTTGTTTTGCCATAAAAAGTTTGATAAAATGTTATAAATTGTCTTATAATAGGATTTGGGAACATTGATTGGGAGATTAAATAAGAAAAATAAAATTATTGGTACTAACATCATTTTTATAGAATCCAATCTACCCCACCAGGATAAAAATAAAGGGTGCCAGTGTAAAGTGGAATCAGTTAAAGTCTGTTGTAAATTTTTTAAATTTAAAGTTACGGTACCTTTAATAGAAGGTGTGAACCATAAGCCCAAGTATTTGATCTTGGTTGGGCTCCAATGAAAAGAGGATGACAAGAAATCAGCATGGAAGCAGTGTTTGTTTAAAGGGAGGATTTCACATTTATCCGTGTTGAGTTTGTATCCTGAGACAAGAGCAAAATCAATGACTTCAGAAAGAAACGATGGTATAGAGGATTGGGGATTAGAGATAAATAAAAGTATCTCATCAGCATAGGCGGACAGCTTTAGTTGTTTATCGCCATATGGAAAACCTGTGATGTCCTTATTTAAACGGATTTTTGTTAGAAAGGGTTCTAACGCCAAAATAAATAAAAGTGGAGAAAGAGGACATCCCTGGCGGACACCTCTATATAAAGGAAAAGAAGAAGAGACAAGGCCCTTAGCTAGAATAAAGGATCTGGGGAAAGAATAAAGTAAGGAAACATAGGAGAGAAATTTGGGGCCAAAACCAAACCAAGCAAGTGTTGAAAAGATAAACTGCCAATTAACCCTATCAAATGCTTTTTCAGCATCCAGCGCAACGGCCGCCAATGACTGTTTATGGGAGTGAGATTTGCTGAGGACATTAAAGAAAAGCCGAGTATTGTCAGACAAGTGTCGACCTTTAACAAAACCACTTTGTTCTTTACCGATTATCTTAGGTAAAATGATATCTAATCGGAGGGCAAGAATTTTCGCAAATATTTTATAATCAACATTGATTAAAGAAATGGGACGATAATTTTTGCACAATGTGTGATCTTTATTATCTTTAGGAAGGAGACATATTAAAGCTTCTTGAAACGAGCCTTCAGATTTTTGGGATGATATAAAATATGAAAATAACTGATGAAGCTTGGGAATGAGAAATTTAGAAAAGTGAGTGTAACACTCTATTGTGAAGCCATCGGGCCCTGGAGCTTTCCCCTTTTAAGTGTTTGAATAGCTTGAAGGATTTCATTAGTATGTATGTCCGCTTCGGCGGAGGAGAAATCTACATCAGGAAAGGAGGGAGCGGGAATAGAAGATAAGTATTGTGAAATGTCAGTCAATTGAGGGGAAGATTCAGGAGTATATAATTTTTGATAGAAATTAACAAATTCTAAAAGAATGTCTTCGTCTTTATGGATTACATTATTAGATGAAGTTGTAATAGATTCAATTTTTGTGCGTTCTTTCTTAATCTTGAGATAATTGGCAAGAAGGTTGCCAGATTTATTTTGGGCGCTATAGTATTTAGCACTAGATTTAAGTAAGTACAAGTTTGCGGATGCAGTAGATAATTTATTAAAAGAGAGTTTGGCTTTAATAAGTTCATTCAGATCAGATTGGGACTTTGTTAAATAATACGCTTGTTCCAATTTTTTAATTTGTGTATTGAGTAATTGAGCAGAATGAAAGGATGTTTTTCGTTTTCGTGTTACAAATGAAATAATGAAGTCTCTAGAAGCAGCTTTGAAAGTGTCCCAAATAAGGTGAGGAGATAGTTGAGGGGAATCATTTTCTACAAAAAATGAGGTTGCAAAATCAAGAAATTTTTATGTAAAAATGGGATCCATTAGTAGAGAATTATTAAATCTCCACCGCTTCGTACCTTTGGGGGGAGGTAGCAAATCCAAGCTCAAAGAAACCGGAGCATGGTCTGAGATTAAAATAGAGCCTATGTCCGAGTGGGAAATGTATTGAATTAGAGCTTTGGAATTAAAGAGGTAGTCTATCCGGGATTAAGAGGAGTGAGCAGGTGAGTAATAGGTGTATTCTTGCAATGTGGGGTGACAAAGTCTCCAGGAGTCTACAAGAGAGCGCTGGGAGATAGTAGAGGTAAATTGAGCATGCATGGAAGACGGTGAAAATCGTGAATTAGACCTTCTATCTATAAAGGGATCTATGACCATGTTGCAGTCCCCAAATTAGATAATCGTTAGTATATTGCATCAAGGAGGAGACTAGTTGAGGCCAGAACAATGTATCGTGATTAGTGGGAGCATAAACATTGACAATGGTTAAAGGAATGTTGTTATTCAGTAAATTTACTGCAACCCATTCATCATCGGAATCATTATCCTGACTTATAAGGTGGACATTTAAACGTTTGTGGCAGAGAATAGCAACACCGTTATGTTTACCCGAACCTCGTGATGCGAAAACGTGACCTACCCATTGACGTCTTAATTTGGCTATTTCTGTATCAGTTACATGAATTTCCTGCAGTAAAGCGACATCACCTTTTAGACTTGCAATATGTGATAAAACTCGTTGACGCTTAATTGGAGAACCCAAACCTTTAACATTCCAAGAAATTATGTTTAACGACATCTAAAGATATATATTAAAATTTAAAAGTTTTAGATCTAATAATACAACATGTTTCAAATTGATAAGATGAAGAATTGTCATAGGAAAAGAATAAATATAGAGAAGAAAAGATATGAAACAGAGGAAGAAGCAAAAGTATGAAAAGGAATAGAATAGATTAAGAGGATGTAGAAAAGACCAGCGATTGAAGAAAAATGATAGAGTGGGACTAAGAAAGAAAAGAGAGAGAGACAAAACAAATACAAAAGGAAAAATAAGGAGAACAGATAGGATACATGTTGAAGATAACGAAATGAGAGATAATAAAAGAACATACCACACAAAAACACAGAAACATGGGGATGGTGAAGCCACATAAGGAAAAGGCAGGACACCCAAGCGGGAAAACTCCACAACGGAACGGAGAAGGAAGACATCCTCCAGGCGAACAAGGTGGGATCACATATCAGGGACCACATTAAATTGCGCCTAACAAAAGAAAAGAAGAGAAAAACAGGTTATAGAAAATACGGAACATACATAACAACATACAATAGATAACATTATAAAACAGTATAAAACATTATAAAGCAAGGGATATGAAGAACATTTTCTTAACAAAATATTAAAGTATCATCAAAATGACGAGGTGTGAGGAATCTCCATGTTGTCATCTTTGCAAGAGTCCAAGAAGAGTTGCAGACGAGCCGGATCTTCATAAGTAGTGGTCTTATTATTGAAAGTCACTTTCATGAGGCAAGGATGAAACAAGCCATAACGAGCATTCAGGTGACGCAGAGCTGGTCTCATGTCTAGGAACTTCTTCCATCGGTCAGCAGTTGCTTTTGCGTAATCTTGAGCAAAAAGAGATTATTTCCTTGCCAAGAAATGTTTCCTTTGTTTTTGGCTGCATGAAGGACTTTAAGTAAATCTGTATACTCTAGAAAATATAGAATAACGCCTCTTGGTTTGGTGTTTGAAGACATCGATTTTGAAGCTTGACCCAAGCGATGTGCTCTTTGGATATTTAATTTTGGAGATTCAGGAAAATCCAAAAGAGATGGGAGAAATGATTGAAAAAAGGAAAGAGGGTCCGAACCTTCAATTCCTTCCACAAGACCATAAATGCGTAGGTTATTACGCCTATTCCTGTTTTCCAAGTTTTCAACCTGTTGTTTTAGATAGGAAACTTCCAATTGTAGAGGCGGGACCTGGTTGGTGATAGCTTGGACAGCGTCGACACGTTGCGTTAGGTGAAGAGCTTGTTTTTCCATCTGAGACCACCTCTCCTCGAGATTCTGGAGACGACAATTCGTCTCTTCCATGTGGGGCTTGAGAGCACAGATTTCCTGAAGCAATAACTCCATAGACAATGAGACGGTGGATTCCGTAGGTGAAGGTGGGTCTTTTTTAATACGTTTGGAAACAACAGCAGCTGTAGTAGAGGGAATTTTAGATGGCTGTTTGGAATTACCACGAGGTATATTTGAAGTTGCTTGGCCCGTGTGAGATTGTCCCGAATCAGTGTCATCCATACTCTCTTGTAAGACACTAAAAGGATTATAGTCAGACACTGAAGAATTTTCCATTGATTGAGAACCGTTGTGGGACGGACGAGCTTTCGCCATACTTCAACACACTTTAATTGCAGACCCACTAGGGAGACAATGGCGCCAACAGAAAGCTGCCTCGTGGTAAAATGAAGATGAAGACAAAAATAAAGTTGTCGTTAATTCCCTCGCGTGTGCATGTCACCAAAAGATTACTTTAGTTTGGAAAAATAGCCCCAAGTGGCAAAACAGAACAAAACAGGCAGCAGCCGTTATTTAGGCAACATGAAGTACCTTCAGAGGTTAGGTATGTGAGGAAAATGCATTGAAATTTTCCTCGACAAAAACAAAATGACGGCCGCAAAACAACGGGTGGCAAAAAACGGCATAAACGCTCACCATGAATGTCCCAAAGAGGCCTGTTTAGTAGCGCCGTGCTTCATGACCTCCTGCTGGTATTTATGGGTCCGGGGAAGCCAAATTGACGCCAGGAGAAGACTCGGCTCCTCACGTTGTTCCGGAGCTCCGTGCCCGAGCGGCCATTTTCCTTGGCTTCCGAAGCCACGCCCCTCCACCCCTGCCAGTTCTGATCTGAGAGATTGTAACTCTGCCAGAGTGTCTCCAGCCGGCGGATTATTACCATGGGAGATGAGCCTTTGCTCTATCTTCTGATTTTTACCCTCTATCTCCTCTACCTCAGCTCTATGCTTTTTCTGTCTGGCAATTTGGATTGACAATATACATCCTCTCAGGAAGGCTTTATAAGTGTCCCACACGATTTCTATTGGGCACTGTCCATATTAGTTAAAAAGAAATCTTCTGTCTCTGTAATTAATTGCTCTATCACATCTTCATCTAACAGAATGGCATGATCTAGGGTCCATCTCCTATTAGTCAGCTTGGCTGGGACTTTTAGAGTTAGGGTTACTGCCGAATGGTGAGAAAGGTGTCCCCCAAGGTGTTTTATATCTTTCACTCATCTTTTCAGGTCAAGACTGACTAGGAAGAAATCTAATCTAGACCTATGGCCATACTTTTTGTTATGAAAAGTATACCCTCTCCTGTTTCCCATTCTGTCTCTCCATACATCAAACCATCCTAACTGCCTCTTAGCATTTTTAAGCGTAGATCTCATTTTACAATTCTGAGTTGCTCTGCTCCTTAGTGACCTATCCATGGCTGGGTCTAGGACCAAATTAAAATCGCCTGCCAGGATTGAAGGGTCTGGGAAATTTAGTAGTTCAGAGAGTAGACCCCTAAGTGGGGCTGAGTCATCCAAATTAGGACCATAGTATCCTGCTACTGTAAATTTATGAGCATGACATTTGTTCTTGGCTATGGCCCATCTCCCCATCTTATCTACTTTACTGATTTCTAACGAGATAGCATGGTTTCTTTTAATAACTATGGCTACTCCCTTCATTGTTAATTGTTGCGTAGTGCAAATTATATCCTGGATCCAACTCCTATATTTACACAAATTCCTCCTCTCGCTCTCTGTTAGGTGTGTCTCCTGGAGGATAAGAACTTGTTCTGGGGCATCTCTCAGATATTGAAAGATCCTCTCCATCCTGTATTTTGATCTAAACACATTTAAATTCCATGACAGAACCCTCAGAAGTTAGATTTGATCGCCTATAGGCTGCACCATGTCTCTATTAACAAAAGATAGATTTCTTATGGGGCCTGCTCAGGCAAATTGGACATATTTTTTTTGTTTTCTCCCACTGCACCCCACCCAGTGCCCCCCACCCTCTCCCTTCCCACACTCCCTCGTGACCCCCCCCCCCCGAAAACCCCCTCTCTTTCTCTTTATGGCCCTACCCTGGCCTCCGAGGCCCCCCTCCTGGAGTCAGGAACCCTAAAACTTATATTACATCTTATCTTGGGAACATGAAGCTGGTTAGAAAATCCTTATGTACCCCTAAATCTGGTCTTAACTATCAAGGAGAGATAATACTGTATAGAGAAAGTTTGTTTAGGCTACCGCTCCCCTGCCCTGCCCCGAAATAGACTGCAAAAATCTTTCGGTCTCTTCCACCTGCCTAAAAACCAGCATCTTGTTGTTGTACATTACTTTTAGTGTAGCAGGAAATTTGAGTTGTGCGGTCGCGCCTAGTTGCCTGAAGGGATCTAATAACTTTCCCAGCTCCCACTGCTTGGATGCTGTGATTGATGAGACGTCAGACCATATTTGAAAAGTTATTCCTTCCGCACTTAGCGAATTCAGCTTGAGAGCCTTATTTAAAATTTCATCTTTCAGGTTGTAGGTTAAAAAATGAACTAAGATTTTTCTAGGTCTGGTTTTATTTGGATTTAGTCTGAATGGGTCCCTATGTACCCTCTGGATATCTGCCAAGAGGGCTTGCTCTGAGCTATCAATTTGAGTGGATTGTTTAATCAATTTAACCACAAACTCTTTAAGATTACTCCCCTCAGCTCCCTCGGGGATTTTAAGCAAACAAATGTTGTTCCTCCTTTGGGAGTTTTCAAGAGATTCCAACTTTTCCTGGAAGCCTATTTCTTGTTCTTTTATCAAGCTAATCTTATTCCAACTTTTCCTGGAAGCCTATTTCTCGTTTTTTTATCAAGCTAATCTAAATTTACAAAACCACTCCTTAAACTTATCAAACCAAACCAGATGCCCTGGCTGTCTTTGAAGGGTTAATAGTTCTTCCACAGTGTCCTTTACTGGAATCTGGGTATTACTAGTCCAGAGTCTTATCCAAAATATAAGCACCTTGAGGACAACAAAGTGGGTAATAGACCTTAGTCGGAGATGGCTGGGTCCAAACTGGGGTGGCGTAGTGGGCAAAAGAACGATGGATTTAACCCAGATCTTTTGACTGGGGGAGAATGTTTGCATTGTCAGCATTCCGTCCATCATTTGTTTGCTGTAACACTTTTCGCCCTAGGTGGGATGGGTATGCCCAGACGTGGGTCCCTTGCTCGCTGTGCCACTGGATTCAAGCTAGCCTGGCTGAAGAAGGGTGACATACTCTGAAACCGGTCCCAGGATGCTTGTTTCCGGTCCAGGGAGGACCTGGCCTGGCAGTTCGGTCTGGACTGTTCCCATAGGGCACAGGGTCAAGACTGATTTGCATATGGCTGGGTCCAAACTGGGGTGGCGTAGTGGGCAAAAGAACAATGGATTTAACCCAGATCTTTTGACTGGGGGAGAATGTTTGCATTGTCAGCATTCCGTCCATCATTTGTTTGCTGTAACACTTTTCACCCTAAGTGGGATGGGTATGCCCAGACGTGGGTCCCTTGCTCACTGTGCCACTGGATTCAAGCTAGCCTGGCTGAAGAAGGGTGACATACCCTGAAACCGGTCCCAGGATGCTTGTTTCCAGTCCAGGGAGGACCTGGCCTGGCAGTTCGGTCTGGACTGTTCCCATGGGGCACAGGGTCAAGACTGATTTGCATATGGCTGGGTCCAAACTGGGGTGGCGTAGTGGGCAAAAGAACGATGGATTTAACCCAGATCTTTTGACTGGGGGAGAATGTTTGCATTGTCAGCATTCCGTCCATCATTTGTTTGCTGTAACATTATTCCGAGATCAAGGCGTAGGGGTAATAAAGGAGTATTCACTGGAAGATTTAGAATCGATCTTAAAAATGTATTTTCCGTGACCTCTAGCTGATTAAGATGCTCCAACCCCCACAACTCAGCACCGTAAAGGGCTTCTCCCAATCCTTTGGCCCGAATTATTTCTAAAGTGGGAGAAATTGGGCGGAAGGCTGAGCATTTAGCTCTCTTAACTATTGCACATTCCACTTGCTGAAGTGTCAGCACACTCTTCTGGATTTGGGGAGTCCATACCATATTGTCGCTAATTCTAATACACAAATAGTCAAATTCCTTGACCTGTTCTAGGAGTTGGGTACCCAACCTCACTATGTTGGTGTTGAGGACTTCTGGAAATAAACTGATGATATAAGTGCTCTCAAATCAGGATGTGTGATCCCCATGACCCATTGTTGCTTGCAGGGAATCAGAATTATCTTCAACAATCTTTCAGGTACATGCATCAACCATTTTTGCAAGCGCAAACGGTGCGATTCGCAAAAATCGGCCGTTTGCGCCCGCAAAAAGGGCATTTGCGATACATCAACGTTTAAGGCACTCGCAATTCGAGAATTCGCAATTAATTGCGATTTCTCAAATTGCGATTGCATTTAAGGAATCACATTTTGCGATTCCTTAAATGCAATGCAAGAACCACTTCAAAATAGCGGTTTCGCTACTAGGGGCGCAAATTACCATGAAGTTGAACTTGATGGTAATTTGCAAAACTTTGAAAAATGCACTAAAGTGCATTTTTCAAAGTTGTAGGTTACATACACACAGTGCAACATGTGTGCACAGAGCAATCTCAGGGGTGCAACAGGGTGTCCTTTGGACACCCTTGCACCCTTGAAATTGCATGCGCAATTTGCGAGTACCTATTGGTACTCGCAAATTGCGCATGCAATCTCCCATTCATTCCTATGGGCCTGTAGGCCCATAGGAATGAATGGGAAGACATTCCTTAATTGCGAGTCGCAATTTGCGAGTCGCAATTAAGGAATGTTTAGGAATCGCTATTTTAATAGCGATTCCTACATGCATAGGCTTTTGAGAGTCCTTAATTGCGATTCCTTAATATTCGCAATTAAGGACTCGCAAAAGCTTTTCTTGATGCATGTGCCTGATAGATTCCTCCAACCAAGGACACATATTCCTTTCTGTGCAATGTTTATTTCAATTTTGGCTACCCTTTTTTGAAGCTTACTGCAGTGGTAAAGTAACCTAGAAAGTTTCATTTGTGACCATCTACTGTCACTGCTTTCACATTTGGCTTAGAAAACGTT
Source organism: Calotriton arnoldi (assembly GCA_963921515.1). NCBI lineage: Eukaryota > Metazoa > Chordata > Amphibia > Caudata > Salamandridae > Calotriton > Calotriton arnoldi. The sequence goes on from CAWUFW010004298.1 coordinate 1,136,833, forward strand.
TTCACTCTAGAAGAAAACATGGGCTTGAAATAAGTTTTGAATATGATTGCAAAAGGTGACCCAGAATCTTCATTGAAAGCCACATTTATATCAAACACTTTCAGTATACACATTGGTGGCTCAGTCACTTGCTCCATGTCGACATCATTATCTTCCTGAACTACAAGAATTATTTTTTCCATCAAGTTTCTCACAGTCATGCTTCAATTTGGACAGAGTTTCTTCTGAAATTTGTCCAACCTTGCTTTTCCCATTTACTTTCCATCCCTGCAAATCTTTGCAGAATGCCCTTTACGTTTACAGATGTTACATTCCCTGTGGATGGCAGGACACCCTTTGTATGCTGCCATGTAAGTCAGGCTGCCACATCTGAAGCATACTATTCTAGTTTTATTTCCGTGATATGTTATGTTATGTTATGGGGTATTTGTTAAGCGCACGGCTACTCCGAGGAGTGTCCCGGCGCTGTCCTGACCCCAGAACAGAGCAATTAAAAGACCAGACAGCTAGAGCAGAGAGTCTACTCTATTGTTGGAAAAGCCAGGTCTTTAAGTTTCGCCTAAAGCTCAGGAGATCACATTCTTGCCTAAGAGAGAATGGGAGACTGTTCCATAGTTTTGCAGCTACTACTTGAAAGGAGCGACCGCCTTTGCGAGAGAGGCGAAACTTAGGCACATTTGTCAATAGCTGGGTAGATGACCGCAGCGTTCTGGACGGTTTGTAGGGCAAAATTTTGTTCCTGATGTACGGGGGCCCGATGCCGTTTAGGGCCTTAAAAGTCAACACCAGGGATTTGAAAATAACCCTTTGTTTCACTGGTAACCAATGCAGGGATCTGAGATGGGGAGACATGTGTGACCTGGGTCCGACCATAAGCACGGCCCTAGCTGCCGCATTTTGAACTACCTGAAGACGATTAAATAAGTAGTCCGGAAGGCCCAGATACAACACATTAACGTAGTCCAGCCTAGACATAATCAGTGCCTGGACCACTGTTTTCCTATGAGGAATAGGCAGTAGGGGGAGAAAATTCCGCATCCTTTTTAAGAGTCCGAAACAGGTGCCAGCAACCGATTGAACCTGGGACTTCATAGTCATGTCAGAATCTAATTTCACTCCTAGATTTTTCGCGATGGAAACTGGGTTGTCGGGGGGGGGGGTAAAGTTTTTGGCCACCATTGACGCCAGTCATCATCAGGAGTGTGTCCAAAAAAAATAATTTCCGACTTATCAGAGTTGCAGAGTAGTTTGTTTTGCCTAAACCAATCAAACACCTTGGTTAGGCATACATTGACTACATTGCCATTCAGCACCTCTTCCTTCTCACAGGTAAACAACAATTGCGTGTCATCTGCGTACAATATAATTTTTGCTCCATATTGTTCAGCTAAAGGGGCAAGTGGGGCCATATATATATTGAACAGCGCAGGGCTCAAAACAGAACCCTGTGGCACTCCTACATTTAGTGGGGGGATGAGGGCTGAGAAGGGAGGAGCCCAGACTGTTTGCTGGCGTTTTTCCAGAAAAGAGGCGAACCATCTGAGCACCGTGCCCCCAATGCCGCTCTCCCTTAATCTATGAAGGAGGCGAAGGCCGCCGAAAGATCTAATAATATCAGCACAGCCTTTCCTCCTCTGTCCAGAGTGATTTTTATCGTCTCTGAGATTTCCAATAGGGCAGTTTCAGTGCTGAAATTAGCTCTGAAACCTGACTGGCTTGAATGGAGCACCTGGCTAACCTCGATAATATCTGTGATGGTGGCATTCACGTATTTCTCCAAAACCTTGGAGAAATAAGGTAGAAGCGATATGGATCTATAATTGCTGACTACCAAAGGGTCCGCTAATGGGTTTTTTAAGAGCGGAAGAATTTTTCCATGATTCCAATTTTCTGGCATCCTTCCTTCCGACAAAGATAGATTCAATATCAGGTTAACAGCTGGATTAATTACCTCGGCAATCAATGCCAACGTTTTTGCAGGACAGGGGTCCGAGGGGGATCCAGATTTCAAGGCCTTCATAATTTTAAGTGAAGTGGCCATGGGCATCGGAGAGAAGTCCAGAAGGGTATTCACATCATATTGCATCATCTCTGTTCTGTTGATTTTGCTGCTCATGTAGCAAAATTCAATTTATTTTTTCCATATTTCTCTTCATTTACTTCTTTGACCCAGGAGATTGTTCAATCACTTTGGCTGATTATATTTCTCCTTCTAGAATAGGACACCCTATTACCACTACAATGTCCCTGAAATTATTTGTTGTTACTATTTGCCATTAACTAGTCTCTTATCATCTCATCAGTATTGATACCAAAACGGCAGGTATTCGTTAACTTCTTAATGCACTTAGAAATTCATTAGAACTCTCAATTTCCTTTTGATGTTCGGTATGAAAATGAAGTATTTTTAATGTTTTGCTTCAAGTAGGTTTTAAACGCCAATCCGACCTTAAAATTGCTTCCTCGTAGTCATCATATTCTGATTGCCCTTCAGATGCTTTGATTTTAGGGAATGATATAAATATTTCTTGCCAATATGAGCCTTGTGAATATAAAAGAAAGCACTTTCTTCTTTCTACAGCCATCTTATTGGCCTCAATTGCCACTAAATATGTTGAGATTCTTCATTCCACATCTTCCACTGTAGGAGTGGTTCCCCTATATTTTGTAAAAATTCTTGTGGCGGATAAAACTGTGTGGTGAGTAAAATGTTAGTTTGGAAATGTGAAATGTGTTGATTAGATAATAATGATGTGAATAACCTACAATAAAGAAAATGAGGAATAGAAAAATGGTATCTTGCTTGTGTTGTAAATATCATTAAAAAAAATGTAAATCCGTATTTGTAAAGCGCGAACTACTCACCCTTACGGGTCTCAAGGCGCTGGGGGCTGTCGTGGAAATTAAGTGAGCTATTGCCCAGAGTCACATGGTGCTGAGCTGAGCTGCTGCCAGAGCCAGGGATCGAACCATGAGCCCTGTGCTCCGAAGTCAGCTGCCCTGGCCGCTGCACCACACCTCTCCATTCATATCATGTTTTGTCTTCCCCTCTTAAATTATTTTATTGAATTATTCTTCTGCGAATGATATGAACTTTCTAATTGATCAATTGGCAAGAACTAAATGTTAAAGGCAGCCTCTCAAGAAAATTAAAACAGACAATGGACTATGCCAAGACTCTGCTCCAATGCTCCTATCCTTTTTACACTTTATTTTGCTGATCTTCCCAATTGCTTTGTGAATCCAAGAGCTTTATCATCCAAAATGGGAGGAGTGCATATACCATGTCTTCGTTATGCAGGTGACCTGGTAATAATGCATTGTACCCAATTGGACTTGAGTGGTAATTACCTGACTTTTGGAATTGCTATCTGACAAATACGTTGACAATTAATATGGAAAAAAAATCAAATAATAGCCTTTGGACGAAAACAACAGAGGCAGGCATGCAATTAACGAATTAATTAATTATAAGTATCTGGGAATGGTCTTCACTAAAATGTTAGCATGAGGACCACAGATAGACCCCATAATATCAGAAGATTTTTCTTCATCAGGTTTTACATAATAACCCCACGGCAAGAATCTGGGTAAATAACTACCTACCCCAGATAGTGTCTATAAGGAGTGGAACATGGCAGGGCTGACCCCTCTCCCTGATACTTTTTGAATTATAAGTAGAACCCCTAGTGGAGAAATTCAGAGGTGAGGATACAATTATACCTTTTGAAGAGTTAGGTTTGTCAAAGAAGATAGCATTATACACATATGTCCTGTTGTTATTCACTAAATATCCTGAGATCGAAATTCCAAAGCTAGTTGAAATAGCAAGTTGTTTTGGAGAGTTTTCAGGCTACTATACTAATGGGGATAAAACAGAGGTAATGGCTTGGAACATGGACAAAGGAATAAAGGGAGTCGGGACTGTGAGTAAGATGAGATACTTAGGCATTCAACTTTATTCTGATTCGACCTTAATTCCTGTAGAGAATTTAGCCAGGGTAAACTCATGGCACAATGGAATAACCTGCCCTTGATGATTTTTGGTAGAGTAAATATTGTGAAAATGTATATTCTGCCAAAAACTGCCTATGTTTTTAACAAAATACCATAAAATTTTAACCCAAACGCGATTCAGAGATTCCAATCATGGATAAATAGTTTTGTATGTGCTTTCAGAATTTTATTTGGACAACCTGATCAGTTGGATAGAGGAAGACTGTACAAGGCCATGACCGCTTCTTTGAGGGTGAACAGTGGGTTTCTTCTTAATTTTGGTGCTTCAAATTAATTAAAAAAAAATACAACTTAAAGTTCTGGAGGTGGCAGCCACAGTTTGATTGGCTGTCAGGCAAAGATGCAGGATCTCTTACTGTAATGAGTCTGCTCCAAGTTAGGACTCACCTGGTGCTCCATAGTGTCTCTTGGATGCATTGAGCCAGCTGCTATGTGACGCCGATACCAATCAATGGGGGGGATTTGATCAGCCCTGAAGGTCTACTATCTTGGGATGCACAATCAGATCACCTCATGGTTTCTGGCACTTAAAGAGATCAAGAGGGGAAAAGGGGCTCTCCTAGAAGACCTCTAGTCTAGGGAGCTCAAGAAGAAGTGGCAAGGTGGTATGGCCACTTGTGTGATGCAGAGGACTCGGAGAGGCCTGCCTTGCATTGTGTATGGGATGGATGCTTGCTGGACACAGAGCTACAATTGTTATGGCAAGTATCTTTTAACATTCTTTATACCACATTTAGCCCAGCTGCCCTAAAACGGAAGAACTTGTTTACTGTACACAGAGTGTATTGTACTCCGAGGAGGATGACGAAATGGGTGAAAGGTGTGGAGCCAGCTTTAGGAAGTGTGGTGAGCCATTTGCAGATTTCTTTTTATATGTTCGCCACCTGACATAACTTTCTTCCTTTTTGGGGCGCTGTAAGTAAGTTATATTGTAAAATGTACTGTATATATTGGTCCATGTAATACACAGGAGACCACATGGGAGGATGTTTCATGCCATGAAACGTTAGCGTACTTTGGACATTGTTGCAATTTCCAGCCATGTTTTGACAGCAATACCATATCATAAATTTTGGACTTAGGGAAGGGATCAATCAATATTCAAGAATTAAACAGAGATCATTTTTATGTTTAACACAAAGGTTGCTACTTAAAAATAATTATTTGGTGGGTATAAAATGAAGTTGTATATGGTTGTGATGACATTCAGGAACCCTGACCACATTCAACAATGGTTTATAGATCCACATGTTGTACATTCTGCATGAATTTGATTTATTTGGTTACCACCTTAAAGATGTCAATACGATAGCACATATGATTATAAATGATTACTAATGAATATGAGTGAGTTCAGAAGTCTAATACATGATTACATTGAATTGTTTTCTTTCCTTTTAGTTAGATTGTTTTATTTATATTTTTTCAGAGAAATAACCCTCTGATGAAGTACCAAGTAAGGTCCGAAATGCACTGGGGACAGATATAACACTCATCATAAATAAAAATATTTCTTAGTGCATTACAAGAGAATTTTTGAGCAAATGAATAAAAGTAAAATTTGATGAAAGATTATCTTGAAAAATGATTAAAATTGTTGATGCCAAGTACATTAAACAAGATATACTTTTAAGGAGAAATTCAAATTGAATAGTACAAAACAAAAAGAGGAACCCTTACGGGACCAGTAGTGGTGCAGCAGGAAGGCACTGTCCAAGGAAAGGAACAGTTCAGACCTATCATATGCTAATACATCTATGATCAAAAGATGATACCCCGCTAGCACACTGACAACTACGCATAGCAGGATAAATATTGGGATACAAGGAGTGCACTGATTTTCACAAAAGCTTGAATCCATTGGCACGGCGAGCAAGGGACCCACGTCTGGGCATACCCTAGGCCACTTAGGACGAACATAGCAAACACAACAAGATGATGGATGGAGTGCTGAAACTTTTCAACTACTCACCCCAAGTCACAGATCTGGGTTTAATCCATCGTTCTTTTATTGCGTTTACTTTTAGAAAGTTGACATTAACTTGCTCTAGCCATTTGGTGACTGCAGCCTGTCTCTGATCACATGACTGGGTGTAGTTGGCAGTTGGGCTTTGTGTATCCCATCTTAATAGCCACACACAATGGAAGCTTGGGTGTGACTGAGTGGGCTATCCTGACAGAATGCGAGGGAGAAGCTGTAACCAGCCTCATTTACACCAGCATAGAGTGTGTCCTGCTGCCACACAAAGGCCTGCCTACTCCCTGTAGTTAGTCTGGAGCCAGGGCTGACAGAGCAGAGCATCTATGCACTTCAAAAGCTTGTCTTTGAAGTCTCCCCGACTTCAAAGGCACTGCTGGGTATATGTACTGCATATCAGACACCACCACTTCAGTACACTTCTGGAATTGTGAATACTCTGCCAGGAAGAAGGACTGCTGTGCTGCTGAAAGGATTGCCACTCTGCTGAACTGCTACTTTGCAGGATTCTTGCTTTGCTGTACTGACCTGCTGCCCTCTTGCCTGGGTGAGAAGGACTGGACCTGCACCTCTTGAACCCAGAACCCAGACTGACTCCAAGGGCTAGTTGGCTGACCTCCTGATCTGAAGCCTCCAGAACATAACAGGCCTCCAACAACCTTGCATCTGCACCTGGATTCTGCCAAGTGTGCCCCCCCAAGCCTGGACCTTAAGAAGTGGGCCTAGGGTGCTTACCAGCGGAATCAAAGCCTCTTCTCTGCTGAGTGGTGCATCCTCGGGCCGAACTGCTGCATCTACTCAGCTGAGCAGCACATCCTCATGCTGAATCGATGTTTCTCCTTGGTTGAGCAGTGCATCCTCGAGCAGAACCAATGCATTCCTCGTCGATGGCAGCTTAACGACGATGCCAAAACTCTGCATCGCAGCTTCACTGCTAATCGGAATAGATGCATCACCTCGGCTGCGTGCCACATTCTTGATTTCCTTACTTTGCATTGCAAGCCTTGTCGAAGGGATCCTCAATGTCGACGCAACAGGACCTCACACGGCAGCCTCCCTGCTTCTTGGAACCATCACATCGCCTAACCTGGTCCCTGTAGCCGACCCACACTCCATTGCGGTAGGTCTGAACATGTGACTTTGTCCCGGTCTGGCGCAACCCGATATCCCATGTTGGAACTTTGTACTTTTGGGCGTCATTGTTCCCTACAAGTTTAAAATTCAATATCTCTGGTTTCCCTGATGGGATTTTTGTCGTTTTGGTCTGGTTTTATTTATTAAAATATATCCTATTTGTCTAAACCTGGTGTGGGATCTTTGTGTGGTGTTCTCATTGTTTTACTGTTTGAAGTGTTGTACAAATACTTTACACATTTCCTTCAAGTTAAGCCTGACTGCTCTGTGCCAAGCTACCATTGGGTGAGCACAGCTTAATTTGGGGATTGCTGGTGCCTTACCCTGACTAGGATTGTGGTTACTGCTTGACCAGGGCTCACACCCCAGTCAACCAGGAACCCAATTTATAAAAGCGGCCCATCATTGCAGTCAGTGCTAACAGCTTATCAAGGTATACCTCCTCAACATTTATAAGGAGCAGAGATACTGACTATGAGTGGACTTTTAGAGTTGGACGAGGTGAAGGATAAGTGTGTGAAAAACGTATCTCTAGCCAAAAGCTCTATGCTACAAGCCATTTCTCTGGAAACTGATCTTAGATCTTGGTTCACACTAGCACATATTCAGACCTTGCTATATTGGAATAAGCTGCTTATTCCAGAAGTGCCGAAAGTGGCAGTGTTTTTGTAAAGATAAAATAATCTCATTGAGGTTAGATGGGCAAAAGAGTTAAGAAAACAACTATCTATTCTGGCAACTCAATCCAAGATTAAAGAGTATAATTTAGTCTTCCCCTTAGCACTTTCTCAAAAAGAACTGATGATGTTGGGCAAGGCTTACAGAGAAAGTGACTTACATTATTTAATAGCTAGGGACTCAACTAATCACTTGAGAGAATCATGAGAGAATTATTCAACACTCGCATATTTGCACTTCCTTGCAAACCAACAAATGCACAGTATACTCTTAAAATTTAGGGGAGGGTTACATCCCCTATACACCCACCTATAGATTTTGTAAGCTTCCAGTAATTCAGATAGAATCTGGAAATGTGCTTTACAAAAGCATTGTGCTAATGCGCATATTGTTATAGACTGCCTATATTTTTTTCCCTCATGCCTCAGTGTTTTAAAACCTATTTTTTCAAAGTATAATATTACATCTAGATTTTTACCAGTTAATTTTTTATTCTTTATGTAATTTATAGATGTTTTCCGTGTACTGGTGAGATTTTTAATGGCTTTAGATTAATTTATAATTTGATCTGTATCCCTTTGTAGAATTTATTATGTATTGGTGCATCTGTTATTTAAGAGACTTATTGTCTTAAATAAGCACTTGTTGTAGGGATTCTGCACATACACAGAGCTATGCACAGGATAATAGGACCTCGGAATATAGTGGTGAGCCAACCATAAACCTTAGTACCCACAATCCCAATCCGACTAGCTGTAGCGTCTCATGAGCAGCAATGCTACCAATGATTAGACAACCCAGAACACGGTATCTCTCTCTCTCTCAGGACTCGCGGGAACAATAACACCCTTTCATAACTCACTCATAACTGTCCACAACATGCGTAATAAGAGACACAGTTTAGTTTAAATGTTTATTTCAACTATCGTGCTCTAAGATACAGTACCCGTGCCAGTACTATCAGCATAATGCATAAGGATAAAATAATCAGCATAGTTACAATTCCATAGAATACAAACGGGGAAAGCATTTCATAAAGCTGTGGATATATGGCTGAATTATCATACCACCCTCCCCGTGCTAGTAGCTAGTTTATTATAAAAACAGAAGACCTCTGGGCATTGTCAAGCTGAACCCCCATACCTCAATATCTAGATGCAAGGTTTACATCATCAGACAAGCACAGCTCTTCTCTCTGGAAAGGTTTTTCTCCAAGTGCCTCTAACAGTGAGCTCACAATATTAAAAGCACACGAATTTCTCCAGTGCAGCTGTACCTAGTGTTTTGTCTAAGTGCGAGGGACTGGCCAGATCAGCAACAACAAGGGACGTTGTTTTTCGACCTTGTACATGTTGTGCAGACGTAACCCAAAGGGAACAGGAGAAAAGGTGAAAGACAGAAATGCAGACAGTTCTAAAATAGCCGGGCAGAAGCAGAGGCTGGAAAAACAAAGGCACAAAGTAATGTGCGCAAAAAAGCATCATGGCAGCCAGGCCGAAGCCAACGTAGCAAGGCAGACCAGGAGGCCAAAAACCACACGACACCCTCCCCTGGGCAGTCCATTGGCTAAGACATAGGACGAAGACAGAGTTCAAATTGATGGAGCAGAACAGAAACGTCTGTTTTGGAATAGTTCCCATGAAGGACAACGAATGGGAGAGGAAAAAAAACTGTAGAGAAAAAAAATATATATCTAGCGAGGCAGGTCGCAGAAAGCGAAGGCCCTCTCAATCCAACAGAGTGTAAGTGCAGAAAAACGCCACACCTTCCAAGAGGACATCATTGGAATCGTCGGAAAAAAGTGACGCCATCCAGTCCAACAAATCAAAACAGCAGTCATGTTCCTCGTAAGAGGGAGCAGTGAACAGCATTGCGGGACAACTTGCGTGATACTCAATATAACTTTGTTGTAGGAGATTCCGAGCAGCCGCACGGATATCCCATTGCTCCAAAATCCCAAGTGCAGCCGCACGTGCCATATAGCCAGCACCGGAACAGTCCCGCTCATGGGCCTCTAAGGGACCCATTAAGGGGACAAAATCCGGGCGAGACAGAGACGTATTGGAGGGGCAATAATCCAACGACCATGAAAAAGGACATAGAAGGCAAGACATCACAGGTTGCACGCAAGTGAAATACGCAAAGCGAAAGGAAAGTCTGTAGGACACACTGAGTGTCGCCAATGGCAGAATGCCGAAGCCGGCGAGGATGCACTCACGGAGCAACTGGAGTCGACCGGGGTCGAGAAGGGCCCAAGGAAGTGCAGCCATTGCGTAGAAAACAGACCAAAAGCAAGACACCAGCCGCTAAGGCGAGGTTCAACCGAAAGACACCAAAGACGCTGGAAAAAATGGAATGAATAAAAGCTGGTATTACACCAAAAATAGTTTGAAAGGAGGTAACAAGGCCAGAGCCCACAACTTTAAAAATGTGCACCAGACCTTCGGTGCGTGATGCATTAAAAACACGGTGAATTAGTTCACCGAAATGTTGTGGGAGGTTGGTGTTCAAAAGGGCCTGTATTTCACTATGGGTATTTGCCACCTGGAGAATGAATGTCTCCCGGGCGGATGTGAGCATAACCTCCTGGTTCAATAATAGCGCCTTTATTCTGCTCAATTTATTGAAATCCGCCTTCAAGGTAGGAATGGAAGGCCAAATGGAACTATCTATGATGTCGTGCGGGGGAGGAAAAAGCACATTTTTGCAGCAGACAACTCTGTGTGAAACTGTAACAATATAGGGTATGCCGGCCTGCATGCCACAGCAGGCTTGATTATTCAGAAGCAGATAGCTACCATTTGCTAGCACAGTGAAAGTAGGAGAAATAGCAGGAGCAGGAATGCCCTTTAAAACACAAGCAAGATTCGGAGCCGAAACGTTACAAGCTCCGTGCAATTTAATGTTTTTGCAAATAAGAGAATGACCCACAGTAGAATCGCATGACTCTCCTGTGAGAAACACCTCTTTCCCGTCCCTCAGGCATTTATACATGAAAGGCAGAGACCAAAGTTCATGCAGGAAGGCACTGCCCAAGGGCTGGAAACGGCCCACAGGATAATGTTTCATGCACGAACTAAATTCAAATAAAGAAAAAGGCAAGGCGATAACCCCATGAACTAGCCACACGGCAGAATCCAATTCCGCCACAGAGAATGGTAAGGGCTCTATCTTCTCGATATGTAACAGAGTGTATGCTGCATCTTTCATGGACATGAACTGCTGTTTGTCAGTTAAATTAAAAGGCAGAAATAAGGTAGAGGTGTTCAAAAAGTGCCAAGGAACTTTACCCATCTTAAGTGTCTGCAAAGTCCATGCAAACTGCATAACTGAACGCAATTGATTCTGACCATGATATAACACAGAAACATCATCTTGTACAATATCAACAACAGAGGACACAATATTCTCTAACGTGTAAATGCGGGAAGAAAGGGTATTAATACTATTGTCAACAACAGCAAGCACTTTTTCCAAATTTGCCTGATCTATTTCCCTTAGACGGGAAGCAGCTTCAATTTGCGAAAGCTTCCAGAGTTCATTATAGGTCTCATAAATGAATCTCTTAGGTCGAGGGCCACGAGGCCCCAGAACAAAATCGGACAGATCAATGTTGCCTGATAGCAGGGACAAATGCTGTTTTACAGAATCTAAAGAAGAGTGCTGCAACCACTGTTTACATAATTTACCAACAGAATATGTTGTAACAGTACGAAAGGCAGAAAACCTCGGGTCGGGCCTATCCTGTTTGTACCCAGGAGCTGAGTCATGAAAACGCAGCTGGCATGCGTCTGCTGCCGTCGGCCAAGCCAACCAGGGTGTCTGAACAAACGTGGAAACATTAAACGAATTGTTCTGAAACAAAGCTTGCACTGATGCAAGGGACATATTGAAATGCAAGCTTGAGTTGGTAGTGGATGACAAAACAGGAATGGAAGGTGCATTCAACTGTTTGGAAGTAGCCAAACCCCAACACGTAGTCTGATAGATGGTATTATTCAAAAACAAAATTTGGGCCGGGATAAGGCAAGCACGGTGCAAGGCTTCTGTGCCCTGCACCTGCCATGGTTTGGAGCCCCAAATAGATTTCAAGTCGATAGTGTCCTTCCAGTACTCATAACCACCCACAGCTAACGCGCTCAAAAAGGAACCCGAATGTAGCAATTTGGTGTGGGTCAACATGATTTTCTGAGTGGATGAAATGTTCAATTTAAAATAATAGGACCCAGGGTTCGATCTATCAAAGTCTGTAAAATAAGTAAACTTATTTTTAAGAGTCTGGGAGCTACCAGGCGAAGGGGTTGGACAATGCTCCCATTGGGTGTAGTTAAAAGGACCACGCAGTGCACTTGGTTTATGGACAAAGTGGTTGCCCCAATGCTGGTAACAATACAAATCGGCATAACTTGCAGAATTCATGTACAAATCTTCAGCATTAAAAGCAGCATAATATTTCAAATCAGTAAATAACGATTCAACTGCATGCACATCCCAATCGTCAGAATGAATATTACTTTTAACGACATCACCCATTGAAACACGGAGGACATTTGGTACATTAATAATCTCGGTTGGTCCATGAATTTGGAAATTTACCGCATCCCATACGATGCCATCAGCGACTGGAAAAGCTGAAATGTTCACAAATGTGTGGTCACGCTTCATGATGTGAGATGAAGAATGTGGAGCCAAAGTTCCAGCGACACAGTTCACCGCAGAGCGTTCTGGTAAATAGTGTCCATTGATGAGTAGAAAAAACACTGTGACAAAGCCAATGGACATGAACAGAAAAATCAGGAATAGTACCAACCAGATGTATGTCCAAGGGGGAATCAAAAATTGTCTCTGAACCAGGATACAAAAATACTGAATTTGGACGGGACAAGTGATGAGGTGGAATCCGAGTCAAAGGAATAACGTGTTGGGCTCAGTGGCGTTGTTAGTAGGTGAGCCACCGACTCGTTAGCGGGGTATGTATACTCAGTCTCCTCTTCGCAGGGGGAGGCCGGGAAGTCGATTAAGCGATCAGGGAAATCTACCATCTCGATAGCAACATCTGTGACCGTTCGGGCAGGAGGGCCACGAACATATGTCCGGGAAATGACTGGACAAGAGACCGCTGGTGTAACACTATTCAGGATCGGCCAGATGTTGTAGCTTGACATTTTCCACTGAGATGTATCTGTTCTCTTTGCGCCCAGGAAGCGGTGGTAAGATGACTGTACGAGTTCCCTTCAAGCCAAGGACTGGAACTGGTGCACGATAAGAGGGGCCGAATTCATTTTTGTTCTCCACCTTCTCTCGAACCAGATCTCCAATCTTCGGAAGCCAGCCGGCAACCGGAATCTGCAATGCAGCGTCTGTGGCTGAAGGTAAATGTTCTATTGCAAGTTTGTCTTGGGCTTCTTGTAAGTCCTGTAACATAGTAGAATGGTTGTCTACATCAAAGATGGCGGACTGCGCTGCCATGTCTAGACCATCAAGGTCGGGCACAAACATTCGTATGCCAAAGAGCATCTCATATGGGGTCTGCCCACCCAGAGGTCTTCTAGGGAGATTATTAAGTTCACGTTGTACGGTATACAAGTGGGCCAGCCAGTTCCTGCCAGTACCTAAGACTCTAGCTGTCAAGGATTGCTTTAAGTCACGGCTCATTCGTTCAACAATCAAATTGCCCTCAGGCCGATATGGAGACGAAAATTTCACCCGCACCCCCAGGGAACCCATTGCGTCCTTGTAAGCCTTAGAGGCAAACGCTGGACCTTGGAACGAATGGAAGGTGCCACACGCGAAAACTCCCACAAAGACACGCAAATCCCTTATGACATTTCGAGCATCAGCACTCCGTTGTGGCCAGACCCAGATGAACCGTGTGCACGAGTCCACTGCAACCAAGATGTACTTATATGCAGTGTCTGAAGAGAATGGACCGCAGTGATCCAGGTAAACACACGCAAAAGGTCTGTTTGAAATGCAGAGCGTTGTTTGTGGTGGGCGTGTAACCGTGGAAGGCTTAATCTGCTGACAAACGTCACAAGAAAGCACATAGGTACAGGTTTGTTTGTATAGACCACGCCACCAGTACCGCTGTTGCAAGATGGAAACCGTCGCAGACACGCCCGCATGAGCCGAAGCCATGCCTTCGTGTGCGGCCGTTATCAAGGAAAGTCTGCGGTGGGAATCAGCCGATCACCAACGTCTGGAATACTTACGAAAGGGGCCTGTTCGGGACCTAATTGATAAGTATATTTGGGAAACCCCAGGGGTATTTGGTACCTTCCTTTGTTGCAGCAATAGCTGCCAAGATATCAGTATCTATTTTAGTCATGGATCTTGTAACTGCTGCGACTGAACATGTGGCTACTGCTGATTTTGCAGCTTTGTCTGCCAAACCTTTACCAACAGCGTGTGCGCCCACACGCTGGTGGCCAAGAGTGTGAATCACCTGTGTGAGAGGCAGATGTTGTTTCAAATCTGCCACTCGAACCCAAAGCATTTTATGCTTAATTGTGCTGCCTTTTGCATCTCTATAGTCATTTTGTGACCAAAAGAAGAGATTGTCATTGAAAGATTGAACACAGTAGTATGAATCACATACAATAAGAGTCGTCACATCTGGATTAGCGAACTCAAGTGCGAGCACCAATGCGCGCAGCTCGGCCAATTGTGCAGTATTGTCTCCTAGTGCCTGAGTGTGCACAACAGTTGATTTGAACTTTCCGTTCACCATGGTACCTGCTACAATAGCACATGCCGTGGAGTAAACATGCTTGGAACCCGTGGCCGGTTGTGCCGAACCATCGGTATAGATAATACAGTCGTATTCCTCAAGCGGGAGCAAAGACAGAGGAGGAGGATGAACGAGTTCATACTGTAAAAACTCCTGAGTCTGAAGAGAAGAATCAAAGATAAAAGTGACATCCGGAGATGTCAAAGATGTTGCCCATTGTATCCAACGGGGGTGCAAAGCTTTAGAGTTCAGAACACTTGCTTTTGTCACTGCCTCTAGGGCAGGATATGGTGTTACCACCAAAATGTGTTTTCCCTGTGCCAGTGCGCGTTCTTTCAGAATCGCCATTTGCACTGCAGTCAAAACTTTTTCCACAGATGAAAAGCGCATTTCTGCGGAAGTGTAAAGATGTGACTTGTATGCGATCGGTACTGTGCCACATTCGTTAAAGGTTAAGTACGTGAAACCCACTGCCCCTGGAATGATTCTAATCACCAGGTTTGTGTGGTTGTCACGCGTCAATAAGAATTTAGATTCAAGTAGGTCTGTCTGCAAAGACTGCAGTATGGAGGAATGCTCCGGAAGCCAGCATGACTTCGAAAAGTTAGGTTGTATCAAGGCATACAGTGGCTTGATACACTGGGCATATTCGGGAATGTAAGTATGCCCAAAGTTTAGAAAACCCAGTAAAGACTGAAGTTTCTTCAGAGTGGTTGGAGGGCACAGACGTGCACATTTCTCCAGGAAGTGGGGGGCTAAGCCCTTACCTTCATTGTTGAGCTCATAGCCCCCAAAAAAAATGGTAAATTCAGCAATGTGAGATTTGGCAAAGTTAAACTAGTAACCTAAAACCGCAAATTCTAGAATAATGCGGTCCACTCGGGAAAGATGCGGGTATAATTCGTCGTCTGTCAGATAGATATCATCGATGTACGAACATGCATCTGGGTCTATGTTGTCTAACAAGGAGACAACATGGGCGGCGAACACACCTGGACTGTTCTTGTAGCCCATAGGTAAACGCCGAAATTTGAATTGTTTACCACCGGAGGTAAAAGCGCTCCATTAGCTGCACTCCGGGGACAAGTTAAGCGTGTAAAATCCATTGGATAAGTCAAGTGTCGTTTTATATTTTTTACGGATAAGACTGTCTACAAGCGCAGAACTATGTGTATTTTGTACCGCAAAGGTCCGACAATGAGAGTTCAAATGTCGGTAATCCAAAACTAGGCGGTACGATCCATCGGGTTTAGAAACCGCGAAAAGGGGATTATTCATCGGTGATACGCATGTTTCAATCACTCCTTGATATTCCAACTGTGTCAGAACTTCGGAGACGGGACCCTTAGCTTCCCGCTTGATGGGATATTGGGGTTGTGGCTGAGGCAGCGACCGCAAAGGAATATCATGGGGGGGAGAGTCTTCATCCCAGCCCACGTGGTTGCGGTATAACGCCGGAGCCAGGGACGCAGCCCACTCGGCTGCGAGAGCCTCCGCTTTGTCCTTGGGGACATGACGAGAAAAGCTCGGAAGGATTACCTCCTTCCCTCTACGCGCAGCTAGTACGAATGGGAGCGGCCAATCCACCTCTGCCAACAGAATGTCGTACGAAGAGGTCAGATTTTCCCAAAAAATCCCTTTAATAACACGCTGTATGTCACCTTCAATTTAAAAGACAATATTATATAGTCTGTCAGGGGGTGCCACTCTGGTGTCTGCTGTCTCAACAGTAATGAATGTATCAGTTGCTGTCACCTCCACATGAGGACGTAGCGCCTCCCGCACTATGGTAACTTCCGCGGCGCTGTCTAGGAGCGTCACTGCCCACGTCCAATTCAGGAGCCTCGTTCTCACCGTCTGTGGCATATCTCGCTGTAACAGCAGCAACTTTTTTCTTCTGAAACTGTGGGCGAGAACGTGGAAATTCGTCTGGTTTCCCTCGGACTTGTTGTCGAGGTTGGTCTCGTCCCTGAGGAGTCTCACGACCCCTGCCTCTATCCTGGCGATCTCCTCCACCGGCCTGAGAGGTTGTTGGTGCCTGTGAAGAACGAGGAGAACGCGAATCAGGGACTTGAAATCTCTCCGGAGATTTAATTCTCGCCCTATCGCGCAAATCATAAGTGCGTTCAGAAGAAACTGAAACCGGGGATCCGCTTCGCGACCCTGGCTTCTTTTGTTGCTTACCCTGCTTTTTCTGTCTCCAGCTCTTTTTAGTAAAGAACGGCTTTATAAGGAAAATCATCCTTATTTTGTGGGCGCTTGCCCATCACCGAATTAACCATGACAGGACTTATAGTTACTCCACCTGCTCCAGCTGGATGGGCTGCAACTCCAGGCGGGGCTCCCTGGATGTTGCCTGTAACAAATTGCACTAAAGCTCTATGCACACGTATCAAAGACGAATGCAAATTACGTAGCTCAGCGACTGTAAGCGTCATATAACGCGGATGTGGGGTATACCCGGCCAAAACAGGCCAAGTGGCCCCTTCAATCGATAAGGGGCCTAAACGAACCGAGGTAACCGGTTGGGGGAGGGCGCCATCAAACCAAACACGGTGTTGCCATGCCGTGAGCGGTACTTCAAGATTCCTATAAGGTCTGTAGAGATTAGGAACAGCGGTGTATTCATGGAACAATTTATCAGTTCCATCCACCGCCGGTAAGGTGATCCAAGAGTAAAACACCTCAAAGTGGTAAGCGGGATCCGCTTGTACCACAAAGATCAGATCGACACCCGCGTCAGGCACTCCATACACTGTCAAGTGAGCCCGGAGTGCTGCGCGGCTATGTGCTGCAATTTGGACAGCCATTTAAGGCTAAAATGTTTCGACAACCTAATAAGAGGCAGCACAATATAGGGTTATATTTGAAAACCTTTTAACAACTTCAAGCTTGAAAGAACCTATAAAAACGTCAATATAGGAGGTATCACCGTCACACACGCTTCCGGAAGCGTCTGCGAAGGGGGTTGTGGACAAGCACAAGTACTACTCAAACGTCTCGCAGATAAGCAGCCCACTCGTTGGTTGCGCCATGTTGTAGGGATTCTGCACATACACAGAGCTATGCACAAGATAATAGGACCTCGGAATATAGTGGTGAGCCAACCATAAACCTTAGTACCCACAATCCCAATCCGACTAGCTGTAGCGTCTCATGAGCAGCAATGCTACCAATGATTAGACAACCCAGAACACCGTATTCTCTCTCTCAGGACTCGCGGGAACAAGAACACCCTTTCATAACTCACTCATACCTGTCCACAACATGCGTAATAAGAGACACAGTATAGTTTAAATGTTTATTTCAACTATCGTGCTCTAAGATACAGTACCCGTGCCAGTACTATCAGCATAATGCATAAGGATAAAATAATCAGCATAGTTACAATTCCATAGAATACAAACGGGGAAAGCATTTCATAAAGCTGTGGATATATGGCTGAATGATCATACCACCCTCCCCGTGCTAGTAGCTAGTTTATTATAAAAACAGAAGACCTCTGGGCATTGTCAAGCGAACCCCCATACCTCAATATCTAGATGCAAGGTTTACATCATCAGACAAGCACAGCTCTTCTCTCTGGAAAGGTTTTTCTCCAAGTGCCTCTAACAGTGAGCTCACAATATTAAAAGCACACGAATTTCTCCAGTGCAGCTGTACCTAGTGTTATGTCTAAGTGCGAGGGACTGGCCAGATCAGCAAGAACAAGGGACGTTGTTTTTCGACCTTGTACATGTTGTGCAGACGTAACCCAAAGGGAACAGGAGAAAAGGTGAAAGACAGAAATGCAGACAGTTCTAAAATAGCCGGGCAGAAGCAGAGGCTGGAAAAACAAAGGCACAAAGTAACGTGCGGCTTCGGCCTGGCATCATGGCAGCCAGGCCGAAGCCAACGTAGCAAGGCAGACCAGGAGGCCAAAAACCACACGACACACTGATGTATTAAAACAAAACAAATAATTATACAAAAGTGACTATGTGTGATTAAACCAAATGCACATTCTTTTTCATATTGGTCTGTTCCAGCAAATATGATAATCAAGCTTACATAACTGTATTCAAGCTACTAAATCATGGTTTTTAATCATTTTTATGTTTTTCATCATTGTTATGAAATGATAGAGCTTCTAGACAATACTGCCTAATAGATGGAAAACAGCTTAAAGGGCATTATGCCACTCCTTGATGAATGTTAGTCTAAAAGCCTTCAGCAAATCACTAAATAATTTATAAAAGCTAGACTCAGAGATCTAAAACCAAATAGGATCTTCACACCAGGCAACAGAAAGAGCAAGACCCAGTCATACACCCACCTTAACTGAAGTTGGGCAGCAGTCGGCCATGACAAGTTATCTCACCCAGTAGCACTGTCAAATGTGCTTATCCCAAGCAAGCACTGCTTCCTCTCTGAGGAAATAGAACATATTATTCTGAAATCAGGAATGTGGGTGTGGGTCATCTTTGAAACTCAGAATGATGCTTTTATAAATAATGTGTTACAGTTAGTATAGCACTCAGAAAGAGAAAATGAGGGTGTTGGTGCCCTCAAATACATAGCCATAATGTTGGAGCATTTTCTACTATGCACAATAGTCATAAACTGCCATAGGGCCTGATTCACAAAGGTAAACTTACATGTTTGTGTCTGTTTACAATTTGTTTTGTATTCACAAACTATGAGTTAATAGTAAGTGTACAACTGCAAGGACTCCTCAGTCGGGGTGGAGAACTCTGCACGTAAAAAGATAGGCCTGTCCTATGTGAACCAGGCCCTTAATGTTTATTTCCATTGTATTTACAACTCATATTGTATGCAATAGATTAGTTTTCTAGTTTTTTAAATAAATATTTTAAAATAATCACTCAATTTTCTAGTGATCCTTGAGTGTCCCTGTCTAGATTAATGAAACTGCATGTTACCTAAAACACAAATTACGCAAATATTGCTCAGTGCGTTGTGTATGGGTTGCAGTGCAACTCGTTTTCTGATTCAAATTGGTACATTGACTGAGTCAGTGCCAGTGGTCAAAATATCCAAAACCTGTGACTCTAAAAGAGTCTAAAGAACGTAACATTTGCAGATGGCAAAATATTTTTTGAATCAGTATGCAGCAACTAGTGATGAATGTCACCAAATTGGAGATGAGTAATGGATAAAAAAAGGAGAAACTGGGGTTCATCCACTAGCAAAGCGCCCCTTAAAAAAGCCTGCTTTCTACGCTGGAATGCAAACTTGTAATTGAGAATTCTGGACTAAAGATGAGGCTTGGAACGCCATCATCTTTAGAGAGTATGTCAGTCTCTGACTGGTTGTGGGATAAAGACATGAAGAAAGGACGTACCTTGAGCAAAGCAGTCTAATGGACATGCCTCATGACCCTCAAGATGAGCATTAGTATGTGACCTTTGTAGGCTAAGTTTATCTCTTTTCCACTAGTCAAGTCAAAAGTAAAGTTTATTTAGACCATTGGTCTTTAAACCACATACAAACATAACATTTATATAAATATTCTAAAATAATTACAAATTCATCATCCCGCGCCATTCTAAAATACTGAGCTCCATAAATTCCACTCCCTTTTGTCGAAAAACTGCATTCGTGAGCTGTGTACACGCGCATATTACATACATATTCCAAATAGTACTAAAATCCTATTATAAATATTTTAAATATTTTAAAACACTAAAAATTTCATTAAAATCTCTATACCTCATTGCTTCCACCAAACTTACAGCCAGGCAATTTTCTATTCCATAAGAGACCTTTTTACAGCCTGTATATACTTCCCAATGGGTATTGCAATTTCAAGATTTTCCATACCAGTGAGAAGCTCACTTGCTTGGGTACGCGACCTAATATCATATTTTAAGAAAATTGGGCGTAAAAACTGTTTTCGCTGAACTAACAATTTTTGACAGTCCATTAGAATGTGTAAACTATTACATTTCATACCCATCTTGCACGTACATTTACCATCAGGTCACATCAATTCTGTTTTTATTTTGCCATTTAACATAGCAGGATTGATACCAATACTCAGCCTTAGTACTTCCATTCTAAGCCATTGATTAGGTAATGTGTCTAGATAAGGGTACCAGATTTCTTTCTCCCAACTGTTTCTCATAAACTTCACAGAATCTTTCTTTCTCAGGTACTCCATATTTATCAATCTAGACATTTCTTTCGCTAGCAATCTAAGTACACTCTTTGTTTCGTCAATGTGCAGAGTCTGAGGATCAATTTTCGCCTTCAAGTGTGCACAAATGGTATAAAGTTTCTTTCTTGTTGCTTTGGCCCATTTTAGTTCACTAAACTGAATCTCCTTCATACACCATTGGGACACTTTCGTAACTTCACCCGTTCCCAAACGTTTCCAAAATCTAAGTAGACCTATTTGCACCTGAACATTCCATGCGGTCATCCCTAGCTCCAATCTAATTGCCTGGATCATTGAAGAGCTAGGAAGGGACAATAATGACTTTAAGCATTTACCTTCTTCATTATCCCAGGTACTTTTACCGCCTAAACAGAGAATTTCTGCTCCATACTGAAGTTGCGGGGGGATCATTGCATTATAGGCCGTCAACAGGGGTCTGTGGACATATCACCATAACTGCGATTACATTTTTTCAGCCCACATACCGATACTTGGGCTTTTACTTTCTGTGCCTCCAAATGCATACCCCACTTTAGGGAGTTGACAAACCATATTCCAAGGTATTTGTACTCATTGACAATATCTAATTTGGTTTGCCCCAGATACCAATTAAACTTCTGGTTTCTCTTCCCAAAACACAGGATTTTCGTTTTATCCATGTTTACTGTAAGTCGTTTTGCCGCGCAATATATGCTAAAAGCATTTAGCTTCCTTTGTTAGACCCATCTCAGTCTGGTCTAAGATTACTAGATCGTCGGCATACAGCAAGCAGGATAAATGCTTCCCATTCACTTTTGGGCTAGCACTTCTGACAGTCCCCAGGGTGGATGGCAGATCTGCTAGAAATATAGCAAAAAGAAGCGGGGCCAAAACACAGCCCTGTCTGAGGCCATTGTTAATCGCTATTTCAGGTGTCAGGCCCCCCATCGTGTCTTTAATAACCTGGGCCCAGTTCTGGCTGTGCAACCCCTGAATTACTAGTAGGAGATCTTCAGGGACCTCATAGTTTCTCAGGGTCTCCCATAAGCATTCCCTATCCACCAAGTCAAAGGCCGCCCGGAAGTCCACGAAGCAGCAATACAGCTTACCTTGCTGCTCCTTGGACTTCCGCGCCACTGCCCATAGAGCGAAGCAGTGGTCAATAGTAGAATGTCCCTCCTTAAATCCTCCTTGTTCTGCTGGCACGATCGACCGCTGCTCCACACACTCCTTTAATCTGCCAAGGATTATTTTGGAGAACACCTTCACTCCTATATCCAACAGGTTAATCAGTCTGTAGTTCTTTGGGTCCTTCCTATCACCTTTTTTGTGTAGTGGTCTGATAACCGCCCCTCTCCGGGATTTTGGGATATGGCCTGAGTCTAATATAGCAGCGAACATATGGGATAGGAATTCTTCCCACCAGTTTATCTGTGTTTTAATTATGATGGCAGCTAAATTGTCGGGCCCTGCTGCACGAGTTAAATTTAGCTTCATAATAGTTTCCTTTACTTTTTCTGCAGAAAATGCTATTTTTAAATCTTCTGTGGTCCATCCCCAATAAGATTTTTCCTTGCTTATTACGGGTACTTTGTTTGCCTCATATAGTTCTCCTAAATAATTCACCCAAGCTGCCTCATCAACTACGCAGCTCATGGTTCCCGGAGTCCTACCCGAAGCATCCTGTATCAGCCTCCAAAAGCCTTTGACATTTTTAGCTTCTATTGTTTCCAGCAGGTTTTCCCAACATTTTTCTTTAAAGATCCTCTTCTGCTTCCTCACTAAAGTTTTATATTCTTTCCTTAATTTAGTCAGGTTAGCTAGGCTATCCTGGTTGTATCTTATCCTCAGGCGTCTCTCTATTCTCCGTATTGTCCTTTTTTTATTCTTACACGCTATATCAAACCACCTGGATTGCATTCCTTGTCTAGATTGCGTGTCTGCAGTGTCATGTTTCTTACATTTTAAGTGAACTCTAAGGCATTGTACAACCTGTTCTATTTTTTCCACAAACCATGCAACCTTCTGATCTTTGGCACACTCCACATTTAAATTTTGTTGGAAGCTTGCCAATTTCTCTAAGTATTCATCTGTTAATTTTGTAGTCAGGCGTTTAGGGTATCAATTTTTGAGGAAGGACTCTTTCGCGGTAGCTTAGTGGCCCCCTTAATAATTCACAATACAGGGCATTATGATCACTGTCTTTGCGCCAGATTACCCGGAACCTTTTTACTATAGCATAGTTCCAGGCATGAATGAATACGTAGTCTATAGGGCAAGATTGATTACCTATTCTAAAGGTCTGTGTAGCTGGACGGTCAGGATCCATCCTGCCATTCAAGCAGAATTACCCCTTAGATCCTAAAAATTTACCAAGCGCTTCATCTTGTTTAGTTGATGTACACGTGGGGAAATCAGCTGACCTTATATCATAGGAGCTCAGTATTTCATCAAACCATGGGTCTATCTTTTTAAAATTTAGTTTATGGTTAAAATCTCCCATTATGACCATCAGATCATTTTCATACATTTCACTTAAGGTATTCATATCTTCTTTAAAAAGCCCCATTTCAATTTCGTACTCCTCTTGGGAACCCCATTGTATATAGACATTTACGAGAATCAGGTGGACATTCTTCTTTTCAGCAACCAGTTGGGATACCTTACAAACCAACAACCATTTACATGTTGTATTTATTAACTTCACCTTTCTTGCAATCCTGGTTGAGGTAAGTGTCATGATCCCCCCGGATAATCGGCCGAATCTTTTCTTTTTACTGGCAGGCTTATGAATTTGAACAAAACCTTCAATTACAGGGGGGTTGTCGCATAGCCATGTTTCCTGCAAACAAATGATATTGCACACTGTGCTACGTAGTTTAAACTTTCCACTTTTGTTTGCCCTCCAAACCCATTTAGGTTCCAAGAAATCATTTTCAAGCTATGCGACAACCCGGTGCCCTAATCGATATCGCTAAGACGACCCAACTCATTCAGATCCCATGAGGATGTACTTATATGGCTAATTCCTGGGCTCCAGATGCCCCAGTTTTTACTGGGCTCCGGGTTCTCAACCGCTAAGTTGATGTTTACTCTTTCCCCGCATGCCCCGGCTATCAATCTCACTTGCCTTTTCCCCAAGCCTGCATGATTTTTCAAAAAGGCACTGCCTCGCTGGTTTACCCCTACCCATTCTGCCTCTGATATTATCCTTATCCCTTCTTTTAATATCTCCTTTTCGGCTTTCAGAATTGCCGCCTTAACCAGCCCTGAGTAAACTTGAACCATGGTACATTCATTGCCTTTATTACTGAGGCTAAAACCTACCTGCCTCAGATCTTTAGACCCAATTTCTTTCAGGCTTGGGCATTTTGTGAAAGAGAATAAGAGTTGGGAACGATTTAGAGGTGTGATCTTCCTTTGTTTTTTCCTCCCCCTCTCTATTTCGGTGGATGGAGTATAGCCACATCTTGGCGCTGGATTCTAATACTTTTATATCCCAGTTTTCTCTTCCCAACTTTTCCATCTTTCTAGAAATATATTAGGTATATTTCCCCCCTCAACTGGATTCCTTGGGGATTCTTTCCCTCCCTGCATATTTTCACGTATTTTCAACCCTTTGTCCTCCCTACGGGCATTTTGAGTAATTCTTTGTTGAACCCTTTTCCCTCCCATTTCTGCAGGTACCAACTTGGATGAACTCTCCAGGTTCCTCCTTTTCCTTCTACTGTTTGGAGGGGTTCCTATCTCATATGAATGTACTCGTGGCAACTCCACCTTTCCCCTCCCTTTCTTTAAACCCTTCTTTCTTCCCTGTGGTTGAGTTTGCCTTCTTAGATAGTACCGGGAGTTCTGGTGCCTGTACCAGGAGAGCTCTCCCCATCTCCTAATCAACATTGGACATCTGGAGATGTACACGTCGTGCTGATTATTCACTTGCGCTAAATCCCCAGTACTACCTTAGATAGGGGGATCTAGCACCGGTCTAACCATAGATGGCATATGCCCCCTGATCCCCTGTAATTCTTCTACCATTCTTTTAAGATGAATTTTGTGGTTATTTAGCAAGGTATTATTTAACATTGAAACTTCTAACAATCCTTGCAAGGTTTTTTGCAGCATCAGCATTATGTCCAACATTGAGGCCGAGGGTGTTGCGGATATATCTAAGCCCAATGTGCTGTTATGCACCACTTCTTCTATGGACTTAGAGCCTTGAGTTCCTGAGTGTCCCATGCTCTTATCGGACTTAGACCTTGTAGCCAGGTTCAACGGGTCACTTCGATCCCCCAATTCCTTAAAAGTATTCCCCTCAATTTCTACTTCTTCGGCGCCAAACAAAGAAAATATCCGAGGGGACGATGAAAGTCTTGGTTCCAAGAGGGGGTCAATTCGGCTTAGGTCACTTTGGGTGAGAGATAGTTCGTCAAGATTTGGGGCGCAGAGTTCGTTAACCTCCTGTACATTTGACTGCTCCTTATTAAGGTCTTGAGCTTGAGCTTTCACGGGCGTTGGTATCCTCTTAAAATGTTTGCCCACAAAGTCCTTTATTGATTATTGATTTTGACACTAGAGCCCCCCCTTTCATGCTGACTTGAGATTTTTCAGATAGGGTGTTCTTCTTTGTATTCCTCTTATGAACCCTCTTTTCATATTCCTCATGGCCATCCATACCCTCCCCTAGGGACCCATTTTCATCTGTGGTCTCATTAATCAGCGTTGGGAGGTCTTTGCGTACTTTACTTATTTTTGACTTCCTTGGTGCCATCTTATTAGGAAGGCTCCTTCTGTATTGCGTATTAAAATTACGTTAATTGGGGTAAGGGAGTGAGGCAGATTGAGTCCAGAAGGGGGGTATTCAGCTTCCTTACACCCACTCAATTTCTAAATTACGCCACTGATAAGCCGCCACCTCTTTGCTGTTCTTAGACTGGTCCCTGATGTATCTACTGGTTTGAAGACTTTTTAAAATCAACGGGAACTTTCATAACACAATTAAAAGCATTTACCTCTGCTGTGTGCTAAGCTGGCTGGCCGTGATTCTTGCTTAAACCCTGGAGGCACCTATATATATTATCCCTTTACTCTTCATTCATGGACCGGGGGCCGGGGGTCGTGGGCCGTGGGCGGGGGGCTTTTGGCCCCTCCCCACCCTGGTTATACAAACTCCTTCAGTCCCCCCTCTCGGGCCCCCAGAAGCGGGCGCACGTTCCTGCCACTCACTTCGCCGCCGCCGCCACTGCCAAACCAATTTCCAAGCTCCCACTCCGGGTCCGCCAAAAACGCGGAGAAGAGATGAAATGGCGCAGCCTACCGGTCGATCAGCGTCTCGTGCTCCTTGAAATGTGTACGACGCAAGGACGCCGCTTCCCGATGCCAATGCAGCCTCCTGTTCCTGCTCCGGTGAGACGCGCCGAGACGCGCCGAGCTCCGTTGAGTTCCGCTGCACGTTGCACGTTGTACGCTGCACAGCAGCCACACAGCAGAGGAATGGGGTCTTTTGCTTTTACCATAGTGAGCTATTCTGTACTATTGACACAGCTTCACCAATTATGTCAAGTTTGGAAGTGGTGAAGAACAAGAATGATCAATAAGGTGAAAGCAGTTAAAGGTTTATTGAATGAAGATCAGTATAATAATCTGTTCAACTGGCTCCTCCCAATCTTACCTGTGTCGACTTTCTGATACATAAATACTATACTCACATACGTTGTGAGTGTCAATATTTTAGCCACAGTATTGTGGCCACTGGATGTTCAAAATTCAGTGTTGCCGGTATATATGTATATTTTTTTATATGTGTGTGTGCGTGTGTGTATGAGGTATTAGAAACAATGGGTCTGCCTGCCCACAGTCAGCTAAAGCTGTGAGTAGCCACAAACTAAAACCCAGCTTCATGGCAGTAAAATCCATACCATTAGCCATAAGCAATTAATTAAAATTCTCTGTATCTCTAGGGAGTGGATGAATATATTTATATTTCACACGGAAAGTGCAGTGTAGTTTTACAGTAGTTGGGAGTATTAAAGCTGCTTGTGCACTTGATGATACTGAAGGTAGTATAATGTTAATGTTGCAGTAGCCATTTTTTTCCCATCACAATCAGAAGTATCTTCCCTGATAAAATAATTCATGAAAAGCTTTATTCAATAAGTATGTCACATGCTTCCAGTGTGCATTGATTACCACCTCATCAGGTGCAATGGGTACAGATCAGGATCGTGCACCAGACTACAAAATATACACTGTCGCAAGTGGAGGTGCAAACTCATAGCTTTGGAAAACAGATTGGCACCTTTTAATTGATGGTCCATCTTTCAATGAAAGGGGCCGATATGATTCCAAAGATGTAGCAGGGACAACCCCCAGGTGAATGAAGTGTATGACTGCGCCTGCTGTGGTGGGAATGACTGATGGTTCCTGGGACCCTCTGCCTACCTTCCAAAGGATGCCCACAGATTACACACTAAGGCCCAGGTTTACTAAGCCTTTGCGTTTTCTTTGTGTCACGCAAGGTGACACAAGGACAACGCAAAGGCTTCAGTAAGATATAGAAAGCCACGCAAGGGTGATTCCGCCATCTTGTGTGGCTTAGTAATGAAATATAATGCAACGTAGCGGTTTGTGCTGCGTTACTTTACATTTTGAGATGGGAGGCATTTCATGGGTGGAGCATGGGCATTCCCATGCATCCACCCATGGATTTGATGCAATTCCAGATTTACAAAGGTATGTAAACCTGGGGTTTCATCAAATCTGTACACCTCCCAGAGGATGGCGTAACAAGGAGAAAAATATTTGTTTTCTCTTGTTATTTCCTCTTTCTGTGCATGATACATTCTGACATAGAACGAGGAAAATGCCTCTTTTGATTGTTTTTGTGCAGTAACTTAATCCTTACTGCACAAAGCAATCCCACCCGTGATGCAGGCACCCTTGCACTATGGTGCCTGTGTTGGCGCTAGGGAGCACACAGTGTGCCAGCACAAAAAGAGAGCTGAAATGCTCCATATCTTTGTAAATATGGATTATTTCTGTTCTCTCCTTTTCACTCAACGCAGCGCAGTGAGTTGCCTTGCAGCACTGCGTTGTGTGGAATAATAGTAAATATGCCTCAAAATGTGCTCATGGTCTTGGTTGTGCACAGTGAGTCTCTCTAGAGTCTGTCTGCCCTGGTGCACACATCGGTAATATGACACTGGTATTGAGGCAAAGGAATTCCGTCATTTTCATGTAACACACTCACTCACAAAGGAGGGAACACTGCCTTGAGCTCATGTGCTTGCGTGATAGATATTACCTAAGAAGTTGAGATCATTTGGATCAGTATTTCCTTCTGTAATGCGTAAGTGCCCCAGGGGTTGCTAACATCTGCAAACACTAATCCAGTGTCTGATGAATATCATCACTCTACCATAGTTTGGAGTCAGGGAGAATTTAGAAAGTTCATTTCGCAACATATGACGATTTTTAGATTCGTACAATTTCATTAGCGGTAACCCTAAAATTAAGAATCATTGTTGCTCCAGTCCTTTTACATTATATGACCACAATAATATTGGGAATAAAAGTACATGATAAGGCAGTCAACTTGCGACCTATCATTGCTTTTTATTGGCCTATTTTTATTTTTTTGAACAATAGCACCAAGTGTTTTGGGAGGTTTTTTAAATGTTTGTATTCTTTACATTTTGCTTTAAGTACGGGTTTATAAGTCCTCTCTGCTAGCCATTGTAGAGGTGTGCTAGTGTACAAATACTTGTTGACTATTTACATTGTTGTAATAACTGGTTTTAGCAATATAAACTGTGGTTGGAACAAGGTAGCACTTACAACAAAGCCTGGATCTCCAACCTGTTACTGAATGCGTCCTTAGGCCAAGGGCTAGGCACATGTTTCACGCTGTGCTGGAGTTAAAGTGCAATCTTGTTTTCATACTGCTTCCTACAAGCAGGGCACTAATTGCAGTCAGTGACCCCGTTATCTTTACGATGTTGCAGCACATGCACATTTTAAAGACTTAGGTCAGTGAGGGAGCTGATTTAGTGGGGATTACTCCTAATATGCAACATTTTCTTAAGTGAAAACATGACCTATGGGTTTGTGCGAGTCTTGTTTTAGCAACTGCTTACGTTTGGTACGGCCAGTGTGATAGAGCGAAATGTTCTTGTGAAATTGTAGGGGTGCATCATAATCACTGATAGGCCGCACCCATGTGTATTCAGACATATATTCGTTTATATCCCATTGTATACTCATGCACGTTTAGTAAAGAATGAATAGTTCACTGAGACAAAGTGAACTCCGCAGTATAATGGTGTTAGGATAATGATGTAATGTAATGCTTATTGAATTGTGTGAACATAATGCATAGAGGAATTAGTTCGTGTGTGTAATGTAATTGCAGTAGTTTAAACGTGCACCATATTAAAGTTGCACATGTAATTCATTGTTTGCATATGAATCATAATGAAAATGCTTATAGGGAAAAGTAAGATGTGTGTTTAAAAGTCATATGTAAAGGCCTGACTACATATATGTTTAGGGAAGGCCTGGTTTATTCTTATGTTAGCTTATTTTGTATGAAGAGAAAAGTTTCTCTTGGTAAGGCTCTCTGGGCACAAACGGTAGATTTAATTTGCACAGTAGAAGGTTTCTGTTGAAAGTATCTTTTGTTGCAGGTGCAAGGACACATGTCTCGTTAGTAAGACTAACTCTTTGTTTTCAAAAGCTAGAGAGAGGGGAGGCATGGTACGGGGAGTGAAACGGAATGTAGGGATGATACTTTCAGCGGAGAAGGTGCCTGGGACTCAAGGTCAACGCAACCGTCCAGGATGAAGTCACCGTTTCAATGGAAAAGCACAAGAAAGAAGACCTGGCCAAGGAGGCGTGATAAAGGCGTGTACAATTGTAGGGTGGTTTTGTATTAGGGATAGTGCCCTGAGGGAGGAGGCCAGAGAAGAGGTAGGGGAGACCAGAGAGAAGGACAGAGCTGAGCTTAGGTATTATGTGATTGCACTTCTTAGGAAGTCTTCACAGCTGACACCTTTTATTCTTTCTTGCCTGGGAAATCGTTATGCAGGGATGTCACTTAGCGTTAGAGTAGGGACAGCAATTGATTGTAAGCTTGTTTAGTCCAATGAAGAGCAACTTAGAAATTGGAGCAATCATAGTCTGGTTGATCCTTCTAGAACTTTCTATTCTCCTTATCCTGAGTCGGATGAGATTCTTGCGTAGATTATTATTTGTATTAGTGCCCATCTATTTCTTTAACCTCGTGTTGAGGTGCTTGCACGTTCAGTTATTTTTGGCGATAATAAATTCTCAAAATTGAATTCGGAGTCAGTGGTCCTTTCAGATAAAATGAATGCTGATATCTAACCTGATGAGATTCTCTCCTTTACACTATTCAACAGGTAAAAAGATCTTGGCGACCAGAAGGTTCTTATAGATAATTAGATAAGAATCAGCGTTATCAGTTGGTAGCAGAGTAGGATGGTTACCTTTGATGGTAAGGGGAGATCTAGAGCAAGATAGGAGATTAAGTTGCCCCATAGAGCCCGAGTGACGCAGATCCAGAGGACCGCGGGAGAAGGATGTCGGAGGTCGTGGAAAACTGACGGAGAGTGCCGGTGCGGCGGAAGTAGCAGTTCGTAGTAGAGTGAGTATGAAAAGAGTGATGTTTGGTAGATTGCGGTGTTTTATTGTTGTGTGATGTCTTGCGGAGTTGGAACGAAAGTTGTGTGATTGAGAAACGGACCGTGAGCGCGCGCGGGACCGGGAGATTTATTGTGGTGTAGAATACACCCAGAGTGAGAACGTTGACCAGAGGTTGTGGGGGTCACGAGACGTCATTGACAGACCCACTGAAGATAGGGAACACATGAGTGAGTGTGTGAATAACCAACGCAGGTCGTAGGTTATTGTGTGCAGAACATCGAGTGATTGAATCCTATCGAGTGTGCTAAAGGCGATTGTCCGGTCGTTTCGCGGACAGACGGTTGCCAGATTGAGGTCAACAAGCTCAAGAGGCTGATCGGTCATTGGTAATTGTTCGGTAGGACGGACATTATTTCAGAGTCTGATTGGGATAGATGCGAGTGAGAACAAGTGAATTAGAAAGGAGGGGAACTGCTGCGAGCGGAGGAAAAGTGACGTCAGACAAGTGCCGCGCTGCGATAGGCCGGTTGGTGTGAGCCGCGCTGGTATTGGAGGATTGAAATCAGGAAGTAAAAGCGGACATTTTGAGTGCGAATACAAAGTTGATTCATCATGAAATGTTTTAAAGCTTTACGGGAACTTTGTAGAGGTGATAGACATGTGGTTGTTCGGGAGGGAGAGGAAGCTCCTCCAGAGGATACACCAGCACATTATATGGCAAAGAATGTAGGATTGCATACTATAATTTGGCTTGAGAATTGGCATAAAATGACAGAAGCAGAAGGAGAATTGTCGTTCCCTCGATATGGTACTTTCAGGTTAGAGGTGCTGTACCAGCTAAAGAGTGTAATGGCTTCATTACGACCACTACCTAGACCAACACAGTTTGAGGCACTACATGCGTGGATAAGAGCAGCGTATGATAGGAAGAAGGACAGATGTCAAGAAAGGGTGAAGAAATCGGTCAGGGCATTCCAAGATGCAAGGTGGGATGCATTGGAGAAAAGGTGGAGAGTGGAAACGATCGAAGGAGATAAGTTGTACCCATTGTTAGTACAAAATGGGAAAATAATAAGAATCGATGAGGACGACAGTGATCTAGATGACAGCTTGTTGGATAGGATGTTGGCAGAGAGGCCACCACCATTTAATCCAGATTCAGAAGAGGGAAAGACGACCCCAGCAGTGGCAATAGTTGATGAGAGCCAGAACCAGACTAGCATGAGAGTGGTGGGAAGGATTTCCACAGGAACGGAGGGGGCAACGGCGTCTATGATAACACAGCCTCCTGCGGGGAACACAAGATTACCGGACTCCTTGACAGTACCGGTTACCATTGGCCCTATAGTACCGGTATATGACCCAGACCGAGTGAGGGAAGGGAGCTCCGTACCGATGAGAAGGGAAGAAGGAAATAGTGAGAGTGGGAATGGGTTTGGAGTAAGAGTGGTTCATTTCCCAAGACCAATGGAGACAAGTACGCCGTTACCGGCTACTGCGGACTCTTCCTTTAGGCGAGAAGAGGAGAGACCAGAAAGACCGAGGTCTTTGCGGGAATCTAAGTCAGCTTTGAGGGAGTGGACACCAACAGTAACGAACCAAGAGGATAGGATGCAAAGAGATAGGGCACAAAATGTCTCGGAAGACAGACCAAGTTCCAGGAATATGATGGAAGGGAATAGATCACAAGGACAGAATAGTGACTGTGACGAGCGAGATGGCTCGGGTTGTCGAGACGTACTGAGGAGTGCAGTACAGGCAAGGTTGCTAGACGTAGTGAGGCTGAAAGCAGAGGTAGACGAAATGATCAGTGGGGGCCTGCCTTTGGAAAGGATAGAAATTTATGGATCAGATGAACTGCTGTTTGTAGCAAAGGATGTGACTCGAAAAGCTAGAATGGCACATGATAGATTGAAGGAATTGGCCAAAAGATATGAGGTGGACCTGAACAAAACTAAAGCGTTGCAGGGACCACATAGATTGCATTACAGTGATCAGGAGTTGGAGGAGAAAAGAATCACAGGATTAAGGACACACACCAGAGACCTGATTATAGGAATGAGAATATGGATTTTGTTGGACAAATGGGAAGAAAGGTGGTCCAAGAAGAAACTAGTAAAGAGAGCAGAAGGGGAAACGCCGCCGCCAGGAGGGGGGGCGACGGGTGTTGGAAATTTTCCTTTACGAGAAGTACAGAATGGAGGGTACGTGCATGTGCCGTGGAATAGAGGTGATTTGGCTGCATTTACTAATGATTTTCCTCGGCTGAGGGAAAAACCAGTGGAGTGGTACAAACAGGTTGAGCGGTTTGTGAAAATTTCAAAAGTATTGTGGATTGATTTGAACACTTTGTTTGATATAGTGGTACCAGGAGATTTGTGGACAGCTTGTAAAGTCGCTATTGAGTGGCCGACTTCAGAACCAGAGAGAGAGGCGGTTACAAATGGTCCCTCACCACTAGTCATGAAAAAGTACGAGCAGGTGATTACATGGTTGAAACTGAAGATTTCACCTCAGGATATAGATTGGGTTAAGATAGATCGGACTGTACAGGAACCCAAAGAAACGGTGCATGAATATTATGAAAGACTTCTGCAAGCTTTTAAACAGTATAGTGGGTTAGATATCTTAGACCCCAAGGATATGGGACAGTTTGTCTCAAAGTTTGTACTGGGTCTGAGAGTGGAAATCAGCCTCATGATACAGCACCATTTGATCTGCTGGCAGAACAAGCCACTAGATGAAATATCTGCGGTATGCGAGATACTGTAGTGATGAGGTGGATTCGAAACATCGAAAGCTAAAAGACAAATTAATGCTTGTCCAGATGCAGACAGCACAGAGTCAGCCTAGTGGAGGGACCTTAGGGAGAAAGCAAGGAAATTTCCAGGGAAACCAGAATGGGCAGGGACAGGGAAAGGGAAAACCAGTAGACCCCAAGACAGGAGTGGACGTGGCCACACTAAAGAAGACCACTGCGTGTCATCTTTGTCGCCAGGTCGGACATTGGAAACGCGAGTGTCCTTTGAACCCAGCAAATCAGGTGCAGGAAGAGGAAGAGGGGGCTCAGGCACCCGCGCAGGAGGTAGTTAACACAATAACGAGACCTAGGACGATGAGAGGGGGTTTACAATTCTCATGTCCAGATTCCCCAAGCTCCAAGGATTTCACAAGGAACGCGAACGTACCAACAGATGCCCCTGTTCGAAGGTTATGATGAGGATAGCTCAGACCCTTTATCCTGACGGTGCCTGAGAGGGGAGGAAGACTGCACACTTGGAGCGGTCTTGGAGGTAGACCAGAGAGGACCTTTTGTGGAGGCAGAGATTGAGGGCAATCCTGCAACACTTTTGGTTGATACTGGAGCTACCCGGTCTACTGTAAGATCTGCAGTGGTCCCTAACCTACCCCTCTCGGGACAATCAATCCAGGTTGTTGGAGTAGCGAACAAGAAGATGAGCAGCCCATTGACAGAACCGATCCTAGTAAAGATAGGTTCTTTCCAAACTAGACATCAGTTTGTAGTGTGTGATACGAGTCCAGTTTGCCTTTTAGGGAGAGATCTGTTGTGCAAGTTGAACTGCACGATTTACTGTACACCACGGGGAGTGGAGGTCCAGACGAGAGATGACGATGCTGACTTTAAGATTGCCAATCAGCATCTGTGTATAGATCTGTACCCAATGGTGACGGTGGAAGAACTTCCACCTGATCTGAGAGACGCAGTGTCGTCTGTGGTGTGGGATTTTGCAGGAGATGAAATAGGTCTAATCAGAGGGGTTGAACCAGTGCGGATTGAGGTGAAACAGAATGTTGATTTCCCAAGAACACCTCAATACAACCTGTCGACAGAAACGATTGCAGGAATAAAACCTGTGATCGAGACTTTCATTGAGAAGGGTATTTTAAAAGAGATAAGAGGTAGTCCCTGTAATTCACCCATAATGGGACTACAGAAACCGAGTGGGAAGTACAGGATCGTGCAAGACCTGCGAAAGGTCAACACGATAGTTGTCCCTTGTTGTCCAGTGGTACCGAATCCTTCAGTAATACTGTTCCAGATCCCATGTGAAGCCGAGTGGTTTACGGTTATCGATTTGTGTCAAGCCTTCTTTTCGATACCGCTCCACGAGGAAAGCCAATTTCTTTTTGCGTTCAGGTTAGAAAATCGCGTGTTAACATGGTGTCGTATCCCTCAAGGGTATACGGAAAGTCCATCGATCTTTAACCAGATCCTGAAGAAGAACCTTGAGAGTCTCGTGTTGCCACAGAACTCGGTTCTCGTGCAATACATAGATGACTTGCTCATTGCCTCAGAAACAGAAGATGCTTGCAGAATTGACACTGTAGCACTGTTGAACCACTTTACAGAGAACGGACATAAGGTGTCCCCGAACAAGCTGCAGTACTGTTTGAAAGAAGTACAGTACTTGGGACACAGATTAGAAAAAGGCAAGAGGAAGGTGTCACCAGATCGAATTGAGGCAATAATGAGCATGGCAGTACCCACGACACAGAGAGAAGTTAGGATGTTTCTAGGAATGGTTGGCTATTGTCGACAGTGGATTCCTAGTTTCTCCTTGAGAGCAAAGCCTCTGCAGAGGCTTACGCACAAGGATGTGAGTGATCCGGTACCATGGGACGAGGAGTGCTTGATATCATTCCTGAAACTGAGAGAGGATTTGTGCAGGGCTCCGGCATTGGGAATGCCTGATTACAACAAGGCCTTTTCATTGTTTTGTTACGAGAGGGAAGGATGTGCATTAGCAGTGTTAGCTCAGAACCATGGAGGTGTCCGTAGACCAGTTGCATACTTTTCAGCTACTTTAGATCCAGTAGCTTCTGCGTTGCCCGGATGTCTAAGATCCGTTGCTGCAACAGGTGTCAGCATTGAAAGATGTGAAAGCATTGTAATGGGACATCCATTGACTGTACATGTGCCACATTCGGTTGAGTTATTGATGACCAGGACCAAGACCCAGCACCTAACGAACAATAGGTTAACGAGGTACGAGCAAGTCATACTTGCCGCAGAGAATGTGACTCTGAAAAGGTGCTCTGTCTTGAACCCTGCGACATTGATGCCTACACCGAGCACGGATGATGAAGATTGTGCGGACCATGATTGTCTCGATGTGACCGAACTTTGCACCAAACCGAGACCTGACATTGTCGATGAACCATTGGCTGACCCAGATGAAATTTTCTTTGTCGATGGTTCATGCTTAAGAGACAGTGTGGGGCAATTGAGAGCAGCGTTTGCTGTATGTACCATTTCAGGAGTGGTCGAGGCTGCTTGCCTAGAAGGAGTACGCTCCGCGCAGGTAGCTGAGATCATTGCCTTGACCCGTGCCTGTTTGGCCGCTGATCGAATTCGAATAACGATTTACACAGACAGCCAATATGGGTTTGGCGTGGTGCATGACTTCGGGCAGTTATGGTCTCAGAGGGGATTTTTGACATCATCTGGCTCACCCATTCGTAATGGAGAATATGTAAGACAATTGTTAGAAGCATTACAGCATCCGAAAGAAATTGCTGTGGTAAAGTGTTCAGCCCATGGGAAGGGGGAGGACTTTGTATCCTTGGGTAATAACTATGCGGACGAAGTCGCCCGCTTCTGTGCAGAACAAGGATGCATATTCACAGGAAGAGAGATAGAAGAGAGCCAAGAGGGAACCGAGCTCAGCATAATGTTGACCATGGCAGACACTTGGGAAGAGCTTAAGCGATTGCAGGATGAAGTTTCAAACCAGGAGAGAGAGGGATGGATCAAAGCTGGGTGTGAGAAAGGAGACGTGGATGTGTGGGTATCAAACGATGGGAGAGCCGTGTTGCCGGAAGAATTGCTGAGTCCGATGGCTAGATTGATACATGGACAGGCACACCTGGGTAGAGACGCAATGATGAGAGTGTTCAGACAGACGTGGTATAACCCACGGTTCCGAGCAATGGCAGAAACTGTATGTCAGAGGTGTGTTACGTGTCAGCAGATGAATGCTGGAAAGAGAACGGTAGTCACGTTGAGTCACATTGGAAGGTCGGGAGGGCCCTTCAATAGACTACAGTTGGACTTCGTGGAGATGTCTAGGTGCAATGGATTGAGGTACATTCTAGTGATAGTATGTTTATTCTCACGGTGGGTGGAGGCTTACCCCACACGCAGGTGTGACACTCTGACAGTGGCTAAATTACTGTTGAGGGAGCTCATCCCTAGATTCGGGATCCCGACCTCTTTGGAATCAGATAGAGGAGGGCACTTCCATAGCGAAATCATGAAGTTACTTTGTGCAGCATTGAACATTGACCAGAGACTCCACTGTAGTTACAGACCAGAGGCTTCTGGGATGGTGGAACAAGTTAATGGAACTTTGAAAGCCCGGATGGCAAAAATGTGTTCTTCGACATCCCTGAAATGGCCCGACGCCTTGCCACTGGTGCTAATGAGCATGCGAAGTGTCCCAGACAGAAAGACCGGGTTGTCCCCCCATGAAATATTAATGGGGAGGGCAATGAGACTGCCAGCAGTACCAGCTACAGCCTTGATAAGCATCACTGATGATTTGATTCTCGATTATTGTAAAGGACTCTCTGATGTGGTCCGTTCTGTATCCCACCAGGTGCAAGCAGCAGTGGTTCCAGCCTCGAGTGATCTGTGCCACGACTTGTGTCCCGGTGACTGGGTGCTCGTCCGGAAGCACGTGAGGAAGAGTTGCTTGGATGCCCGCTGGCGTGGCCCGCATCAGGTGATACTTATCACGAACACAGCAGTAAAGTGTGGAGGATTGCCGAACTGGGTGCATGCTTCCCATACCCGCAGAGTTCCAGCACCCTTGGAAGAAACAGCTCCTCTCGTAAATGAAAACCCAGCTGATGTGGCAGGGCCACATGAGAGGACAAGTCAAGCTGTAAGGGTCGCTGACACAGCTGGTGGTGCACTAGAGCAAGCTGAAGGGGGTTTCCACAATTCGAACCCTGACTCAGACACCGAAGAAGGAGACGGTGCAGTGGGCGGAGAAGAGTCAAATTCAAAAGAAAGAGGAAGTAGTGCACTGGGTATAGAAGGGGAAGGCAGACGAACGAACAGAAGTGCAGAAAGTTGGCCTGAGAGACAGAGGCGACTGAACTTGAGGTTAGCACCTGAGAGAGACCTTGCTCCAGTGTCTGAAGTATCTGAAACGGAAGCAAGTGACGAAGACCAAGCACAAGACAGTCGGCGAAGATCAAGGAGAACAAGAGTGCCTTGTCGCAGATACTCTACCCCTGAGTGGACTTACACTGTGTTTGATGCAGGGGGTGGTGAGTACGGGAAGGCTGAGGTCAGTGCAAGTGGTCTGTCGGAGCCCGAATGTGGTGGTGAAGGTGGTGCTGCGGATGCCAGGGCTCGAGATAGAAGGAACACTGACACTCACGGTTCCGAATCCCCCGCTTCTGAGTGAAGTCCGAAACTTGCTTTTGCATCGACTCGAATTCCCGCCTTTTGGAGTTGAGCCGTTTTCACATGAAATGCTGATTTTGCGTCTTGAACTTTTGTATCACGTTCTGGTCTCGCTCAATGAGGATCTCATTGTGGATCAGTTATGAACTGTAAATAAAAGTCTAAAAGAAGAAGATAACCTAGGTCCGAGTGGAAGAAGAATAAACTTAGGGACTTTCCACAAGAAGAGGAACGAAAACTAGGGAAGTCTTTTTCTGGACTGTGTAAATAAGTTGTGATCGGAAAGGGAAAGCCCGGAGATTTCATGGTTGCTCGAGCTGGTTAAGCAAGTCACAAATAAAGGACAGAGACTTTTTCAGAGTTCTTTGCGATAACCAAGACTTTTGAGAACTTTCGAAATCATGGAGCCGGGAGATCCCAATCGTAGATCAAAGTGGATTGTAGGCATTCTTATAAGTAGTGTGATAATTTCTATAATCATAGTAGTTGTAGTCTCATATACTGGTTCGCACGAGCCAGAAGTAGAGGCAGTGACAGGGACACCGACACCTATCACACCTAGCCAGAAGGGGGTAGACAGGGCAGCTGATAGAGCTTTGCTATTAGAAGAAAGTCGTAGATTACATGTAGATTTATCAAAGGGTGATTTTAAGTTAAATGCATATGCTAAGTTGTTGTATGAGTATGTTGACGTGATGGATGCGAAAGATTGTTATGTGTGTATGCAGTTGCCTACTTCAGTGGATGAGGGTATTAGATATCACCATCTTCCACTGACTTATGGTATTTCATGTAGTCTTTTGCTTAGTTTGTTTTATGAGAGAGATCAGTTCGAGTATTTCTTTTCCAATTTCAACGCAGTGCTTCCTGAAGTCCCAGCTTACAAGCATTTGAATAAGTATGACTATTATAAGACCGAAGACAGACTGAGGAAGTACTTCATACCGAGTTTGGCATTGGATACAGCATTCGCACACAGAAACAATCTGACTTGTTTGATGTCGGATGTAGAGAGAAAGTTTGTAGATCAGGTTGAAGATAGGTATAGAAAGCTGACTGAAAACCGAGATTTAGGGCATCACAGGACAGATTGGACAGAGGAAGAACGGTTGCATAAGACCAGGGGAAGCTATGGTCCTATAGCGTTAGATAAGGAGCAGAGGGGTAAGTTGTGTATAAGGCGTTATCAGACTTACTACGAAAAGGTTCCAGTGGGACAAAGTACTTGTGATCACGTTTTCACCATGGCAGATGTGGCAAAAGATTTTCTCCAAGGTCCTGTACAAGTGATACCAACGGTGTATTATGTATGTGGGAAGAATGCTTATGTGAGGTTGCCTGCAAACTGGTATGGAACATGTTATTTGTCAATAATATTTCCAAAGATTTACCATACAGAAGACTTAAATCTTCTAGAGGGTGGAGAGCATTCAAGAACGAGAAGAGCTGCAAGTGCAGGAATCGTTGTGGGGGATATCTTTGGAGCTATGATACCTAGTCTAGGAGTAGTCTTGAATGATGTGAAGATCCGGAGGTTAGCGACTGTGGTGGATGAATTTTCGATGAACACAGCAAAGTCGTTGGTGTTGGTGGAAGGAGAGATGTTATCGATAAGGGGAATGGTTTTGCAGAATCGCCTTGCTTTGGATGTCCTATTGGCAAAAGAGGGCGGAGTCTGTAAAATGTTGAAGGTTCAAGAGTGCTGCACTTATATACCAGACCGTAGCAAGGATCTGGAGAAATATATAAGTAACATCACTATGATCCACACAAAGATAGCGGATTTGACCGAAGAAGGGGCCTGGGAAAAGGTCGGAAAGGGTTTTGGTCAAGTGGGAGGTTGGTTTGCGAACCTAGGAAAGGGATTCCTTGGGTACTTCCTGAGACCACTCCTTATTTTGGTGGTTTGTGTGGCTGGCTTGTGGATTATGATCAAGGCCTACAAGTGGTATCGAGCAGGCCGAGTCAAGAGAGCTTTGAGGGAAAATGACATGAGATTGGCAAGACTACAGGACAATCAGTATCAAAGGCTCAAGAGCATGGAGAAATTTAGATCCGGGAAGATGGCAACAAGTTCTGCTTAGGTCGGTTCCTTCTCCGAGGGAGTAGAATGAAAAATGATGACAGGAGTCATCAAAGGGGGGAACTGATAGAGCGAAATGTTCTTGTGAAATTGTAGGGGTGCATCATAATCACTGATAGGCCGCACCCATGTGTATTCAGACATATATTCGTTTATATCCCATTGTATACTCATGCACGTTTAGTAAAGAATGAATAGTTCACTGAGACAAAGTGAACTCCGCAGAATAATGGTGTTAGGATAATGATGTAATGTAATGCTTATTGAATTGTGTGAACATAATGCATAGAGGAATTAGTTTGTGTGTGTAATGTAATTGCAGTAGTTTAAACGTGCACCATATTAAAGTTGCACATGTAATTCATTGTTTGCATATGAATCATAATGAAAATGCTTATAGGGAAAAGTAAGATGTGTGTTTAAAAGTCATATGTAAAGGCCTGACTACATATATGTTTAGGGAAGGCCTGGTTTATTCTTATGTTAGCTTATTTTGTATGAAGAGAAAAGTTTCTCTTGGTAAGGCTCTCTGGGCACAAACGGTAGATTTAATTTGCACAGTAGAAGGTTTCTGTTGAAAGTATCTTTTGTTGCAGGTGCAAGGACACATGTCTCGTTAGTAAGACTAACTCTTTGTTTTCAAAAGCTAGAGAGAGGGGAGGCATGGTACGGGGAGTGAAACGGAATGTAGGGATGATACTTTCAGCGGAGAAGGTGCCTGGGACTCAAGGTCAACGCAACCGTCCAGGATGAAGTCACCGTTTCAATGGAAAAGCACAAGAAAGAAGACCTGGCCAAGGAGGCGTGATAAAGGCGTGTACAATTGTAGGGTGGTTTTGTATTAGGGATAGTGCCCTGAGGGAGGAGGCCAGAGAAGAGGTAGGGGAGACCAGAGAGAAGGACAGAGCTGAGCTTAGGTATTATGTGATTGCACTTCTTAGGAAGTCTTCACAGCTGACACCTTTTATTCTTTCTTGCCTGGGAAATCGTTATGCAGGGATGTCACTTAGCGTTAGAGTAGGGACAGCAATTGATTGTAAGCTTGTTTAGTCCAATGAAGAGCAACTTAGAAATTGGAGCAATCATAGTCTGGTTGATCCTTCTAGAACTTTCTATTCTCCTTATCCTGAGTCGGATGAGATTCTTGCGTAGATTATTATTTGTATTAGTGCCCATCTATTTCTTTAACCTCGTGTTGAGGTGCTTGCACGTTCAGTTATTTTTGGCGATAATAAATTCTCAAACTTGAATTTGGAGTCAGTGGTCCTTTCAGATAAAATGAATGCTGATATCTAACCTGATGAGATTCTCTCCTTTACACTATTCAACAGGTAAAAAGATCTTGGCGACCAGAAGGTTCTTATAGATAATTAGATAAGAATCGGCGTTATCAAGTGTGCCGCCATCTGCACAGCGATACAAAAGGGGATGATGGACGGAACGTTTGAGCCAATCAAACACTCACCCCCAGTCAACTGATCTGGGTTTAATCCATCATCATTCTTTAGCTCACTCCACCACCCCAGTTCAGACATGGCCATATGCAAATCAGTCTGACCCTGTGCCTCATGGGAACAGTCCAGCCCGAACTGCCAAGCCTTTTGTATCGCTTTGTTCGCCCTAAGTTGGCGGGGGTATGCCCAGACGTGGGTCCCTTGCTCTCTTTGCCACTGGATTCAAGCAAGCCTGGCTGATGACGGCTGGAATGCCAGAAACCGGTCCTAGGATGCTTGTTTCCGGTCCAGGGAAGACATGGCTTGGCAGTTCGGGCTGGACTGTTCCCATGAGGCACAGGGTCAGACTGATTTGCATATGGCCATGTCTGAACTGGGGTGGTGGAGTGAGCTAAAGAATGATGATGGATTAAACCCAGATCAGTTGACTGGGGGTGAGTCTTTGATTGGCTCAAGCGTTCCGTCCATCATCCCCTTTTGTATCGCCATCTGCACAGGGCTGGCTAGTTTAGCCAATCAGCACTGAGCTATCAAATATTGTGTCTGATTCTCGAGAAGGACACCATCCAGAAAGCCACCAAAACACTAGCAAAAGCAGCAGGACCTGCTATTCTCAATCAGCTACCTCATTATGTTGTCGTGCCCTGCACTCATCTACATAAAGAAGTCCCTAGCGAAGCCACACCCTTTTTTTTTTTTTAAAGAGGATTATGGGTCAGTAGCTGACCCTACTGCCCGTCAATTACATTGTGAGCACTGAGGTATGTGTTGGGACAATGTTAAAATCTCCAACATCATGCAGTGCTGGATGTCGGTCTTCGTATGTTTTTTTCAAACATTTGCTTTCATCCTGCCATTTTTGAACGCTTTCTGTTTCTAAAGGGCGTCATAAAATCATGGCAGACTTTGGGCAGCATACAGTATACAAATTGTCTTTGTGGATATCTAACTGCACAACGTTTTGATATTTCTTCAGCAGAACTGGAATGTTTTCATTGTTCTCTTGCCGACTGCTTGCACGTGCCATTTTGACCCTTTTTCCTTAAGCCTTGCCTTGGTCCATTCTTACTGCATATAGGGCATGTTGCTGTTTGGGCTCCTCTTGATAGCGGGCTCTTGGTTCAGTAAGCCTCTCCTGCATTTGTCCCTGCTCTTCTGACCCATTTTGCTGGTAGTCCCTCACTCTGTCACCTCCCTCTGTGCCCCTTGTTTTTGGCTGGACCCGTCCTGCAGGTGTTCCCATGTTTCGGCATTGCCTCTTTATGTGAAACAACACAGTTCTTCTTATATGTCCAGTCAGAGGCCAGTTGTTGTATGTACCCCACACCTAATAATCCTATTGTGATTTACCAGCCTCCTTCTGCCTCCTGCCCCAGAACTCACTCAGTGAAAATTGCTTTCTGTGCTGTTCATTTTCCTACTGCATGTGAACCTTGCATGGGTGTCCTACATGCAGCAGTCGGTGCTGCTTGTGGCCTCTTGATCCAGTGCATTCTCATGGCATATTCCTTTGCTTCCCTTCTGACTATCTGGCCGGTGACCCTTTGCGCCAGAACCCCCATGTTCTCAGCATACAGCCCTGGGTGCTGTTGGGACCTGTTTGGCTGATTAGCCTTGGTCCAGTGCTGCATGCATATATGTGACCCTCCAGTATATTCTTTGTTCAAACTGCTGGTGACCAGTTTTTTAAGTGCACATGCTGCTTTCATGCCACTGTGCTCTTCTGACTCTTCCTGCTCCATTTTAGTTTGGTTCATTCTCACTCTATGCAACCCTCAGCACTTGCAGGCTTTGGACACCACACATGTCACACTGGACACCAGTGAAACTTTCTAAACTGGGCCTCTTAGAATCCGATCTATGTTGAAGCTGCAGAGAGAACACCGATGCTTTCAAACACATGCTATTAGAATGCAACCTGGCCACAAATTTCTGGACTAACATTAGTTCAATCATTTCCCAAGTACTAAACATGAAGTGGATCCCAGACTAATCAGCCATTGCTCTAGGCATCTACCTTCATTGGTTACCCAAACCCTCCAGCATGATGATATCTTTCTTTTAGACATTCTTAAA
This sequence comes from Calotriton arnoldi, assembly GCA_963921515.1. NCBI lineage: Eukaryota > Metazoa > Chordata > Amphibia > Caudata > Salamandridae > Calotriton > Calotriton arnoldi. The sequence goes on from CAWUFW010004298.1 coordinate 1,180,220, forward strand.
TCAATCAGCCTCAAATCTATTCTCTCCGATTGGAAAGGCTTCAAATCACTATAGATCCACTCCTGGTGGCCTTTGACACAATTTATTAGAAGAGCCAGTAACTCCCTCAACTCATACTTTCACCTTAAACACCCCCACAAATACTAAAATCTGGAAGAAATTAGACAAATACATGTTCTCCCAGAAGCTGAGTAAGTCTTCTATCAGCCACAAGAATATACTAATTCCAACTCAATAACGTTTATATTTGCCATTAAATAGGACACATTTATGAATAATACGTTTGGCGATAAAACATAGATATTTATGCACTTATTTATTTTTCTTCTTTACCCTGTTCCTATTCTCCTGCCTTTATACCCATTATTTTTTAATTCCCTCCCCCTCTCTTTCATAGTTGGTATGGCCTCAGAATAATTGGAATGTTGAAGAGGCTAAGTTCCAGTCTTTGACCGTTAATGAGTTTGCAATGGTGATCTTCATGTGAGGAATAAATCTTGTTTTCTCCTCATCCTGATTGAAAGTTAAGGTATTTACAACTTTTATTGGTGACTATCAATGGGACTCACTGTTGTTGCTATCACCTTCGAAGATCGGGAGGTGACAATGGGGGATATTCACAAGAACGTGCGATAAACATCGCCAAAATAGGCTAACCCAATTTTTCATATCGCTGTCTATCGCGGGGAAACAACCCAGTGTCAACGTCGTATTCACAACACGGCAGTAACATGCGATAGTTTCCGGATAACGCCTCAAATGTCCGCGATACAACTACCGCGACAGCGATAAAAAAGGAAACCCGAACGCGAAAAAAGTTGCGATGGGCCCAACCGTGATAGAAAAATCGGCGACAAGCAGCGCCAGGCTTGCAATTCCCACGTCAGGCGGGAAAAATCACCATACAAGCAGCAACATTTTTTTTTTTAAAACACATAACAACTGCGAAGCACAATGGAGGCAGCCGGAGCAAGTACAGAGGACAACCCGAACCCCACAAGCCCCACGGAGGACCAGCCTGGGACCTCGGGGTCAGGGAAGGGCAAGGAGAAGAAGAAGACGCGGTTCAGTCCGCAGGAAAACAGGATCCTGATAACGGAGGTGGTCGAACACCATCAACAACTGTTCGTTACCTCCACTGTGTCATTGGCAACCAAAAATACAATATGGCAGTCCATCCTGGACAAGGTGAATGCAGTCGGAGTGCTGAGGAGGACAATGGAAGAGCTCAAGAGGCGCTGGAATGACGTGAAGCGCAAAACCAAGCTGAAACTCGCAAACAACCACAAAGCAGCAATGCAGACTGGGGGTGGGAGTCATGCGCCACAGGAGGAGCTGGATGAGATGGAGGAAATGGTGTCCCCAGTCATCAGTGTGGAGACGGTGGCAGGAGTCGGGGGACCGGACACTGCTCAACATGACCTGGCACAACAGCAACAGGGTGAGTAACCACCAGGGACTGCGGGGACGGGGGGGATGGGCACAATGGCACACATGCACAATGAAGTATAGCACAATGCACAACCACAATGACTCTGGATCATGTCCCTGATCTCCTTGCCATACTGCAGCACACATAGAAACAGCAAGTAGTCCCCCGTCCACAATGTGCCCAGAGGGGGCCCTCCCCACACATCACCAATCTCACAACAAACCCATGCACATGTGCTGAACCCAGCAAAGCTGCGAATCCGTGAGCCCCACTGACAATGCAAGTGACACTGCATGACGATGAGCATGTCTGCAGGCCACTCATCATTACATGTTGCACCCCACGACACCGAGGTGGCTGAGTGTGGTCCACATCCGGAAAGGAGCAGGTCACACACTGACACATCCACGTGCACAAACAACCCCTGATGGCAACAAGACATCTGCGGACAAACCATGCCCAAGAGCCCCAACTCCCACCAAGAGCCCAATTTACTCAAGTATGCAACATCACAGCACTGCATAAGCACAGAAGTCAAAGGCACACCACCTGAAAGGGAGATGGCCAAGCAAAGTCTGAGCTGCAGGGGTGACTCTCCCACAATGCAGCACACACACAAGAATCAGAGCACATCAACATTGACAACAATGTGGTACAAACTGCAACACATTCACAACAGAACAGAGGACACAACTGCTGCCGCTTGTGTGTAGAAACTGGCCAATCACATTTGGCATTGCAGGAAACTGTGACATGATAATGGACAAGTACAACCCCACATCCCTGATGGTGCACAAATTTCCACTGTCCTGCTTCAAATAGGCAGCTCCTCCTAAACAGCCACAATGTACATTGTCATGTAGTCTGTTTGGAAACTTGGCCAATGCGTGAACATACATGGAACACACTGTTAAACTGCATCTCCCCTTTACAATGCAGAGGGAGAATCAACACCTCCTGCAGAGCAGACCCAACATCTCTTCACTGATGACGAAGAGGACCTCCACGCCCTCCAAGAGCTCATGGACACCCTCAGCACCCCACCCCCAGGAGCAGGGCAGCCCAGCTGCATCGAGGAGACCCACCCCCTGCACAGACCACACAGCAGGAAGCACCCACCACCTGTCTGGTCTGTCTCCCAGGATCCCCACGACCAACACATGGCATTTCAACGCCGTGTGTTGGATGGCCAGAAGGAGATGGCTGAGCAGGTGCGGGTGGGGTTCGACCTCATGGCAGCCAAACTAGATGCCATCCATGGGTGTCTACGTCCCATCAGGGACCACTTACAGTCCCTAACAGACACCCACAGTCCGCTCCATGGTCTCCAACGAGCCATGGCTGACATCGCTGGAGTCATGACTCGGAGACAAGAACACCTGTCTAGTCAGAGTGGCTCCAGCGATCTCAGCCAGGAGTTGGGACACATGCGGAGGCTCATGGAGGACATGGTGCGGATGGATGCGGAAAGGATGGCTGCCAAGGCTGCACATCAGCGACATGTAGCTGGGATCTTCCATGCCCTGCAGATCCTCATCATGGCATTGCTGCCACAAGGCCTGGCGCAGATTAATGCTACTGCTCCTACACCATCCACATCTCCACCCCTGATGTGTCAGTGCCCCACAGTGCGGCAGACATTCCACCTCCGGCACCTGATGTGTCACTGCCATACAGTGCGGACGACAATCCACCTCCGGCCCCTGATGTGTCAGTGCCCCACAGTGCTGCAGCCGAAACACCACCACCCACAGGTGAGGCACATCACACATCAGAGGACGATGATGTGGATGAGACTGATGTTGTGGTAATGAGGAAGCGGTAGCATTCATCTCTGCCATATGGCCAGTTTCAGCTTGGTTCGGCCCTTTGCATCATCACCTTCCACTGTCCCCGATAAACTCTGCGGCACTCATCTTGGACCTCGACATGGACTGCCATATTCTGTTTGGTTACCAATGACACAGCAATCAGACTGTGGACTGAACTCTTCCTCTTCTGATGAATCTGTCCTTCCCTAATGGACTCTGGCTAGCCCTCCACGGGGCAACAATGTCAAGTGGGGTTTGCATGACCCTGTACTGCTCCAGCTGCAACACTCCACTGAATGTGAATAAAACATTCAAATTCACACAGATGTGTCATGTCTATGATCCTTCAAGTATGACAGTATGGATGAATGTAGGGTCACTGATTCCCCCTCACGTCCAATTAGCACATGTTGTGGGGCTTGGGTCACAGGGTGCAACATTGCCGATTGCGGTCCGGGTGGCGCAGACACTACAACGGAGACACACGCATTGGTTAATTCCTTGTCCAGGCCAGAACTGAACCATGCCCAGAGCCCCGGGCTCATTGTTCACACCCTTACGATGGACTGGCATACGCCAGCCCAGCCCACTCTGCTTATGCTCACAGGGGGTGATGACACAGCTACATGTCCCAGGTCTTCCCTGTAGTGATCTGCTGGTCACTGGTCTAGTCGTCAGCATGCCACAGCCACTCCATGAGGGCTGGTTTACACCCACACCACACCCATCCAGCACAGGCATCACGGGACATGTGACCCTGCCAATAAAAGGGGCCCACCACAGCACATCCCCCACTGCCGGAGGTGACATGATGGCGTCCGCATCCACGGAACACAATCATAAAGGGTCCGTGACTTGCATTGCACTGAGTTGGTGGCACCCGATGGCCTGGGTCCGGCACGGGCCTACCGCCACGTGGCGATGACTTGCGTTGCACTGAGTTGGTGGCACCCGATGGCCTGGGTCCGGCACAGGCCTACCGCCATGTGGCGATGACTTGCGTTGCACTGAGTTGGTGGCACCCGATGGCCTGGGTCCGGCACGGGCCTACCGCCACGTGGCGATGACTTGCGTTCCACTGAATTAGGCCCACCTGACGAGCTGAGCGGGTGTGCAGCCTGCGATGATGCGTTGACCTCGATACGGCGTCCAGCATATCAGGACTCGATTTGATTTGTGAGCCCTGCTGGACCGCAGTTTACACGCAGGCAGCAGTCAGCACACACATGACTCCGCGGTGCGGTGCCGCAGGGTGCGCTGGGGGCCTGTGGCGCGGAATCCAGCCATCAGCTGAGGAGGTTGAACCGGCACGTGGAGGGCACTCTTGGAGACACGCTGGTGGCGGCAGGTGAGCATTGAGGCCTGGGTGCGCAGGGGCGGGCAGTCATCGCTGGGCAGCGGACCGGTCTGGGGACCAGGGCTGGGGTGCAGAAGGTGCACAGGATCGCGCAGGCACCACGGGTCATGGCGGCGGCCTAGTGGCTGGGTGGGGGGCGCCGCCCTGGCAGACACGGCCCAGCATGCGCTGACGAGATGTGCGTGGGTTGGCTTGGGACGTAGTCACCTCGTCTCCAGTGTGAATGCGGCCGTTGATTGTAGTCGGGCACGTGTGTGTAGGTCTATGGTCACGATATGGCAGACACAGAGACACACGCAGTAGTTACTGTGGTGGCCATCCCGGAACTGGACCACGCCCAGGGCCCCGGGGTATTCATTTGCGACAAACGCCGGCCAAGGCCGCTCCGCTCAGGCTTACAGGAGGGGACCACATGGCTACATGTCCAAGGGCTTCCACACTGCCTGGGGTAACCTGTTTGCGTCCACTGTCCACTACACTGCAAACACCAGCAGTAGATGTCCACATGGACATGTCTGTGCTCTGCATACTGCAGTCTGTCCAGCACATCTCCGCAACACTTGGCATTGTGTCCTTTCTTTGTGCTGGGTCGGGCTGGACTGTTCCCATTGGGCGCAGGGTCAAGACTGATTTGCATAGGGCTGGGTCCAAACTGGAATGGCATGGTGAGCAAAAAAACGTTGGATTTAGGCCCAGGTCTCTGTACTGGGGTGAATGTATGACATTGTTCTGCATTCTGTCCATCAATTGTTCTTTTTGCATTTATCACCCCGAGTGGGACGGGTATGCCCAGACGTGGGTCCCGTGCTCTCCATGCCACTGGAATCAAGCTATCCTGGCTGATGAGGGCTGAAAGCCCAAAACCGGTCCTAGGATGCTTGTTTCCAGTTCAGGGAGGACCTGGCCTGGCAGTTCGGGCTGGACTGTTCCCATTGGGCGCAGGGTCAAGACTGATTTGCATATGGCTGGGTCCAAACTGGAATGGCATGGTGAGCAAAAGAAACGAAGGATTTAGGCCCAGATCTCTGTACTGGGGTGAATGTATGACATTGTTCTGCATTCTGTCCATCAATTGTTCTTTTTGCCTCCTTCGCACATTCTTGGTTCCCACCTCTCCCCACATTCTGCAATTGTGTGGCAGAGGGGCTCTGCCTTTGTGGATGGTTTGTCTACATGTCTGGCCCCTGTTACCACGGTTACTTGTGTTGTCGTGTCCGGTGGTTGGGCAGGTTGGATGGCATGTTGTATGTGATTTTGTTACGTGTGCTCTCACACAGTTGTGAGTTGTGTGATTGTGGAGTTGAGGTGTGTGGTGTGTTCAGTTAGTACTTACCAATGAGCAGTGCATTGCCATGGGTGCCATCCTGGAAGCTCTGGTTGATGAGGGACTGTCGGAAGATGTATGTATCATGCACACTGCCTGTGAAATTGGCGATGACATTGGTGAACTGTCCCCGGTGGTCCACTATCGCCTGCACATTGATGGAATGCGTGTGCTTTCTGTAGCGGTAATTGTGTGCAGGGTCGGCAGGGGGCACAAGTGGTACATGTGTACAGTCAATTGCCCCCGACACATGCGGTAAGGCAGCTATGGCGTGATTCCCTTGCATGGTCTCCAGCTGTTCATGCACAACGTGGGGGAAGTGAAGGTGCAGGGGTATCAAGATGATACATACCGTGATGTTTACAGGTATGATGAATCCTGCATTATGAGATGGAACAGATGTTTGTGTGGTCGTAACCTTCCTTTTCTTTCCTGCGGAGGTTATGGGCACACGGACTTCTGTTACAGTATGTTTGGACTGGATTCATCATACCTGTATGCATTCCGGTTTGTCCAAGTGCAATACACTGTACCAGATTACGTTTGTGAATGTGAGGACGCTTGACCATTGTCACCACTTCTCCAACAGGTTTCTGACTACTGATTTTGGGATATGGAATGGTATTGGGGAGTTCCCACAGCATTTGCAGTTTATTGGATCCACAAGTTGCCCTGGTGAAGTTCCCCGTTGGGAATGGAACACGTTGGCTGTGCTTTTCGTCTTGTTGTTTATGTATTTGTAATAAAGTTCTGTTTTTCCACTACCGTTGACTACTGGACTTCATGACCTGGGGGGGAGGGTCCGGGGGGTGGTTTTGGTGGGTGTTGTGGCCCTCTTGGGTCTCCAGGCTGCATGATCATTGTCTCCATGGCATCTGTTGGTCTTCAGATGTGGCTCTAGGCTGGGCTCCCTTTCATACTGCTGGTTGTCGTCCTGCTTAACACCAGGAGAGGCAGGTGTTGAATCCCTGCTGCTAACGCGCATTATCGCCTTTTTTTGGTTCGCATCGCTGATCTGGCTGCTCGTTGAAAATATCGCGAAGTGGTGTTTTCGTGTGTTTTTGCACGGGAACGCCTACTCTGCATATCATTAGCGTTAGTTGTCGCTCTCATCCGTGGCGATGTGTTTTGCAGCAGCTATCGCGGGAAAACTGGCGATGTCGGCAGTTTGCACCAGCTTGTGAATGGGGCGATAAGTCTATCGCCACTTTTGCGGCGCTAAAGTGCCGATAAATCGGCGATGGCTCCTTGAGAATATGCCCCTATGTTTTTTTAGAGAACTGTGTGGCTCCTCTGACGTAGTTCTCCTGCGCAGCCTGCACCCTGTTGGCCATGTGGTGTGTGCGGCCCCAGAGAGTGCTGCTGATGGTTGAGACGGGTGCCTCCCACCTCCCGCCTCTGTCCCGTCTCGCTCTGCATAGAAGTGCCGCCCATCCATGGCTTGACAGGATCCTGTCACACCCACTGCATGTCCATTCTTCTGGAACCGCCCTCAAGGTACTTATTCTTAAGCCCACCTTTTTGACAGTCTCCGTCCATTGCTGTGTGTGCTCTGCCTGCCCCTCAGTGCTTCGTCTTTCAGGAGAGCCGTTCGATCCTTGCTGCTGTAGAGCAATTCTGGTTCATCCAGTTTTAAGTGTGAACAATTTGCCAGTGGTATTAACACTTACGATCTCCCATTGAATTATACCAGAGAACAGTGGAAACTCAAAGACTCTCATATTTCTTTTCCTTAAATTTCCTTCATAATATAAACTTATTTCAGCGACTCCTTTCACACTTCTGTTCTTTTTATAAGCTCTAGAAATATATATTTTCTATTTATTAGTATTCACCATGCAGTTCGATCCTCCAAATACGATTTTGCAAAATAAAAAGGGACCTCCCTTGGAACAGAAAAAATGGAAAAAGGAATTTCTCACATACCTAATTGCAATCGATGTGCATAAGATGACAGTGGAAAGGAAGAAATGTATATTGTTGCATCTGGTGGGATCTAAAGATCAAGAGGCAAACAGATCTTTGCCAAAAATAGGAACACCCCACGACTAAAATGAACTAGATGAATTGGAGGAAGAAATGGCAAGGTTGGAAGGTCGTTTTAAGCACACAATTAGCAAGACTTTGGAAAGATATCATTTTTATACCCATCGTTAAAGGGAAAATTAGAGTTTTGAGGAGTTCTTCAAAGCTCTAAGAAGTCTGTCATCTACATGCAGTTTTGGTGATACTTCTGATGAAATGATCAGAGAACAACTAATGGTCAATACTAATTGTAAGCATATTCAAGAGCATCTCTGGGTGATGGGAGATTCCACTTTGGAAGAAGTTCTCAACTCAGCCAAAGCAATAGAACAGTCTATGTCATGGGTCAAAGAGGTAAATGAAGTAAAAGAAAAGAAGAAACATGATGAAGTTTGCTTTACTAGTGGAAAATCTTATCAAGGAAAATTGAATAAAACAAGAAATAATAAAGCTAAATATAACTGCTACAGGTGTGGACGCCAGTCACACCTAGCAAACTTTCAAGGATGCCCTGCCATTAATAAGTAATGCAGTATTTGGAAACATCAAGGAAATTTTGCGAAACTGTGCAAAGTCAAAAATAAGAATGGGAAGTTACAAGTGACACAGATCGCTCAGGAAGATGATAGTTTTTCTCCATATGCTGAAGGAGAAGATCAGGAAGATAAAATGATGGTGTTTGTGGTACAAGAGAAGGTAGACCATATCCAATCAAAATTGACCAAACCACTGAGGTGTTCCCAGACCAGCCGTGGTCCATGCAGGTAAGAGAGGTGGGGTCGGGTGGGGGGATTTCGACAGACGATGACAAGGGAAAATTAAATAAATAATTAATTTTCCCTCGTTGTCGGGACTCAGCTGTCTAAGACTATTCAAGGAATAAAGCTGGACTTTTTGGTGGATTCAGGGTCTCCATTCCTGATTATTTCAAAAGGCACTTTTGGAAAAATCTTTGCAGAAGGAATACCTGCTCTACAAGTTCCAGATGTAAGGTCAGTAACATATCATGGCAATATAATATACAGTGATGAATACTTAATATTGACAGTAAAGTTCAAAACGAGATCAGCAAGAATTAAAATCTATCTTGCAAAACATGAGCATGCAAACTGTGATGGCGAGATCAGAGATTGCTCAAATTAAACTTGATCCCTGCACTACTGACCCTGTTTTAGTTGTTGCAGAAGCCAGCCTAAATGATCAAGTAAAAAACAAATTTCCACCAAATTAAATTAGCAGGGGAGTCAAGACCTCTTACAGCTTTCATCACCCTTTTTGGCATTCATCAATACAGAAGAATGCTGTTAGAACTTGCTTCTGCAGCTTCTGTGCTCCAATGGATAATGTATCACATTTTCAAAGATATAAAAGCACGTCAGGTGTTTCCAGGAAGACGTATTAGGCTTCACCAGTGTCAAGATTCCGCCAGCCCACAAGAATGCTGCCAGCCTTTCCCATTCTTGCCCAGACATTTTAGACACCATGTCCGCCCTCTATGAATGGGTGTGCTCTTTGTTAGAATGTTGTTTAAGTACTTTACACAGTGTTCTTTACATATATGTCCTCCTAAAATGTGTTCCTGAATAAACCTAATTATTTTTGTTTATATATTCACGCAGAATATAGTACAGAATCAGGCAATCTGCATGAGAATGCAACCAGACTCCAATTCCCAAGAAGCCTTGTTCTTTTGTAGGCAACAAGATGTCAGGCAAGCATCTTGCAGCCATGATGGGAGGGTCATCTGTTTAAATATTGGCCCGCCCATGTGCACAACACTTGTTATTACTTTGTCAGTGTGAGCAGAGAAGCAGAGGTGCTGTGCAGGACCAGTTCAGAATAAAGCCACTCCAGTTAGTCCCATATAGTAGGTAAGAGTGCACTTGCACCACTTCAAGTTCTTAGATGTCTGGGAGTGCATAGGAGAAGCGTGTTCTGTTTTGATGAAACTTAGTGAGATGCCATGATGCGGGTGGGCTTTCAGTAAACGACTGCAGTAAGTACTTGGATATGGGCTGTTGGCTAATACAGGTGGGCTCCGTTTCAGATCAGTATTGTGCGATGACATTACCACTGTGAAGACCAGGGTGGGCTCCACTTGCATAGTGTGAATACATTTGAGATGATGCCATGACACGGGTTGGCTCCACTTCCAGAAATGGTTTGTGCACAGGTCACACATTCCGTTTTCATTCTCATTAGTGAAAATCTGTGTAAATTCAGGAGCAGCAAAGAGTGAAAGAACTTCTATATTGTAAAATAAAATACATCAGCCGAGAGAGGTGAACCTACTTAGTAAACCTAGCTAGTGAATGTGAATTACTCTTGGTGATGAAGCTTCCTTATATCTTATGTTGCTTAACAGGGGAAGTATGAACAAGAAAGTCCCCTGTGATGGACAAGCAATTGATGCATAGGTAGGTTGGTTGAGAAATGGCAATAGAGTCTCACAGTGCAGGCTACAAACACTAGATGTATAGTGTTGCATGTTTTTTCTGTTTTACATAATGCACAGGTCAATTCAAGTGAAGGATATAAGGAAACGCTAACGTTTTATTCCCTTACAGGTAGGGTATAGTGAGAAAAGGATCACCTTAGGGGAAGGGAAGTTAAGCATTAGAGAAACGTATTTGATCATGTTTTGTATTTCTTCTAGGTCTCTCTCCCTGCCCTCCCTTCCCGTCCTCCCCTCCCTCACTTCATTACCTCCACTGACTGTAGTATAACAACATTCAGCACTTGGGTATATCAAAAAGTGGAATTATCTAGCATCTCATAGATCCTAAGGATTTCGTCTGACTGACATCCGGGGACACTAAGGAACATCTGGTCATTTTGGAAGAAGTTTGCAAAAGACTATCAAGAGAAGGTCTGGTACTGTGTCCCAACGGATGTGAATTGCTGAAAAATCAGGTTGATTATCTGGGACCCACCTAAAGAATCTCTGGTTGGCGCTATAAGGAAAGCATGAGCTCCAGATGATGAAGACAAATTAAGATCCTTCAATGGCCTCTGTAAATATTATGGGAAGTTTCTGAAAACTTTTGCTGCACTGATGGAACCACGTAGAAAGCTTCTCAGAAAGGACACTGAATTTATTTGGCGAAAGGAACAAGAAGAAGCCTTTGAACATGTAAAGAATCAGATAACTAATGCTCCTACAATTCAACCTTATGTTAGTGGTAAGCCTTGTGGATTTTCAGTTGATGCCAGTGTCTATGGTCTTGGAGCAGTTCTTGATGAACAAAATGGAAACAACAAATGGACCATGGCTAATGCATCTATAACCTTGAACGAGACGGAAAGGAGGTATTATGTCATTGTTATTTTCTGACTTTGATGTGGAGGTGGTGCATCATGACTCTGCATGTCTCTGCATTATTCAGCATCACGATGCATTGGATCCGATGAGACTTTCAGCGAGGAGCTACTCTGCTCTGCAGGACTCTGCGTCGCCCTCATTAGATCCAGTAAAGTTGCTGATCAGGAGCTGTGCTGTGATGCAAGGCACTGCGTTAGACCCGGTGAAGGTGCTGTTCAGGAGCTGTGTGTCACTACGGCGTGATCCCCTCCATCGCTCTGCACTGTTCTGCGTCGGAGCCAGAGAAACCTTCAGTTACGCAGGGAGAAGTACACTTTGACTCCAACCAAAGGTCTAGGACCTTGAAGACAGCACTTGGGGGGTCAGGACTCACTCCCACAGAGGCCAGCAGAGGGGACCAGGTCAGATCCAGTTGGGTCTGATCAGATGGAACCCAGGAAAGGTCTGTGGAAGCTTGTTGTGTTCCTGTACCTCGAACAGGAGATCAACCAACTGACTTAACCATTAAAGAGGCTTTTAAATTGTAATTAAAATGAGTGGAAGAAGAATTTACCTAGCTGGTGACAAACTGAGTTTAGCACTTGTCGAATGTAATAAGGTAAACCAGTGGTAGTCTATGGGAGGCCAAAGTGAAAACGACTTTGGAGATTTTCGCTCCACGTCATGTAAAACTTTAAATATACATGCCCTACTTTTTTAATGCACCATGCCGTGTAAGCCTTCAGGGCCTACCTTCAGGGTGACTTTTAAGTATTAAAAAGGAATGTTTAGGACTGGCAAAAGGTTTATTTTGTCAGGTGGAAATGGCAGCTTTAAAACTACACACACAGGCTGCAATGGAAGGTCTGATACATGTTTTCAAGTGCTACTATAGTGGGTGGTGATGGAGTGAGGTTTGTAAAATACATCCTCATGAAATTAAGTAACCCCATAATAATGTATTGACTGCATGAACTAATCAACTCTGAATGCACACATTTACACAGGGGGCAAACACATTTTACATAATATACTAAACCATGTTAGCATGAGTACGTATTAACTGTTTGCGCTTTGAAAAACTGTACTAATGCATGTTTATGCTGTGTTGTACATTGCACATTTTGCATGTTGTGCACAAATAACGAAAAGGTTGCTTTAAATTAATAGCTTTCGCTAGGATTTATTTAACACAGGGCATTAGTATGGTGGGAGGTAAACATAATGGGTTTTATTTCATGAATTAATATTCTTTTGTGTTTGTTTATTTTAGTACGGGATTGGGCCTGCATGAAAATGGCCTCTCGTTTAAACCAGCATGTGGTTGGCCTGGTCAGTATGAAGTGCCCATGCGCCAGGATTGGGTTGCCTGCTCGCAGATTGCAGAGTGTAATAGATGATGCAATCCGTGTGAAGGCCATGTTGACCTATGTCCTATTGTTTATGTGCCAAGATGCGACAGCGACTGTGGGAACAGCCATCACTATGTGCAATTCGAATGTGAAACGGATATCATAATGAACAATGTGACAAAATTTATAACTTATGAATGCTAGTGGTTTACGAATATATTGGTCTTAAATCCTTCCTTTGTTAGAACCGGTATGGGATGGATTTGTGGGGAGAACTGGATGAGGCGACCCTAGTATGATTTATGACAACTAATCACAGACCGAGTTTCTACCGATACTGCAACATTGTAAGATAGTAAGCTAGACAGAAGAGTATAATTGATATCCCAATTAGGAGTGTGTCAGAGCAGATGGGAACGCAGATCAAAAGAGATGAGACGCAGATGAGAGATCAGAAGAGACGAGACAAGAGAACAGATGAGACGGAGAGAGAAGGGTCGGAGAGAGATCAGTCGAACCTGAGGCAGTGCGGTCCGGTATAGTAGTGCAGGCCGGAGTGGCAGATCCAAGACAGAGAGAGCAGACCAGCACAAAGCCAGAGAACTCTTTAGGTACCAGAAAGTTGCGGGAGTGCTTGGGAGGAGACTGCGTCCGAGGAGAACTAGATCAAGGTAGATTGATTGGGAGATTAATTTCAGTAGTTAGTTTATGGCAAACTTTGCTGCATCTGTCCTGTTAACTTTGTCCTCTGAGCCTATCTCTGGGGACCATTTGCCACAACCTCGGCCAAGTAAATGGTTTTCCTGATTCTTTGGTGGGTATCGCCCTCCTTGATTGCTTAAGCTTGCAAGTATATTTCTGCAAGTATTTATGCTGTACCTTCTCTTCCCCAGTCCTATGCACGCTTTGATATTGATGCAAAATGATTCATTTTGATTACATTGCTTGATAATTTGTTCTCTTATATGTAATCTTGTGTGTGCACTGATGATCTAAGTAAGAGCATTTAATAAGATAAAATCATTAACTGAAGAAATGACTCTGTGGTTATTTAGTTAAATGTTAAATTGTTTAGTTAATCATAGTCACCATCAACTCTTCAACTAATGGTCCATCGACCACAGAAGAAGAAGTTGAAATTACGAATAGTTAGAAATATATATAAATGTTATTAATGTGAGGTATAGTACTTAATAAAACTGACAAATTAAACCCCCAAATCCAGCGCCAGTCCTCAGGGATCATTTATGGGTAATGTGTGATGGGCCCCGTTGTCTGGTAAAGCAATTTATGCATAACGAGATTTCCTTTGGTCCCTGGTTCTTGAATTTAGGGGTTGCGCTAGATCAGTTTTTCTGGTAGCAGAATGATGGTTATTATTGATTAGTTTGGTGATTTATTGATTATTGATGAAATGTTTAACAGTCTACGTAAAGTGGGTTAGTATTGTGTTTTTATGTAGTCTTTGGAGCACAGGTACAGAAGGGTATCTGGGAAGCCGGCAAAGTAAAAGTTAGCCTGAAATATGGCAGAAGAAAAGTGTGAGAAGTGAAATCACACGGGAATAGGTGTATTGTCTGTTTAAATTAGTGATACTATTTAGCGTGTATGTAAGAGAAGTGTGAGAGAGTGAAGGGACCACCTGTGAAACTTTGGCCTTATCCCCGGAAGAGTAGCGAGACCTCCTTTTTAATAAAAGGTCCTCTTGTGAAATTTTGGCCTTATCCCTAAAGAAGTAACAGATCCTCTCCTAACTTGGGTGAAGGGAAGGATAGCGGAATTGTTATACTTGCCCGTATTGGTAGGAATGTTCTTGAGAGTGAAAAACTATCTCTTTATTTAGTAAACAGACAGTGTGGTATTGTTTTATGTTGTGACTAGTAAGTTATTGTAAAGAAAACTGACTTAGAAAAGTGCCGATAATTTTTGTAAAGGGAGGGTCAGCAGCAGGAGGAGAGGCTGACGTCACAGAAAGCCGCGCTGGCATTGGTCAGACTATAAAGACAGAGTGAGCTCAGATTGGTTGGTTGGTGTGAGCCGCGCTGGCATTGGACAGGATAGCGGAGACGTAGAAAGCTCTGATTGGAAGAGTTAGAGTGTGTTGCGCTGACATTGGTCAGGTGTTTAGGGAAGTAAAGGAGTTCGATTGGTGAATTATAGTGGATCGTGTTGACAAAGATTTGCATCGAGTAAAGTTGTTGACAAGCAACAAAAATGTTTTTTGAACTACCGAAACAGGAGAAATTGACTTTGTTTGGCAAAATTAAAAGATTCTTTAAAAAGGACAAACCAGTAATAACGAGAGGAGGAGTTCCTATCCCTCCACCAAAGACACCAGCGTCTTATATGATATTAAAATATGGTTATCACACATGTATTTAGCTAGAAAATTGGGTAGGATATATGAAGAATGATGGTATACTAGCTTTTCCAGAGCATGGTTCTTTTAATTTGGCAGTATTGCGTAATTTGAGAGAAAAGATGATGGCATTAGACCCAAGACCTAGACCTACACAGTTTGAAGCACTAGTAGAATGGGAAGATGAAATGTATGAAAGAGAAAGACACAGAGGTGGTAGAGTTCATAGATTCATGTTTGGAAGATTTCATGATGAAAGACATGAAGATAGAATGAAGAGATGGAGAAATGGAAAGATAACTGAAGGATTGTATCCAGTTTTAATGGTAGGAGAGACTGCAGGAAACAAATGTAATGAGAAAAAGAGACATTTAGAGCAATTTGGTTATGGGTACAACCCGAATGAATCTGATGATGAGCTGCTGGATGATATATTAGTTAAACGACCACCACCTTATCAGGAGAATTCAGCGATGGTGACCCCAAATGCACCGTCAATGGAAACCCCAATGACACCTCAAACGGCACCAGTTCCAACTGTAAGCGAAGTAGAGCAGGAAGGAGAATTAGAATTTGCCATACAAACCAAAGAATTAGTTGAAAAATTGAATCAGATGAACATGAAAATAGATGCAATAACTGTGCCAGTGACTATAGGTCCAGCAATACCTGTATTTGAAAATAGACTTATCCATGAACCTTCTTTAACTGTCCCATTAAATTCCGCTATAACATCAGCTAATAGTAGAATTAATGCTCTAAGTGTCCAAAGTGAACAGCCCAATACAGTTACTAGATCAACACCTCTGACTAATTTAACAATAATTGAAACACCTCGGGAAATAATGCAGTTACAGCCCAAAAGGATAGAGTTGGATGAGATTCCCAGAAGTGAAGTTCCAATAGGTCCTACCACTGAAGAACTAGATGATTGGGTGAAAGGGTTACAAAGGAGAAAAACACAGCCACAGCCTATAGATGTGATCATTGGGACCATAAGTCCAGACAGGCTAAAGACTTTTCAGGATGATGAATTGATGTATCTGTGTAAGAGTATTACTTGGAAAGTGAAAAATCTACATGAAAGGTTAGTGGAAGCCGCAGAGGAGTTGGGAATGGACATAGGAAGATCAAAGGTGTTGCAGAAGACATATAGAGTGGATTTTACTGAAAAGGATATAGAAAATATGAATACGTCTGGTAGGCGATTGTAGATAAAAGAGTTAATGGTTGTTTTGAGAAAATGGGGAGACGTGTAAAGATGGAAGGGTAGATGGATGAGGAAGAAAGAAGAATTGGCTGCTAAAGAAATACATTTGTATCCAGTAAGAGAAGTAAAAAATTTAGCTCTAGAATGTCCCCTGAGAGAAGTTCCAGGAGGAGATTTAGTGCATGTTCCATGGACTAGACAGGATATATTGTCTTTCACCAATGAGTTTCCCAGATTGAGAGAAAAGCCCATGGAGTGGTATAAACAAGTTGAGAGGTTCGTGAAAGTATCGAAAGTATTGTTAAAAGATTTAGATGGACTATTTGAAATTGTTGTCCCTGCAGATTTATGGACTGAATGTAAGATTACAGTAGATTGGCCAAAAGATGAATATCCTAGGGATGCCAAAACAGGAGCACCTTCTGATGAGGTGATGAAAAAGTATCATCAAGTGATTACTTTCTTGAAAAGCAAAATTTCCCCTAAGGAAACTGATTGGGTAAAAATTGATAGAACAACCCAAGAGCCGAAAGAATCTGTGCATGTCTATTATGAGAGGCTATTGCAAGTTTTTAAGCAGTATAGTGGTTTTGAGAATATTGGAGATAAAGATATGGGTCATTTTGTGTATAGGTTTGTGTATGGATTAAGACCTGAGATTAGTCAGATGATACAGCAGCATATGTTGTGTTGGCAGGCCAAAACGATCGATGAGATCTTGAGGTATGCGAAATATTGTAGCGATGCCATTGAGTCTCGCCATCGCAAATTAAAAGAAAAGATGATGTGGGCACAAGTGAAAGTAGCAGAGAAGCAAGAAAATCAGTTAAATTCTCAGGTTATAAGCCAAATGGGAGGAGTTAGTCAGAATGCTCAAAAACCCAGTGGAGGTAGAGGTAGAGGACAAATGAGCAGAGAAGAGGCGAAAAAGAAATTTCCTTGTCATGGGTGCGGAAAGTATGGACATTGGAAGAATGAGTGTAGATCAGTGCAGAGGACTAATGGAGGAAATCAAATTTTAACCCCACAGGTGCAGAGTGAGATAGTTGTGCAACAGACACCGCAGCAACAGGTAGTTACTACCCAATATCAGGTCCCGCAACCACCGTTACCACATAGTGTAAATGCTCAAAGATACAGTGCGGATACAGGGTTCCACGGAGGAGACCAGGTTGATAAAAATACTAACACAAATGTGATTCCCCAATTTTGGATGCAATGTGATGGAAGTGATATTGAGTCGAATCAATGACGGTGCCTGAGGGGGGAGGAAGAGTGCGTGCTTGGCGCTACTCTAGAGGTAGATCAGTCAGTTCTATTTGTTGATGGAAAAGTGGAAGGTAATGATATCACCTTTCTTGTGGACACTGGTGCTACCCGTTCTACTGTGAGAGCAGCAGAAATTCCAAACCTACCCCTCTCGGGAGAAACTATCCAGGTAGTAGGAGTCTCAAATAAACAGATAAATACTCCAGTTACTAAACCAATTGAAGTACATATTGGCCCCTTTAAAGACATGCATCGGTTTGTAGTGTATGACTCGAGTCCAGTGAATTTGTTAGGAAGGGATTTGCTGTGCAAGATGAATTGCACAATTTACTACACACCGGATGGTATTGCATTTCAGACACCTGATGAGGATGTCGCGTTTAAAATGGTGCTAGCAAAGCAAGGAATAGAAGTGAATAAATTATTTTCACTTCTTACAGACAAAAGTGTGCCTGAAGAATTGATGAAGGTAGTGAATTCAGAGGTATGGGATTTCACAGGACAGGAGATTGGGTTGATGAAGAAAGTGGATCCGATTAGAATCACAGTGAAAGATGGTATTGACTATCCAAATACACCACAGTATAAAATGAAGCCAGAAGTTATAGCAGGAATAACTCCTGTGATTGATCAAATGATTGAACAAGGAATTTTAAAAGAAATAATGAGTAGCCCTTGTAATTCACCTATTATGGGATTGAAAAAGCCAAATGGAGCCTATAGAATAGTACAAGATTTGAGAAAGGTAAACAAAATGTTGTGCCTTGTTGTCCAGTTGTGCCAAACCCAGCAGTGATTCTATACCAAATCCCACATGATGCAGAGTGGTATACTGTGATAGATTTGTGTCATGCATTCTTTTCGATTCCCTTGCATCCAGATAGCCAATATTTATTTGCTTTCCGGTTTGGAGATCGTGTTTTGGCATGGTGCCGAGTTCCTCATGGTTATACTGAGAGTCCTTCAATTTTTAATCAGATGTTGAAAAAGTGTCTGGAAGATTTGAGAATGTCTGAAGAGTCTGTTTTGGTTCAGTACATTGATGACCTACTGGTGGCATCAAAGACTCGAGAAGCCTGTGTTGCAGACAGTTGCTTTACTGAACCATTTGGCAGAAGGTGGACATAAAGTGTCCCCTGCGAAGTTACAATTCTGCCAACGAGAAGTCCAATACTTAGGTCACAAGATTGAGAAGGGAGTCAGAAAGGTAACATCAGAGTGTATTCGAGTGATTAGGGTCATGAAACTGCCAACGACACAAAGGGAAGTGCGAATGTTTTTGGGAGTGGTTGGATATTGCAGACAGTGGATCAGTGGATTTTCACTGATGGCAAAACCTCTACAGAGGTTGACGAGGAATGATGCGAAACACCCAGTTAAATGAGATGAAGAAAGTATGGATGCTTTTGTTAAACTGAAAGATAGTCTGTGTAAGGCTCCGGTATTGGGAATGCCTGATTATTCAAAAGATTTTGCATTGTATTGCAGTGAAAGAGATGGATGTGCACTTGCAGTTCTAACTCAAAGGCATGGAATGTCAAGACGACCCGTGGCATACTTTTCAGCTACTCTAGATTCAGTGGCTTCCGCATTACCTGGATGTTTGAAAGCAGTAGCTGCTACTTGTGTGAGTCTGGAACAGAGTGCAGGGATCATAATGGGTCATCCTGTGAGAGTGTATGTGCCACATTCAGTTGAGATCCTTTTAACAAGAACACGGACTCAGCACCTCACCTATAGTCGGCTGACTAGGTATGAGAGAGTGATTCTGGGAGCAGAAAATGTGACGATAGTGAGATGTACAAATGTGAATCCTTCTACTCTATTGCCAGATGTTTGGGAGGAAGAAGTAAAGGATGAAGCTGAACATGATTGTTTGGATGTGACTGAATTTTGTACAAAGCCCCATCCTGATATCAAAGACGTTCCTCTTGAGGAATCTGATCGTGTGATGTTTGTTGATGGTTCTTGTTTGCGAACTGGAACAGGTGTATTGAGTTCTGCTTATGCTGTCTGTACTGTAGCGGAAATCCTGGAAGCATCCTGTCTAAAAGGGGTAAAATCTGCACAAGTTGCTGAATTGATCGCTCTAATTCATGCCTGTAAATTGGGAAAGAGTCAAAAAGTGACCATAATTACTGATAGTCAATATGGCTTTGGCATTGTGCATGATTTTGGAGAACTATGGATGCAGAGGGGCTTCCTGACCTCTTCGGGGTCCCCCATCAGGAATAGTCAATTTGTAAAAGAATTGCTGGAAGCATTACAATTGGCAAAACAAATTGCAGTGGTCAAATGTGCCGCACATAAGTCAGGAGATGATTATGTGACTCAAGGCAAC